>CM077083.1:48073169-48705093 GCA_039513925.1 Platanthera zijinensis
ATTTCATCTTCCTTCAGCTTTCAACCACCTTACTCCATCCACATCTCAATTTTTTTCATCCCTATGCAACAACATCACAATTGCTACAATTGCTTCTTCCATTCCTCATCCATTACACATCTGAAGATTTTTTCATTCCTCTTCACTTCTTCCCTCCAATGGATATTGAGATCAACAATCCAGATGATTCTTTCTTGGATGGTTCTCCTGATGACATATCTGAGACACCATCATTTTTTGACCTCATCATGTAATCATCATTGAACCTACCATCCCCATTCCATCTATCCCAACATCATCTCCTGTTGCATCTGTTTCTCCTCCCTCTACCTTCTGCTCAACATCCCCTTGAGCAAGTAGATTTGCTTCCTTGGCCAACAAGCTCTATGAGCTCTTGGCTCCAAGGCTTTCTTCTCTATTGGATGCTTCCCTAGCTCCAATAATCCTCTCTTTGAACTCCATCTCATCTAAACTCTCTTCCCTTACTCCTCTTGTGGCTGGCCCTTCTTCTAGGGGCCTAGAGTCAGTTCTTACTGATTCTAGGCAGGGGGAGATTTTTGTAGAAGAAGAGCTGCCTCCTTTTGATAGAGAAGAGCTGTTAGTTTCAGAAATTCAGCCTACAGATAGAGAGTTTGTTCAGCCTCCAGTTGAAGACTTTACAGTGGCAGTGCCAGCATGCTTTTTCCAAAGGTCTTTCAGCCCATACAGATTATTGCTTCCTGAAGATCTGTCCAGGGCTATTGTTCCCTTTTCTGCTGCTGCTGCTGTTATTTTTGATGAAATGATCCTTGATGATGATGCAGTGGTAGCTGATGCTCCTGCAAATGATTCTCTTGATCATAGTGCTGTTGCTGCTCCTGCTTGTTCTAATGTTGATATTAGTACTGTTGATCATTCTGTTGATGATATGACTGTTGATGAGTTGCCCAACAATTCTGATGCAGTGGAAGCCCTTGCCCCTGCAATTGTTCCTGAAGTTGTTGTTTCAGTTGCAGTGGTAGCTTCAGCTCCTGCCAAATCAGTTGAAGATGTTGATTCTGATATTGTTTTCTTAACAGTGGTAGCTGATGCATCCTGTTAGTTCTGTTGTTCCAGAGGCAGTGGTAGCTGTTGCTCCTGCCAGTTCTATTGTTTCTCAAGTCTCTGATGCAGTGGTAGCTTCTGCTCCTGCTAATAAGATCTATCCAGCCAGTTCAGTTGAGGCTGTAATATCTGAAGTTATCAGTGACTCAGCTGCTTCTGTTCCTGTTTTAGGAATTGCCTCCAAGAAGGATTTTTATGATCCTTATGATCATGTGCCAAAGCAGCTCCTCTGATGAGTTTGCCACTAGCTCAGATGATTCATCTGCCACCATTGCTAAAAAGAGAAAAGCTAGAAGCAAAGCTCTAAAGAGAGTTCCAATGGAAAGGGCCACTGACCATGATACTCCCTATCACATTCTTCACAACTGTGAGATTACAGAGCCCTGGATGCAATATTCCAAGAACCAACTCAAGGCTATGAAACAGAAGAAGAAGTATTTCAAAGGCCCCTCTAAATCTATTCTTCCTCCTCCTCCTCCATCTTCTCCAGGTGCAGGAGGCAGTGCTAACCCTGTTAGCAAACCTCCCACATCCTCCTTCCAAGGCAAGACATATCAATCCAGGAGAGGACAAAGAGGTAGCCAACCAAGAGGTTATCAACAAAGAGGATCTTCAAGAGGAAACCAATCAAGAGGTCAAGCTAGACACCAGCCATATCAAAGGGGAGAAAGACTATTGCTTCAGCCTCTGGTCCTTTTCCCTTCAAGCTCAATGATGGTGTAAGGCAAAAACCTCCTCCTTCAGATCAAAGCAACAAATATGAAACCTCCTGTCCCTTATGATGATCCAGTCAACAATCCTACTGCTTGGAAAGCTAGAATGGCTGAGCTTGCTGCTCTAGACCTGATTAAGAAGAATAAAGAAAGAGGACTGGACACATCAAATATCAGTACTATGCCTGAGCAGAGAAGACAAGAATTGGACAAATACAACTCCAGTAAATTCTTGAATTTGATAGGTACATGGAATTGCATCCTGCTGCTGTTCCTCCCAGTGGAAAAAGCATAACTTCCTTGGGTACTTCTAAGGATTACAGATCCAGGAAAGATATTGCCAATCCTCAAAGAGAAATCAAGTTCAAGAAAGCTTTGAAGAAGAACCAAAGAAGAAGTAATGTAAGATGGCTCTACCTCTCTACAACTGCCATAAACACTTTTGATATTTATATATCTGCTCCTGCTCATATCTGTGGTTTATGGTTTTGTCTGTGTTTTAATCTTCTGTATGCATTTTATTTCCTTATAATCATGTGAATAGTAATCCTAATCCAAATAGGGGGAGATTGTTGGAACACCCTTTTTATATTTGGGTCAGGATAACTATGCTAAGGATTCATGACCTCATTGTATAGCATAGGTCATTGAGTGTGAGTTTAGAACTTAGGATATTTGAGAATTTAGTTCTGCTCAGCTCGACGGATAGTCGACCCTAGCTCGACGTGTCGTCGTCCTCAGCTCGACGCGTAGTCGACCGCTGCTCGACGCATAGTCGATCGCAGCTCGACGCAGCGTCGTCCTCAGTTCGACGTAACGTCGACTTCAGCTCGACGTTTTGGCGTGATTCTCTCTGCATCCTTAATCACTCTCTGATCGACGGATAGTCGAGCTCAGATCGACGATTTATGATGAGTTCGATGTTTTGAGTTCTCCCGTCTATTGACATTTGAAATTCAAATTAAAGATCATCAAAGCAGTTATTGCAAGAGATCCCCTGGCCGTTTCAAGACTTAATTGGTCCATATCTCAAGGAATTTTCATTGGAAATCAATTAAGGCACTTCCTTCCAAGGCATGGACAGTTAAGGAATGCATTGAATGCCCTGCCAACAGCTATCTATCAGACAGTAGTAATTCTATTACTCAGAGATTTTTTCTAGAGAGACAGTAACACAGTTATTCAAATTTGTTACAGAGAACATTCTTCATCATCTCTCTCTCACAGAATCTGCTGCAGAGAATTCAAAGAGAAGAACATCACTCAGAGAAATATCATCATCAATACTCTCTGATTCTCGTCTGCTCTGCAATCAACTCTTCTACAGACTGCCTTCTACCTTCAGACATCAAACACTCAGTTTCTGAGTTATCTATTGCTGAAGAAGGACAAGCAGTGAAGAGCCTGTCACCCTTGTGCAAAGCTTCTTCTACCTGAACTCATCTACATCTCAGGGGGAGCTCTGACAACATCAAAATCCACAAGCTTCTCTCTGATAGTTGACAGAGAAGCATACTCATCCTTTCTTTACCTTATTCCATCTGTACAGGGCTTTAACTCCCTTCAAAAGTTACCCTTTTGGTTAGCTGAGACCTTGTCAAAATCAGTGGTGGCAAGACACCTTATCAAAAAATCTGGTGGTGCCCAGGACACCTGATCAACCATCCTGCAGTGGATTCCTATCAAAGGGTGATAGAAGAGTGGACTACCCAAGTTTGGGGAACCACTATAATTTCCTTGTGTCTTCTGTGGTTTATGTTTACTTCTTGCTGTGTGTTGTGTGCTATTTGCTTTATCATATATTTAACCATTGCATAACTCACTTTCTACACTAAGTAAATCAAAAGTTTTAAATACATCAATCTATTTGAACTTACTCTATTCACCCCCCTCTAGAGGTAGATAGATCTTATCACCTAACTTTCAATCGGTGAGAATCGTCAGGCATTCTCGACGATTTTCGCTTAGCCTACTACAGTTCTGAGTCCGGCGGGTATCGACCACCGATACCCGTCGAATCGGCGAGAATCAACCTCCATTCTCGACGATCGACGAGCATCATCCTCCATTCTCGACAATTTTTACTTAGCCGAGTTCCCTCATCTCGGCTACTGGTTGGGGTATCCTTGAACCCAACCCTACACCTATTCAATGCACCTGACACCTCGCGTCAGTGCACCCCGAGCCCGAGTTGAGTCTCTTGACTCAGAACACGTGCGAGGGGCCTAGTGCGAATTGGGACGTTACAAATCCTATAAACAAAATAAAAAGATTTCGTCCCCGAAATCAGGCTGAGGTCGTGGGGAGGAAAGCATACAAAAAACAAAATTTGCTTTTAAATAAAATTACCTGAAGCAAACAACTCCGGGTAGCGTCTTTGCATCAAATCCATTGGCTCCCATGTGAATTCCTCCTTCCCATGATTAGACCATAGCACTTTTACCAAGGGGACACTTTTGCGGCATAAGGTTCTTATCTCATCATCAACGATCCGCACCGGCTCCAGTCGCACAGATCTGTCAGACGCCACAGTTCCATCAGTTGTGGGGATGTATTTTTCGGGCCGCAACAGCGCCTTCCGAAGCGACGATACATGGAACACATCGTGGAGATTCTCTAGCTCGGGCGGTATCTCTAGCCGGTAGGCCAAAGGGCCAACCCTTTCCAATATGACATAGGGCCCAACATACCGTGGACTGAGCTTCTTCACTCCTCGCACTCGTGACACTCCATGCATCGGCCGGATTTTTAGAAACACCTTATCACCCACTTGAATTTCCACCATACGGTGCCTTGCGTTGTAATACTTTGCCTGCCGACTTTGAGACTCCAACATGCGATCCCTTATTAGCCTAACCACCGCATCAGTGTCATCTATGTACTCAATTCCCAAAGTCTTCGGGTCTTCATCTTGCACCCAAGATAAGGGGGTCCTACACCTCCTTCCATATAGGGCTTCATGGGGCGCCGTGCCAATACTAGCTTGATGGCTATTGTTATAGGAGAATTCCACCAAGGGAAAGAGTCTTTTCCACGGCTCTCCCCTATCTATCACACACAACCTCAACAGATCTTCCAATGTTCGGATGGTCCGCTCAGACTGTCCGTCCGTCTGAGGATGAAATGCGGTACTGAAGGTAAGACGTGAGCCCAAATACGTCTGTACCGCCTTCGACTCCTTGGAGGTGAAACGACCATCACAATCCGAAACTATCGTCTTAGGTACGCCGTGATACCGTACAAATTGTTCCACAAACAGGCATACCAAGACATCCACATGAGCCTCCTTCTTCATAGGAATGAACCGGGCAACCTTCGTCAGGCGATCAACGATCACCCACACTGAATCATTCCCTGAGCGGGAGTGAGGTAGCCCATGTACGAAGTCCATGGATATATCCTCGAACTTCCATTCAGGGATTGACAACGACTGCAACAGGCCACCGGGTCACCTACATTCCGCCTTCACTCTTTGGCAGGCTTCACAATGCGTGACAAAGTACCGGACATCTTTCTTCATCCCTGGCCAACACATCGTCTTTCGTAAGCCGGCGTTCATCTTTGAAATTCCTGGGTGCACGGAATATTGAGATTAATGTGCTTCTCTCATAATATCCTCCCAGATTCTGCCACCTTTGGGAATGTAGAGTAGGCCGCGAAAGTAAACGAGGTCGTCCTTTAGTGTGTACTCGTCGGTAGTCCCGTCTTCGATTAACTTTATTGTCGGGCCAAAGCCGCATCCAATCCTTGCTCCACTCGGATCCGGTCCCGGATATCACAAACTATGCTCATGCTGGATAGGTACTCCGTATATTCCGAAGAAGTCTTAAATATTAAGGTGATGTCCATCTCCTCGATCATCTGTGCCAACTCCATGCTCATCAATCGAGATTCTGGGTTTGAGACGGGTACTTTCCTACTCAACGCATCGGCTAACGAGTTTACTTTTCCGGGGTGGTAATTCAAGGTGAACTCGTAGTCGCATAGAAACTCTAACCACAGCCGTTGTCTTAAGTTCAATTCCTTCTGGGTATAGACGTACTTCAAATTTTTATGATCCGAGAAGATTTCGCAGTGGACGTCGTATAGATAATGCCTCCATACCTTCAAGGCGAACACCACCGCTCCTAGCTCCAAACCATGCACCGGGTAATTGATTTCATGCTTCTTCAATTGTCTTGAAGCATAAGCAATTACGTGCCCGTGCTGCATCAACACCGCTCCCAACCCCTGATAAGACGCGTCCGTATAAACTTGAAATCCTTCCTTCCCAGACGGAAGGACAAGGATGGGGGCGGAGGTAAGTCTATCCTTCAATTCCCGGAATGCCGCTTCACACTGTGGTGTCCACTCAAATGGCACTCCTTTCTTTGTCAAGGAAGTAAGCGGGAGGGCAATCTTGGAGAATCCTTTTACGAACTTGCGGTAGTATCCGGCAAGTCCAAGAAAACTCCTCACATCGGCTGCCGACTTCAAGGGCGACCACTCCTTCACGGTGCGCACCTTGGCCGGATCCACAGCTAGTCCTGCCCCACTGATTACATGGCCCAAGAAAGCAACTTCCTTAAGCCAGAATTCACACTTACTAAACTTGGCGAATAGGGCGTGCTCTTTTAGCTTCTCTAGAACTAAGGCCAAATGTCCGGCATGTTCTTCCTCCGTCTTCGAGTAGACCAGGATGTCGTCAATGAACACAATGACGAAGACATCTAAGTAGGGCTCAAACACTTTATTCATCAAGATCATGAAAGTTGATGGGGCATTGGTGAGTCCAAACGGCATCACTGTGAACTCATATAAGCCGTACCTTGAGCTGAAAGCCGTTTTCTATATATCATCCTCCTGTATTCTCAATTGGTAGTACCCTGAGCGTAAGTCTAGCTTGGAGAACCAATGCGCTCCCACCAGTTGGTCGAACAACTCATCGATCTGAGGTAACGGGTAGGTGTTCCGTACTGTCAGTCGGTTGAGTTCCCGATAGTCTATACATAAACGCAGGGTTCCATCTTTCTTCTTGACGAATAGAACAGGGGCTCCCTAAGGCGACGAGCTGGGGCAAACAAACCCTGATTCTACCAACTCCTGCAATTGCACTCTAAACTCAGCAAGTTCTTTTAGGGCCATCCGATAAGGGGTCCTGGAGACAGGCTTAGCTCCTGGTACAAGCTTAATCTGAAAATCCACTTCTCTATGCGGGGGTAACCCTGGAAGTTTCTCCAGAAATACCTCAGGGAAATCCTGTGCTACCTGCACATCCTTCACATATACCTTCATCTCTTTTAGTTCGAATCGTATCATGTAGACTTCATCCCCTCTCATATGAGCTTTCAAGGTCTGGATTGAGGATAACAATATTCGTGGTGCGAAATTTATACCTTGGAAGACTACATCAGTATCCCCATGTCTCAAATAGATACGCTTCTCCGCACAGTCGATTCTTGCATGGTGCCAATCCAGCCATGTCATACCCAGAATGAGGTCGAACTCTGGTATTCTCAAAATTGTGGCAGGGGTATTAAAGGTTTTTCCCCCAATGGTTATCTCTAACTCACACTTCGCGGTTGACGTCATCTCAGATCCATCTGGGAGGCGAACTCTTCGAGCAATACCAGTGAAATATTGCACTCCGTGTGTATCTTTAATGAAGTCTTCAGACACGAATGAATGTGAGGCACCAGTGTCAAGTAACGTATAAGCCGGTTTCCCGCCGACCATCACGGTGCCTAAGTGTCATTAATAATACTCAATCTAGACGTCCAGTATATCTCAAGCAACTAGAGGATATTAATGGAAGCAAAATGACTAATTCAAATCGTACCTGCAATCATCTCTTGAGGGTTCCTCTCTTGAGTCATGTCCAGGGCATACATCTGATCTCGAGCGGGTCCGGGGTTTCTTCCTCGTGGTCCTCGTCCTCAACCACGCACATACCCGCTCCCCCGCGGTGCTGCTGGAGGGAGAGCGAAAGGTGCATCTCCAAACAGTTGCGGGCAGTAGCGTCGAATGTGGCCCAGTTGGTTGCATTCGAAGCACACCCGCTCCTGCCTTCCGCCGTGTTGCTGAAACTGTGGAGGTGGAGGTAATGCTGGCGGTTGTGGAACCGGGCGTTCCTCTCTAAAGTTCTGGGGAAAATGCCTGCCACCCCTCCGATATCCTCTTCCTCTTTTATTTTCAAACCTCCTTCTGTTGCTGGGGCCGGCTTCCATCACGCCCTCTGCTGGCCTCTTACCACTTCCCAAGTGGTCCGCTTCCAGTCTCTTCACCATATCAATAATCTCCGCCAGACTAGAGTCCGCTATAAACAAAAGTGCTTGCCTTAGGGGGTCTCGCAAGCCTTTGTAGAATCTTTTGGCGTACCCTCTATCATCCAGCTCATAGGAGTCAGCGAATCTAGCCAGGTGCTGAAACTCCCGTTGGTACTCTGTCACCGACATGGACTCTTGCTTAAGTTTCAAAAATCTCTCTTCAAGACCATCCCGAGCGGCCGAGGGGATGAAATGCTCTAAGAAGGCTTCGGAGAATTCGCTCCAACTAATGTCCGTGTACACTATTCCATGAAAAGTGGAGCCCATGAGGGACTTCCACCACCTTTTGGCATGCAGCTCTAAGAGTGTCACCACAAGGGTCACCGCCATGTTGTTTGGACATCTTATTCCTGCCAACAACTCTTGTATAGTGTCGAGCCACTCTTCCGTACGCACTACCGACTTTGTCCCAATATAAGCGGGAGGGGAGAGAGCTCTGAAATTGCTTAACCAATTAGATCCCAGACCCTGTTGTTGTACAGGTGTCTGCTGAGATTGGGACCTAAAGGCATCTAGAATAGCTGTGAGCGTCTGCCCCAGCACTGATTATTGGAATTGTGTAGGTACGGACGGGGCGGGGGTGCCCCTTACTGGCTCAACATGTGCTGGGATCTACACATAAGGTACAAATCTAGGGTTAGGTTGGCTAATCTAAGGTTAAAGATGGACAACTTAGTGTGAATTACA
Source organism: Platanthera zijinensis (assembly GCA_039513925.1). Classification (NCBI taxonomy): domain Eukaryota; kingdom Viridiplantae; phylum Streptophyta; class Magnoliopsida; order Asparagales; family Orchidaceae; genus Platanthera; species Platanthera zijinensis. The sequence goes on from CM077083.1 coordinate 48,081,958, forward strand.
TATGGGCACACCACTGCTTCCGCTAAGTCATCTTGTCCCCAAACTGACCAATCAAACGGGGGTGGCACCATTGTTAAGTGACTTTCGCCTTGGAGGAACGTAGCAAGCTGATACCATTTGTAAGACCCCCCTCCCGGAACACAAGACACGGCACGAGAGAGGTCTTATGCCCAGAATAGCCACCTTGTGGAAGCACCAGCACTCGGGCTAGTCTGTACCACAAGATGCCTATTCTGCCGGCTACAACCAATATCAACATATAAATGCCAACCCAACCATAATAATATGAAAGTCAAATCCACACCAAGCATATGTCCATAATATCATAAATAAAGAAGCTACAGCAAGCCTCTAATATCAGAGTACGAGAACAGAATTACCCCGAAGGGCTACAACAAAATCTCTCTCTCACTCACATTTGTAACCGACGGTAGCGACGGTACCGTCCCTTCAGGCCCTGTCACCCTGGCCTGGCTGTCCGTCTGCATAGCCTACTACTCCACCTGCAGGGTTTCCTCCTAAAAAGGAAGACGTAGCAACTATTAGTCAAAAAGACTAAGTGGTTTCACATCCGCTCCCCCGGCGACTCCTCGGCACCGGGCGGAGAAAGGAACAGGTACAATATATAAATAACAGTAGTACAACAGGTGAAGTGAGTATACATATTATAAGCATCAATATCAGTAGTGTATAATAAACATGCTCTTATTTTCAAATCTACAGACTACAGCAGCAAGAGAGTATATAACTAGAACAGTAAGTAACTCAACTTATATGGATGCCCATACAAGCATATAAGTTGAGGGTCGTTCAACAGAAAGTACCTCATCGTATAGGAGTGCCCATACAAACTTATACGATGAGGGTCTTGTGTATGTAATGAAGTGCAATGCTATGTATGCAATGCAATGACACACCCATGCTCAAGCACATGCAATCGCTATGTCGACACAGACTTATAGTTCCCACTATTCGAGCAGGTAGCTAACGTCTCAGGCATCAACCGTCGTGGCCAAACGGTGACAGTAGAGCGGGCATCTCCACTACTAGGCTGGTCTCCACAATACCTAGCCTAGGCCTCCGTACGCCTCAATGCTAAGAACACAACATCGGAGCTCACCTGCGTACTACGGCTCAGCGGGTTCTCTCGGGTAAATATGCACCAAGATCCTAGACCCGACTGGCCTATGGTATGACACGAAAGGAGCCTCGGAAATGAGCACGAGGACCAAGCCCAACCGTTCACTTGGCACGGAAGGAGCCTCGGGACGTGAACACCGAGGACCAAGCCCAACCGCCCAAGGTCTAACCGTCAACTCCCATCGGTGTGACGATTGGCGAGCCCGTAGACCTGCCACACTATCCTTAACCCGGGATTACAACACCGCGTGTCGACTCACACCGCATGCAATTCCACAATTCATGGCATGGAAGGAGCCTCGGAGAAAGCACGAGGACCAAGCCCAACCATCCAACAAATACGGATGGAGCCTCGGGACGTGAACACCGAGGACCAAGCCCAACCGTCCAGTTTTATCCAACTCAACCTCATTCCCATTAGTGACGGTCTACACCGCACTTGTTAACTTCCACAATGCAACCCATAGGGTGACGACACTCTAAGCATTGGACTAATCATTCCCTTCCATCAATCCATTATACTTCCCGACCATAGTTTTAATCATTTACAAATCCTTCCACATGAATTCAACATACTATAGATAATGCGCATAATGGTGATCTACCAAATATAACAAAGCCTTTCATTCTCTTAGGCTTGATTCACATCTCGGCTTAGGAATTCAAGTCCTCAAACATCAATCTTAACATTACCTCGGTGATTAACACAAAAGAATTCACCCAACCTCGAGATGAATTGCAACATCTATTCCATCAAGTTCATATTATAATCACCTAGAATTGTATGTAATCTGGTCAGCAAATTTGACTAAGGATTCCTGTGGCTATAGGTATCGCCTAAAAACGTGCAACCACTCGTTGGAAAGGTAATTTCAAGGGCTACGACTTTTGTGTTTAGTCGAAAGCTCAGTTCTGGTCACATCATACCAGAAATCCAACTCGAAGCCTGCTGCGTATAGGATACAGATTCCAACCGCAGCGGATTCAAACGGACTTTTCCGTGGCTACATGTATCGCATGGAAACGTGCAACCACTCGTTGGAAAGGTAATCTCAAGGGCTACAACTTTTGTGTTTAGTCGAAAGCCCAGATCCGCCCCCTTCTTGCTTAAAAATAGCCACGAAGGTCGCTGCGTGTAGAATACAGATTCTGCACGCATCTTGAAGCGAAGTGAATGGCATCCGTTCATCTTCCTCCTCAAGCGATTTTCCCCAAAGCGCAACCAGAAGTTCCTCCACCCTTAATCTCCCTCTTGAGGCCATTTCCTCTTCACGAGACCACCCCTATCATCACTTTGAAGCGAGGGGAGGTTGAAGACGACTAAGCTTTAGAGCACAAGCTCTAGCATGGCCTTCCTAGAAAGCTTCATCTCACACATCAAGACTCGTTTGAGTCGATGTCTCGCCTAAGAATAACTATAGATCTAGCACCGAGGGAGAGGGGAGGAAACTCACATCATTTCCGGCGTTTCCTCCATTGTCGGCCATGGATCGTGTTACCCTTCTCCGCGGCATCCTTAGTGCGGTTGTTCTTCACGGCAAAGGAAGGAGAGAGAGAAGTCCGCCTCCAAAGCTCGCACCAGCAAGCTCTCCTCCGGCGATCTGTGATGTTCTCCTCTACCTTTCGCTCCCGATGGTTTGTACGGTGACGGCTCGGCAAGAAGGATTGGATGCGATGGTTAGGGTTTGGTTTATTCCCTTTTTATATCACATATTAGGCTAAGTCCCTTCCGCCATGTGTCACCCTCTAATTGGACCGCCCAAATTAGGTTTCATTTGGAGTGACCGGTCCAAAGATCATTCAGCACGAATCCCGAGTTTCGGTTCGGTCCACCTGTACAAGCCGGTGAATCGGCCTGGGCGCAGAAAACGCACAAGTCAAATTCGGCGGGAATCAGCCAGTGATTCCCGTCGATCGGCGAGTATTGGCGGGTCATTCTCGACGAATTCGTCGAGTATCAACAATGATACTCGACGATTTTCCCTTAGCCATTTTATCGGACACCCTATCGCTGTGTGCGTTGAGTATCAGTCAGTGATACTCGACGATCGGTGGGTATCACCGGGTATTCTCGGCGATCGGTGAGAATCGTCAGGCATTCTCGATGATTTTCCCTTAGCCTACCGCAGTTCTGAGTCCGGCGGGTATCGACCACCGATACCCGTCGAATCGGCAAGAATCAACCTCCATTCTCGACGATCGACGAGCATCATCCTCCATTCTCAACGATTTTTAGTTAGCCGAGTTCCCTCATCTCGGCTACTGGTTGGGGTATCCTTGAACCCAACCCTACACCTATTCAATGCACCTGACACCTCGCGTCAGTGCACCCCGAGCCCGAGTTGAGTCTCTTGACTCAGAACACGTGCGAGGGGCCTAGCGCGAATTGGGACGTTACACTTCATCCCCCTTCATGTGGGCTTTTACAACCTGAACGGATGATAAAGTCAGACGAGGTGGGAAGTTAATACCTTGGAAGATGACGTCGGACTCTCCATGTCTCAAGTAGATCCGCTTCTTCGTGCAGTCGATCCTTATAAAGTGCCAGTCCAACCACATCATGCCCAAAATGATGTCAAATTCCGGCATTTTCAAGACAGTGGTAGGCGTAACGAAAGCCCTTCCCTCAATAAGTACCTCAAGCTCGCACTTAGCGGTTGAAACCATATCCGAGCCGTCCGGAAGGCGCACTAGTCGGGCTAGTCCAGTAAAATATTGCACACCCCCATATCCTTAATTAAATCCTCGGACACAAAGGAGTGTGAGGCACTGGTATCGAACACCGCATAGGTCGTCTTTCCGCCAATTATCACGGTGCCTAAGTACCAATAATCAAAACTTATTGCCATATAGCTAGTATGTCGTAAGCAACTTAAGTTTAACACAGAAAAAATGAAAGCTTACTGCACGTACCTGTAATAACATTCTGGGGATTCCGTTCTTGTGCCATGTCTAGCGCGTACACTTGATCCCGGGCAGGACCGGGGTTACCTCCTCACGGTCCTCGTCCTCGACCACTCACATAACCCTGCCCTCGAGGTGCCGCTAGAGGGAGAGCGGGAGGGGCATTCCCAAACAATTGCTGGCATAACCGTTGAATATTACCCGGTTGGTTGCATTCAAAACACACCAGCCCACGACGCCTCTTGAGTTGTTCAATTTGCTGAGGCTGTGGTTGTGGATGCAACGCGAGTGGATGCGGAACCAGATGCTCCACCCTATAGTCTCGGTGGACACGCCCTCCACCTCTTTGATATCCTCTTCCTCCTCTAAAGCCATGTCTCCTTCTATTGCTCGGGCCAGCTTCCATAATGCCCTCTGCAGGTCTCTTACCACTACTCAAGTTGTCCGCCTCCAATCTTTTTGCCATATCAATAATCTCCTCCAAGTTAGCATCTGATATAAACAAAAGGGCCTACCTTAGGGGATCTTGCAGCCCTTTGTAGAAACGCTTGGCGTAACCACTATCTTCTAACTCGTATGAGTCCGCAAACCTTGCGAGATGTTTGAACTCTTGCTGGTATTCCGTAACAATCTTTGATCCTTATTTCAGTAGAAGGAACCTCTCCTCAAGTTCATCTCGAGTGGATGAAGGATTGAAATGCTCCAAGAAAACATCCGAGAATTCTCCCTAACTTATCTCTGTATAGACTCGACCTTGGAAGGTGGAGCCCATGAGTGACTTCCACCACCTCTTAGCATGTAGCTCCAAGGTGGACACCGCCAATGACACAGCCATGTTGGCGTGACAATGGATACCAACCAATAACTCCTTTATTGTGTCATGCCATTCCTCCATGTGCACGGCTGACTCCGTCCTAAGGTAAGTGGGAGGGGAGAGATCCCGGAAGGTGCTCAGCAAGTTAGATCCTGGTGCCTATTGTAGCACCGGAGGCTGTTGTGCCCTAAAAGCATCCAAGATGGTGGTGAGCGTCTGCCCCAACTCGGACTTTTTGAACTAAGTGGGTATGGAAGGGGTAGGAGTGCCCCCCAATGGCACAATACGCATTGGAATCTATACATAGAATGCAAACTTACAGGCAGGTTCGCTAATCTTAAGGTCAGAGTTGGACAAACTTAGTGTGAATTATATATGGGAACACCACTTCTTCCTCTAAGTCAGTTTGTCCCCAAACGGACTAGTCGAACGGGAGTGGCCCATTGTTGAATGACTTCTTTAGTTGAGGATCGTGGCAAACTAATACCATTTGTAAGACCCCCTTCCCGGAACACAGGAAGTGTGGTGGGCCCATAACCCACAGTTCGGAGGATCGAAACCTCCCTCTGATACCATTTGTAAGACCCCCTACCCGGAACACAAAATACGGCACGAGAGGGGTCTTATGCCAAGAACAGCCGGCTTGGGGTAGAACTAACACTCGGGCTAGCCTGTACCACAAGACGCCTATTCTGCCGGTCAAAACCAATATCAATATAAATATTCAACCCAACCAAAATAATATAACTAAATCAAATCCACACAAGCTATAAGTCCAAAAGTATAGTAATAGAGAAGCTAAACATGCTTTTACAAAATCAGAGTACGGCTATAAAGGTGCCCCAAAGGGTCTATAACAAAACTCTCATATACTCACATCTGTAACAGACAGTAGCGACGACACCATCCCTTCAGGCCCTGTCGTCTTGGCCTGGCTGACCGACTCCATGACATGCTTTTCCATCTGCGGGGTTTCCTCCTTAAAAGGAAGACGTAGCAAACGTTAGTAATAAATACTAAGTGGCTTCACATCCGCTCCCCCGGCGACTCCTCGACACCGGGCGGAGAAATGGACATGGTACAATATATCAATATAAAGCAGGAGTATAAACAACAAGTGGTATAGGTACGGTATCACTACGTATATGAAGCAGTGTATAATCAAGTAATAAGTTATTCTAGCATTTCTACCATCTATCACAACACATGAGTAAAACAATAGCAAAGGTAACTCAACTTATATGAATGCCCATACAGACATATAGGTTGAGGTTCGTTTAGTAGTAAGTAACTTATCGTATAGGAGTGCCCATACAAACTTATACGATGCAGGTCTTGTGTATGTAATGAGGTGCAATTTTATGTATACAATCCAATAACTCACCCTTGTTCACGCACATGCAGTTTCTTTGTCGACACAGACTCGTAGTTCCAAATTTTCGAGCAGGTAGCTAACCTCTCAGGCGTCATCCGTCGTGGCCAGATCGTTACAGTAGAACGGGCACTTCTACTACTTAGTGGGTATCCAAACTACTTCACTTAGGCCTCTGTACGCCTCAACGCTAAGAACACAACAGCGGAGCTCACCTGTGTACTACGGCCCTGCGGGTATCTCGGGTAGATGTGTACCAAGATCCAACCCCTGAACTGGCCTATGGTGTGACCCAAAAGGAGCCTCGTAAATAAGCACGAGGGTCAAGCCCAACCGTTCACTTGGCACAGAAGGAGCCTCGGGACATAAACACCGAGGGACAAGCCCAACTGCCCAAAGTCTATCTATGAACTCCCATTAGTGTGACGATTGGCGAGCCTGTAGACCTGCCACACTATCCTTAACCCAGGATTACGACACCGCGTGTCGACTCACACCGCATGCAATTCCACAACACCGTGGTATGGAAGGAGCCTCGGAAAAAGCACGAGGTCCAAGCTCAACCTTCAACTTTACTCATCTCAACACCATCCTGTCTAGTGACGGCCAATACCGCACTTACTAACTTCCACAATGCTACCCGTAGGGAGACGACACTCTAAGCATTGGACTACAAAATTTCATTATATCAATTCAACATACAACATGGCCATAGTTTATTCATCTACATGTCCTTCCGAATGATTTCAACATAATATAAAACAATGCGCAAAAATGATAGTCTACCAATTTATATCAAGCCCTTTCGTTCAACTAAGCTTGCTTCACAACTCGTTAAATGAATTCAAATTAATAAAATTCAACCTTTATATCACTATGATGATTACCACAAAAGAGTTCACCCGAACCTCGAGTTAGATTGCAACATTAATTCCACCGAATATAAATCCATATTATACACTACCCTGAAATTTAGGTGTAGAATAAATCTTGACAGCAATTTAAACCGCGGATTCCTGTGACTATAAGGATTCGGTGAGTGCATGTAACCCATCAATGGAAAGTTCTTTCCACTGGATAAAACTTTCATGTTTAGCAGGAAACCCAGATCAGACTATAACCAACATGAAATTGGCTTCAAAGCCTACAGCGTACAGAATACAATTTCTATGAGTTTAGTCAACAGCCTTTACTTCGATCAGACATTCCTGTGGCTACAGGCTTCCCACGAAGTCATGTAACCACTCGTTGGAAAGGTAATTTCAAGGGCTATAACTTTCGTGTTTAGTCGAACGCCCATATTGGAACATTTCTTGCCTGAAAATAGCGAAGAAGGTCGCTGCGTGCAGAACACAGATTCTACACGAATCTTGAAGCGGAATGAACGACATCGGTTCATCTTCCTCCTCAAGACGATCACTCAAAATTGCAACCAGAAGTTCCTCCACCCTTATTCTCCCTCTCAAGGCCATTCCTCTTCACGAAACCACCCCCATCATCACTTTGAAGAAGGGGAGGTTGAAGATGACTAGTCATTAGAACAAAAGTTCTAGATAGGCCTTCCAAAAAACCTTCTCCTCACACATCAAGAATCATTTGAGTCGATGTCTCGCCTAAGAATATCTAAGGATCTAGCACCAAGGGAGAGGGGAGGAAGCTCACCTCATTTCCAGCGATACCACCATTTCTGTCCATGGATCTTTTCATCCTCCTCGGCGACATCGCTTTTTCCTTGACGGCGATGGAGTTTCTCCTCCTTCAAGGTTTGCTCCAGCAAGATCTCCTCCTCCCAAAATCTCCCACCAGAAAATAGGGTTTGGGAAGAGAATGAGATTACCAGGGTTTCACTTTTCCTTTTTATACAAAAGTGACACGGGTAGGGATACGTGTGTGTCCTTACCCGTGTTCAGTCCTTGTGAAACGTCATCAGCGGTTTGACTAGCATTTCATGCTCATACACAGGTACTAACACGCCCGTGTCGGTACCCGTGTCCTGGTGATACGGCCGTGGTTATGACTGTGCCAATACCCGTGTCCTGGTTGGGAAACTTCTCGTCTTGCTTGCCTTGGAGCACATGGGTAGGGACACGCCCGTGTCTCTACCCGTGTCCTTCTCTGGACAGACTCAAAGCCACTGAACATGGGTAGGGACACGCCCATGTCCCTACCCTTGTTCTTCTTGGGACACACCACTCAACGCCACTGAACACTGGTTGGGACACGCCCGTGTCCCTACCCGTGTCCTTTTCGGGACACACTACTCAATGCCAATTCAGAATCACTCAGCACCATAGTCACTCAACGCCACTGAATACGGGTAGGGACATGCCCGTGTCCCTACCCGTGTCAAGCTCAACACAAGTTTTCAGCATATTTCCTTATTCCCTGCGAGTGTGCACCTCATCGCCTGCACCCCCTTGAGCCTACACCAGCTCTCCTAACAACAAAAACACGCACAAGGGGCTAAACGGGAATCGAAACATTACACTCAATCCCATGACCTCTCTTCTTCCATTATAAGGTACCATTATAATTTTACAAGGAAGATCCCCACACCTCTAGGGACCACACTTATAGTTTTGGTCATGCCTGTTGGATGGGAGAATTACCTTGTGAGAGGTTGACGAAGGCCTGACAGGAGCTTGGCCTCTTCTCTGAGATTGTATAACTTTAGAAATCCATCCAGACTCAGATTTTCTCTTGATAGCATCTATCTTAGAGAAATTGGCCACTATCCTCTTCTCCCTTTCAAGTTTCTCTTCAAGAACCTTGATAATAGAGTCCTTATATTTGATGGACTCAACAATGATATCTACTATGATTTTAAGATGAGCTACTTCCCTCTCTTTCATAGATAGCAAGGATGAATTCTCATCTTACTCGGAAACAACCAGTTGGAAGGAGGAAGTTTCCTCTACTTATTTCTTAACAAGTAACTTGCTTACCTTGAAAGCTTTCAGAAGTGCACCATGATTCTCAATCATTTGATTAACATCATCTTCTGTTAGAGGAATCTCATCATCACTTGATTAAGAAGCATCAGAGTCTGAGCTAGACTCATGACCTGAGTAATAAGAAGAACTAGATAAAGATTGTACCTAACTTAGACCAGGCTGATCCTAACAGGATTCTTCTTCCTCTGGTGTAGCAATCAGTTCATAACTTCTGCATTCACCTTCCTCTGCTTCATCAACCTCTGATTCATTATCCCAATGTGTCAAAGGGGCCCTGATCTTTGCTCTTGTATCTGGATAGAATTTGTCTTCGGCAAGAGCTGCCAACAGTCCAAAGGTCTTCTTGTCATTTTTGCGGATTTGAGGCTCCATTGATCTCCACACCTTATGGTTCACTTTAGAAAACATAAGTAAAACCTTTTTAGCTATCCTTTGAGGTCTACTCAGACTATTAGGTCCTTTTTGAATAACCTCCCTCAGATACCACTTGAAATTCTTTATTTCAAGGATAGCTAAATCACCTAGAGGGGGGATGAATAGTTTTCTTAGTCCTTAGTGACTTTCTTTTATTCTTTCTTAATTAGCTGCTTTATTGGTAGATTAAGTTTTGCTTTCAAGACAAGCTACCTGCACAAAGAAAATCAACACACAGAATACACACAAATTATATTTGTTCCCCAATCTTTGGGTACATCCACTCTTCTCCCACCTTGCCAACTTCTTGTTTGTCAAGGAACTTCTCCAAAATAATGCTCAAAGAGCTTACACCTCATATCCCTTTGGATCTCTCAGTCTCCTCCAAGACTTACACCTCAGCCACAAGGGCCTAGACTCAGTGATACAAATATCACCTACCTCAGGCAATTAAGCCCTACAACTCAGGTTATAGAGGATAGCCCTACCAAAGATCTTCACGTAGAATCTGACTCAGGCACAAGTGCCCTACTTCTTAGTGAGTAAAACTCACCTACCTAAGATCCCAGCAAGATCCTACAATCAGAGAGGAACCCTCTCCTACAGCTCAGGCAAATTTGCCCTATAACTCAGATCCACTTCTCAATCCTACCTCAGAGCAAGTTTGATCCTACCACTCAGATCCACAAATGATACAACAAGGTGGAAGTGGGTTTGTGAGGTTCTTGATTAGACATAAGAGAAATTTATCTGTGCCAATTTACCTTTATTGAGTTAGACGCAGCCCAACTTTGACACTAGAAATGATTTTCCTGAGTCCACTTTTCTGGACTAAGAACTCCTTAGTCCCAACTACTTCACAGCAAAAAGTATGTCTACTTGAGCTGAAGTGACTTGCAGAACACTATTCTGCCCCTTTTTGAACTGAACCTAAAGTTTAGCCCTATCTCCTTCTTCACAGCTCCCCAAGAGAATTATTTGTTGGTTGAATCTGTGAAGCACCTGCAGCCAGGGTCGGCCCTAGCTGTTATCTCTTTCTCAATGAATCACCCTGAGCTTGCTAGCTGGTGTAGATGAAGATGGCTCCAGCAATATTGTTGTTGAAGATGTTGATATCAATAGCTAACTTGATATGGCTCTACACTTGCTTGTCTTGGGCTTTTTATTCTTCAGCTTCAGCCACCCTTTGGGTGAGTATTGGCCCCTCCATGCCCATAGCACACTTTTGCCCTAATTTGCCCTTAAAGGGCAACACTTTTTTCTTACAAAAACCTATTCAAATCAAACCCAATTGGGCTGAGATTTTTATCAAAGTAATGTCATGACCCTAAAAGACATCCACTAAAATTTTGGTGACTTTAGAGGTCATTAGACCCCTTAAGTACTTCATAAATCATTTATTAAATTTCCGCAAAAACTTTAGGAAAATGTTTTCCAAAAATTCCCATTGTTGAAACCAGTCGAACTAGTTTCTCCTAAAAGCTCGGATCTAAGGCTGCAACCCACGCTTACTTTCTTTGAACCACGCTCCTAACAAGACACCTAAAGGAACAGACCGGGAGCTTCAGCTCGGAGGTCCCACCACTCACCCAGAAGGACTAGAATCCTTCCCCTCCCTAGCCAATGCTGAGCTAGGTGCCTGAGAGAGAAGGAAAAAGAAGGTTCCACACACCTTCTTCTCAGACACCTTACCGGTCTATTTATAGGCTTCAGGATTTGAACTGCAAATAACCAAAACAAGCATCTGTGAAATTACCTGAATACCCTGGGTTGGGTCTGCCAACAGCCAAACTCCGCTGTTCTGAAGGGCTATGAGCAGACCCCCGAGGGTAAAAGAGTAAAAAGGCCAAAAAGGATGAACCGCTTGCTAAGTGAGCCGGTCCCCACCCAATTGCTGAACCGGTCTTATCTCTTCCTGCCGACCCGATGCTTGGCGAGAGGACCACCTCGCGACTGAAAAGGATTACCTCGCGGGCGAGACCCTCAGACGACATATAGACAATCTTCCTTTGGCGCCTCTCACCTATTGCGAGTAGACCCTCTTTTGGGCTCCTCTCGCCTATTGCGAGTGGACCCAGCTTTTGGGCTCCTCTCGCCTATTGCGAGTGGACCCTCTTTTGGGCTCCTCTCGCCTATTGCGAGTGGACCCAGCTTTTGGGCTCCTCTCGCCTATTGCGAGTGGACCCAGCTTTTAGACCTCTCTCGCTTAGGGCCTTGTCTCCTTTTGAGGATTCTTCTAATCCCCTCTCTGCTGGGTTCCCTCCTGTGAGCCCGAGGTTGTACACAATCCCCGCTCTTTTCGGGGTTGTCTAAGCCCGAAAAGAAAAGTCCAACCGAGGCTCACGTCACCTCAGCGACTTTAAAGCGGAATCTTTTTCGGGTGAGATTCCCCCCCACGAGTCTATAAATATTGGGATCCTCCCCAAGTGCAGCTGGCCTCCTTTCTTTGTAACCGCTACATCTATCCTGCTGCCATGTCTCTTAGCAAAAGCTTTCGCGATCGTATCGCGCTGGTGCGCCAGCGGAACAAGGCGAGTGTGGCTGCCTTGAACCTAATTCCCGCCCGCACTTTTTCTTCACCTCCGCCCTCGTCTTCTCGCCCAAAGAAGGCGAGAACAACCGATCTGGTTCCCCCGTCGGGAGGACTCTTACCGGATCCCCCGGAAAGACGCATCCCCCCTACACCGTTGCTTCCCCAAGAAAAGGAGGTAAGGTCCTTGTATACCTCACCTGTTCGTTATCTATCCTTCATTGCTCCTTTTGCTGTTGTTTTTCAGAAAAGCCACGCACCCCTCGGTCAGTCTGGTAGCACACAAACTCATCTCGCCAGCCATCATCTAAACTCTGTCTCGCCTCCTCCTTCTACTCCTCCTTCTACTCTTGGTGGGAAGAATGGTGAGCCTTCCCATGTCGCTGGGACCTCTCGCCACTCTGGTTAGGAATCCCCTACCCTTGGCTCTAGCCTTCTCTGGCCGTCCACTTTTTATTATGTCCTTCCTTTCGTTTTTGCCTTTGCAGATATGCGAGTAGACTCATCTGCCGAAGACTCGCCTGCTGAGGAGCGCCCGAGGCGAGCGGTCTCCTCGCCTCCTCCTCCCATGGATGAGATAGAGGATTACCTTGGCGACCCTATGGATCCGCTGGCGATGAAGCGCAGGGTGGCCGAGTTATTCCGAAAACACGCGATCATGATTCAAGAGTTGGAGAAAGACAAGCAAACGGCCGACCGGCAGATTGATTGGCTAGAGGTGGAGGTTGCTCGCCTGACCTCCGAAGTTGATGCTGATATTGAGATAGACGAGACCGATCCCCAGGCGATTCTGAACGAGGTCGATCAACAACTCCGCCTCGCGCGTCGCGGCGTGGATGCGGCTCGCGCTTTTCACCTCCCCCACCGTCCTCCCTGCGCGAGGTCTCGCGGTGGGGGGCGCTGGCGGTGGCATAAGGATTGAATCCCTCGCGCCACCCTACGCCTTTATTTTCTTTGTACTGCTCTTTGTTTTGTAATAACATTTCCTCTCGCGGCTACCGCCCGAACTCTTTGGACCTACTGAATGGGTCGGCTTAATAACTTCTTTTAATAGTTCCTTCGATAATTTTACTTCTAGTACCGCGCTTTTCTACTCTGTGACTCGCGCGTTGTATCTGTGCTTAAATCACTACTCTTTTTATTTTTATTGTATTTTTTAGGATACTGCCTCGCCCCCGACTTGGGGCTTACGTTAGGCTACACCAATCGAGACTAGGAGAGAGAGAAGGACGGCCGACTCTTCCCCTTCCTTTACACTATATATTTTTTTCCACCTCTTCGTATTTTTCTCTTTATTCAACGGGCTATAAATACCCCCCTATCCCTGGGGCCTGGGTCATGCTCTTGATTTGTCTCGGCGCCCTAAACCTCACCTCTCTCTCCCTTTTCTCGCGAACTGATCCTGCTGGTGCCTCGTCTCGCCTGTTCTTCTCGCCTCCTCCTTTTCGCTCTCTCTGTCCAGAATGGGGAAAAAGAAGGCTGAAGAAGTCGAGGGGCGAAGCCGATGCGGGAGGCGGTTTGGTGACCATGATTTTCCTCCCGGCCGGATTTCCGAGGAGGACTACAACGCCTTTACTCGCGATTTCTTGCCGGAAGGTTTTGAGTCCCGCCCTCCGAAAGTGGGCGAGTCAATCAACACTTTCTATCCCGGTGAACTCGCCTTCCCCGTCTCGCATTTCGAAGCGGGGCTGAGGTTGCCCCTCTGGCCAGAAGTGAAACAGGTTCTTAAATACTTCGGGACTGTTCCTGCGCAGCTGAACCCCAACGCCATCTCTGTACTCGTTGCCTTCGCCTGCTACATGCGCAGAGAGCGAATCGAGTTCAGCCTGGATTCCTTCCGCAAGCTTTTTGTCTACCATGCCAATGCCGACGGCGTTTCCTATTTCACGGGGCTGGGTCTCAAGGTTTGCGAGACGCCTAACAAGAATCATCATTGGATTACTCGCTTCGTCTTCATCCGCGGCAACATGGGTGGCATTCCGCTGGCGCCTGTGTCGCCAGCCGAGGTGTTCTATACCACTCCCCAGGTTAGTGGCACGGACAAGCTTCTTTGTGACTTCTTCATCGGCAAGAACTTCGAGGTACAGTTCCTGAGGCGCGGCCTCGACTCCCTCCTTCCTGTGCTTCCAGGCGAAGGTAAATGCTGGGGCCCTTTATTTTCGTCTAGGTCTAACGAATAGCTGTTATAAACGCATCGTCTCGCCGTTTCCAGGAGAAAGAAATGTTCCCGTTCGCCCGCCTTATAAAAGCAGCATCAAACCCTCCAAAGACGTCGCCTTCGCCACGATGGCAGCTGAGGCGGCGAGAGAAAACCTACCCCTCTCCCTAAAGAAAAGGCCTGCAGGAGGCTCCGCCCCGTCTCGCCAGAGTCCTTCGAAGAAAGCAAAGGTCAAGAAAGGAGCGTCTCTTCCCTCTGGAAAGGCGAAGCAAGTTCCTGCCGAGATGGTGGATGTGTCGGGGTCCTTATCCCCCATCTCTCTGGGTTCTCAATCTCCCCAATCCCCTTCTCGGCTTCTTGATCAGCGGACCGTCTCGCCGATTGGCGGGGCGGGTCAACCTGACTCTCTTGCTGACGACATCCCCCCGAAATCTCCTACTCGCGAGGTGGGCTCTTCCAGCCGCCCGGCTCCCTCCACTCATCTGAACTTCAATATGGGCCCAGCGATCCCGGATGCTGCCGGTGAGCCAACCCTGATATGGGACAAGGAGGCGAACCGGGTCTCTATCTCCACCCTCCTTCCTCCCTGGATGGAGCGAGACCAGCCCACGGCTCATGCATTCTCTCTGGGCTTTGGCCTTTATGGAGGCGCAGAGCGAGAAGCTGCCGCTAAGCCCCCCTCACGGGATTTGATCCTAAGGGCCGCGCAATCCCAGATGCGCTCGCTAGAGCTATCGCACCAGGTCTCACGCCGTCTGATTTATAATAATAAGAGCTGGAGGGATTCAGAGGCGAGCCTGGCGGCAGAGCGCGAGAAGTCTACGGATCTTGAGAAACGGCTGGCCGTGGCCGAAAACCTTCTCGCCAAGGCGCGGGGTGGTGTGGTGAGTTTCCCCATTCTCAATTCCTTCCCTTTCTTTGTTCACCTTCAACTCCCCTAATGAATAAACCTCCTGCAGGATGCCGAGACGGCCGATAGGATGCATTCGCGCATAGCTACTCTGGAAGGGGAGGTTAAAAGCATGGAGTCCGAGATCATTCGGCTTCAGGAGGCTGCTCTCTCGCCTTCTCGCGTGGTGATCCCCCAGCCTCCTCCCTCTCATTATTCTCATGCCGAGGTCGTGGGACTCTGCAAAGACGCCAACATCAGGACCGCCGAACTAATCGTGAAGATGATGAAGGAGATGGAAGTTATCAGGGAAGGCTGCGAGGAGGTCACTGCCCGCGACCTGGTACCAGAGATTTATGGCGAGGAGGAAGACGGCCCGTCCTCCAGCGCGGAAGAATAGAGGATTTATTTTACAGTGTTTTTTGTATATTCCTCTTCTCCCCCCCCCTTTTTCTCTTTTGGATACTTGCTGCTGAGGCATTTTTGTATTACAGCCTCTTTTTGTGGATGACATATATACATTTTATTTTTAAGGCCCTTCTTTTCATCTCTCCTGTATGCCTACCCTCTCTTCACTTTGCGGAACGAGATCACGGCTTGTCTCGCCTAACAATGGAGAGGCTAGCTATACTTGTGGCGCGAGTGGGCGGGCCCTCAGTGCTCTCGCGCAGGGACGTATCACTCCCTCTCGCCTTATCCCCGGACACCCCAGGTGCGAGTGGGTCTCGAATCGTTATTATGCTTGGTTTTGTTTGCGAGACGAAGGTACTCCTCTTCTCGCCCTTTGGCCGAAGAGCAGACCCCTTACTCTAAGTGCGAATAGCCATGTACCCTTCCACTCGCCTTGCCCCTTGGCGCGAGAGGATCTTGAGGGACCGACTCCTTCCTCCTCTTCTTCCTTTGGGACAAGGATCTTGCTTTTGATCAAATTATGAAACTCCTATCCATATGCTGCCCCTTTACCTAACCTCCGAGTGAGCCTACCGACCTGCCAGCTCGATGGTAGCCTGGACAGCGGGTCTTCTCGGGGTCTCCTCTCCAAAACCAACTCCAACCACCGAGTGAGCCTACAGACCTGCCAGCTCGATGGTAGCCTGGACAGCGGGTCTTCTCGGGGTCTCCTCTCCAAAACCAACTCCAACCACCGAGTGAGCCTACAGACCTGCCAGCTCGATGGTAGCCTGGACAGCGGGTCTTCTCGGGGTCTCCTCTCCTAAACCAACTCCAACCACCGAGTGAGCCTACAGACCTGCCAGCTCGATGGTAGCCTGGACAGCGGGTCTTCTCGGGGTCTCCTCTCCAAAACCAACTCCAACCACCGAGTGAGCCTACAGACCTGCCAGCTCGATGGTAGCCTGGACAGCGGGTCTTCTCGGGGTCTCCTCTCCAAAACCAACTCCAACCACCGAGTGAGCCTACAGACCTGCCAGCTCGATGGTAGCCTGGACAGCGGGTCTTCTCGGGGTCCCCTCTCCAAAACCAACTCCAACCACCGAGTGAGCCTACAGACCTGCCAGCTCGATGGTAGCCTGGACAGCGGGTCTTCTCGGGGTCCCCTCTCCAAAACCAACTCCAACCACCGAGTGAGCCTACAGACCTGCCAGCTCGATGGTAGCCTGGACAGCGGGTCTTCTCGGGGTCCCCTCTCCAAAACCAACTCCAACCACCGAGTGAGCCTACAGACCTGCCAGCTCGATGGTAGCCTGGACAGCGGGTCTTCTCGGGGTCCCCTCTCCAAAACCAACTCCAACCACCGAGTGAGCCTACAGACCTGCCAGCTCGATGGTAGCCTGGACAGCGGGTCTTCTCGGGGTCCCCTCTCCAAAACCAACTCCAACCACCGAGTGAGCCTACAGACCTGCCAGCTCGATGGTAGCCTGGACAGCGGGTCTTCTCGGGGTCCCCTCTCCAAAACCAACTCCAACCACCGAGTGAGCCTACAGACCTGCCAGCTCGATGGTAGCCTGGACAGCGGGTCTTCTCGGGGCCTCTTTTCCAAAATAAAATCTTCCTGCTTTGAGGGGACAGCTACTTGGAACTGTGTGGCAGTGCCAGAAGGTCCTGCCAGGTTGGCTAACCTTGGAAAATAAGAGAGAAAAACAAAGAAAACTACATCTCATTCATAATAGATAATGAACATGAACAAAAGTATTAAGGATAGAAACACTTTAGGTCGTCGCCGCTTCGGGCGCGATCCAGGGGTGTCCCGTCTACATCTTGGAGGTGATACCCTCCTGATTTCAAGACCTCTTTTATGATAAAAGGACCTTCCCAGTTGGGGTTGAGCTTCCCTACCGAAGCCCCTCTCCCTGCTGCATCCACCTTCTTGAGGACCAAGTCTCCCTTCTCAAACTGCTTGACTCTGACGTGCTTATCAAAATATCTTGACATCCGGCGCTTGACCTCCTCCTGTCGGATAGATGCCAGCTCTCTAAGCTCCTCCACCAAGTCGAGGGAGAGCCTTTGCTCTTCATCATTATCTACCAGCCACTCCTCATCTCCCTTCCTTGCCGCGGCTACTCTAGGTGACTCAACCTCGAACTCAACAGGTAAGACGGCCTCAGAGCCATGGGAAAGTTTGAACGGTGTCTCCCCCGTGGCGGAACTTGGCGTGGTCCTTAAGGCCCAAAGGACGGAGGGGAGCTGCTCCACCCAACTTCCCCTCAAGTTTTCCACCTTTTTCTTTAAGAGATTCACGATGACCTTATTCGCGGCTTCCACCTGCCCATTGCTTCGAGGATGATGCACTGAAGCAAACCGAAGGTCTATACCTAGTCGTATACAGAAATCCACGAACTCTCTGCTGGCAAATTGCGGTCCGTTATCCGTAACAATGGCCAGGGGGAGCCCATGCCTACAGATGATTTCCCCCCATATGAAGCTTTTGACCACCTGAGACGTCACCTTCGCCAATGCCTTCACCTCCAGCCATTTTGAGAAGTAGTCTACCATGACCAGCAGGAACCTCCTCTGGCCACTGGCTTGAGGGAATGGACCCACCAGATCTAGCCCCCATATGGCGAAGGGCCACGGAGCTGTGATCGTGCGCAACCTTTGGGCCGGGAGGAGCTGAAGAGGGGCAAATTCCTGGCACTTTCTGCACTTCCTTGTGTACAACCTCGGGACTTATCAAAACCATCTCTCCTCCAAAAGAATTCTTACCCGAGGCCCCATCTACTAGCATCTCCCAAGCTACTATGGGAGACGTCTCGGCCTCCTTGACCTCCACCGTGTAGTCTACCAGGAAATCTGCTACAGCTTGCGCCTTGATAGCCAACCGAGGAACATAAGAAAGGTCAAACTCACTGAGTTCTATTGACCATTTAGCTAATCTTCCTGAGTGCTCTACCCCTTCCAGAATACGGCGGAGAGGGTGGTCCGTCACGATCTGGATGGAATGGGCCTGAAAATAGGGCCTGAGCTTCCGAGCTGAGATAACGAGGGCGAAGGCTAGTCTCTCCAGGATAGGGTACTTTAGCTCTGCCTTTTTGAGGACTCTACTTACATAGTAAACCGGGAATTGCTTTTTACCTTCTTCCCGCACGAGGACAGAACTCACTGCCCCTGCCCCTACCCCTAGGTACAAGAATAGAATCTCTCCTTCTCTCGGGCCCTGGAGTAGCGGTGCCTTGGTGAGCTGCTGCTTCAAAGTTAGAAAAGCACTCTCGCACTCGGAGGTCCACTCGAATTTCTTTCCCCCCCTCAATGTCCGAAAGAAAGGTGAGCACCTCTCTCCTGCCCTGGAAAGGAATCTGCTGAGCCCCGCCAACTTGCCGGTAAGATGCTGGACCTCTTTGGTATTCGTTGGGGACTCTAGTTCTAGGATAGCCCTTACCTTATCCGGGTTAGGCTCTACTCCTGATGGGGTGAGGAGATGTCCTAAAAACTTTCCCCTACAGGCCCCGAATACGCACTTCAGCGGATTAAGCCTCATCTTGTACTTCCTTACCGTTGCAAACGTTTCTTCCAGATCCGCAATATGAGACTTGAGATCTTGGCTCTTGATCATCAAGTCGTCTACGTAGACTTCGAGGTTCCGTCCCTTTTGTTCTCGGAAGATCCGGTCCATCATCCGTTGGTAGGTCGCCCCCGCATTCTTCAACCCAAAAGGCATCATGTTATAGCTGAAGCATCCATTCTCGGTGATAAAGGTGACATCCTTGATGTCCGGTGGGTGCATGCGTATTTGATGGTATCCTGAAAAGGCATCTAAAAAACTCATTAGTGAAAAACCGACGGCTGAATCAACCAGCGCGTCGATTCGAGGCAAAGGGTAACAATCCTTGGGACATGCTTTATTCAAAAGAGAGAAGTCAATACACATTCTCCACTTCCCTTCCCCCTTCCTTACCCTTACAACATTGCTCACCCACCCTGGATACTTGTTTGCAGATATGAACCCCGCCTGGAGTAGCTTTTCCACTTCCTCCCTGATAGGCTTGGCCATCCTGGAGGCGATGGCCCTTTTCTTCTGCTGGATGGGACGAACCTTGGGGTCAAGGTTGAGACGATGGCATGCCACATCTGCGTCAATCCCTGGCATGTCGGCCGCGCTCCACGCAAAGACAACAATGTTTTCCTGCACGCATTTTCGGATCTCCTCCTGATCCTCAAGACCGAGTTCTCCGCTGATTCTGATCTTTTCTTTCCTTCCTTCTTTTGTTAGGATGTCCACCTCCTGTAGCTCAACTGCAGCCTTCAGCCTCGAGGGCTCTTCTTCTTCCTCCTGATCTTTCGGAATCTCCTCTTCCTTTGCCAGCCCCCCCTCCTGGTTTCCGAGCTCTTGCTCTCCACCCTCCTTTCTCTCCACTGCCATGTCTACTTTCTCTACGAACCTCTCCTCCACCCGCACCGGGCCTCCTCCTAGCACTGACTCTTCCATCTCTCCTATTTTTCTTTTCCTTCCTCTCTCCTCTTTCCCTTCTCTTCCGACCCTTGACTCCCCTGCCATTACTGGCTCCTCCGCAATGCCACCTCCCAGCTCCTCAACTCTATTCTCCTCTTCCCCCTCTCCTCCGACCCTTGACTCCCCTGCCATTACTGGCTCCTCCGCAATGCCACCTCCCAGCTCCTCAACTCTACTCTCCTCTTGTTCCTCCCGTTCCAGTCTTCTCTCTAACTCTTCCGCATCCCCCCTCCATGAGATAGTGTTTACTGCTGTCACATAACATTCCCGGGCCGCCTTCGGATCTCCTCTCACCCTGATCTGGGTCCCTCCTGAATTGAGTTTCAAACATTGATGAAAAGATGATGGTACACACCTAAAGGCACTAATCAAGGGGCGCCCGAAGATGGCGTTGTAACTGCTGGGAGCGTCCACTATCACAAAGCGGCAGTTCCTGGACAGCCCTCCCAGGGTTACCTGGAGACCGACTCCCCCCTCTACTTCTTTCCTTTCTCCTGAGAATCCGAACAGCGGTCCGTCTGCTGCTAACACCCTCCTGGCTTCCACCCTCATCTCATTGAATGCCTTTTTGAAGATGACATTAACCGAGCTCCCATTGTCCACCAAGATCCTTGATACCGTGAAACCTTCGATAGCCGTCCGAATCACCAGCGCGTCGCAGAATGGGTCTTCGTGATCTGGCAAGTCCTTCCTGGAGAAGGTGATCTTCTCGTCCGGGGGCGGGGCTTGCGACGTCGAGGCGACACCTCGACGGTACATTGTATGAAGACTGGCCTTTCGGGTAGCCTCGATTCCCACCCCACCATGAATCACCCCGATCCCCCTCTATCCCCCACATCTGACCGATCTACACATCTATCCTCTTCCCCCACTCCGGTCATCTCTACTATCCGCGCCGGTGGCTGCTGCTCTCCCGCTCCTCTTCTCCCCTTCAGCTCCAGAAACTCTTGACATGTAGCTGTCGCGTGACCTTCCTCCTCGTGAAAGTCACAGAATGGTATAGCTACTTCCCCCTCCTGCCTCCCTTCTTGGTGATTCCTTCTCCTCCCTGCTCCGGCTCCCCCCCTTCCTCGCTCTCTTCCTCTTCCTCTTCCCCGGCCTATAGCCATAGCCTGCTGAGGCGGGGGTGGGAGTGGCCTAGGTCCCTGTCTCCACCCCAGCTGTGGCAACCTTCCTGCTCCTCCATGGTAGTAGTTCCTTCCCCCCGGGGAAGACCTCTCCATTGCCCTTGAACCGGGCCTTCCGGTTGCCTCCAACTCAACTCCTGCGGTGCCGGCCCCCTTGGCTCCTCCCTTCTCCTCCCTTCCTGCTGCCTCGCTCCTCCTGGTTCTCTGGACTCTACCTCCGTCAGCCTTGCTAATTTCTTGGCAAAAGCCGGGTTCGCTGCTTCCATCGCTATCTCCTTGGCTGCCTTCTCCATCAACCCTTCAAATGATAAGGGTGCCTTCCTGGTGAGGCTCATTTTGAAAAAGCCTTCCCTGAGACCCACAGTAAAGGCCATCTGGAGAGCAAATCCCGGCACCTCCTGAATGTCCAGGATTTCCTCTTGGAAGCGATCCACGTACTGGGCTAAGGACTCGTCTGCCTTTTGCTTGATCAGGAAGATGGACTCCGGATTCTTCTTCCTCTTCTTCGAGGTCGAGAAGCGTAGCTGGAAGCTCCTACTCAAATCTTCAAAACCATATATTGACCCTGCTGGGAGTTGATGAAACCAGTCCCGGGCCTTGTGCTTCAAGGTGATCGCGAAAAGGCGGCACTTGAATGCATCCGTCATCGGCCTGATGGAGACCGCATCTTCGAACCATTGCAAGTGTTGGAGGGGATCATCCTTCCCCACATAATAAACCATCTCAGGCTCGCGGAACCCCTCCGGGACGGGAGCCGAAAGAACCAGCTCGCAAAAGGGGGACCCCCTCGCCAGGGGTCTCGCCGTCTCCACTCGCGCGACGAGATCTACTGGCGAGACGGCGCTCGCCGGGCTGGGGAACAACTCCCTTCCTGCCAGGTCTCGCCCGCTTCCCTCCACCACTTTCTCCTTTCCGGGCCGCCCTCCTGGCGCATCCTCGCCTACCCTTGCCGAGACGGCTCCTTCCGGAGGCAAGAGGCCCGGCCCCTGAGGTAGAGGGGTCACGCACTCGCCTCGCTGCGAGATCTGCTGCAACATCCCCATGATGCCCCCGATGGATGCCATGAATTCTTCCCTCCCAACATATCCTCCTGGGTTCTGGGACCCGCCCTCATTTCCTCCGCCCTCATCTCCTCCTCCTAGATCTCCTGCCATGAGATGATCCAAAGTTCTTCGACTCAGGCTGCGATCCACGCTCACCGCACCAAAAATGTTGAAACCAGTCGAACTAGTTTCTCCTAAAAGCTCGGATCTAAGGCTGCAACCCACGCTTACTTTCTTTGAACCACGCTCCTAACAAGACACCTAAAGGAACAGACCGGGAGCTTCAGCTCGGAGGTCCCACCACTCACCCAGAAGGACTAGAATCCTTCCCCTCCCTAGCCAATGCTGAGCTAGGTGCCTGAGAGAGAAGGAAAAAGAAGGTTCCACACACCTTCTTCTCAGACACCTTACCGGTCTATTTATAGGCTTCAGGATTTGAACTGCAAATAACCAAAACAAGCATCTGTGAAATTACCTGAATACCCTGGGTTGGGTCTGCCAACAGCCAAACTCCGCTGTTCTGAAGGGCTATGAGCAGACCCCCGAGGGTAAAAGAGTAAAAAGGCCAAAAAGGATGAACCGCTTGCTAAGTGAGCCGGTCCCCACCCAATTGCTGAACCGGTCTTATCTCTTCCTGCCGACCCGATGCTTGGCGAGAGGACCACCTCGCGACTGAAAAGGATTACCTCGCGGGCGAGACCCTCAGACGACATATAGACAATCTTCCTTTGACCCCCACCCGCCAGGCGAATGGTCCCACGTTCTGGCGCCTCTCACCTATTGCGAGTAGACCCTCTTTTGGGCTCCTCTCGCCTATTGCGAGTGGACCCAGCTTTTGGGCTCCTCTCGCCTATTGCGAGTGGACCCTCTTTTGGGCTCCTCTCGCCTATTGCGAGTGGACCCAGCTTTTGGGCTCCTCTCGCCTATTGCGAGTGGACCCAGCTTTTAGACCTCTCTCGCTTAGGGCCTTGTCTCCTTTTGAGGATTCTTCTAATCCCCTCTCTGCTGGGTTCCCTCCTGTGAGCCCGAGGTTGTACACCCATTTTTTGATATGTTATAGGCTGTAAGACCCCCATTTTTTTTTCTTTTTCAACCACCGGGGTCTTAGCCCAGAATTGCCGCTTTGCGATGGCACCGACTCACGGAAAGGCAACCACTACAAAATGCCAATTATGCCGGCCCTTTTCGAACACAAGATAGAGAAGTATTTATTTATAAAATGCAAACAAGTCCACAGAAACATGTAAATAAAAGTGAAATCATATCCAGTCCATCAATAGATAATAACAGGAAACAGATAAATGGGCTCGAGCCCAGTACATCAGAGTGCTCACTACAAGTCGCTCATCGCGGAAGCTATGAAACTACAAATCACTCACGGAGCTGGTCGCAGGTGCATCGGTGCTAGACTGTCCCACCTCCATGCGCACCGTACTCCGCTGGTGCTGGTCCCTGGACTGCTGGTCCCTGTCTCCCATCCGGAGCTCCATTAATGTTGTGGTTCGAAAACCATTAGTCATAAAGACTAAGCCCTATCATCCCCTACCAACCAGCAACTACCGGAATTCCCTTTCCCAAGTTCATTATTACTCTAGTTCAATTTCCGTGGTTTTACTATATGCAGACCATCCTAAGCTATATGAGGTACACAAGGGGAGGTACACCAAATTATCTTCCAAATCTCCTATAATATTTACTGGAGGTCTACCATATCATAATTTGTATAAATCCAGAAACTTATAATTTTCCTAATTAATCTGATATTTATTTAATTTTCCTAAAGGACGGGTCATGGGTCATTTTAAACATGAACTACATGATCCTCCTAAGTAATGGCTACCCAAAAATCATGATCATTAAATAACAGCAAGATAACCTCAAATACAAATTTTCAGAATTTTACAGAAAGTATTTAGCCTCTAAATAATTTATCCAGTATAATCATGTTAATCCTACGTAAAGAAGGAAGTACTGAAATTATTCATCGGGAAATTATAGAAAAATTACAAGTCAGTAGTATGATATAGAAAAGATCTTTGTGTAAAGAATCATAATTTTACCAGCTTGCTAAACACCACTAAAGATTTAATCAAATATTCAAGGTAAAACATACTTAATTAAGCAAGCCTTAGAATTAAGCTTCCAAAAATCCCATAAAAATTCAAAGATATTTAAAATCATTATAAACGTTCTCTTCTTAAATTTCATCAATTTCTAGGAAGTGTGTATTCCATAATAAATTTTCTAAGTAAATCATACAAGCTACTAAATCGTTAATGAAGTATCCAAAATAATGATCTTAAAATTCATAGTAAAATATCCAGAGCTTGTACTGTCCTTATAATTCACTCTACCCAAATCTCATCATTTTCAATATGATTTAGTATCAATTCCTATCTCTACAAGTTTTGCACCCTAAACTAGGGTTAGGTTTTTAGGTATCCCAACAGTCTCCAAATCTACTAAGATTCCATCCAGAGGACTATAATGGCCCTATGGTCCTCTTTACCAAATTTTGAGTCAATCCAAGGTCATTTGACCCCATGACCTTCACAAGCCACCAAGATCCATCCTTAGGGTTTGGCCTTGGTTCTTAGGGCGAACTTACACCGATCCACCTCAAACTCTATGAGGGGGTGCTAGAGAATATTACAAGCCAGTGGTAAAAATCTCAGCCTCTGTTGAGGTGATTCGACCACTCAAATCTCAAAAGTGCACCTTTAACCTAAGACCCCTTATTAGGGCAAAAGTTAGGTTTGATCACTTCTAATCCAAACCATCTTCAAATGAGATGAAAAATTATACAGAACTTTATGGTGAACCCAGGGACCACTCACCAAAATTTGAGAGGGTTTGGAAATTATTTAACCATCTAATTAAATTAAGTTAGGATTATTGAACTTTTCTAAAAACAATAGAAAAATATTTCCCAAAAATCCTAATTTTTGGACAGCATCTAGATATAGATAAGATTAGGCCACACCCCAAACTTCAAGTCATTTTGATGACTGGTTTGGAGTGGGGAATTTTTCTAAGGTCAGGACAGCCCTATGGATTACCCTCACCAAAAAGGGTGCTGTGGTCTAACCAGGACTCCAAATTGAGTGAAATCAATTTTAAACTAAACTAGAATTCAAGGGCTACATTTTCTATGTTGACTACTTTTCCTGTAGGAGCCTCTAGGTATTTTTCCCAAATTATTTAAAGTGACAGATATTTTCATTCAAAAATTGCTTCAAAAATAAAATCTAATTAAATGGCACTGTTCATCTTCTTCTACAGCCCGAAACCAGAGCCCTAAAAACTTAATTTCCTGTAGATTTTCCAAGCTATTTCCCGGCCAACCAGCCATCTCCCTGGCCGGCCACCAGCACCACCACCTCTGTTGAGGTGAGGGCTATCGTCGGGCGGCGGCACGGCCGCCGGAGAGGCGGTTTCCGGCGAACCCGCCACCATGAAATTTTCGGAAAAGCATGGAAACGCTCACCCGATCTGGCTCTTTTGAGCCAGATATCTCTCCTAATGATTTCTAAGATCTATCCGCAGAAGAATAGGGAGGGGAGGACCTTGTTCGCGGGTTGGAGGCGTGCAGAGCGTCGGGAAGCCATTTGTGCGGTGGTGGCGTCGCCGGAAATTCTTCAACAGTAAGGGAAGGAATCTGAATTAGTTTGATGGAGCGTGTAACCTTTTCCTCTTGCCCTTAAGAGCCTTTTATAGATCAGCAAGTGGGTAGGGGAAAGGATGAAACGTTCATGGCCATTAATATTTCTTCTTAATAACGTTTCGGTTATGATGCAGGGAATTGAATTGCTGGAAACGAAGAGATGTTTGCCAGGTGGAGATTTCCTATTGGACCTACATTTCCTTATTTATTTAAATAATTTAAAGTAGGAAACGGCCCATAAATACGCTTGGTTTTCATTCCCATAGTCAGAATTTATTACGACGTCGGTTACCGAAATTTCCAGTCTGGCTGACGTTTCGGCCTTGGTCACGGGCGTGACACATAGGTCACGGGCGTGACAGGCCCGGATTAGCCAATTCTGGGTTCGACGATCGTTGAACTAAGATCGACAATCGTCGAAGGGTGGTCACGGGCGTGACACCTGGGTCACGGGCGTGACAGGCCCGTGTGGCCAATTCTGGGTCGACGACCGTCGAACTGAAATCGACGATCGTCGAACATGATCACGCCCTATGTCACGGGCGTGACATTGTGGGTCACGGGCGTGACAGGCCCGTGTTGCCAATTCTGGGTCAACGACCGTCGAAATGAATTGACGATCATCGAACGTGGTCACGCCCTATGTCACGGGCGTGACATTGTGGGTCACGGGCGTGACATGACCGGTGACTAATTCTGGGTCGACGACCGTCGAACTGAAATCGATGATCGTCGAATGTGGTCACACCCTATGTCACGGGCGTGACATATGGGTCACGGGCATTGTACAACCCCATATTCGCTGGGAGGGACCCAAGGGCTTCAACAGTCAGGATTGGGTTAGTCTCTGGCTAACCTCGGGTTAACCCTGAGGCATGCTTGTGGAGTTCTCGCCCTATAGGAGCTCTCGCCAAGGGCAGGCGAAAGCTGAGGGAACTAGGGCAGATGGTCGACCTCTCGGCAGGAGAGATCGTCGAACGACCGAAGCAGAGGGCCTGACCACGGAAGCTTCCGCCTTAGGGCTGGCTCCCGCCCAGGGGAGGCGAGAAGGCCCCAGGTAGGCCTTCGGTCGCGATAGTTTAAAGACCGTGAAGAGCGCGAACCTCCCTGGCAAGGGGTCTCGCCAAGGTTGGCCCGGGTGGGGGTCCAGCGAGAGCCTTCTCAGCCAGGTTTCTCGCCAAGTGGGCCCACGTGGTAGGGCTCGGCGCTCGTAAAAGGGATTAGTTTATAACATATATTATCCCGAGGTAAAATTACCCAAATACCCCTGGAATGACAGCGGGATTTGGCTATTGGCAGACCCCTCAGGGGTATTTCAGTAGTTTCAGGTCAAAGGAAGACTATAAAAAGACCCATAGGGGCTCTTTGGAAGGCAGGACTTTCATTACTCTCCAACCCTAGTGCCTTCTGAGGAGCTCCCAGCCCAGCATTTGGCTTTGGAGGGGGAGCTCTCAGAGATCTTCCGGGTGTGTGGTGGGACCTCCAGCTGAGGCTTTGGGTCAGTCTTTTGACCTTAGCAGCCAGTCAAGAGTCGAGATAAGAGAGAAGTAGGCATCGGCTGCACTCTGGTTTGTGAACATTCGTTGGGGTCAATTTTGGCTTCAACAGTTCTGGTGCGGTGAGCGTGGAAGCAGTCGGTGTAAGAAAATCTCGAGTTAAGTCCCATGGCAGGAGGCGAAGGTGAAGGATCAGGCGCAGGAGGATCCCCACCCGGGTGGACGAGGCGACGAAGAAAATGTTTGAGGACTTCAGGCGGGAAGTCATGCAGACGATCAACTTGGCCTTCTCGGCAAGGAATGAGTGGGAGACGCCGCAGGTTCCGGTGGAGGTGGTTCCGCTGCTAGGCGAGAACGCTCCAGGGCAGCGCCCCGAGAAGGAGGTCCCGGTGGAGGCAGGCGAGAGGGACGTAGCCGCGCGGGAGCTTTTCCCAGGCCAACGTCTCGAGAAGGAGCTTCCGGCGGATCTGGGCGAGAAGGAGGCGACGGTGCGGGAACTCTTCCCTGGGCATGGTCTCGCGGACCGGTCCAGCCAACCGAGGTCGCGAGACGGGCCTTCTCGCCAGGCGGGAGGCAAGACCCCCTTTAGCGAGCTCATTGTCTCGGCTCCAGTGCCGGAGGGGTTCCGGGAGCCGGACATGACCTACTACACCGAGAAGGATGACCCGGTTCAGCACGTGCAATGGTTCGAGGACGTGGTGTCCATCAGGCAAATGTCGGATGCCTTCAAGTGTAGGCTTTTTGCCATCACTCTGAAAGAGAAGGCCAGGGACTGGTTCCACCAGTTGCCGGCGAGTTCCATCTACAGTTTCGAAGATCTGCGCAGAGGTTTCTTGCTGAGGTTCTCGACTTCAAAGAAGCGAAAGAAGGAGGCTGAATGCCTGTTTGCAGTGAGGCAAGGGCCGGAGGAGACGCTGGGTCATTATGTTGACCGGTTCCAAGAGGAGATTCTCCTGGTCTAGGAGGTCCCGGGGTACGCGCTGATGCTCGCCTTCACCCTGGGGCTGAGACCAGGGTTTTTCAGCATGGAGTTGAAGAGAGTGCCCCCTCTCTCTTTTGAGGAGCTCATGGAGAGGGCGGCAAAGGAGATAGACTTCGAGAGGGCAAACCCCGCGTTCGCGAGGAAGCTGGCCAGGTTGGCCGAGGACGACGTGAAGGAGCCGGTGGTGGGAAAGCAGAGAGAGCAGAGGGAGCCGAGGGAAGATAGGAGAAGAGAAGAGCCCCGAGGGCAGGGGCAACAGCATGGGGGGGCCAGGGAGCCAAACAACCGACTGGGTTGGAGGCCTCAGGAGGGTCGCCCCCAGGGCCAGGGAGGACTTCAGGGAAGAGATAACTTCCGGGAGCCCAGAAGGCTGGAGCAGGGAGGATGGCGACAAGGACCAAGGGGTCATTTACCACCGCCGCAGGAGGCTATGGAGGTGGGAAGGGGAAGAGGAAGAAGATTTCGGGGAGCCGGAAGAAGGGGAGGAGGAGAAGGAAGAGGGGGCAGAGTGGGGTTGCCTTATTGTGACTTCCATCAGGAGGAAGGTCACGCAACGGCCACATGCCCAGAGTTTCTGAAGATTAGAGGGGCCAGAGGGGCCGGAAGGCAGGATCCGCCTGTAAGGATCGTTGAAGTTCAGCGGGAAGAGGTGGAAGATAGATGTGAAGACAGGATTGACGTGGGGACCCGAGGAGGGATCGGAGTGATCCACGGGGGAGTAGGGATCGAGGCAACCCGCAAGGGGAGCCTTCAAACAATGTTCCGCCGAGGGGTCGCCTCGACCTCCCAGGCTCCCCCCCAGAGGAGAAGATCACTTTCTCATCCGCGGATATGCCAGACTACGAGGATCCGTTCTGCGACGCGCTTGTGATCCAGACAGCGGTGGAGAACTACACCGTCTCCCGGATACTGGTGGATAATGGGAGCTCGGTGAATGTGATCTTCAAGAAGGCTTTCGATGAGATGAGGGTGGAAGGAAAAAGGGTCCTGGCTTCTGATGGACCGCTTTTTGGCTTCTCCGGCGAAAGGAAAGAGGTGGAAGGAGGAGTAGGCCTGCATGTGAGGCTTGGGGGCGTCTCACGGAACTGTCGGTTCGTAATCGTGGATGCCCCGAGTAGTTACAATGCCATCTTTGGGCGCCCCCTCATCAGCGCCTTTCGCTGTGTACCCTCCTCGTACCACCAATGCCTCAAGTTCAACAATGGAGGGGTGCAGGTTAGGATCAGGGGGGATCCGAAGATGGCAAGGCAATGCTATGTGACGGCGGTTAATACCGTGTCGTGGATGGCGGAGGCAGAGGAGTTGGAGAAGGAGATGGCTGAGCAGGAAGGGGTTGAGAAAGGGGAGGTAAGCCTGGGAGAGGCGATGGAGATTGTTGAGGAGTTGGCAGAGGTGGAGGAGATCAGCCTAGAAGAGGCGAGAGGAGTGATGGATGAAGAAGAGCAGAGGCAGGAGGAGAGTCTGGAGAAGGCGATGGAAGTCGACGAGGTTGGGGGAGAGGAGCTCGAGTTCGAACAGGAGGAGGCAAGGGTAAGTTGGGAGCGGTCGGGGCTGGAGCCGGCCGAAGAAGTGGTGGAGATGGAGGTGCTTACAAGAGCGGGGGAGGCGCAAAGGATTCGGATCAGCGGGGGCTTGAGCCTCGAGGATCAGGAGCGGATGCGAGCCTGCATCCAAAGCAACGTCGACATCTTCGCTTGGAGCGCGGCAGACATGCCGGGCATCGACGCGGACGTGGCCTGTCATCGCTTGAACCTGGATCCCAGAGCCCGCCCCATACGCCAGAAGATGAGGGCCATCGCCACCAAGCTAGAAGCCCCCATCCGAGAGGAGGTCCAAAAGCTCCTGGACGCAGGCTTCATCTCAGAGATCCAGTACCCAGGCTGGATCTCCAATGTGGTAATTGTAACATCCCATTTCCGGCTAGACCCCTAGGAGTCGGATGGTTGTGGTAGAACCCTAGGGAGCCCAAAACATGAAATAAATCGACTAAGAAATCAGGTCACGGCTTGGTCACGCCCGTGACCGACCCGTCACGCCCGTGACGAAGGGCGTGACACGCTCGACGATCGTCGATCCCAATTCGACGATCGTCGAACCAAATTCGGCCACACGGTCCTGTCACGCCCGTGACCCTCCATGTCACGCCCGTGACAAAGGGCGTGACACGCTCGACGATCGTCGATCTCAAATCGACGATCGTCGAACCAAATTCGGCCCCACGGGCATGTTACGCCCGTGACCCGCTATGTCACGCCCGTGACAAAGGGCGTGACACGCTCGACGATCGTCGATCCCAATTCGACGATCGTCGAACCAAATTTGGCCACACGGGCCTGTCACGCCCGTGACCCGCCAGGTCACGCCCGTGACATAGGGCATGACACGCTCGACGATCGTCGATCCCAATTCGACGATCGTCGAACCAGAGTTGGCCTCCAGACCTGTCACGCCCGTGACCCAAGTGACATGCCCGTGACCTATGTGTCACGCCCGTGACCAAGGCCGAAACGTCAGCCAGACAGGAAATTTCGGTAACCGACGCCTTAATAAATTCTGGCTGTGGGGATGAAAACCAAGAGTATTTATGGGTCTTTCCCTACTTTAAGTGTGTTAAAAGAATGAGAAAAGTGGGTCCAATAGGAAAATGCCACCTGGCAAGCACCTCTTCATCTCCAACTTTTCAACTGTCATTCGTCATAACCGAAACGTCATAAGGGGTGTTATTAATGGCTGCCAACGTTTCATCTCCAACGTTTCACCCGTTCCCCTCCCCATTTGCGCATCTATAAAAGATTCCTGACAGCAAGAGGAAACGGTTACACTCCCTCAAACTATCCCAGACTTCCCCTTGCTGTTGAAGAATTTCCGGCGACGCCACCACCGCGCAAATGGCTTCCCGACGCTCTGCACGCCTTCAACCCGCGAACAAGGTCCTCCCCTCCCTCTTCTTCTGCGGATAGATCTTAGGAATCGTTAGGAGAGATATCGGGCTCAAAAGAGCCAGATCGGGTGAGCATAATGGTGGTTTTCCGAAAATTTCATGGTGGCGGGTTCGCCGGAAACCGCCTCTCCGGCGGCCGTGTCGCCGCCCGACGGTAGCCCTCACCTCAGCAGAGGTGGTGGTGGTGGTGGCCGGCCAGGGAGATGGCCGGGTGGCCGGGAAATAGCTTGGAAAAAGCTACAGGATATTAGGTTTTAGGCCTCTGTTTCGGGCTGTTGAAAAAGATGAACAGTGGCATGAGAAATAATTCTAGTTTTTGAATCAATTTCTAGGAGAGATTTCTGTCATGATAAATAATTTGGGAAAAAATACTTAGAGGCTCCTACAGGAAAAGTGGTCAACATAAAAACTGTAGCCCTTGAAGTCTAGTTTTATTCAAAATTAATTTCATTCAATTTGGAATCCTGGTTAGACCACAGCACCCTTTTTGGTGAGGTCTATCCAGAGGGCTGTCTTGACCTTGGAAAAATTCCCCACTCCAATCCAGTCATCCAAATGACTTGAAATTTGGGGCGTTGTCTAATCTTACATATATCTAGGTGCTATCCAAAAATGAGAATTTTTGGAGAATATTTTTCTATAGTTTTTAGAAAAATTCAATAATCCTAGCCGAATTTAATTAGGTGGCTAAATAATTTCCAAACCCTCCCAAATTTCGGTGAGTGGTCCCTGGGTTCACCATAAGGTTCTGTATAATTTTTCATCTCATTTGGAGATGGTTTGGATTAGAAATGTTCAAACCTAAGTTTTGCCCTAATAAGGGGTCTTAGGTTAAAAGTGCACTTTTGAAGTTTGAGTGGTGAGATCACCTCAACAGAGGCTGAGACTTTTACCACTGGCTAGTAATGTTCTCTAGCACCCCCTCATGGAGTTTGAGGTGGATCGGGGTAAACTTACCCTAAGGACCAAGGCCAAACCCTAAGGATGGACCTTGGTGGTTTGTGAAGGTCATGTGGTCAAATGACCTTGGATTGACCCGAGGTTGGGTGATGAGGACCATAGGGCTAACGTAGATCTCTGGATGAAATCCTAGTAGGTTTGGAGATCGTTGGGATATCAAAAAAATCTAACCCTAGTTTAGGGCGCAAAACTTGTAGAGATAGGAAATGACACCAAATCATATTGAAAAGTGATGAAAATTGGGTAGAGTGGATTATAGGGGTAGTACAAGCTCTGGATATTTTTCTATGAATTTTATGATCACTATTTTGGGTACTTCTTTAATGAATTAGTAGTTGCATGATTTGCTTAGAAAATTTATTAGAGAGTACAAACTTCCTGGAAAATTGATGAAATTTAGGCAGAGAACCTTTATAATGATTTCAAAACTCTGTGAATTTTTATGGGATTTTTAGAAGCTTAATTCTAGGGCTTGCTTTATTAAGTATTATTTATCATGGATATTGGATTAAATCTATTTTGGTGCTTAGCAAGCTGATAAAATTATGATTCTTTGCACAATGACCTTTTCTGTATCATACTATTAAGCAGTAATTTTTCCATAATTTTATGAAGAGTAATTTCAGTACTTCCCTCTTTACATGAGAATAATGGGATTATAATGGATAAATTAATTAGAGGCTAAATATCTTTTGTAAAATCCTGCAAATTAGTATTTGATGATACCTTACTGTTATTTAGTGATCACAATTTTTGGGTGGCCATAACTTAAGTATATCATGTAGTTCATGTTGAAAATTACCCATGGCCAATCCTTGAGAAAAATAAAATAAATATCAGATTAATTAGGAAAATTATAAATTTCTGGATTTAAGCTAACTAAGTCATGATAGATCTCTGGTAAATTTTATAGGAGATTTGGAAGATAATTTGGAGTACCTCCCCTTGTGTACCTCATATAGTTTAGGATGGTCTGCATTTAGTAAAACCACGGAATTTTGATAATCGATGGTTGGTAGGGCAAGTTAAGGTTGAGTTCATTATTAGAAGTCAGGATAAGTAGAATGTGGGACTGGTTAGGGTAAGGGAGTACGGGAACGACGAAAGATCGTCCGTCCCGGGAAGAAGAGGAAGAGTCTTAATACTCTAGGGTTAGAACTAAAGCAACAAAAGGGGATTGGGTAAAGGGTAGACAACCAATAATAATAAGTGCCTTGCGAAAGGGAACTTCGGGCCGTAATGCACCGTCTTGGTTCCTAGTGCCCTTGAGAGCCCTTCACGGGGTATACCGGGGGCAGTCCTGGGCTAACGTAAACCATAGGAGTAATAAAATTAAAAGAGTAACTAGTATAACTAGGGTTGCACACACTCACTCCCCGGTAGTTAGGAAAGTAGAATTATAGGATTACTTGCCATCAGACAGTAGCTCTGAAGGTAGATGCACGGACAGTACTGTTCGGGGGGCCGCGGGCTCGAGGGTGGAGTACGGAGAAAAGTGGTGGGTCATCGGTACTAGGCGATCGATCACACCGACAGCGGTACGATGACTCGGCGAAAAGTCTGGAGGGTACATCCAGCAGCAGTACGCGGATACTCTAGGTTGTGTTCTTCTAGGGGCGTACGGAAGGGCTAGGCCTGGTAGTGTGGTTACCCGCCTAGGAGTGGGGGGCCCGACCCACTGTCTCCGTTTGCCACTACGGAGGTTCCTGGGGGTGAAGCTAGCCTCCCGAACAGGGGGAACTAAAGGTCTGTGCGCATAGAGTCGTGTGCGTGGGTTGCACTTGCATGAATCATGGCATAGCATATCACTACACTCATATTTGCATACAACCGACACCCCAACGTATAAATCGGTATGGGACTTTTTATACGATGGGAGCCTTGCAGAAGATCCCTTAACTTATAAGTTTGTATGGGCATTCATATAAGTTAAGGTTACTTACATACTTACTTACTCGTTGCTTACTTTCTATTCTCTAGCAGTCTTTAATGCAATTTGCTATTTATTAATTGTTCTACCTATTACAACATTTATATTGTTCACCTGATATACCTTGCTAGTTAGGTCCACCGTCACTTGCTTGACTACTCTCCACTTTTGTAGCTTCCCTTTCCTCCTCTCCGCCCGGTGCTTAGGAGCCGTGGTGGGAGGGGTAGGGGATGATAGGGCTTAGTCTTTATGACTAATGGTTTTCGAACCAAACATTACAGGAGCTCCGGATGGGAGACAGGGACCAGCACCAGCGGAGTACGGTGCGCATGGAGGTGGGACAGTCTAGCACCGGTGCACCTGCGACCAGCTCCGTGAGTGATTAGCATTTTCTTAGCTTCCGCGATGAGAGACTTGTAGTGAGGACTCAGATGTACTGGGCTCGAGCCCATCTATCTATTTTCCTGATGTTATGTATTGATGGACTTGATATGATTCTCTTTTAATTACATGTTTTCTGTGGACTTGTTTACACTTTTGTATAAATGCTTCTCTCTCTTGTGATCGAAAAGGGCCGGCAGAATTGGCGTTTTGTAGTGGTTGCCTTCCCGAGATGTCGGTGCCACCGCAAAGCGGCAATTCTGGGCTAAGACCCCGGTGGTTGAAAAAGAAAAAAAAAGGGGGTCTTACAAGTGGTATCAGAGCAGACCTCGATCGAAAGAGAAGTAGTCCACAGAAACCTTGGGCCACCCCCGTGCGAGCTTAGTTTGCGGACAAACTAGCAGCGGAAGCAGTGGTGTGCCCATAAGGGAAATCACATGAGAAGTCCATCATAACTCTTCTTAAATTCCATTCATTCGCTCTCTAACAAATGGAATTTTTGCTTGTAGCCTGCGACGAACCCTACATCGCAGCAGGGGACACCTCAGGCCCCGGATGTGGTCCTGACTCCGCCAGCACCCGTTCCGTTCCAGCAGACGGAGATGGGGCAAACATTGACGGCCATCCTGGAGGCCTTCAGAGCTCAGCAAGCCCCGGCCCCACAGCCGAACCCCGGGGCCAATTGGATGACTGTCTTCCGGGGACTATCCCCTCCATCCTACCAGGGGATGGAGTCCGCAGTACATACGGAGGAGTGGTTGGACACCATTTACGAGATGCTGGCAGGGATTCGATGCCCCACGGAGGAGGCAGTTGCTTTGGCAGTCTCCTACTTAGAGTCACACGGAAAGAGATGGTGGAAATCTCAGCTGGACACCACCTTTGCAGGGGTGGATTGTGCCGATATTACTTGGGAGGAGTTCAGAGCAGCGCTCTTGGGACACTTTGTACCTCAGTCGGCGAGAGATGACCTGGAGGATAGGTTCCTGCGGTTGAGGCAGGGGAGCAGGACTGTGGTGGAGTACTATCAGGAGTTCACTCACCTGACCCGTTATGCGGACGCTTACCAGTTAGACGACGCTGGCTATGCCCGGAGGTTTTATAAGGGGCTGCAGGATGACATGAGGCAGGCCCTCCTTTTCGTTTCAGAGGGGAGTCTGGCCAGGATTCTGGAGATGGCTAAGAAGAGAGAGGCGGATCAGCTTACAGAGAGGAGCCGGAAGAGACCGGCTGAGGACACAGTGATTGGAGGACGTAGAGACCGCCCTCGAGGCCAGATTATTGGAGAGAGAAGGAACGGGGAGCAGCCCCGTCAGGAGTTTGGGAAGGAGCAGAGGACTCAGGGGATATTGGCTCCCCAGCCTATACAGATGCTGGAAATGCCAAGGACGGCAGGGCAGCCACCGGTATGTTATCAGTGCAACCAGCCGGGGCATATCAAGCGGAACTGCCCTATGGGGCGAGCACCCCCACCAGCACATCAGGGCGCTCCACCTCCCCGACAGTTTGGCGGACGAGGTCAGGACCGAGGACGAGGATTTCAGGATCGAGGCCGTAGGCAAGAGAGAGAGCAGGTGTATGCTCTAGACCTGACACAGCCTCGGAACCCGGAGCAGGTTATCACAGGTATGGCAGCACTTTTAAATTTTCTTCATATAAACTACTATTTTAGACATAACCTGCTTAGAAATTTAAGAGAAGATGAACTGCAACAAAAATACTAAGACACTTAATTACCCCAGGCATAGTTTTCGTTAGCGGCAAGCCCGCTCACACCCTCTTTGACACCGGTGCATCACAATCATTCGTGTCAGAGGATTTCGTGAAAGGACTGGCAGGAGTGGAGCTGAGCACCGGGAAGATGCTGAGGGTGCGCCTACCCGATGGATCGGAGATTTTGACCTCTACTCATTGTGATATGGAAGCGAGGATCGGCGGAAAGGCGTTTGAGGCACCAGCGACGGTTTTGAGGATGCCAGATTACGATCTGATTCTGGGCATGACCTGGCTGTACTGGAACCATGCCCAGATCGATTGCGTGGCGAAGAGGATCACCGTGAGGCACGGCGACTCCTTCATTGTTATCGAAGGTATTATATCAGCACCCCGTACCTTACTTTCATCTATACAGGCCGTTAAGGCCCACCTGCAGGGGGAAGAGGTTTATCAGATCCTCTTTGAGGCGGTCGTAGCCAAGGACTCCATTGCAGATATTCCAGTGGTGCGGGACTTCGCCGACGTGTTTCCGGAGAAGCTACCAGGGTTACCCCCGCACCGAGAGAGGGACTTTCAGATTCAGCTCGTACCGGGGGCTAAGCCGGTATCCAGAGCTCCCTATCGAATGGCCCCAAAGGAGTTGGTGGAATTCCGGAGTCAGCTTCAGGAGTTAGTGGAGGCCGGGTTCATTCGGCCTAGCTCTTCACCATGGGGAGCTCCGGTGCTGTTCGTTAAGAAGAAAGACGGGACCCTCCGACTGTGCATAGATTACCGGGCTCTGAACAGGTTGACGGTCCGGAACACTTATCCCTTACCACGGATAGATGAGCTTTTTGACCAGCTGGAGGGAGCTCATTGGTTCTCAAAGCTGGATCTGAGGTCAGGATACTACCAGCTTCGCATTCGGGAGGAGGACATCCCGAAGACGGCGTTCAGCAGCAGATACGGATTGTACGAGTTTACCGTGATGCCGTTCGGGCTCACGAATGCACCCTCCGCATTCATGACTTTGATGAATCGGGTGTTCGAGGAGTACCTGGATGTCTTCGTCATTGTATTCATCGACGACATCCTCATCTATTCAAGGACGGAGGAGGAGCACGCGAGACATCTAGCCTTGACCTTGGAAAAGCTGCGTGAGCACGAGATGTATGCCAAGTACAGCAAGTGCCAGTTCTGGCTAAAGGAGGTGGCCTTTCTGGGCCATGTCATCAGTGGAGCAGGTTTGGCAGTGGATCCGGCAAAGATCCAGGCAGTACGGGATTGGCCGCCACTAAAGTCGGCCACGGATGTTCGGAGTTTCTTGGGACTTGCCGGTTACTACCGGAAGTTCGTAAAGGGGTTCTCTCAGATTGCCCTTCCTCTTACGTCTCTGACGAAGAAGGAGTCCCCTTTTACCTGGACGCCGCGATGCGAATCTGCCTTCCAGGAGCTGAAGGATCGTCTCACCTCGGCCCCCATCCTTGCTCTCCCATTAGGGAGGGAGGGATTCCAGGTATATGCAGATGCTTCCTATCAGGGGATGGGTGCCGTCCTTATGCAGAATGGGCACGTAATAGCTTATGCCTCCCGTCAGTTGAAACAGCACGAGCAGAACTACCCCGTGCACGATTTGGAAATGGGGGCGGTCATTTTTGCTCTTAAGATCTGGCGGCACTATCTCTACGGGGTACACTGTGACATCTTCTCGGACCACAAGAATCTGAAGTACGTCGACACCCAGAAGGAGTTAAACATCAGGCAGAGACGCTGGGTGGAGTTTCTTTCGGACTACCAGTATACCATGCACTACCACCCGGGGAAGGCGAACGTGGTTGCGGATGCTCTGAGCCGGAGAGCGAGTACGACTGGAGCAGGCCCGCAGCTGATGGCCTTGGAGTTGATTAGATCATTCGAGGAGATGCAGATTTCGCTAGTATCTGAGGATGACCCGGAGCTGTACATGGAGTACCTGGGGTCGATGGCTACTACAGATGACATCCGAGACCGCATCAGAGATGGGCAGAGGCTGGACGAGAGAACTGAGCCGATATTCCGAGCCTTGGAGGAAGGCACGACAGGAGATTACACTTTGAGGGATGGGCTCCTGTGTTTCCGGGGCAGAGTCTACATACTAGCAGGAGGACGGATCCGGGAGGATATTTTGACGGACGCTCACTGCAGCCGGTATTCGGTACACCCGGGGATCACCAAGATGGTAAAGGATTTAAAGAGGACGATGTACTGGCCGGGTATGAAGAAAGATATTACATATTTTGTGACGCATTGTGAGGCCTGCCAGCTCGTGAAGGCGGAGTGTAGGAACCCGGCAGGATTGCTGCAGCCGCTTCCAGTACCGGAGTGGAAGTTTGAGGATATAGCCATGGACTTTATACATGGGCTACCTAGATCCCGTGCGGGGAACGACTCGATCTGGGTAATAGTGGACAGGCTGACAAAGGTGGCCAGATTCATCCCAGTGGCGAAGGACACACCGGTCAGTGTATTGGTACGGAGGTTCATCGAGCAGTTTGTGCGTTATCATGGGGTGCCCAAGACTATCGTTTCGGATCGGGATGGGCGGTTTACATCCAGAGAATGGAGGTCAGTCCAGGCCCATCTGGGTTCTAGGTTGACTTTCAGCACAGCTTTCCACCCTCAGACCGACGGACAGACAGAGCGCACAAACCGTACACTGGAGGATCTGTTACGACTGTGTATTTTGGACCGTGGCGAGCCTTGGGAGAGATTGTTGCCACTGGTCGAGTTCTCGTACAACAACGCTCATCAGTCTAGCATAGGCATGGCTCCATACGAAGCGTTGTACGGAAGGAGGTGCAGAACCCCACTATCATGGGTTCAGGATGAGGATCCGCAGGCACTGGGCTCGGAGTTTGTGGGAGATACAGATGCTCAGATTAGGTTGATCCGAGACAGGATGTTGGAAGCACAGAGTAGACAGGCGAAATACTACGATGCGAGGCATCGTCAAGTGGAGTTCCAGGTGGGGGACCGAGTTTTCTTGAAGATACGGCCGATGCACGGAGTCTCGCGGGTTCGCGGGCGGAGGAAGCTCAGTCCAAGATATATGGGGCCCTACAGGATCCTGGAGCGGGTCGGCCCCTTAGTTTATAGACTGGAACTACCGCCGGAGTTAGCAGGATTGCATGACGTCTTCCACGTCTCCTCACTTCGGAGGGCTCTCCTACGCCCTGAGTAGCTGATTCCCTCGGCAGATGGCCCGGTGGCCTCGGATCGGTCAGTCAACGTGGAGCCTATCAGAATTGACGATACGGCAGTGCGGGTCTTGCGGCGAAAGAAGGTCCCGTTAGTCAAGGTTCTGTGGAACAATCATGGGCAGGAGGAGCATACATGGGAGCCACAGGACTTGATGCGGCAAAAATATCCGGAACTTTTTCGTCAGGTATACCTCAAAACCCCTCTGGACAATCAATTTGCCTTCCTGTTTTAAACCAATGAAATTGAATTTCAAGAATAGAGGCTAATCTTTTGTTTATTGGGGTGTATATACCTAGTTAGGTGGGCGAATCAACCTTAGATTCGAAACCGCACAAGCAAACGAAATGTAGGGAGGTAATCATTCGGTTCTCATGGGATGTTACAAGTTTATTTTTCCCGATTTGAGTCCCGTAGGCTTAACCTTGATTTCGGGGACGAAATCTTTGTTTTGTTTATTGGGATTTGTAACATCCCATTTCCGGCTAGACCCCTAGGAGTCGGATGGTTGTGGTAGAACCCTAGGGAGCCCAAAACATGAAATAAATCGACTAAGAAATCGGGTCACGGCTTGGTCACGCCCGTGACCGACCCGTCACGCCCGTGACGAAGGGCGTGACACGCTCGACGATCGTCGATCCCAATTCGACGATCGTCGAACCAAATTCGGCCACACGGGCCTGTCACGCCCGTGACCCTCCATGTCACGCCCGTGACAAAGGGCGTGACACGCTTGACGATCGTCGATCTCAAATCGACGATCGTCGAACCAAATTCGGCCCCACGGGCATGTTACGCCCGTGACCCGCTATGTCACGCCCGTGACAAAGGGCGTGACACGCTCAACGATCGTCGATCCCAATTCGACGATCGTCGAACCAAATTTGGCCACACGGGCCTGTCACGCCCGTGACCCGCCAGGTCACGCCCGTGACATAGGGCATGACACGCTCGACGATCGTCGATCCCAATTCGACGATCGTCGAACCAGAGTTGGCCTCCAGACCTATCACGCCCGTGACCCAAGTGACACGCCCGTGACCTATGTGTCACGCCCGTGACCAAGGCCGAAACGTCAGCCAGACAGGAAATTTCGGTAACCGACGCCTTAATAAATTCTGGCTGTGGGGATGAAAACCAAGAGTATTTATGGGTCTTTCCCTACTTTAAGTGTGTTAAAAGAATGAGAAAAGTGGGTCCAATAGGAAAATGCCACCTGGCAAGCACCTCTTCATCTCCAACTTTTCAACTGCCATTCGTCATAACCGAAACGTCATAAGGGGTGTTATTAATGGCTGCCAACGTTGCATCTCCAACGTTTCACCCGTTCCCCTCCCCATTTGCGCATCTATAAAAGATTCCTGACAGCAAGAGGAAACGGTTACACTCCCTCAAACTATCCCAGACTTCCCCTTGCTGTTGAAGAATTTCCGGCGACGCCACCACCGCGCAAATGGCTTCCCGACGCTCTGCACGCCTTCAACCCGCGAACAAGGTCCTCCCCTCCCTCTTCTTCTGCGGATAGATCTTAGGAATCGTTAGGAGAGATATCGGGCTCAAAAGAGCCAGATCGGGTGAGCGTAATGGTGGTTTTCCGAAAATTTCATGGTGGCGGGTTCGCCGGAAACCGCCTCTCCGGCGGCCGTGTCGCCGCCCGACGGTAGCCCTCACCTCAGCAGAGGTGGTGGTGGTGGCCGGCCAGGGAGATGGCCGGGTGGCCGGGAAATAGCTTGGAAAAAGCTACAGGATATTAGGTTTTAGGCCTCTGTTTCGGGAAAAAGATGAACAGTGGCATGAGAAAGAATTCTAGTTTTTGAATCAATTTCTGGGAGAGATTTCTGTCATGATAAATAATTTGGGAAAATACTTAGAGGCTCCTACAGGAAAAGTGGTCAACATAGAAACTGTAGCCCTTGAAGTCTAGTTTTATTCAAAATTAATTTCATTCAATTTGGAATCCTGGTTAGACCACAGCACCCTTTTTGGTGAGGTCTATCCAGAGGGCTGTCTTGACCTTGGAAAAATTCCCCACTCCAATCCAGTCATCCAAATGACTTGAAATTTGGGGCGTTGTCTAATCTTACATATATCTAGGTGCTATCCAAAAATGAGAATTTTTGGAGAATATTTTTCTATAGTTTTTAGAAAAATTCAATAATCCTAGCCGAATTTAATTAGGTGGCTAAATAATTTCCAAACCCTCCCAAATTTCGGTGAGTGGTCTCTGGGTTCACCATAAGGTTCTGTATAATTTTTCATCTCATTTGGAGATGGTTTGGATTAGAAATGTTCAAACCTAAGTTTTGCCCTAATAAGGGGTCTTAGGTTAAAAGTGCACTTTTGAAGTTTGAGTGGTGAGATCACCTCAACAGAGGCTGAGACTTTTAC
This sequence comes from Platanthera zijinensis, assembly GCA_039513925.1. Taxonomy (NCBI): domain Eukaryota; kingdom Viridiplantae; phylum Streptophyta; class Magnoliopsida; order Asparagales; family Orchidaceae; genus Platanthera; species Platanthera zijinensis. Next base: position 48,123,883 of record CM077083.1, read on the forward strand.
CACTGGCTAGTAATGTTCTCTAGCACCCCCTCATGGAGTTTGAGGTGGATCGGGGTAAACTTACCCTAAGGACCAAGGCCAAACCCTAAGGATGGACCTTGGTGGTTTGTGAAGGTCATGTGGTCAAATGACCTTGGATTGACCCGAGGTTGGGTGATGAGGACCATAGGGCTAACGTAGATCTCTGGATGAAATCCTAGTAGGTTTGGAGATCGTTGGGATATCAAAAAAAATCTAACCCTAGTTTAGGGCACAAAACTTGTAGAGATAGGAAATGACACCAAATCACATTGAAAAGTGATGAAAATTGGGTAGAGTGGATTATAGGGGTAGTACAAGCTCTGGATATTTTTCTATGAATTTTATGATCACTATTTTGGGTACTTCTTTAATGAATTAGTAGTTGCATGATTTGCTTAGAAAATTTATTAGAGAGTACAAACTTCCTGGAAAATTGATGAAATTTAGGCAGAGAACCTTTATTATGATTTCAAAACTCTGTGAATTTTTATGGGATTTTTAAAAGCTTAATTCTAGGGCTTGCTTTATTAAGTATTATTTATCATGGATATTGGATTAAATCTATTTTGGTGCTTAGCAAGCTGATAAAATTATGATTCTTTGCACAATGACCTTTTCTATATCATACTATTAAGCAGTAATTTTTCCATAATTTTATGAAGAGTAATTTCAGTACTTCCTTCTTTACATGAGAATAATGGGATTATAATGGATAAATTAATTAGAGGCTAAATATCTTTTGTAAAATCCTGCAAATTAGTATTTGATGATACCTTACTGTTATTTAGTGATCACAATTTTTGGGTGTCCATAACTTAAGTATATCATGTAGTTCATGTTGAAAATTACCCATGGCCAATCCTTGAGAAAAATAAAATAAATATCAGATTAATTAGGAAAATTATAAATTTCTGGATTTAAGCTAATTAAGTCATGATAGATCTCCGGTAAATTTTATAGGAGATTTGGAAGATAATTTGGAGTACCTCCCCTTGTGTACCTCATATAGTTTAGGATGGTCTGCATTTAGTAAAACCACGGAATTTTGATAATCGATGGTTGGTAGGGCAAGTTAAGGTTGAGTTCATTATTAGAAGTCAGGATAAGTAGAATGTGGGACTGGTTAGGGTAAGGGATTACGGGAACGACGAAAGATCGTCCGTCCCGGGAAGAAGAGGAAGAGTCTTAATACTCTAGGGTTAGAACTAAAGCAACAAAAGGGGATTGGGTAAAGGGTAGACAACCAATAATAATAAGTGCCTTGCGAAAGGGAACTTCGGGCCGTAATGCACCGTCTTGGTTCCTAGTGCCCCTTGAGAGCCCTTCACGGGGTATACCGGGGGCAGTCCTGGGCTAACGTAAACCATAGGAGTAATAAAATTAAAAGAGCAACTAGTATAACTAGGGTTGCACACACTCACTCCCCGGTAGTTAGGAAAGTAGAATTATAGGATTACTTGCCATCAGACAGTAGCTCTGAAGGTAGATGCATGGACAGTACTGTCCGGGGGGCCGCGGGCTCGAGAGTGGAGTACGGAGAAAAGTGGTGGGTCATCGGTACTAGGCGATCGATCACACCGACAGCGGTACGATGACTCGGCGAAAAGTCTGGAGGGTACATCCAGCAGCAGTACGCGGATACTCTAGGTTGTGTTCTTCTAGGGGCGTACGGAAGGGCTAGGCCTGGTAGTGTGGTTACCCGCCTAGGAGTGGGGGGCCCGACCCACTGTCTCCGTTTGCCACTACGGAGGTTCCTGGGGGTGAAGCTAGCCTCCCGAACAGGTGGAACTAAAGGTCTGTGCGCATAGAGTCGTGTGCGTGGGTTGCACTTGCATGAATCATGGCATAGCATATCACTACACTCATATTTGCATACAACCGACACCCCAACGTATAAATCGGTATGGGACTTTTTATACGATGGGAGCCTTGCAGAAGATCCCTTAACTTATAAGTTTGTATGGGCATTCATATAAGTTAAGGTTACTTACATACTTACTTACTCGTTGCTTACTTTCTATTCTCTAGCAGTCTTTAATGCAATTTGCTATTTATTAATTGTTCTACCTATTACAACATTTATATTGTTCACCTGATATACCTTGCTAGTTAGGTCCACCATCACTTGCTTGACTACTCTCCACTTTTGTAGCTTCCCTTTCCTCCTCTCCGCCCGGTGCTTAGGAGCCGTGGTGGGAGGGGTAGGGGATGATAGGGCTTAGTCTTTATGACTAATGGTTTTCGAACCAAACATTACAGGAGCTCCGGATGGGAGACAGGGACCAGCACCATCGGAGTACGGTGCGCATGGAGGTGGGACAGTCTAGCACCGGTGCACCTGCGACCAGCTCCGTGAGTGATTAGCATTTTCTTAGCTTCCGCGATGAGAGACTTGTAGTGAGGACTCAGATGTACTGGGCTCGAGCCCATCTATCTATTTTCCTGATGTTATGTATTGATGGACTTGATATGATTCTCTTTTAATTACATGTTTTCTGTGGACTTGTTTACACTTTTGTATAAATGCTTCCCTCTCTTGTGATCGAAAAGGGCCGGCAGAATTGGCGTTTTGTAGTGGTTGCCTTCCCGAGATGTCGGTGCCACCGCAAAGCGGCAATTCTGGGCTAAGACCCCGGTGGTTGAAAAAGAAAAAAAAGGGGGTCTTACAGTAATGGTGAAGAAGGGAGGAGGAAAATGGCGCATGTGTGTTGATTTTTCGTTATTAAATAAATCATGTCCCAAGGATTGCTACCCCTTGCCTCGAATCGACGCGCTGGTTGACTCAGCCGTTGGTTTTTCTCTTATGAGTTTTTTAGATGCATTTTCAGGTTATCACCAGATCCGGATGCACCCTCCTGATGTCAAGGATGTTTCCTTCATCACGAGGGAGGGATGCTTCAGCTATAAGATGATGCCCTTCGGATTGAAGAACGCAGGGGCGACATACCAACGTATGATGGATCGAATCTTTCGAGATCAAAGGGGAAGGAACCTGGAGGTCTATGTGGATGACCTCATGGTCAAGAGCAAGTGTGTTGATTCCCACCTGCGAGACTTGGAGGAGACATTTGCCACCCTGCGAAGGTTCATGATGAGGTTGAACCCCTTGAAGTGTGTCTTCGGGGCCAGTCGCGGGAAATTCCTCGGACACCTCTTGACTCCCGCGGGGGTAGAGCCTAACCCCGATAAGGTTCAGGCTATCCTAGACCTGGAATCGCCTCGCAGTGCCAAGGAGGTCCAGCGCTTGATCGGGAAGTTGGCCGGGCTGAGCAGGTTTCTCTCTCGGTCAGGGGATAGATGTTCCTCTTTCTTCAAGGTACTTCGTGGCAACCAAGCATTCGAATGGACGGCCGAGTGTGAAGAGGCTTTTCAGGGGCTGAAGAGGCAACTCTCCCAAGCTCCGTTACTTCAAAGCCCGAAGGAGGGGGAGGACCTAGCTTTGTATCTCGGAGTAGGAGGAGAGGCAGTGAGCTCCGTCTTGGTTAGAGAAGAGGGGAAGAAGCAATTACCCGTCTATTATGTAAGCCGAATCTTAAAAAAGGCGGAGATCCGATACCCCATCCTGGAGAAGCTAGCGTATGCTTTGGTCATCTCGGCTAGGAAGCTTCGCCCTTACTTTCAAGCACACTCGATTAGGGTGGTAACAGACCATCCCCTTCGCAAGGTCTTGGAGGGGGTGGAACATTCAGGAAGGTTGGCGAAGTGGTCCATCGAGCTAAGCGAGTTTGACATCTCTTTCGTCCCGAGGCTCTCCATCAAATCCCAGGCCATAGCGGATTTTCTGGCAGACTATGTTACCGAGGCCGAGACTGAAGAGCTAAGGCCGCAAGAAGCGTGGAAGATGGTGGTCGACGGGGCCTCAGGAAGCCACTCCCTGGGAGGAGGTGTGGTGTTGGTAAGCCCTCAGGGAGTTACCATAGAGCAAGCAGTGACTTTCCACTTCCCTGTAACCAACAACCAAGCAGAGTATGAGGCTGTGATCGCTGGCCTTCGCCTGGCAAAGGAGCTGGAAATCCAGGATGTGGAGGCCTTCACCGACTCGATGGTGGTAGCATCACAGATCCGAGGCGAGTTTGAGGCCCGGGAGCCGACTCTCGCGAGGTATCTATCTAAGGTAAGAGCCCTCATTGGGGGTCTTCGTTCATTCTCTATTCAACATGTCCCCAGGGAGGAAAGCGCGGCAGCTGATCGATTAGCGAAGTTCGGGCCTCGGGGAGGAGGTACCCTAACCGAACTGTTCCGACCAGCCATTGAAGAGGGGGAGTTGATGGAAGTGAATCGACGGTCCTCATGGGTGGATCCGTTGGTGACTTTCCTGACCACGGGAGAACTGTCGGAAGAAGTTAAGGATGCAAAGAGCTTTAGGCACAAGGCGGCTCATTACCTGATGCTGGAGGGGAGCTTGCATCGGAAGATGCTGTCAGGGCTCCTCGCGAGATGCGTAACCGAGGAGGAAGTCCCGAGGATCCTGAAAGAGGTGCATTCTGGAGAATGCGGCAGTCATTCAGGGGGAAGGACATTGGAAGCAAGGGTGGTAAGGCAGGGATATTTCTGGCGGACCTTAAGGAAGGATACAGCTGAATTCGCAAGGAGGTGTCAGAAGTGCCAAGTACACGCTCCTCTCCAGCTCTTGCCCGCCCAAAGGCTTCGAAGCATCACGGCGCCATGGCCCTTCGCCATTTGGGGAATGGATCTGGTTGGACCCTTTCCCCTAGCTAGCGGGCAGAGGAGGTTCCTCCTAGTTATGATTGATTACTTCTCCAAATGGCTGGAGATCAAGCCGTTAGCCAAGGTAACCTCCCAGGTCATCAGAAACTTCGTTTGGGGGGAAATCATTTGCAGGCACGGATTGCCCCAAGCGATAGTGACGGACAACGGTCCTCAGTTTGCCAGCGAAGAATTCATTAGTTTCTGCACCCAATTGGGAATTGACCTCAGGTTCGCCTCCGTCCATCATCCACGGAGCAATGGCCAGGTGGAGGCGGCAAACAAAGTCATTGTCAACTTGCTCAAAAAGAAGGTGGAAAACCTGAAGGGTAGCTGGGTGGAACAGCTCCCTTCCGTCCTGTGGGCCTTGCGAACAACTCCGAACACGGCCACAGGAGAGACCCCCTTCAAGCTCTCTCATGGGTGTGAGGCCGTCCTCCCTGTGGAGTTCGAGGTTCGGTCCCCGAGGGTCGCGGCCGCAGCTGAGGGAAGCGAAGCTTGGAGGATGGAGAATGAGGAAGGGTTGCGCCTCTCATTAGATATGGTGGAAGAGCTGCGGGATGTTGCCGCCATCAGGCAAGAAGAAATAAAACCGCGAATGGCCCGGTACTTCGATAAGCACATCAGAGTCAAGCAATTTGCCGAGGGGGATCTAGTACTAAAAAAGGTCGACGCTGCGGGAAGGTCGGCCGCGGTTGGTAAGCTCAACCCTAGCTGGGAAGGGCCTTACATAGTGGAGAAGGCTCTGGTTAACGGAGGCTATTATCTCCAGGATACGGAGGGAAGGACCTTGAGTCACACCTGGAATGGTGATGACCTGAAGCGCTTCTACCCGTAAGAGGGAAAGAAGGATTGTAATGTTGTAAACAACTATTGCATTTTCAATAAGTTATTTCAGAATGTTGACTATCGCCGAGTGAGCTATCTTTACATTTTTGTTTTAACTGACTATGACTCCTCGTCTCAGTGATAGGATAGGTCTGGTCGAAGGAATCTTCATCAACACCCCGAGCTCGGCTCGGCCCCAGGTAGACCCGCTGCGCAGGCTCTCATCTAGCTGGCAGGTCCGAAGGCTCGCCTGTGGGGGAGAGGTTTGGTTATCTTCATCAGCACCCCGAGCTCGGCTCGGCCCTAGGTAGAGCCGCTGCGCAGGCTCTCATCTAGCTGGCAGGTCCGAAGGCTCGCCTGTGGGGGAGAGGTTTGGTTATCTTCATCAACACCCCGAGCTCGGCTCGGCCCCAGGTAGACCCGCTGCGCAGGCTCTCATCTAGCTGGCAGGTCCGAAGGCTCGCCTGTGGGGGAGAGGTTTGGTTATCTTCATCAACACCCCGAGCTCGGTTCGGCCCCAGGTAGACCCGCTCCGCAGGCTCTCATCTAGATGGCAGGTCCGAAGGCTCGCCTGTGGGGGAGAGGTTTGGTTATCTTCATCAGCACCCCGAGCTCGGCTCGGCCCCAGGTAGACCCGCTGCGCAAGCTCTCATCTAGCTGGCAGGTCCGAAGGCTCGCCTGTGGGGGAGAGGTTTGGTTATCTTCATCAACACCCCGAGCTCGGCTCGGCCCCAGGTAGACCCGCTGCGCAGGCTCTCATCTAGCTGGCAGGTCCGAAGGCTCGCCTGTGGGGGAGAGGTTTGGTTATCTTCATCAACACCCCGAGCTCGGCTCGGCCCCAGGTAGACCCGCTGCGCAGGCTCTCATCTAGCTGGCAGGTCCGAAGGCTCGCCTGTGGGGGAGAGGTTTGGTTATCTTCATCAACACCCCGAGCTCGGCTCGGCCCCAGGTAGACCCGCTGCGCAGGCTCTCATCTAGCTGGCAGGTCCGAAGGCTCGCCTGTGGGGGAGAGGTTTGGTTATCTTCATCAACACCCCGAGCTCGGCTCGGCCCCAGGTAGACCCGCTGCGCAGGCTCTCACCTAGCTGGCAGGTCCGAAGGCTCGCCTGTGGGGGAGAGGTTTGGTTATCTTCATCAATACCCCGAGCTCAGCTCGGCCCCAGGTAGACCCGCTGCGCAGGCTCTCATCTAGCTGGCAGGTCCAAAGGCTCGCCTGTGGGGGAGAGGTTTGGTTATCTTCATCAACACCCCGAGCTCGGCTCGGCCCCAGGTAGACCCGCTGCGCAGGCTCTCATCTAGCTGGCAGGTCCGAAGGCTCGCCTGTGGGGGAGAGGTTTGGTTATCTTCATCAACACCCCGAGCTCGGCTCGGCCCCAGGTAGACCCGCTGCGCAGGCTCTCATCTAGCTGGCAGGTCCGAAGGCTCGCCTGTGGGGGAGAGGTTTGGTTATCTTCATCAACACCCCGAGCTCGGCTCGGCCCCAGGTAGACCCGCTGCGCAGGCTCTCATCAAGCTGGCAGGTCCGAAGGCTCGCCTGCGGGGGATAGGTGGAGTCCTTGACTTTTTGATCCTTGGTTCTTGGTTGGTAGTTACTACGTTACAACGAGCTCGGCTCGAACCCCGGTAGACCCGCTGCGCAGGCTCCCGTATAAGCTAGCAGGTCCGACGGCTCGCCGGTGGGGTAGGGGTTTAATTGGTTGGAAAAATACGAGGGAAGGGCCCTGACCTGGACTGAAGGCAAGGCCCTAAAGGTCTCGGCCAGTGAGGGTCTCGCCCCAAAGGCCTCGGCCAGTAAGGGTCTCGGCTCAAAGGTCGCGGCCAGTAAAGGTCTCGGTTGAAGGGGGGGTTCTCGCAATAGGAGGCTCCCGGCGGACCTGGGCAGGATGACTTAATCAACAGCGCAAGGTTCCCGCCTAACTGATATCTAAGGAAGGTCACCCTAAATAGACTAAGGGTCTCGGCGGGAGCTCGCGCGGAAGCTGTTCGGCAGAGTAATATACGTTTAAAACACGCAATGACAGTGAAAAATGAAACATTACTTTATATAAAGTTAATTACAGAAGTGAGGAGCTTCTCGCTCATTACAAAAGGGTATTCAAAATAAAAGACACCTTAAGGGGACGCGCTGTAATCCCCACTGGTGCTCTCGCTGGAGTCATCGCCAGAGCCCTCTTCGGATGTCTCGCCAACGGCGGTAGAAGACCTCGGGGCGTCTGAGAGAGGCGAGTCCGGCGCGCCCGGGGGTTTGGGAACTGGGTCGTAGAGCCAAGGGAGAAGTTGGCGAGCGTCGATGGTCGCGCCGTCCTCCCGGAGCAGCTCGACGTCTCGCAGCGTCTCGAGCGTCAGCTTGACGGTCGCCTGAGCGTTGGCTTGAAGCAGCTTGTCCACGTCATACTCCGAGAGGTAACGACTCCGCAGCCTCGCATCTAGCTCTGGAGGCGGGACCTTCGCCAGCTCTGCGCGGAGCTGTTCCCTCAGGAGGACGCTCTCGCAGCGCGCATTGGCTAGCTCTGCGCGAAGCTCCCTGACTTGGGCAGAATCCTGCAAAAGGATTAAAAGAATTCAGTCTAGGCACATTACACAGTGGTAACTTCGGGGGAACGGGGGCAAGGGTTCAGAAGGATCTCGCCTACCTCGGTCGCGGGGCGCAGAGACAGCGCCAGCCTAGCATCCGCGAGCTCCTGTTGAGCTCTCGCGTGTTCTTCTTCCGCGGCGTGCGCGCGAGCCACCGCGTCCTCCCTCGCCTTGCGCATATCAGTGAAGTTCTTGTCAATGGTGATACTTCGACGCGCACACATATGCGTGAGCTCGAACGCGCGCAATAGGGCCCGGGTGGCGTCGAAGGCTAGAAGGCGGGTGGACATCTGGTCAAACACGCCGGCATCCTCCCGGCTGTAAAGACCATACCCAAGCGAGAAGGCCTCGCCGGTCACATTCTCCCCCTCCGCCCATCTGGGAAGGAGGGTCGAAACCCTGATCGAGTTTGACTCAGGGTCCCATTCCATCTGAGGCTTCCCCTCCGAGTCGGCGTATCTAACGCCGAAGCCAAAGTTCCGGTGCCCTCTCGGCACCTCCGGGGGCGGGACGCTGGCGGAGGTTTCGGCGGCGACCACTTCTCCACCAGCCTCGCTTGCGGCCGATATATTCCTGGCGGAAGCCTCGGCACGGCTCTTGGCGGCGGCATCCATCTCGCTGGCCATCTGAAGGATTGCTTCAAAGGACCTGCCCTCGGGAGGAGGTTGGACGGGCGAGACCGCCAACGATTTTCCCTTCTCAGCGGCAGAAGGCTTGGGCCTCTTCAGCGCACGGAGAGGAGGAAGGGTGGCCTTTCGCTTCTTGGCCGGGGGCGGCATGGAAGGAGCTGGATCTTCTCGGCAGGCGCTGGCGCTAGCTTCCGCGAGCGCAAGGGAGCCTCTCGCCGCCAGACCCTCAACACCCCGGCCTTCAGCGAAGGGTTGGCGCAGAGGGACCTCCCGCTCTCCTGCAAAGTTAAGACACTTTAGCACTTCAGCGCAAGAAAATCATTGATAAAAAAGGGAATCTGAGGCGAGACCGTACCTTCGCCCGAGTGAACAAGGGGGAGGGAGTCGACGTCCCGCCGAAGATAAGGGACGTCGAACTCCTTGGTCCCGAAGAATTCCAGGATTGCGCTCTCGCGCGATCCCAGAGCGGGCGGCTTGTAGGCAGCGTCTTCATACTGGACGGGCTGAAGCGGGACGTTGCCGAAGTCCCCGCTGATGTAAACGAACTTCTTGCCCCAATGGTGGTGCTTGTTGGCGAGACCGGTGACCTCGAGCTGTTGTCCAGAGAAGAAAACTACCCCCCCTTGGCACGGAAGTTGAATAGCTTCCGGAAGATGGGCAGGCTAAACTCGATCCTCTCGGATCGCATATAGCATATGAATGCTATAAGTATCGCGACCGAGTTCGGGTTTAGCTGGACGGGAACCACCCCATAATAACGGAGAGCTAGCCGAACCTCCGGCCAAAGGGGGAGGCGGAAGCCCACCTCGAAATGCTCGAGGGGGATGGCAAGCTCTCCCGCCCCGGGAGTATTCACCCTATCGTGATTCCCCGGGTTCCGCGCCGAGAAGCCGGTGGGAACGTAGTGGTCGACGATCATGTTGTATTCGTCGAGGGTGAGCTTGCAGGAAGGGAAGAGGTGTTTCTGGAAGGCTTCCGCACAATGGGCGCGACCCTTGTTCTCGCCAGGCATGGCTAGTTCGTGAGTAAGAGCGAGAGCTGGAGAGGGCGGAAGCAGGAACGCGAGAGCACGGAGGGAAGGCTGGGGTTCCGGATCGAAGAAGTAAATGCGGTTGGTAGACTTCTCTATTTATAGGGAATCGTAATCATCATGAGTTCATCCGGCAGAGAGAGAAAGTGACAGCGGAGTACAGCTGTCAGAATCCGGGCTAACGACGCCTCGGTTCTCCCCCTCGGGATGACAGCGGTCAACGGTCGCTTCGGGTTTCGACGCGACTACCTGGATTGGCGCAAGCCTCCTAGATTGGCGCAAGCCTCCTAGACCGGCGCAAGCCTCCTAGATTGGCGCAAGCCTCCTAGATTGGCGCAAGCCTCCTAGACCGGCGCAAGCCTCCTAGGTTAACGCAAACCTCCTAGATCAGCGCAAGCATCCTAGATTGGTGTAAGCGTCTTAATTAAAAAGCCTCGCAGAGCGATAAAAAGAAAAAGGAAAAGGAAAAGAGAGACATGAGTAGAAGCGGGATTCTCGCTAGCGCAAGCTGGGTAAAACTTAATTAGTAATAATGTTTATTACAGACATTGAAAAAGAAAAAAAAAAGAGAAGAAAAAAGAGATACATTGAGATTCGGAGCGTGAAGGCTAGTAGGGCTTCCAGCTCCATCGTCCCCGTTCTCGCCGCCTAGTTCTTGGGGGCGCCAACGGGTTGAAGTAAGACGATAGCGTGGTGCACCCAAGGTTGATCCGCCTGGCGTAATCCCGGATCTGCGAGATGCACCTCCCTGGCGAAGACTCGGCGGAAGGCCCGCGCGGGCAATCAGTCTCGCCCAAGAAGAAATCCCGCTCCAGAGCCTCCAGCCTTTGCTCCACAGACTCGCGGAATGCTTTCGCCGCGGCGGTATGGGCACGGTCTCGCCGGACAAGCTTGGCCAGGATGACCGAGATCTTCCTCCGTCTCCCCTTCGCGCTCCCAGCACTGTTCAGGGTTTCCTCTATCTCGCCAGACGAAGGGAGGGGGGACTCTTCATCCTCTTCTTCCTCGTCTTCTTCTTCCTCTTCTTCTCCTTCCTCATTGACTCCCGACCGCAAGCCAGGATCATCTGCAGAAGAAACACACGAGAATTTTGGTCAAGGCGTGACAATCGACAGTCCAGAAAAGTTTTCGCATACCTGCAGCTGGGCGAGAACCGTCAACCAAAGTTGGACGAGAAGGCCCAGCCCCTCCGTTGGTTCCATAAAGGAGGTGAAGAGGCTTGCCCAGCCCCGGGCGGAAGGGCTCGCGCACGATGATCCTGGCCTGGCCGGAAGCATGAGGGGAGTTGTCTTCTCTCAAGGGACGATCGGCATCCTTGAGAGTAGCGGAAGGTTCAGAAGCCGCCCCTCCCGACTGCAGGATAGGATTGGCCACCACGGGAGGCACTTCGACGGTTCTCGCTTCATCTTCCCGGGTGGTTAGACCCGGGTCGGCGGGAGCTGACACTGCGAGAAGACGGTTCAGAAAAGAAAGGGTCGGGTTGAAATATTGACAAGGGAAAATGTACCTATCATTCCGGTCTCGGCTGGAGGAATCCTCTCCGAGACCCGTGTTTGGTCCTCTAGGGGATGAGCGGGTAGGTTCGAAGAGCTGGGCGGAATTTCGGCGTCATTATTGGGAGCGGACTCCTGCGAAAGCATACTTTAATCATCGAATCTAATGCACAGTCAGCTCGGTAGACACGGGCGGAAGGCTTACCTTCTGTGGGGAAGGATCTCCCGCAGGATTGGTAGTGGGGGAAGGAGGATCCCTGTTCTCGCGAGAAAGGTCCCGCCGGACCGCCTTCGCTCTTTTCTTCTCCTTCTTCTTCGGCTCCGAAGGCCCGGCGGTTGAAGTCTTTTTCGCTAACCATGGAGGCACCGCCGCACAGTTGGCCAAGGCCCGCGCTTGGGCAGCGGCTAACCGGTCTTGGAGGTCTTGCGGAAGCGGTTTGGCAGCGCGTTTGGGATGCATGGTAAGCTCGCGCGAAAATCCCTGAGGCGAGAGCTCAGTTGGAAAACCGTATTTTAAGGGCAGGGCGTATGGACGCCTATCAGTGCATATTTATAGCCGCAGTGGGACCCACCAAAAGATTCCCTCGATAGGCGGGCACGTGTCCAGCGAATATTTTGGGGGTTGGACTGGTCTTGTCGAGCGCAGGGCTAGCTCGAAAAGAGCGGGGATTGTGTACAACCCCATATTCGCTGGGAGGGACCCAAGGGCTTCAACAGTCAGGATTGGGTTAGTCTCTGGCTAACCTCGGGTTAACCCTGAGGCATTCTTGTGGAGTTCTCGCCCTATAGGAGCTCTCGCCAAGGGCAGGCGAAAGCTGAGGGAACCAGGGCAGATGGTCGACCTCTCGGCAGGAGAGATCGTCGAACGACCGAAGCAGAGGGCCTGACCACGGAAGCTTCCGCCTTAGGGCTGGCTCCCGCCCAGGGGAGGCGAGAAGGCCCCAGGTAGGCCTTCGGTCGCGATAGTTTAAAGACCGTGAAGAGCGCGAACCTCCCTGGCAAGGGGTCTCGCCAAGGTTGGCCCGGGTGGGGGTCCAGCGAGAGCCTTCTCGGCCAGGGGTCTCGCCAAGTGGGCCCACATGGTAGGGCCCGGCGCTCGTAAAAGGGATTAGTTTATAACGTATATTATCCCGAGGTAAAATTACCCAAATGCCCCTGGAATGACAGCGGGATTTGGCTATTGGCAGACCCCTCAGGGGTATTTCAGTAGTTTCAGGTTAAAGGAAGACTATAAAAAGACCCATAGGGGCTCTTTGGAAGGCAGGACTTTCATTACTCTCCAACCCTAGTGCCTTCTGAGGAGCTCCCAGCCCAGCATTTGGCTTTGGAGGGGGAGCTCTCAGAGATCTTCCGGGTGTGTGGTGGGACCTCCAGCTGAGGCTTTGGGTCAGTCTTTTGACCTTAGCAGCCAGTCAAGGGTCGAGATAAGAGAGAAGTAGGCATCGGCTGCACTCTGGTTTGTGAACATTCGTTGGGGTCAATTTTGGCTTCAACAGGCGTGACCAACCCGTGACCAGAAATCTCGGTCGATTTATTTCAGTTTTTTGGGCTTCCTAGGGTTCTATCACGACCAACCGACTCCTAGGGGTCTGGCCGGAAATGGGATGTTACAAATCCCAATAAACAAAACAAAGATTTCGTCCCCGAAATCAAGGTTAAGCCTACGGGACTCTAATCAGGAAAAATAAGCTTGTAACATCCCATGAGAATTGAAAGATTACCTCTCTACGTTATGTTTGCTTTGTGCGGTTTCAAATCTAAGATTAATTCGCCCACTTAACTAGGTTTATACACCCCAATAAACAAAAGATTAGCCCCTATTCTTGAAATTTCCGTCCTATTGGATTTAAACAGGAAGGAAAATTGATTGTCCAGAGGGGTTGTGAGGTATACCTGACGAAAAAGTTCCGGGTATTTTTGCCGCATCAAGTCCTGTGGCTCCCATGTATGCTCCTCCTGCCCATGATTGTTCCACAGAACCTTGACTAACGGGACCTTCTTTCGTCGCAAGACCCGCACTGCTGTATCGTCAATCGTGATAGGCTCCAAGTTGACTGACCGATCCGAGGCCACCGGGCCATCTGCCGAGGGAATCAGCTGCTAAGGGCGTAGCAGAGCCCTCCGAAGTGATGAGACGTGGAAGACGTCATGCAATCCCGCTAACTCTGGCGGTAGGTCCAATCTATAGGCTAAGGGGCCGATCCGCTCCAAGATCCTATAAGGCCCCATATATCTCGGACTGAGCTTCTTCCGCCCGCGCACCCGCAAAACTCCGTGCATCGGCCGTATCTTCAAGAAAACTCGGTCCCCCACCTGGAACTCTACTTGCCGATGCCTCGCCTCGTAGTATTTGGCCTGTCTGCTCTGGGCTTCCAACATCCTGTTCCGGATCAGTCTAATCTGAGCATCTGTATCTCCCACAAACTCCGAGCCCAGTGCATGCGGATCCTCATCCTGAACCCATGATAGTGGGGTTCTGCACCTCCTTCCGTACAACGCTTTGTATGGAGCCATGCCTATGCTGGACTGATGAGCGTTGTTGTATGAAACTCGACTAGTGGCCGCAATCTCTCCCAAGGCTCGCCACGGTCCAAAATACATTGTCGCAACAGATCCTCCAGTGTACGGTTGGTGCGCTCTGTCTGTCCGTCGGTCTGAGGGTGAAAAGTTGTGCTGAATGTCAACCGAGAACCCAGATGGGCCTGGACTGACCTCCATTCCCTGGATGTAAACCGCCCATCCTGATCCGAAACGATAGTCTTGGGCACCCCATGATAACGCACAAACTGCTCAATGAACCTCCGTACTAATACACTGACTGGTGCGCCCTTTGCCACTGGAATGAATCTGGCAACCTTTGTTAGCCTGTCCACTATCACCCAAATCGATTCATTCCCCGCACGGGATCGAGGTAGCCCATGTATGAAGTCCATGGCTATATCCTCAAACTTCCACTCCGGCACCGGAAGCGGCTGCAGCAAGCCTGCCGGGTTCCTACACTCTGCCTTCACGAGCTGGCAGGCCTCGCAATGCGTCACAAAATACGTAATATCTTTCTTCATACCCGGCCAGTACATCGTCCTCTTTAAATCCTTTACCATCTTGGTGATCCCCGGGTGTACAGAATATCGGCTGCAGTGAGCTTCCGTCAAAATGTCCTCCCGGATCCGTCCTCCTGCTGGTATGTAGACTCTGCCCCGGAAACACAGGAGCCCATCCCTCAATGAGTAATCTCCAGTCGTGCCTTCCTCCAAGGCTCGGAATATCGGCTCAGCTCTCTCATCCAGCATCTGCCCATCTCTGATGCGGTCTCGAATGTCATCAGTAGTAGCCATCGACCCCAGGTACTCCATGTACAGCTCCGGGTCATCCTCAGACACTAGTGAAATCTGCATCTCCTCGAATGATTTAACCAACTCCAAGGCCATCAGCTGCGGGCCTACTCCTATCGTACTCGCTCTCCGGCTCAGGGCATCCGCGACCACGTTCGCCTTCCCCGGATGGTAGTGCATGGTGTACTGGTAGTCTGATAGAAACTCCACCCAGCGTCTCTGTCTGATGTTTAACTCCTTCTGGGTGTCGACGTACTTCAGATTCTTATGGTCGGAGAAGATATCACAATGTATTCTGTAGAGATAGTGTCGCCAGATCTTAAGAGAAAAAATGACTGCCCCCATCTCCAAATCGTGCACGGGGTAGTTCTGCTCGTGCTGCTTCAACTGACGGGAGGCATAGGCTATTACGTGCCTGTTCTGCATCAGAATGGCACCCATCCCCTGATAGGAAGCATCTGTATACACCTGGAATCCCTCCTTCCCTGATGGAAGAGCAAGGATGGGAGCCGAGGTGAGACGATCCTTCAGCTCCTGGAAGGCAGATTCGCATCGTGGGGTCCAAATAAAAGGGGACTCCTTCTTCGTTAGAGACATAAGAGGGAGGGCAATCTGAGAGATCCCCTTTACGAACTTCCGGTAGTAACCGACAAGTCCCAAGAAACTTCGAACATCCGAGGCCGACTTTAGTGGTGGCCAATCCTGTACTGCTTGGACCTTCGCCGGATCCACTGCCAGACCTGCTCCACTGATGACATGGCCCAGAAAGGCCACCTCCTTTAGCCAGAACTGGCACTTGCTGTACTTGGCATACATCTCATGCTCACGCAGCTTCTCCAAGGTCAAGGCCAGATGCCTCGCGTGCTCCTCCTCTATCCTTGAATAGATAAGGATGTCGTCGATGAATACGATAACGAAGACGTCCAGATACTCTTCGAACACCCGATTCATCAGGGTCATGAATGCGGAGGGTGCATTCGTGAGCCCGAACGGCATCACTATAAACTAGTATAAGCCATATCTGCTGCTGAAGGCCGTCTTCGGGATGTCCACCTCCCGAATGCGAAGCTGGTAGTATCCTGACCTCAGATCCAGCTTTGAGAACGAATGGGCTCCCTCCAGCTGGTGAAATAGCTCGTCTATCCTTGGTAAGGGATACGTGTTCCGGACCGTCAACCTGTTCAGAGCCCGGTAATCTATGCACAGTCGAAGGTTCCCGTCCTTCTTCTTAACGAACAGCACCGAAGCTCCCAATGGTGAAGAGCTAAGCCGAACGAACCCGGCCTCCACTAACTCCTGAAGATGGCTTCGGAATTCCACCAACTCCTTTGGGGCCATTCGATAGGGAGCTCTGGATACCGGCTTAGCCCCCGGTACGAGCTGAATCTGAAAGTCCATCTCTCGGTGTGGGGGTAACCCTGGTAGCTTCTCTGGAAACACGTCGGCGAAGTCCCGCACTACTGGAATATCTGCAATGGAGTCCTTGGCTACGACCGCCTCAAAGAGGACCTGATAAACTTCTTTCCCCTGCAGGTGGGCCTTAACGGCCTGCACAGACGATAGTACGGTACGGGGTGCTGGTATAATACCTTCGATGACAATGAAGGAGTCGACGTGCCTCACGGTGATCCTCTTCGCCACGCAATCGAACTGGGCATGGTTCCAATACAACCAAGTCATGCCCAGGATAAGGTCGTAGTCCGGCATCTTCAGAACCGTCGCTGGTTCTTCAAACGCCTTTCCACCGATCCTCGCTTCCATATTACAATGAGCAGAGGTCAATATCTCTGACCCATCGGGTAGGCGCACCCTCATCATCTTCCCGGTGAATGGATCCACTCCTGCCAGTCCTTTCACAAAATCCTCCGACACGAATGATTGCGACGCACCAGTGTCAAAGAGGGTGTGAGCGGGCTTGCCGCTAACGAAGACTATGCCTGGGGTAATTAAATGTCTTAGTATTCTTATTGTAGTTTATCTTCTCTTAATTTCTAACCAGGTTATGTTTAAAATAGTAGTTTATATGAAGAAAATTTAAAAGTACTGCCATACCTGTGATAACCTGCTCCGGGTTCCGGGGCTGTGTCAGGTCTAGAGCATACACCTGCTCTCTCTCTGGCCTGCGGCCTCGATCCTGAAATCCTCGTCCTCGGTACTGTCCTCGTCAGCCAAATTGTCGGGGAGGTGGAGCGCCCTGATGTGCTGGTGGGGGTGCTCGCCTCACAGGGCAGTTCCTCTTGATATGCCCCGGCTGGTTGCACTGATAGCATACCGGTGGCTGCTCTGCCGTCCTTGGCATTTCCAGCATCTGTATAGGCTGGGGAGCCAATACCCCCTGACTCCTCTGCTCCTGCCCAAACTCCTGACGAGGCTGATCCTCGTTCCTTCTCTCCCCGATAACCTGTCCCCGAGGACGGTCTCTACGACCTCCAATCACTGAATCATCAGCCGGTCTCTTCCGTCTCTTTACTGTAAGCTGATCCGCCTCTCTCTTCTTAGCCATCTCCAGAATCCTGGCCAGACTCCCCTCTTAGATGAAAAGGAGGGCCTGTCTCATGTCATCTTGCAGCCCCTTATAAAACCTCCGGGCATAGCCAGCATCGTCTATTTGGTAAGCGTCCGCTTAACGGGCCAGGTGAGTGAACTCCTGATAGAACTCCACCACAGTCCTGTTCCCCTGCCTCAACCGCAGGAACCTATCCTCCAGGTCATCTCTTGCCGATTGAGGTACAAAATGTCCCAATAGCGCTGCTCTAAACTCCTCCCAAGTAATATCAGCACAGTCCATCCCTGCAAAGGTGGTGTCCAGCTGAGATTTCCACCATCTCTTTTCGTGTGACTCTAAGCAGGAGACTGCCAAAGCGACTGCCTCCTCCGTGGGGCATTGAATCCCTGCCAACATCTCATAAATGGTGTCCAACCATTCCTCCGTACGTACTGCAGACTCCATCCCCTGGTAGGATGGAGGGGAAAGTCCCCGGAAGACAGTCATCCAGTTGGCCCCGGGGTTTGGATGTGGGGCCGGGGCTTGCTGAGCTCTGAAGGCCTCCAGAATGGCCGTCAGTGTTTGCCCCATCTCCGTCTGCTGGAACAGAGCTGGAGCCGATGGGGGCGGGACCTCATTCTGAGCCTAGGGTGTCCCCTGCTGTGGTGTAGGGTTCGTCGCAGGCTACAAGTAAAAATTCCATCTGTTAGAGAGCGAATGAATGGAATTTAAGGAGAGTTAGGATGGACTTTCACATGTGATTCCCCTTATGGGCACACCACTGCTTCCGCTGCTAGTTTGTTCGCAAACTAAGCTCGCACGGGAGTGACCCAAGGTTTTGTGGACCACTTCTCTTCCGATCGAGGTTTCCTCTGATACTACTTGTAAGACCCCCATTTTTTTTCTTTTTCAACCACCGGGGTCTTAGCCCAGAATTGCCGCTTTGCGGTGGCACCGACTCACGGAAAGGCAACCACTACAAAACGCCAATTCTGCCAAGCTCCGTTACTTCAAAGCCCAAAGGAGGGGGAGGACCTAGCTTTGTATCTCGGAGTAGGAGGAGAGGCAGTGAGCTCCGTCTTGGTTAGAGAAGAGGGGAAGAAGCAATTACCCGTCTATTATGTAAGCCGAATCTTAAAAAAGGCGGAGATCCGATACCCCATCCTGGAGAAGCTAGCGTATGCTTTGGTCATCTCGGCTAGGAAGCTTCGCCCTTACTTTCAAGCACACTCGATTAGGGTGGTAACAGACCATCCCCTTCGCAAGGTCTTGGAGGGGGTGGAACATTCAGGAAGGTTGGCGAAGTGGTCCATCGAGCTAAGCGTGTTTGACATCTCTTTCGTCCCGAGGCTCTCCATCAAATCCCAGGCCATAGCGGATTTTCTGGCAGACTATGTTACCGAGGCCGAGACTGAAGAGCTAAGGCCGCAAGAAGCGTGGAAGATGGTGGTCGACGGGGCCTCAGGAAGGCACTCCCTGGGAGGAGGTGTGGTGTTGGTAAGCCCTCAGGGAGTTACCATAGAGCAAGCAGTGACTTTCCACTTCCCTGTAACCAACAACCAAGCAGAGTATGAGGCTGTGATCGCTGGCCTTCGCCTGGCAAAGGAGCTGGAAATCCAGGATGTGGAGGCCTTCACCGACTCGATGGTGGTAGCATCACAGATCCGAGGCGAGTTTGAGGCCCGGGAGCCGACTCTCGCGAGGTATCTATCTAAGGTAAGAGCCCTCATTGGGGGTCTTCGTTCATTCTCTATTCAACATGTCCCCAGGGAGGAAAGCGCGGCAGCTGATCGATTAGCGAAGTTCGGGCCTCGGGGAGGAGGTACCCTAACCGAACTGTTCCGACCAGCCATTGAAGAGGGGGAGTTGATGGAAGTGAATCGGCGGTCCTCATGGGTGGATCCGTTGGTGACTTTCCTGACCACGGGAGAACTGTCGGAAGAAGTTAAGGATGCAAAGAGCTTTAGGCGCAAGGCGGCTCATTACCTGATGCTGGAGGGGAGCTTGCATCGGAAGATGCTGTCAGGGCTCCTCGCGAGATGCGTAACCGAGGAGGAAGTCCCGAGGATCCTGAAAGAGGTGCATTCTGGAGAATGCGGCAGTCATTCAGGGGGAAGGACATTGGAAGCAAGGGTGGTAAGGCAGGGATATTTCTGGCGGACCTTAAGGAAGGATACAGCTGAATTCGCAAGGAGGTGTCAGAAGTGCCAAGTACACGCTCCTCTCCAGCTCTTGCCCGCCCAAAGGCTTCGAAGCATCACGGCGCCATGGCCCTTCACCATTTGGGGAATGGATCTGGTTGGACCCTTTCCCCCAGCTAGCGGGCAGAGGAGGTTCCTCCTAGTTATGATTGATTACTTCTCCAAATAGCTGGAGATCAAGCCGTTAGCCAAGGTAACCTCCCAGGTCATCAGAAACTTCGTTTGGGGGGAAATCATTTGCAGGCACGGATTGCCCCAAGCGATAGTGACGGACAACGGTCCTCAGTTTGCCAGCGAAGAATTCATTAGTTTCTGCACCCAATTGGGAATTGACCTCAGGTTCGCCTCCGTCCATCATCCACGGAGCAATGGCCAGGTGGAGGCGGCAAACAAAGTCATTGTCAACTTGCTCAAAAAGAAGGTGGAAAACCTGAAGGGTAGCTGGGTGGAACAGCTCCCTTCCGTCCTGTGGGCCTTGCGAACAACTCCGAACACGGCCACAGGAGAGACCCCCTTCAAGCTCTCTCATGGGTGTGAGGCCGTCCTCCCTGTGGAGTTCGAGGTTCGGTCCCCGAGGGTCGCGGCCGCAGCTGAGGGAAGCGAAGCTTGGAGGATGGAGAATGAGGAAGGGTTGCGCCTCTCATTAGATATGGTGGAAGAGCTGCGGGATGTTGCCGCCATCAGGCAAGAAGAAATAAAACCGCGAATGGCCCGGTACTTCGATAAGCACATCAGAGTCAAGCAATTCGCCGAGGGGGATCTAGTACTAAAAAAGGTCGACGCTGCGGGAAGGTCGGCCGCGGTTGGTAAGCTCAACCCTAGCTGGGAAGGGCCTTACATAGTGGAGAAGGCTCTGGTTAACGGAGGCTATTATCTCCAGGATGCGGAGGGAAGGACCTTGAGTCACACCTGGAATGGTGATGACCTGAAGCGCTTCTACCCGTAAGAGGGAAAGAAGGATTGTAATGTTGTAAACAACTATTGCATTTTCAATAAGTTATTTCAGAATGTTGACTATCGCCGAGTGAGCTATCTTTACATTTTTGTTTTAACTGACTATGACTCCTCGTCTCAGTGATAGGATAGGTCTGGTCGAAGGAATCTTCATCAACACCCCGAGCTCGGCTCGGCCCCAGGTAGACCCGCTGCGCAGGCTCTCATCTAGCTGGCAGGTCCGAAGGCTCGCCTGTGGGGGAGAGGTTTGGTTATCTTCATCAGCACCCCGAGCTCGGCTCGGCCCCAGGTAGACCCGCTGCGCAGGCTCTCATCTAGCTGGCAGGTCCGAAGGCTCGCCTGTGGGGGAGAGGTTTGGTTATCTTCATCAACACCCCGAGCTCGGCTCGGCCCCAGGTAGACCCGCTGCGCAGGCTCTCATCTAGCTGGCAGGTCCGAAGGCTCGCCTGTGGGGGAGAGGTTTGGTTATCTTCATCAACACCCCGAGCTCGGTTCGGCCCCAGGTAGACCCGCTCCGCAGGCTCTCATCTAGATGGCAGGTCCGAAGGCTCGCCTGTGGGGGAGAGGTTTGGTTATCTTCATCAGCACCCCGAGCTCGGCTCGGCCCCAGGTAGACCCGCTGCGCAAGCTCTCATCTAGCTGGCAGGTCCGAAGGCTCGCCTGTGGGGGAGAGGTTTGGTTATCTTCATCAACACCCCGAGCTCGGCTCGGCCCCAGGTAGACCCGCTGCGCAGGCTCTCATCTAGCTGGCAAGTCCGAAGGCTCGCCTGTGGGGGAGAGGTTTGGTTATCTTCATCAACACCCCGAGCTTGGCTCGGCCCCAGGTAGACCCGCTGCGCAGGCTCTCATCTAGCTGGCAGGTCCGAAGGCTCGCCTGTGGGGGAGAGGTTTGGTTATCTTCATCAACACCCCGAGCTCGGCTCGGCCCCAGGTAGACCCGCTGCGCAGGCTCTCATCTAGCTGGCAGGTCCGAAGGCTCGCCTGTGGGGGAGAGGTTTGGTTATCTTCATCAACACCCCGAGCTCGGTTCGGCCCCAGGTAGACCCGCTCCGCAGGCTCTCATCTAGATGGCAGGTCCGAAGGCTCGCCTGTGGGGGAGAGGTTTGGTTATCTTCATCAGCACCCCGAGCTCGGCTCGGCCCCAGGTAGACCCGCTGCGCAAGCTCTCATCTAGCTGGCAGGTCCGAAGGCTCGCCTGTGGGGGAGAGGTTTGGTTATCTTCATCAACACCCCGAGCTCGGCTCGGCCCCAGGTAGACCCGCTGCGCAGGCTCTCATCTAGCTGGCAGGTCCGAAGGCTCGCCTGTGGGGGAGAGGTTTGGTTATCTTCATCAACACCCCGAGCTTGGCTCGGCCCCAGGTAGACACGCTGCGCAGGCTCTCATCTAGCTGGCAGGTCCGAAGGCTCGCCTGTGGGGGAGAGGTTTGGTTATCTTCATCAACACCCCGAGCTCGGCTCGGCCCCAGGTAGACCCGCTGCGCAGGCTCTCATCTAGCTGGCAGGTCCGAAGGCTCGCCTGTGGGGGAGAGGTTTGGTTATCTTCATCAACACCCCGAGCTCGGCTCGGCCCCAGGTAGACCCGCTGCGCAGGCTCTCACCTAGCTGGCAGGTCCGAAGGCTCGCCTGTGGGGGAGAGGTTTGGTTATCTTCATCAACACCCCGAGCTCAGCTCGGCCCCAGGTAGACCCGCTGCGCAGGCTCTCATCTAGCTGGCAGGTCCGAAGGCTCGCCTGTGGGGGAGAGGTTTGGTTATCTTCATCAACACCCCGAGCTCGGCTCGGCCCCAGGTAGACCCGCTGCGCAGGCTCTCATCTAGCTGGCAGGTCCGAAGGCTCGCCTGTGGGGGAGAGGTTTGGTTATCTTCATCAACACCCCGAGCTCGGCTCGGCCCCAGGTAGACCCGCTGCGCAGGCTCTCATCTAGCTGGCAGGTCCGAAGGCTCGCCTGTGGGGGAGAGGTTTGGTTATCTTCATCAACACCCCGAGCTCGGCTCGGCCCCAGGTAGACCCGCTGCGCAGGCTCTCATCAAGCTGGCAGGTCCGAAGGCTCGCCTGCGGGGGATAGGTGGAGTCCTTGACTTTTTGATCCTTGGTTCTTGGTTGGTAGTTACTACGTTACAACGAGCTCGGCTCGAACCCCGGTAGACCCGCTGCGCAGGCTCCCGTATAAGCTAGCAGGTCCGACGGCTCGCCGGTGGGGTAGGGGTTTAATTGGTTGGAAAAATACGAGGGAAGGGCCCTGACCTGGACTGAAGGCAAGGCCCTAAAGGTCTCGGCCAGTGAGGGTCTCGCACCAAAGGCCTCGGCCAGTAAGGGTCTCGGCTCAAAGGTCGCGGCCAGTAAAGGTCTCGGTTGAAGGGGGGGTTCTCGCAATAGGAGGCTCCCGGCGGACCTGGGCAGGATGACTTAATCAACGGCGCAAGGTTCCCGCCTAACTGATATCTAAGGAAGGTCACCCTAAAGAGACTAAGGGTCTCGGCGGGAGCTCGCGCGGAAGCTGTTCGGCAGAGTAATATACGTTTAAAACACGCAATGACAGTGAAAAATGAAACATTACTTTATATAAAGTTAATTACAGAAGTGAGGAGCTTCTCGCTCATTACAAAAGGGTATTCAAAATAAAAGACACCTTAAGGGGACGCGCTGTAATCCCCACTGGTGCTCTCGCTGGATTCATCGCCAGAGCCCTCTTCGGATGTCTCGCCAACGGCGGTAGAAGACCTCGGGGCGTCTGAGAGAGGCGAGTCCGGCGCGCCCGGGGGTTTGGGAACTGGGTCGTAGAGCCAAGGGAGAAGTTGGCGAGCGTCGATGGTCGCGCCGTCCTCCCGGAGTAGCTCGACGTCTCGCAGCGTCTCGAGCGTCAGCTTGACGGTCGCCTGAGCATTGGCTTGAAGCAGCTTGTCCACGTCATACTCCGAGAGGTAACGACTCCGCAGCCTCGCATCTAGCTCTGGAGGCGGGACCTTCGCCAGCTCTGCGCGGAGCTGTTCCCTCAGGAGGACGCTCTCGCAGCGCGCATTGGCTAGCTCTGCGCGAAGCTCCCTGACTTGGGCAGAATCCTGCAAAAGGATTAAAAGAATTCAGTCTAGGCACATTACACAGTGGTAACTTCGGGGGAACGGGGGCAAGGGTTCAGAAGGATCTCGCCTACCTCGGTCGCGGGGCGCAGAGACAGCGCCAGCCTAGCATCCGCGAGCTCCTGTTGAGCTCTCGCGAGTTCTTCTTCCGCGGCGTGCGCGCGAGCCACCGCGTCCTCCCTCGCCTTGCGCATATCAGTGAAGTTCTTGTCAATGGTGATACTTCGACGCGCACACATATGCGTGAGCTCGAACGCGCGCAATAGGGCCCGGGTGGCGTCGAAGGCTAGAAGGCGGGTGGACATCTGGTCAAACACGCCGGCATCCTCCCGGCTGTAAAGACCATACCCAAGCGAGAAGGCCTCGCCAGTCACATTCTCCCCCTCCGCCCATCTGGGAAGGAGGGTCGAAACCCTGATCGAGTTTGACTCAGGGTCCCATTCCATCTGAGGCTTCCCCTCCAAGTCGGCGTATCTAACGCCGAAGCCAAAGTTCCGGTGCCCTCTCGGCACCTCCGGGGGCGGGACGCTGGCGGAGGTTTCGGCGGCGACCACTTCTCCACCATCCTCGCTTGCGGCCGATATATTCCTGGCGGAAGCCTCGGCACGGCTCTTGGCGGCGGCATCCATCTCGCTGGCCATCTGAAGGATTGCTTCAAAGGACCTGCCCTCGGGAGGAGGTTGGACGGGCGAGACCGCCAACGATTTTCCCTTCTCAGCGGCAGAAGGCTTGGGCCTCTTCAGCGCACGGAGAGGAGGAAGGGTGGCCTTTCGCTTCTTGGCCGGGGGCGGCATGGAAGGAGCTGGATCTTCTCGGCAGGCGCTGGCGCTAGCTTCCGCGAGCGCAAGGGAGCCTCTCGCCGCCAGACCCTCAACACCCCGGCCTTCAGCGAAGGGTTGGCGCAGAGGGACCTCCCGCTCTCCTGCAAAGTTAAGACGCTTTAGCACTTCAGCGCAAGAAAATCATTGATAAAAAGGGAATCTGAGGCGAGACCGTACCTTCGCCCGAGTGAACAAGGGGGGAGGGAGTCGACGTCCCGCCGAAGATAGGGGACGTCGAACTCCTTGGTCCCGAAGAATTCCAGGATTGCGCTCTCGCGCGATCCCAGAGCGGGCGGCTTGTAGGCAGCGTCTTCATACTGGACGGGCTGAAGCGGGACGTTGCCGAAGTCCCCGCTGATGTAAACGAACTTCTTGCCCCAATGGTGGTGCTTGTTGGCGAGACCGGTGACCTCGAGCTGTTGTCCAGAGAAGAAAACTACCCCCCCCCCCCTTGGCACGGAAGTTGAATAGCTTCCGGAAGATGGGCAGGCTAAACTCGATCCTCTCGGATCACATATAGCATATGAATGCTATAAGTATCGCGACCGAGTTCGGGTTTAGCTGGGCGGGAACCACCCCATAATAACGGAGAGCTAGCCGAACCTCCGGCCAAAGGGGGAGGCGGAAGCCCACCTCGAAATGCTCGAGGGGGATGGCAAGCTCTCCCGCCCCGGGAGTATTCACCCTATCGTGATTCCCCGGGTTCCGCGCCGAGAAGCCGGCGGGAACGTAGCGGTCGACGATCATGTTGTATTCGTCGAGGGTGAGCTTGCAGGAAGGGAAGAGGTGTTTCTGGAAGGCTTCCGCACAATGGGCGCGACCCTTGTTCTCGCCAGGCATGGCTAGTTCGTGAGTAAGAGCGAGAGCTGGAGAGGGCGGAAGCAGGAACGCGAGAGCACGGAGGGAAGGCTGGGGTTCCGGATCGAAGAAGTAAATGCGGTTGGTAGACTTCTCTATTTATAGGGAATCGTAATCATCATGAGTTCATCCGGCAGAGAGAGAAAGTGACAGCGGAGTACAGCTGTCAGAATCCGGGCTAACGACGCCTCGGTTCTCCCCCTCGGGATGACAGCGGTCAACGGTCGCTTCGTGTTTCGACGCGACTACCTGGATTGGCGCAAGCCTCCTAGATTGGCGCAAGCCTCCTAGACCGGCGCAAGCCTCCTAGATTGGCGCAAGCCTCCTAGATTGGCACAAGCCTCCTAGACCGGCGCAAGCCTCCTAGGTTAACGCAAACCTCCTAGATCAGCGCAAGCATCCTAGATTGGTGTAAGCGTCTTAATTAAAAAGCCTCGCAGAGCGATAAAAAGAAAAAGGAAAAGGAAAAGAGAGACATGAGTAGAAGCGGGATTCTCGCTAGCGCAAGCTGGGTAAAACTTAATTAGTAATAATGTTTATTACAGACATTGAAAAAGAAAAAAAAAGAGAAGAAAAAAGAGATACATTGAGATTCGGAGCGTGAAGGCTAGTAGGGCTTCCAGCTCCATCGTCCCCGTTCTCGCCGCCTAGTTCTTGGGGGCGCCAACGGGTTGAAGTAAGACGATAGCGTGGTGCACCCAAGGTTGATCCGCCTGGCGTAATCCCGGATCTGCGAGATGCACCTCCCTGGCGAAGACTCGGCGGAAGGCCCGCGCGGGCAATCAGTCTCGCCCAAGAAGAAATCCCGCTCCAGAGCCTCCAGCCTTTGCTCCACAGACTCGCGGAATGCTTTCGCCGCGGCGGTATGGGCACGGTCTCGCCGGACAAGCTTGGCCAGGATGACCGAGATCTTCCTCTGTCTCCCCTTCGCGCTCCCAGCACTGTTCAGGGTTTCCTCTATCTCGCCAGACGAAGGGAGGGGGGACTCTTCATCCTCTTCTTCCTCGTCTTCTTCTTCCTCTTCTTCTCCTTCCTCATTGACTCCCGACCGCAAGCCAGGATCATCTGCAGAAGAAACACACGAGAATTTTGGTCAAGGCGTGACAATCGACAGTCCAGAAAAGTTTTCGCATACCTGCGGCTGGGCGAGAACCGTCAACCAAAGTTGGACGAGAAGGCCCGGCCCCTCCGTTGGTTCCATAAAGGAGGTGAAGAGGCTTGCCCAGCCCCGGGCGGAAGGGCTCGCGCACGATGATCCTGGCCTGGCCGGAAGCATGAGGGGAGTTGTCTTCTCTCAAGGGACGATCGGCATCCTTGAGAGTAGCGGAAGGTTCAGAAGCCGCCCCTCCCGACTGCAGGATAGGATTGGCCACCACGGGAGGCACTTCGACGGTTCTCGCTTCATCTTCCCGGGTGGTTAGACCCGGGTCGGCGGGAGCTGACACTGCGAGAAGACGGTTCAGAAAAGAAAGGGTCGGGTTGAAATATTGACAAGGGAAAATGTACCTATCGTTCCGGTCTCGGCTGGAGGAATCCTCTCCGAGACCCGTGTTTGGTCCTCTAGGGGATGAGCGGGTAGGTTCGAAGAGCTGGGCGGAATTTCGGCGTCATTATTGGGAGCGGACTCCTGCGAAAGCATACTTTAATCATCGAATCTAATGCACAGTCAGCTCGGTAGACACGGGCGGAAGGCTTACCTTCTGTGGGGAAGGATCTCCCGCAGGATTGGGAGTGGGGGAAGGAGGATCCCTGTTCTCGCGAGAAAGGTCCCGCCGGACCGCCTTCGCTCTTTTCTTCTCCTTCTTCTTCGGCTCCGAAGGCCCGGCGGTTGAAGTCTTTTTCGCTAACCATGGAGCCACCGCCGCACAGTTGGCCAAGGCCCGCGCTTGGGCAGCGGCTAACCGGTCTTGGAGGTCTTGCGGAAGCGGTTTGGCAGCGCGTTTGGGATGCATGGTAAGCTCGCGCGAAAATCCCTGAGGCGAGAGCTCAGTTGGAAAACCGTATTTTAAGGGCAGGGCGTATGGACGCCTATCAGTGCATATTTATAGCCGCAGTGGGACCCACCAAAAGATTCCCTCGATAGGCGGGCACGTGTCCAGTGAATATTTTGGGGGGTGGACTGGTCTTGTCGAGCGCAGGGCTAGCTCGAAAAGAGCGGGGATTGTGTACAACCCCATATTCGCTGGGAGGGACCCAAGGGCTTCAACAGTCAGGATTGGGTTAGTCTCTGGCTAACCTCGGGTTAACCCTGAGGCATGCTTGTGGAGTTCTCGCCCTATAGGAGCTCTCGCCAAGGGCAGGCGAAAGCTGAGGGAACCAGGGCAGATGGTCGACCTCTCGGCAGGAGAGATCGTCGAACGACCGAAGCAGAGGGCCTGACCACGGAAGCTTCCGCCTTAGGGCTGGCTCCCGCCCAGGGGAGGCGAGAAGGCCCCAGGTAGGCCTTCGGTCGCGATAGTTTAAAGACCGTGAAGAGCGCGAACCTCCCTGGCAAGGGGTCTCGCCAAGGTTGGCCCGGGTGGGGGTCCAGCGAGAGCCTTCTCGGCCAGGGTTCTCGCCAAGTGGGCCCACGTGGTAGGGCCCGGCGCTCGTAAAAGGGATTAGTTTATAACGTATATTATCCCGAGGTAAAATTACCCAAATGCCCCTGGAATGACAGCGGGATTTGGCTATTGGCAGACCCCTCAGGGGTATTTCAGTAGTTTCAGGTCAAAGGAAGACTATAAAAAGACCCATAGGGGCTCTTTGGAAGGCAGGACTTTCATTACTCTCCAACCCTAGTGCCTTCTGAGGAGCTCCCAGCCCAGCATTTGGCTTTGGAGGGGGAGCTCTCAGAGATCTTCCGGGTGTGTGGTGGGACCTCCAGCTGAGGCTTTGGGTCAGTCTTTTGACCTTAGCAGCCAGTCAAGGGTCGAGATAAGAGAGAAGTAGGCATCGGCTGCACTCTGGTTTGTGAACATTCGTTGGGGTCAATTTTGGCTTCAACAGGCGTGACCAACCCGTGACCAGAAATCTCGGTCGATTTATTTCAGTTTTTTGGGCTTCCTAGGGTTCTATCACGACCAACCGACTCCTAGGGGTCTGGCCGGAAATGAGATGTTACAAATCCCAATAAACAAAACAAAGATTTCGTCCCCGAAATCAAGGTTAAGCCTACGGGACTCTAATCAGGAAAAATAAGCTTGTAACATCCCATGAGAATTGAAAGATTACCTCTCTACGTTATGTTTGCTTTGTGCGGTTTCAAATCTAAGATTAATTCGCCCACTTAACTAGGTTTATACACCCCAATAAACAAAAGATTAGCCCCTATTCTTGAAATTTCCGTCCTATTGGATTTAAACAGGAAGGAAAATTGATTGTCCAGAGGGGTTGTGAGGTATACCTGACGAAAAAGTTCCGGGTATTTTTGCCGCATCAAGTCCTGTGGCTCCCATGTATGCTCCTCCTGCCCATGATTGTTCCACAGAACCTTGACTAACGGGACCTTCTTTCGTCGCAAGACCCGCACTGCTGTATCGTCAATCGTGATAGGCTCCAAGTTGACTGACCGATCCGAGGCCACCGGGCCATCTGCCGAGGGAATCAGCTGCTAAGGGCGTAGCAGAGCCCTCCAAAGTGATGAGACGTGGAAGACGTCATGCAATCCCGCTAACTCTGGCGGTAGGTCCAGTCTATAGGCTAAGGGGCCGATCCGCTCCAAGATCCTATAAGGCCCCATATATCTCGGACTGAGCTTCTTCCGCCCGCGCACCCGCAAAACTCCGTGCATCGGCCGTATCTTCAAGAAAACTCGGTCCCCCACCTGGAACTCTACTTGCCGATGCCTCGCCTCGTAGTATTTGGCCTGTCTGCTCTGGGCTTCCAACATCCTGTTCCGGATCAGTCTAATCTGAGCATCTGTATCTCCCACAAACTCCGAGCCCAGTGCATGCGGATCCTCATCCTGAACCCATGATAGTGGGGTTCTGCACCTCCTTCCGTACAACGCTTTGTATGGAGCCATGCCTATGCTGGACTGATGAGCGTTGTTGTATGAAAACTCGACTAGTGGCCGCAATCTCTCCCAAGGCTCGCCACGGTCCAAAATACATTGTCGCAACAGATCCTCCAGTGTACGGTTGGTGCGCTCTGTCTGTCCGTCGGTCTGAGGGTGAAAAGTTGTGCTGAATGTCAACCGAGAACCCAGATGGGCCTGGACTGACCTCCATTCCCTGGATGTAAACCGCCCATCCTGATCCGAAACGATAGTCTTGGGCACCCCATGATAACGCACAAACTGCTCAATGAACCTCCGTACTAATACACTGACTGGTGCGCCCTTTGCCACTGGAATGAATCTGGCAACCTTTGTTAGCCTGTCCACTATCACCCAGATCGATTCATTCCCCGCACGGGATCGAGGTAGCCCATGTATGAAGTCCATGGCTATATCCTCAAACTTCCACTCCGGCACCGGAAGCGGCTGCAGCAAGCCTGCCGGGTTCCTACACTCTGCCTTCACGAGCTGGCAGGCCTCGCAATGCGTCACAAAATACGTAATATCTTTCTTCATACCCGGCCAGTACATCGTCCTCTTTAAATCCTTTACCATCTTGGTGATCCCCGGGTGTACAGAATATCGGCTGCAGTGAGCTTCCGTCAAAATGTCCTCCCGGATCCGTCCTCCTGCTGGTATGTAGACTCTGCCCCGGAAACACAGGAGCCCATCCCTCAAAGAGTAATCTCCAGTCGTGCCTTCCTCCAAGGCTCGGAATATCGGCTCAGCTCTCTCATCCAGCATCTGCCCATCTCTGATGCGGTCTCGAATGTCATTAGTAGTAGCCATCGACCCCAGGTACTCCATGTACAGCTCCGGGTCATCCTCAGACACTAGTGAAATCTGCATCTCCTCGAATGATTTAACCAACTCCAAGGCCATCAGCTGCGGGCCTACTCCTATTGTACTCGCTCTCCGGCTCAGGGCATCCGCGACCACGTTCGCCTTCCCCGGATGGTAGTGCATGGTGTACTGGTAGTCTGATAGAAACTCCACCCAGCGTCTCTGTCTGATGTTTAACTCCTTCTGGGTGTCGACGTACTTCAGATTCTTATGGTCGGAGAAGATATCACAATGTATTTTGTAGAGATAGTGTCGCCAGATCTTAAGAGAAAAAATGACTGCCCCCATCTCCAAATCGAGCACGGGGTAGTTCTGCTCGTGCTGCTTCAACTGACGGGAGGCATAGGCTATTACGTGCCTGTTCTGCATCAGAATGGCACCCATCCCCTGATAGGAAGCATCTGTATACACCTGGAATCCCTCCTTCCCTGATGGAAGAGCAAGGATGGGAGCTGAGGTGAGACGATCCTTCAGCTCCTGGAAGGCAGATTCGCATCGTGGGGTCCAAATAAAAGGGGACTCCTTCTTCGTCAGAGACGTAAGAGGGAGGGCAATCTGAGAGATCCCCTTTACGAACTTCCAGTATTAACCGACAAGTCCCAAGAAACTTCGAACATCCGAGGCCGACTTTAGTGGTGGCCAATCCTGTACTGCTTGGACCTTCGCCGGATCCACTGCCAGACCTGCTCCACTAATGACATGGCCCAGAAAGGCCACCTCCTTTAGCCAGAACTGGCACTTGCTGTACTTGGCATACATCTCATGCTCACGCAGCTTCTCCAAGGTCAAGGCCAGATGCCTCGCGTGCTCCTCCTCTATCCTTGAATAGATAAGGATGTCGTCGATGAATACGATAACGAAGACGTCCAGATACTCTTCGAACACCCGATTCATCAGGGTCATGAATGCGGAGGGTGCATTCGTGAGCCCGAACGGCATCACTATAAACTAGTATAAGCCATATCTGCTGCTGAAGGCCGTCTTCGGGATGTCCACCTCCCGAATGCGAAGCTGGTAGTATCCTGACCTCAGATCCAGCTTTGAGAACGAATGGGCTCCCTCCAGCTGGTGAAATAGCTCGTCTATCCTTGGTAAGGGATACGTGTTCCGGACCGTCAACCTGTTCAGAGCCCGGTAATCTATGCACAGTCGAAGGTTCCCGTCCTTCTTCTTAACGAACAGCACCGAAGCTCCCAATGGTGAAGAGCTAAGCCGAACGAACCCGGCCTCCACTAACTCCTGAAGATGGCTTCGGAATTCCACCAACTCCTTTGGGGCCATTCGATAGGGAGCTCTGGATACTGGCTTAGCCCCCGGTACGAGCTGAATCTGAAAGTCCTTCTCTCGGTGTGGGGGTAACCCTGGTAGCTTCTCTGGAAACACGTCGGCGAAGTCCCGCACTACTGGAATATCTGCAATGGAGTCCTTGGCTACGACCGCCTCAAAGAGGACCTGATAAACTTCTTTCCCCTGCAGGTGGGCCTTAACGGCCTGCACAGACGATAGTACGGTACGGGGTGCTGGTATAATACCTTCGATGACAATGAAGGAGTCGACGTGCCTCACGGTGATCCTCTTCGCCACGCAATCGAACTGGGCATGGTTCCAATACAACCAAGTCATGCCCAGGATAAGGTCGTAGTCCGGCATCTTCAGAACCGTCGCTGGTTCTTCAAACGCCTTTCCACCGATCCTCGCTTCCATATTACAATGAGCAGAGGTCAATATCTCTGACCCATCGGGTAGGCGCACCCTCATCATCTTCCCGGTGAATGGATCCACTCCTGCCAGTCCTTTCACAAAATCCTCCGACACGAATGATTGCGACGCACCAGTGTCAAAGAGGGTGTGAGCGGGCTTGCCGCTAACGAAGACTATGCCTGGGGTAATTAAATGTCTTAGTATTCTTATTGTAGTTTATCTTCTCTTAATTTCTAACCAGGTTATGTTTAAAATAGTAGTTTATATGAAGAAAATTTAAAAGTACTGCCATACCTGTGATAACCTGCTCCGGGTTCCGGGGCTGTGTCAGGTCTAGAGCATACACCTGCTCTCTCTCTGGCCTGCGGCCTCGATCCTGAAATCCTCGTCCTCGGTACTGTCCTCGTCAGCCAAATTGTCGGGGAGGTGGAGCGCCCTGATGTGCTGGTGGGGGTGCTCGCCTCACAGGGCAGTTCCTCTTGATATGCCCCGGCTGGTTGCACTGATAGCATACCGGTGGCTGCTCTGCCGTCCTTGGCATTTCCAGCATCTGTATAGGCTGGGGAGCCAATACCCCCTGACTCCTCTGCTCCTGCCCAAACTCCTGACGAGGCTGATCCTCGTTCCTTCTCTCCCCGATAACCTGTCCCCGAGGACGGTCTCTACGACCTCCAATCACTGAATCATCAGCCGGTCTCTTCCGTCTCTTTACTGTAAGCTGATCCGCCTCTCTCTTCTTAGCCATCTCCAGAATCCTGGCCAGACTCCCCTCTGAGATGAAAAGGAGGGCCTGTCTCATGTCATCTTGCAGCCCCTTATAAAACCTCCGGGCATAGCCAGCATCGTCTATTTGGTAAGCGTCCGCTTAACGGGCCAGGTGAGTGAACTCCTGATAGAACTCCACCACAGTCCTGTTCCCCTGCCTCAACCGCAGGAACCTATCCTCCAGGTCATCTCTTGCCGATTGAGGTACAAAATGTCCCAATAGCGCTGCTCTAAACTCCTCCCAAGTAATATCAGCACAGTCCATCCCTGCAAAGGTGGTGTCCAGCTGAGATTTCCACCATCTCTTTTCGTGTGACTCTAAGCAGGAGACTGCCAAAGCGACTGCCTCCTCCGTGGGGCATTGAATCCCTGCCAACATCTCATAAATGGTGTCCAACCATTCCTCCGTACGTACTGCAGACTCCGTCCCCTGGTAGGATGGAGGGGAAAGTCCCCGGAAGACAGTCATCCAGTTGGCCCCGGGGTTTGGATGTGGGGCCGGGGCTTGCTGAGCTCTGAAGGCCTCCAGAATGGCCGTCAGTGTTTGCCCCATCTCTGTCTGCTGGAACAGAGCTGGAGCCGGCGGGGGCGGGACCTCATTCTGAGCCTAGGGTGTCCCCTACTGTGGTGTAGGGTTCGTCGCAGGCTACAAGTAAAAATTCCATCTGTTAGAGAGCGAATGAATGGAATTTAAGGAGAGTTAGGATGGACTTTCACATGTGATTCCCCTTATGGGCACACCACTGCTTCCGCTGCTAGTTTGTTCGCAAACTAAGCTCGCACGGGAGTGACCCAAGGTTTTGTGGACCACTTCTCTTCCGATCGAGGTTTCCTCTGATACTACTTGTAAGACCCCCATTTTTTTTCTTTTTCAACCACCGGGGTCTTAGCCCAGAATTACCGCTTTGCGGTGGCACCGACTCACGGAAAGGCAACCACTACAAAACGCCAATTCTGCCAGCCCTTTTCGATCACAAGAGAGAGAAGTATTTATTTATAAAATGCAAACAAGTCCACAGAAACATGTAAATAAAAGTGAAATCATATCCCGTCCATCAATAGATAATAACAGGAAATAGATAAATGGGCTCGAGCCCAGTACATCAGAGTCCTCACTACAAGTCGCTCATCCCAGAAGCTATGAAACTACTAATCACTCACGGAGCTGGTCGCAGGTGCACCGGTGCTATATTGTCCCACCTCCATGTGCACCGTACTCCGCTGGTGCTGGTCCCTGGACTGCTGGTCCCTGTCTCCCATCCGGAGCTCTTGTAATGTTGTGGTTCGAAAACCATTAGTCATAAAGACTAAGCCCTATCATCCCCTACCAACCAGCAACTACCGGAATTCCCTTTCCCAAGTTCATTATTACTCTAGTTCAATTTCCGTGGTTTTACTATATGCAGACCATCCTAAGCTATATGAGGTACACAAGGGGAGGTACACCAAATTATCTTCCAAATCTCCTATAATATTTACTGGAGGTCTACCATATCATAATTTGTCTAAATACAGAAACTTATAATTTTCCTAATTAATCTGATATTTATTTAATTTTCCCAAAGGACGGGCCATGGGTCATTTTAAACATGAACTACATGATCCTCCTAAGTAATGGCTACCCAAAAATCATGATCATTAAATAACAGCAAGATAACCTCAAATACAAATTTTCAAAATTTTATAGAAAGTATTTAGCCTCTAAATAATTTATCCAGTATAATCACGTTAATCCTACGTAAAGAAGGAAGTACTGAAATTATTCATCGGGAAATTATAGAAAAATTACTAGTCAGTAGTATAATATAGAAAAGATCTTTGTGCAAAGAATCATAATTTTACCAGCTTGCTAAACACCACTAAAGATTTAATCAAATATTCAAGGTAAAACATACTTAATTAAGCAAGCCTTATAATTATGTTTCCAAAAATCCCATAAAAATTCACAGATATTTAAAATCATAATAAACGTTCTCTGCTTAAATTTCATCAATTTCCAGGAAGTGTGTATTCCATAATAAATTTTCTAAGCAAATCATACAAGCTAATAAATCGTTAATGAAGTATCCAAAATAATGATTTTAAAATTCATAGTAAAATATCCAGAGCTTGTACCATCCCTATAATTCACTCTACCCAAATCTCATCACTTTTCAATATGGTTTAGTGTCATTTCCTATCTCTACAAGTTTTGCACCCTAAACTAGGGTTAGGTTTTTAGGTATCCCAACAGTCTCCAAATCTACTAAGATTCCATCCAGAGGACTATAATGGCCCTATGGTCCTCTTCACCAAATTTTGAGTCAATCCAAGGTCATTTGACCCCATGACCTTCACAAGCCACCAAGATCCATCCTTAGGGTTTGGCCTTGGTTCTTAGGGCGAACTAACCCCGATCCACCTCAAACTCTATGAGGGGGTGCTAGAGAATATTACAAGCCAGTGGTAAAAATCTCAGCCTCTGTTGAGGAGATTTGACCACTCAAATCTCAAAAGTGCACCTTTAACCTAAGACCCCTTATTAGGGCAAAAGTTAGGTTTGATCACTTCTAATCCAAACCATCTCCAAATGAGATGAAAAATTATACAGAACCTTATGGTGAACCCAGGGACCACTCACCAAAATTTGAGAGGGTTTGGAAATTATTTAACCATCTAATTAAATTAAGTTAGGATTATTGAATTTTTCTAAAAACTATCGAAAAATATTTCCCAAAAATCCTAATTTTTGGACAGCACCTAGATATAGATAAGATTAGGCCACACCCCAAACTTCAAGTCATTTTGATGACTGGTTTGGAGTGGGGAATTTTTCTAAGGTCAGGACAGCCCTATGGATTGTCCTCACCAAAAAGGGTGCTGTGGTCTAACCAGGACTCCAAATTGAGTGAAATCAATTTTAAATTATACTAGAATTCAAGGGCTACATTTTCTATGTTGACCACTTTTCCTGTAGGAGCCTCTATATAGTTTTCCCAAATTATTTAAAGTGACAGATATTTTCATTCAGAAATTGCTTCAAAAATAAAATCTAATTATATGGCACTATTCATCTTCTTCTAGAGCCCGAAACCAGAGCCCTGAAAACTTAATTTCCTGTAGCTTTTCCAAGCTATTTCCCGGCCATCCAGCCATCTCCCTGGCCGGCCACAACCACCACCTCTGTTGAGGTGAGGGCTATCGTCGGGCGGCGGCACGGCCGCCGGAGAGGCGGTTTCCGGCAAACCCGCCACCATGAAATTTTCGGAAAAGCATGGAAACGGTCACCCGATCTGGCTCTTTTGAGCCCGATATCTCTCCTAACGATTTTTAAGATCTATCGGCAGAAGAAGAGGGAGGGGAGGACCTTGTTCGCGGGTTGGAGGCGTGCAGAGCGTCGGGAAGCCATTTGCGCTGTGGTGGCGTCGCCGGAAATTCTTCAACAGTAAGGGAAGGAATCTGAATTAGTTTGATGGATCGTGTAACCTTCTCCTCTTGCCCTTAAGAGCCTTTTATAGATCAGCAAGTGGGGAGGGGAAAGGATGAAACGTTCATGGCCATTAATATTTCTTCTTAATAACGTTTCGGTTATGATGCAGGGAATTGAATTGCTGGAAATGAAGAGATGTTTCCCAGGTGGAGATTTCCTATTGGACCTACATTTCCTTATTTATTTAAATAATTTAAAGTAGGAAACGACCCATAAATACGCTTGGTTTTCATTCCCATAGTCAGAATTTATTACGACGTCGGTTACCGAAATTTCCAGTCTGGCTGACGTTTCGGCCTTGGTCACGGGCGTGTCACATAGGTCACGGGCGTGACAGGCCCGGATTAGCCAATTCTGGGTTCGACGATCGTTGAACTGAGATCGACGATCGTCGAAGGGTGGTTACGGGCGTGACACCTGGGTCACGGGCGTGACAGGCCCGTGTGGCCAATTCTGGGTCGACGACCGTCGAACTGAAATCGACGATCGTCGAACGTGGTCACACCCTATGTCACGGGCGTGACATTGTGGGTCACGGGCGTGACAGGCCCATGTGGCCAATTCTGGGTTGACGACCGTCGAACTAAATCGACGATCGTCGAACGTGGTCACGCCCTATGTCACGGGCGTGACATTGTGGGTCACAGGCGTGACATTGTGGGTCACGGGCGTGACATGACTGGTGACTAATTCTTGGTCGACGACCGTCGAACTGAAATCGACTATCGTCGAACGTGGTCACGCCCTATGTCATGTGCGTGACATGTGGGTCACGGGCGTGACCAACCCGTGACCCGAAATCTCGGTCGATTTATTTTCAGTTTTTTGGGCTTCCTAGGGTTCTATCACGACCAACCGACTCCTAGAGGTCTAGCCAGAAATGGGATGTTACATAGGCATTAATAGGATTGACCCCCATCCAAAATCTCAGGTCATTTGGGTGATTGGTTTGATGGGGGCACTCAATATAATTTCTGACTAAGACTATATATAGGCTGCACCATTTGGTGTGTTGTGGTCAGACCACGGTCCCAAATTGGTTGAAATGAATTTTAAAATAAACTAGACATCAAGGGCTACAACCTTCATGTAGACTACTTTCACTGTAGGAGATCCTAAGTATTTTTAATATTTAATTCAATCTACTAGTAAAACTATGACAAAATCATGGAATTAATTGAAATATATGGAATAAGCCTGCACGAATCTTGAAGCCTAACCGACAGAATCGTTTCGTCTTCCCCAACACACCAATGGCCCAGATTATCCCGTCCTGGGCTATTTTGGATCGCGATTTCCCGGCCATCCGCGCCTCTTCCTTGCTGGCTACCGCCACCACCACCTTTGTTGATGTTGCGGCTGGTGAATCACGGTGTTTTTCCTGCCGGTTGTGTCCAGAACAGTGTTTTGTGCATGGAATTTAAAATCTTGAAAACTAGCTCTCGGCCATGTCGATCTTGGTCCAATTGGCCCCAATTCCGGCAGCAATCAAGAGTAGATCTACCCACTAGAAGAGAGGAGAGGGATAGGACCTTCTGGGAGGTGTGAAGCCTTGCCGATCGACGGGAAGCCATTGCCAGATTTTGGAGCATCGAGTGCTCTACAACAACACAACCAATTGCTTAGAATTATTTATGGGAATGGTGTCAATGATTTCTCTTGGCCTAGGGAAGCTTTTAAGATTGCTAAATGGGGAAAAGGGGGTGTATCACCAATGGCCATTAATGTTTATTAAGGTGAAATTTCGGCCATTACAATTCTCCTCCCCTAGTCATTGCGATGGCATGGAAAACCCTTGTCCTTATCCTTACTTACCAGGGGAGATGATTCTAGCAAGAAAAGAGGGGCCCTTGGCCTTCTAAGCCATGAATGGCCTTTACTCCCCACTTTCTCTCTCCTCCATTTAAGTGAAAATGGAGCTTTTCTCTCTCCTAGTCATAAAAGCCGAATTTGATTACTAATTCAGCCTAAAGGCACCCCACTAACACATAATATTAATTGAAATAAGGTAAGCCCATGTGGATTGAGCTTGAGCCTGAGTTAGCCTATTTGAGCTAGTTTGACCTAATACTAGGGTTGAGTTGACCTTATCAAATTGACCATTTGGGTTTACCCCAATGTGTCCTTGGTGACCCCTTGATCTCCCTTAAGGGTTAGGAAGGTGTAGGTGGGGTCCATTTAGCTAAGGGAAGGTAAATTGGCCCTATGTAGGTCAGTTTGACCTATTTAGGGTTAGGGTGAACTTATTTCAACTTGACCACATTGATTGACTCCCAATGGGTCCTTAGTGACTATATGGACCAACCAAGGGGTCAGGGGTGTTTTAGTGGGATCATGGAGTCAAGTTGAAGACCTAAGGTCAAACCCTAGGTCTTGTAGTGAGGTTGTGCTATCGGCAGACCAAGGTTATTTTCTCCATGTATCTTTGCCCAATTTGCCTTTTGAGCTTCTTAGGGTTTGGTCATGACCTAGTCATGATAAAACCACTCCTAGGGTTCTTTTTGTTTGAGGGATATTACAAATCCCAATAAATAAAAATAAAAATTTCGTTCCTGAAATTAAGGTTAAGCCTACGGGGTTTCTATTGAAGTAAAAGTTTATAACATCAATAGGGATTGAAGGTTTACCTGACTCGAAGAGATCCGGGAACCTCTACTACATCAAATCCCGTGGCTCCCATGTGTGCTCCTCCTGCCCATGGTTCCTCCACAGGACCTTGACCAGCAGGACCTTCTTGCATCGTAAGACCCGCACTGTTGTATCATCGATCCTGACCGGATCAATGCTGACTGATCGATCTGAATCCATCGAGAAATCTGTAATGGAAATCATCTTCTCAGGTCGTAGTAGAGCCCTCTGAAGTGAAGAGACGTGGAAGATGTCATGCAATCCCGCTAACTCTTGCGGTTGCTCAAGTCTGTAAGAAAATGAGCTAATCCGCTCCAGGATCCTGTTAGGACCCATATATCTTAGACTGAGCTACATCCTCCCGTGAACCCTCGAGACTCCGTGCATCAGTCGTATCTTAAAGAAAACCTGGTCTCCCACCTGGAACTCCACTTGACGATGCCGCGCATCGTAATATTTGGCCTGCCTGCTCTGGGCTTCTACCATCCTATCCCGGATCAATTTCACCTGAGCATCTGTATCCTCCACAAACTCCGAGCCAAGTTCCTTTGGATCCTCATCCTGGATACAAGATAGTGGGGTCCTGCACCTCCAACCGTATAATGCTTTGTAAGGGGACAAGCCTATGCTGGACTGATGGTTATTGTTGTATGTGAATTCGATCAGAAGCAACAGTACCTTCCAGGGCTCGCCGCGGTCCAAAATGTATAGGCGCAGAAGATCCTCCACTATCCGGTTAGTGTGATTTGTCTACCCATCTGTGTGAGGGTGGAAGGCTATGATGAACGTCAACCGAGAACCCAGATAAGCCTGAATTGACCTCCACTCCTTGACATAAATCGTCAATCCCGATCTGACACGATTGTCCTGGGCACTCCATGGTAACGGACAAACTGCTCGACGAACCTCCGCACTATAACACTGACCGGAGCATCCTTCCTGACTAGAATAAACTTGGCCACCTTCGTCAATGTATCGATGATCTCCCAAATCGAATCATTCCTCGCATGAGATCGGGGTAGCAAATGTATAAAATTCATGACTATATCCTCAAACTTCCACTCCGGCACCGGAAGTGGCTGTAATAATCCGGCCTAACTCTGGCACTCTGCCTTTACGAGCTAGCAAGCCTCACAATGCTTCACAAAATAAGTAATACCCTTCTTCAAGCCTGGCGAATACATCGTCCTCTTCAGTACGCTGCCATCTTTGTGATACTTGGGTAAACTGAATATCTGCTGCAGTGTGCCTCTGTCATGATATCCTCCTAAATTCGGCCACCTACCGGTATATAAACTCTACCTCTAAAGCATAACAGCCCATCTCTTAAATAGTAATCCCTTGTCGTGCCTTCCTCCAAGGCCCTGAATATCGTCTCCGTCATCATATCCAGCCTCTGCCCATACCTGATCCGATTGTGGAACTCATCGATGCTAGGTACTCGTTGAAAGTCCACCTAGTGTCAACAACTTACACCTATGGGGGGATAGGTGTATTTGCAGCGAATTTGAGGAATTAATGTTTCCCCTGCACAAGAAAACAAAACAACACAGCACAAAAATACACAAGCAATTTATAGTGGTTCCCCGATTTGGGTACGTCCACTTTCCCCCTTCGACCTATCTCCCAACCAGGGACGACTCGGTCACTTCACCAACAGGATTGAAATCCAATCCTTGCACTAACGGAAGGAACCCTTCCACACGTAGGAGTCAACACTCCCACAACACGGGTTGCACCCAACCCTACCACTAGAGACCAATCGGTCCTTCACAATGAAAGAGAAAATGAAAATAGCTTGTAAGAAATACAAACAACGTAAGGAGAATAAGGTGTCCCTCTTCGTTCGACAACGTGTTCTTGAAGTCAACGAAGAGTCCACAACCCTAGATCTCACTTGGAGAGGATCTCCCCGAGACCGGCGGCGGCGTCAAGTGGCGGCAAGGCTCTCAGTGTTGGCGGCGACAACTGAACACAGCAGCAAAGCACTGGAGATCCAATCTTCTTAGCGAAGTCGGCAAGGTCTACCAACGGTCACACGAGGATCGATCGTCTCGATCAATTCGGACGGGGAAAAATTTCCCTATCTCAAATTAAGAGACAAAGGATCTCTGGATAGACACGTGAGACGCTGTGCGGGACTTGGCTTCTATCACCGAGGATCTGGAGGAGATCAAGATTGGCTTCGGTGATCGGCTGCGGCGACGGAGGCGGAGCTAGATTGCGAGATTAGGGTTTCGTCGGCCGCTTTCTTTCGTATATCGCCTGTGTCTCTTACTGTACACAAATACTAGAGTATTTATACACTAGGTCAAGAGATGACCGTTGTGGGCCCCACCAGCAGAAAGACTGAAGTCCGGTTCAAAACACCGCAGATA
The DNA here is from genome assembly GCA_039513925.1 of Platanthera zijinensis. NCBI lineage: Eukaryota > Viridiplantae > Streptophyta > Magnoliopsida > Asparagales > Orchidaceae > Platanthera > Platanthera zijinensis. The sequence continues at coordinate 48,164,715 of CM077083.1, forward strand.
ACGTGGACCGGTCCAGACAGACTTGGAAAAATGCCCAAGTCAAATTCGGCGAGAATCGTGAGTGATTCTCGACGAATCGGCGATAATCACTTACGATTCTCGCCGAATTCTACTTAGAGAATTCTGGCTACACAGGTTATAGAGGCCGGGGAGAATCGGTGGGAATCACCTTGGATTCTCGCCGACTCGTCGAGAATGCAAAGTCATTCTCGACGAATCGGCGAGAATCACTTGGAGATTCTCGACGATTCTGCCTTAGATGAATTTTCTGACTGCGTCGAGACAGCCGGCCCAACCCGGCAAGAATCAACTAGTGATTCTCGTCGACTCGTCGAGAATCACTAAGTGATTCTCGACGAATCGGCGAGAATCACTTAGTGATTCTCGATGAATTATACTTAGACGAATTCTCGTCTATCCACCCGTGAGCAGGTCTTTGGCCCACCCTTGCTTCTTGTCTGCTCTTGTTTTATCATAGCCCTGTACTTGAAATTAAGTACACCCCAATAGAGAGAGTACACGTAGACCAACACACTGATCTGCTCAACGAGGGATTACGTTGCACAGAGCCGTGTATATTGACCCACTGCACCCTGACATTGGTGTGTACTTAGCGTGGAATAACTGCAAGCACAACTAAAAATATTTCATCAAATACATTGTCTATTTACCTTGGCTTGCACAGGGGCTTCTTCAAATCAGGTACATTGTGGATGCAATACCCAACAATCTCCCCCTATTTGAAGAAGCCTAAACCCTACAAGCTAAGGTGAATAGATCATATAGGAATGAAAAACCGAAACTTAAAAGTGAGGTGATAGGGATATGCATTACCAGTTACTTGAGAGCAAACTAGAACATTGAGCTACCTTAGCCTTAGCCGAGAGGGTAATCTCCCCCTTTTCGGCTTCTGCAAATCTGGGTCTGGTGCACCTGACACCATGCTCCCCCTCAGTTCGTGCTCTTATGTTTTCACTTGAGTTTCTGACAGATGCTCCCCCTAGATGCACGAGTCAGGAGCGTCTGGAGTCTTCATTCCTCATAGTTGAGCATCCCCAATTCAGTTTTGAAGAGACTGAACTTGGCCTCGTCTAGGGGCTTTGTGAAAATATCTGCAATCTGCTTGTCCGTGTGGACATAGCAGAGAGAGATGTCCTTGTTCTCCACGTGCTCCCGAATGAAGTGGTAGCGCACTTCAATATGCTTCGTTCTGCTATGCGATACTGGATTGTTTGCGATAGCAATTGCACTTGAGGAGTCGCAGTACATTGGTACTTCCTTGAACTGGAGATCATAGTCTGCTAACTGGTTCCGTATCCATTGGAGTTGTGCGCAACAGCTTCCTGCCGAGATGTACTCAGACTCTGCTGTGGAGGTTGCGACACAATTTTGCTTCTTGCTGTTCCAGGAGATAAGCCTTCTTCCGAGGAATTGGCACGTCCCGGAGGTGCTTTTCCTGTCATCCCTACTCCCTGCAAAATCAGCATCTGAAAAACCTATTAGCTCGACATCATTGTTTCTCGGGTACCACAAGCCAAGATTTGGAGTACCTTTAAGGTATCTAAGAATTCGCTTTGCAGCGATATAATGAGATTCCTTAGTGTTCACCTGATATCTGGCACAAACACATGTGGAGAACATGATATCCGGTCTACTGGCAGTAAGGTAGAGCAGGGATCCAATGATGCTTTTGTATTTGGTTTCATCGAAAGGTTTACCTTTCTCATCCTTATCCAGAGACATAGTGGATCCCATTGGAGTCCTCATAGAGGTTGCATTCTCCATTCCGAATTTCTTGAGGAGTTCATTTGTGAACTTTGTCTGAGAGATGAAGATTCCTTCCTCAGACTGTTTCACTTGAAGTCCTAAGAAATACTTCAGCTCCCCCATACTGCTCATTTCAAACTTTCCTTGCATAAGTTTGGAAAACTTTTTGCAAAGATTGTTGTCAGTTGAGCCGAATATAATGTCGTCAACATAGATTTGCACCAGCAAAATCTTGCCTTTGACTTCCCTAAGAAACAATGTCTTGTCTATTTTTCCTCTAGAGAACTTGTTCTCAAGAAGAAAACTAGACAATGTCTCATACCAAGCTCGAGGAGCTTGTTTTAAGGCATACAGCGCTTTATTAAGAAAATATGCATGATTAGGATGAGTAGGATTGACAAAACCTGGAGGTTGAGCGACGTATACTTCCTCTTTCAAATCTCCATTCAAGAAGGCCGATTTTACGTCCATCTGATAAACTGTGAATCCTTTGTGAGAGGCATAGGCTAGGAATAGCCGTATTGCTTCGAGTCGTGCAACTGGTGCAAACGTCTGGTCAAAATCAATCCCCTCCTCCTGTCGGTAACCTTGAGCCACTAGTCTGGCCTTGTTCTTTATGATGACACCATGTTCATCCAGTTTGTTTCTGAAGATCCACTTGGGGCCAATCACATTCTGCTTTTGTGGTCTGGGCACAAGCGTCCAAACGTTGCATCTTTCGAACTGATGGAATTCATCTTGCATGGCCAAAATCCATGCAGCATCTTTGTTCGCCTCGTCGAACTTCTTTGGCTCAACCTGTGACAGGAAGCTAAGATGCAAAAACTCGTTAATAGTACCTCGGCGAGTTCTGACTCCGTCACGAGGATCTCCGATGATCTGATCTCTTGGATGATCCATCACGTGTCTGAGCTGTAGAAGTCTGGCATCAGGAGCTTCGACTACTTCATGGGCATCTCCTTCTTCTAAAGGATTTGCTCCATTTTGAGTTTCAACTTCTCCGATCTGCGTAGAAGTGGACACCTTGACGTATGTTGGAGTTGCATCTTTCTCGGGCTCATCCAGTTGCAAACGTTCGAGTCTGGCACCTGCATCTTCAGGAAGAAGACTAGAAGTCTTGCAAGTAAGCAAACTTCCTTCATCAAATACAACATTTATTGACTCCTCTACCACTAGGGATTTCTTGTTGAAAACTCTATAAGCCCGGCTGCGGCTACTATAGCCCATGAATATGCCTTCGAAGCATTTTTCACCAAACTTAGTACGCGGGTACTTCCCGTTATTCAGTACATAACATTTGCAGCCAAAGATCCTCAGGTAGGACATGGTTGGTTTCCTGCCTTTCAGTAGCTCATAGGGAGTCTTACGATGGCTCTTGTTAATCAACACCCGGTTTTGTACATGACAAGCCGTATTGACAGCCTCGGCCCAGAAGTATTCCGGGAGAGAAGCGTCATTCAACATTGTCGTGCACGCCTCAATGAGTGTTCTATTCCTCCTTTCTGCCACTCCATTCTGTTGAGGAGTGCGACGGGAAGAGAACTCATGAAAGATACCAAGCTCTTCACAGAACTCTGTCATAGCCCCAGACTCAAACTCTGTTCCGTGGTCACTTCTGATTTTGACCACTGAGCAGTTAAGTTCGTTCTGTATCTGCTTGACAAAACTGGTGAAGATGTCAAATGTATCAGACTTGCGTTTTAAAAAGAACACCCACGTAAACCGAGAGTGATCATCTACAATCACTAGCGTATACGACTTCCCCCCTAAGCTATGAACTTGCATTGGACCAAACAAGTCCATGTGCAGAAGATATAGACATCTGGAGGAATCTTTGTCTGGGATGCCCTTAAAGGTAGCCCGAGTCTGCTTGCCCATTTGACAGGCAGGACATGGACAATCTTTGATGCACTTAATAAGGGGAGCATCCCTTACTAAGTCTTTGGAAAACAACATATTAATTGTCTTGTAATTAATGTGTGCCAATCTCTTGTGTCATTGTTCACAAAGAGATGCACTTCCTTTAGCAACGAGGCATACTGGGGTAGAAGAATCTAAACTAAGAAAGTCTAAACAGAAAATATTTCTGCTCCTAGTGCCTGTTAATACGGTCTCCGAAGAGTCACATGATATTATCAGGCATTTATCCTTGCAGAACTTAACGTCATACCCTTTATCACATAACTGGCTTACGCTGATCAGGTTGTGATTTAACCCTTCAACATAAGCTACGTTAGTGATAGAGAGTATACCGTTGGAAATCGTACCGTAACCTCTGGTGACTCCCCGATCAGATCCCCCAAATATGACTTTGGGTCCATCCTCGACTGGAGAGTACTCCCTCAGCAGGCTTCTTGTCCCGGTCATGTGACGGGAGCATCCACTGTCCAAATACCAAATAGGAGTTTTGTTGGCCTTTGGACATCCCTGCAAAACAGAATTAATTTGCCTTAGGAACCCAATCAAACTTGGGTCCTAGATTCCTTGTTAGCATACTCCCCCTCGATTGGTTAACTCTACGAGTGATCGGCCTCGCATTGCTAACATAAGGAGTCTCGTTATAACTTGGATTAAACCAACAATCCACGGCAAAGTGACCAATTTTGCCACAGCACCAGCAGTCAAACCTGTTATACTTCCTCTTGGGCGCCTGCTTTACCCTTGAAATGTGGGGTTCAGCTGGGGCCGAAGACCTGGAGGTGGAGGCAACATGATGACCACAGTCACATGACTTCTTCACCTCATGGCTTTTTAGTGTAACATGCTTGGCCTTAGGTGCCAGCTTCCTATTATGGCCGCTAGAGAATTGACTATAATTTCCCAAATGGATTTCCTCATAAGGTGCCTTGAAGACACTCTCACTGAAGTTACGAGGAAAGGTCCACCCATCATATCGGCTCTTCGGCTTTGCAACCGAGGGCCTGAAGTGATGCCCATATGTTGACTCAAAGTCATGTTGGTTACAGGGAAAGCTAGGCTTTCTGAACTCAACAAGACTGAGTGGGGCCTTTCCTTTCTCATCAGCAGAGGCTTTCTTGGCAGCCTTATTCTTTCTCCTGTTCCTGTTTCTCCTGGATGAGGAGCTAGATACCCCTACGTGCCCCAAGCCAGCCCCTTTGGCTTGAGCAGAGAAGGTATCAACTAATGGAAGAACAGTTTTTGGCATAGAGAAGCTCTTGACGATCTTCCTTTCTGCCGCAAGTAGTTCTTCCAACTTGTCGACTTCCTCCTGCTTAAGATCAAGGAGCTTAAGAGACTCTGAATGCTTTGAAGTCAGGTCCAAGTGCTCCTGTCGGAGGGAGATCAAACTGGTGATCTCTTCCCTCAGGGATACACTCTCACCTTTAAGGAATTTAACTTCCTTTTTCTCCGCCTTCAGTTTCTTTTGACATTTCAGGAATGTATTGAGCAGAAGCTCATACTTATCTAGGAGCTCAGCTTCAAGGGCAGAGGGGCTATCCTCAGCATCATCATCCTGAGACTCAGGATCAGAGTCAGAGTCGGAGAGACGGGTGTGAGCTTTTACCTTCCCAGTAAATGGGGGGCATTCTCCTTCTGAATCAGAGCGACCCATTAGCCCAAAGTAGGCTTCCTCATCATCGCTGGTGTCTGACGTGTCAGATTCACTCAGCGTCTTTGGCTTCTTTGCGATGTAACTCCTCTCCTTCTTCTTATCTTTTGAGGACCTGTGCTCCTCTCCCTTTCCCTTTTCCCTCTTGCCTTGATGGCAGTCGGCCACGACGTGTCCTGGCTTGTTGCAACCAAAGCATATAATGTCAGAAGAGCGGTGTTTGTTCGGTTTGGAAACATACCTGTCAGAGGAATAGTTCTTCATCTGATCCCTTGAGGAGGAGCCGTTTCTCTTTCTCTGATTCCTCAGCTCGAGGAACTTCTTGAATTCCCATGTGATAAGGGATAAATCTTCCTTAGATAACTCTGATCCGGAGGAGCTTGGCTCAGAGTCTTCCTCTTCATCCCTCTTCCACGCACGGGAGGAAGCGACACCCTTACCCTTTCTGGATTGAATGGCTTTCAGAGCCACCGTCTTTTCCTTGGCCGCGGCTTTCTCTGCTTCCTCTTCAGCCTTCCTTGTGTTCAACTGAAGCTCATAGAACATGAGTTTCCCGAACAGAATCTGAGGGTCGGTTTCCGCAAGTCTGCCAAACTCGCGGATGGCACAGATCTTTGTGTCCCATTCCTTAGTGAGGGACCTAAGGAATTTATCATTGAGTTCACCGTCAGTGAACACTCTTCCATATCCTTTGAGTGCATTGACGATCTTGAGGAAGTTTTCGAAGGTGACTCCGATCTCCTCCTTTGGCCCTTGTCTGAAGGCCTCATATTTCTGATTGAGGAGGGATCTCCGATCGTCCCTCACTTCATCTGTGCCCTCCATTAGGACAATCAGACAGCTCCAGAGATCCTTGGCTGTCCTGCAGTTGCTGAAGTTCTGCATCATAGAGTCGTCAACTGCGCTCACCAGGATGTTCTGAGCTTTCTTGTCGAGTCCGAACAGCACCATTTCGTCCTTGTCCATTTCCGAAAGTTTCTTGGGTACTTTCTTAGTAGGATCAATGGTGGAGGCCTTAGTGGGAATGTACGGTCCCTCCTCCACTATCATGAAGAGCCGGGGGTCGGCTGCTTCCATGTAGAATCTGATTCTTTCCTTCCAGATAGGAAAGTTCAGTCTGGTGCATACTGGGATTTTGCCGGAGTGCTTGAGTCCGTCCATGGAGGATATCTGTCTGCTTCTTGACACTGGTGGCAGGATTCTACTCAAGGTGTGAACCTTTTTGATGAGTAACCTCCCTCTGATACCACTTGAAAGTCCACCTAGTGTCAACAACTTATACCTATGGGGGGGGGGGGATAGGTGTATTTGCAGCGAATTTGAGGAATTAATGTTTCCCCTGCACAAGAAAACAAAACAACACAGCACAAAAATACACAAGCAATTTATAGTGGTTCCCCGATTTGGGTACGTCCACTTTCCCCCTTCGACCTATCTCCCAACCAGGGACGACTCGGTCACTTCACCAACAGGATTGAAATCCAATCCTTGCACTAACGGAAGGAACCCTTCCACACGTAGGAGTCAACACTCCCACAACACGGGTTGCACCCAACCCTACCACTAGAGACCAATCGGTCCTTTACAATGAAAGAGAAAATGAAAATAGCTTGTAAGAAATACAAACAACGTAAGGAGAATAAGGTGTCCCTCTTCGTTCGACGACGTGTTCTTGAAGTCAACGAAGAGTCCACAACCCTAGATCTCACTTGGAGAGGATCTCCCCGAGACCGGCGGCGGCGTCAAGCGGCGGCAAGGCTCTCGGTGTTGGCGGCGACAACTGAACACAGCAGCAAAGCACTGGAGATCCAATCTTCTTAGCGAAGTCGGCAAGGTCTACCAACGGTCACACGAGGATCGATCGTCTCGATCAATTCGGACGGGGAAAAATTTCCCTATCTCAAATCAAGAGACAAAGGATCTCTGGATAGACACGTGAGACGCTGTGCGGGACTTGGCTTCTATTACCGAGGATCTGGAGGAGATCAAGATCGGCTTCGGTGATCGGCTGCGGCGACGGAGGCGGAGCTAGATCGCGAGATTAGGGTTTCGTCGGCCGCTTTCTTTCGTATATCGTCTGTGTCTCTTACTGTACACAAATACCAGAGTATTTATACACTAGGACAAGAGATGACCGTTGTGGGCCCCACCAGCAGAAAGACCGAAGTCCGGTTCAAAACCCCGCAGATAACGTGGACCGGTCCAGACAGACTTGGAAAAATGCCCAAGTCAAATTCGGCGAGAATCGTGAGTGATTCTCGACGAATCGGCGAGAATCACTTACGATCTCGCCGAATTCTACTGAGAGAATTCTGGCTACACAGGTTATAGAGGCCGGGGAGAATCGGTGGGAATCACCTTGGATTCTCGCCGACTCGTCGAGAATGCAAAGTCATTCTCGACGAATCGGCGAGAATCACTTGGTGATTCTCGACGATTCTGCCTTAGATGAATTTTCTGACTACGTCGAGACAGCAGGCCCAACCCGGCAAGAATCAACTAGTGATTCTCGTCGACTAGTTGAGAATCACTAAGTGATTCTCGACGAATCGGCGAGAATCACTTAGTGATTCTCGACGAATTATACTTAGACGAATTCTCGTCTATCCACCCGTGAGCAGGTCTTTGGCCCACCCTTGCTTCTTGTCTGCTCTTGTTTTATCATAGCCCTGTACTTGAAATTAAGTACACCCCAATAGAGAGAGTACACGTAGGCCAACACACTAATCTGCTCAACGAGGGATTACGTTGCACAGACCAGTGTATATTGACCCACTGCACCCTGACATTGGTGTGTACTTAGCGTGGAATAACTGCAAGCACAACTAAAAATATTTCATCAAATACATTGTCTATTTACCTTGGCTTGCACAGGGGCTTCTTCAAATCAGGTACATGGTGGATGCAATACCCAACACTTGTTATATAGCTATGGATCATATTCGGACGCCAGAGATATGTGCATCTCCTCCAAAATTTATACCAGCTCCATAACCATCAACTTAGGCCCTGCTCCTTATGTGGTGGCTCTCCAACTCAGAGCGTCTGAAACCACATTTACTTTCTTGGGATGATAGTGTATGGTATACTGGTAGTCTGACAGGAAGGTAGCCTCGCAATGCGGCGTCCAAATTAATGGAGTCTCCTTATTTATAAAAGATATGAGCGGGAGGGCAATCCGATAGAAACCCTCTACGAACTTCTGATAGTAACCGGCAAGTCTTAGGAAACTCATCACATCGGTGGCTGTCTTCAGCGTTGTCCAATCTCGTACTGCCTGAACCTTTGCCGGATCCACTGCTAGTCCTGCTCCACTAATAATATGGCCCAAGAAGGCAACCTCCTTCAACCAAAGCCGACACTTACTAAACTTTGCATACAACTTGTGCTCTCAGAGCTTCTCTAGAGTCAATGCCAAGTGATATGCATGCTCCTCCTCCGTCCTGAAGAGATGAAAATGTCATCAATAAACACTATAAAGAATACATCCAGGTAGGCCTCAAGTACCTGGTTCATTAAACTCATGAACGCAGATGCTACATTTGTGAGCCCGAAGGGCATCGCGATGAACTCCTACAACCCATATCTACTGCTGAAAGCGGTCTTCAGGATGTCCTCCTCTTGAATCCGCAACTTGTAGTACCCTGACCTCAGATCTAGCTTCAAAAACTAGTGCGCTCCCTCCAACTGATCAAACAGCTCTTTGATCCTCGGTAAAGGATACGTGTTCCGGACTGTCAGTCTATTCAGTGACTTGGAGTGGATGCACAGTCGAAGTGTCCCATCCTTCTTCTTCACAAATAGCACCGGAGCTCCCCAAGGTGAATAACTCGGCCTGAAAACCCAGATTATACTAACTCGTGAAGCTGGCTTCGAAACTCCACTAATTATTTCGGGGCCATCTGATAAGGAGCTCTATATACCGGCTTAGCCCCCGACACCAGTTATATTTGAAAGTCCTTTTCTCGATACGGCGGCAACCCTGGCAACTTCACCGGGAATACATCAGCAAAGTCTTGCACAACTGGGATATTAGTGATGGAATTATTGGACTCGGGAAACTCAAACAGGACTTGATAGACTTCATCTCCCTGAAGATGGGCCTTGACAGCCTGAACAGAAGAGAGTAGAAGATGGGAAGCTGAGATAATACCATCGAAAGTCAGGTAAGTATCGACGTGTCTCAGCACGAACCTCCTTGCTAGGAAATCAACCTGTTCATGGTTCCAGGCAAGCCATTCCATGCCTAGGGCGAGATCAAAATCTAGCATCCTCAGGATCATTGTCGGGGCCTCAAAGATTACACCATCAATGGTTACTCTCAAAATGCACTTGGTCGTACACTGGATCTCCGTTCCATTGGGGAGACGCACCATCCTGGTGACACCCTCGTCGAATCTGATGCCCTCCATTCCTTTACAAAGTCTTCCGAGACGAAATTGTGTGAAGCCCATGTGTCAATCAAGGTATGGGCAGGCTTGCCGCATACCATGACTACCGCTGAGTTGATTAAATGTCTTAGAAATCTAGTTATAGTTTTACCTCCCAATTTCTAGCAATTCTATATCCCTGTAACTTATCTTCTAGGGAAGAAAAGAAAAATTGAGTCACCAGCGTACCTCCTATCACCCGATCCGTGTTCCGGGGCTGAGCTAGATCGAAGGCATAGACCTGTACTCTATCCTATCTATGTTCTCCATTCTGAAATCCACATCCTCAGCCACGCATGTGGCCACCAAACTATCGAGCAGGTGGGGCATCCTGAAGTGCTGGTAGGAGTGCTTCCCTCATGGGGTAGTTCCTCTTAAAGTGCCCCTTCTAGTTGCATCCGAAGCATGTCTATCCCCCCTCAACTGCCCTGGAATTTTCTGTATCTGTAATGGCTGAGGAGCCAACGCCACCGAGTTCCTCTATTCCTTCCTGTCCTCCTGGCAGGGTTGATCACCATTCCTCTGTTCCCCAATAACATGACCTTTGGGATTGTCTCTCTTGCGCCTAATCACTGAGTCATTTGTTGGTCTCCCAGCCCCAAACTATAAGCTAGTCTGCCTCCCGCTTCATGGCCATCTCGAAGATCCCGGCTAAGCTCCCATCATAGAAAAAGAGGAGGGCCTGCCTCATGTCATCGTGAAGGACCTTGTAGAACCTCTTTGTGTAGCCCGCATTATCCAGCTGATATGAGTCCGTAAAGTGGGCTAAGTGTGTGAACTCCCGGCAGTACTCCAACACCATCCTGCTGCCCTGCCTCAACTGCAGGAATCTATCTTCCATATCATCCCTCGCCGACTGAGGTACATAATGCTCCAATATAGCTTCTCTGAACTCGTCCTAAGCGATGTCTGCGCAATCCATCCCAGCAAAGTTTGTGTCTAGTAGTGACTTCCACCATATTTTCGCATAGGAATCAAAGTAAGAAACTGCCAAAGCCACTGCCTCCTCTATCACGCATCGACTTCAAGCCAGCATCTCGTAGATAATGTCCATCCACTCCTAAGTACAAATTGCTGATTCTGTGCCAAGGTAGGATGGAGGAGAAAGACCCTGAAAGGCACTTAGCTAGTTAGCATTGGGATTTAGCTGTGGGGCTGGAGCCTACTAAGCCCTTAAAGTCTTCAGAAATGTTGTCAGTGTCTTCCCCATCTCCATCTGCTGGAACGGAGTCACAGCCGGCGGGGGTTGAACCATGTTTTGTGCCTGGGGTGTACCCTGCTTAGGAGTAGGGTTCGTCGCAGGCTACAAGGAAAATTCAAATTATTAGTTTATGTACAAGTGGAACTAACGAAAAGTGGACTTTTGCATGTGCTTCTCCATTATGGGCACACCAGTGCTTCCGCAGCTAGTTTTTCCTCAAACTAAGCTCGCACGAGGTGTCCGAGTGTTTTGTGGACTTCTTCTCTTTGGATCGATGTTTCCTCCAATACCAGTTTGTAAGACCCATTTTTTATTCTTTTTTAACCACCGGGTCTTATGCACAGAATCGCCATTTTGCGGTGACACCGACACTCGGGAACGTCGTCACGACAAAACAATGATCCTACCAGCCATAACGATCACCAAAGAAAGAGAAGCATTTACCTAAACCAGATATAGCCAAGTCCACACATCACATATAAGATATATGTAAGGAAATCACAGCAAGTCTACATGATAATAGAAGTACTGAAATAGAACAACACATAGTTATATAAACGGGCTTAATCCCGGTACATCAAATCCTCACTACAAGACTTTCGCGGAAGCTAATAAAAATAACACTCACGGGGCAAGAAGCCTATGCTCCTATACTAGGCTAGCCCACCTTGAAGTGCACCTTATTCCGCTGGAGCTGTATCTCCTACTGCTGCTCCATGTCCCCCCTCTAGAGCCCCTTAAATGTTTGGTCCACCTACCTTTAGTCAAAAAACTAAGCCTGATTTCCCCCACCCCTCCCCCAATGGCTCCTAGGCACCGTACGGGAGGAGTGATAAGAAAGCTATGAAGGTGAAGAGTGGTCAAAGCAGATGACGCTGGACCTATTCAAGCAGGCATATAGTAAATCTAAAGACACTACAAGAAAAACTTCATTTACCAACAAAAATTAGGAACGCAAAAGAATTTTTTGGTAATTAGCATCAAATTTTTCTAGGTATTTTATATTTGTTTTTACCCACAAAAAAGCAACGAAAATATTTGTTACAAAAATAGCGACGAGTTATTTTGTTGCAAAATATTTGTTGCTAAATAGAAATGAAATATTTCCTTTCAAAATTTCAATACTAATTATTTTAGATTAAAATTTTTTTTGAGAGAAAGATTCAATTCCCTCCAAATATTTTCATCTCACTTTTAATATATATATAGTTATTAAACATATTAAAGAAGCCTTTGATATCCTCTTCTCATCTCGATATCTGCTCCCCTTTTAAGATTGTCACTCTCACGCACGATCTCCCCGCCGAGCTCGTCGTACTCCCGCGTGATCTCCCCTCCTAGCACTAGCGAGAAATAAATAAATATATACATATAAAATAAATAAATAAATAAATATATATAATATATACAAAAATATATATAATATACAAAAATAATGATATATATAAATAATTATATATAATAAACTATATATATAAAACTATAAATAAAAATATATATTTATATGTATATATAAATAAATAAATATATATATGTATAAATAAATAATAATATATGTACAACCCTTATTCATTGAGGGTGGGTCCTATCGCAGCGAGCTCAGTAGAAGTCATGGTAAACAAGTCAAGATAGAATTAAGAGTCAGTGCGCAAGACAGAAGAAGCCTGGGCGAGTTTGGCGAGCTCCCTTCGCATACTCGCCAGGTAGGCGACTAAGCGAGATACTCACTGTAAGATCCTGTCTCCCCATTCCGAGGCTAACCCGGATCTTATGCCCAGAACCGCCACCTTACGGTGACACTAACACACGGGTTAGTTGACACCGCAAGACGCCGATCCTGACGGCTAGTACGATCATAACCTGTTCGGCCAATATGAAAAACAGAAATTAAGTATATAGTAAACAAAGCTACATAAGTCCACAGCCACAGAGTACATATCATATAAAGATATGATGAGTACAAAATATAGTCCACAATGAATACAACAAAAGAGTGTAATAAGGGCTTATGCCCAGTACATCAATATCAAATCATTCTCTCTCTCAATCTAATAGCAGCGGAATCTATCATCTCAAATCATCACACCTGAACATGTGCTCCAGTAGTAGTAGCTGGTATCTGCCCCTCAAGCCCTGCCTCCTCGCCGTGCTGGTCCATCTCCTCGAGCTCCTAAAAATAGTATGGTCACCGACCATTAGTTAAAAAGACTAAGTCGTTTCCTCCACACCTCACCCCGCAACTCCTAGGCACCGTGCGGGAGGACGAAGCGGAGGACAACAAGGGGTGACAAAGGTGGAAGCAGGTGGCAGGAACTAAAGCAGAATATACAGAAATATAAGTAATGAAAAATAACCTTCACTTATGCGAATACGCATAAGCAATGGGTCTTCTACAAGGCTCCCATCGTATAAAATGTCCCATACCATTTTATACGATGGGGGTGTCAGGTATCATAAGCAGTATATGTACAAAAAGGAAAGTAACCTTAACCTATAAACTTGCCCACACAAGTTTATAGACTAAGGGATCGTTTTGCAGGTCCTAATGTATAAGCGTCCCATACCACTTATACATTAGGTGTCATAGGTTATTATGAAAGTTAATGATATGCATCTATAAGATGGGTATGATATGAACAAGCAGTGCAACACACACACACGACTCCGTGATCACAGACCTTTAGTTCCCACTTTTCGAGAGCTAGCATCACTCTCAGGTACTACCGTTGTGGCTGCGGCAGCAGCGGAGCGGGCATCTCCACCTTCTAGGCGGGTATACACACTACCAGGCCTAGACCTCTCTTGTACGCCTCTATACACCGCCAAGTGCACTCTAGAGCCTCTGTTTACCACTTTGCTGACTACCTGTCAGTCTTGTTGGTCTGGGAGCGCGTTATCGGGAAAAGTACTCCAGACCTCAGTATAAACAACCTACTGGTACCTCTAACCCTCGCACCCGCCTGATCCACCGTACTGCCGTCGGTGTGACGACTGGCCAGTACCGCATGGCCCACCACTAGTATATGCACATGCAAGTAGAATATATGGAGCCACCAGCTCGAAGGACTATCCTGTCCCAAATCTCTCCAACCCGTCACGGGTGAGTATGTGCTACAAAACCTCCAACCCTACCCGGGTGAGTATATATATATCAATCACTTTCCTCCAACTCTGCACGGGTGAGCAAGTAGTTGATAGACTCCAAGTCCCTCCAACCAGGCCCGAGTGAGAACATGTCCAGTTCACTTAACCTGTTAGACTACTCTTGCCTACTGATCATTATACTTAGAAACTTAAGGTTAATCCCAGGACTGCCCAAGGTACTCCCGGTGAAGTGCTCTCAGGGGCACTAGGAGCTACGATGGGCTGAATCCCATAGCTCCCTTTCTCAAGGATATTTACTTTAGTTGATGTCTACCCAGAACCCCTTTTTCTCTCTCTGTTACATAGAGTGACTTAGTGACTTAAGCTTCGGGTTGAGGAATGACGGTCTTCCGTCGGCTCCTCCTAGATAAGTCTAAGGTTGCACTATTACTCTCGTCTCTAGAATACATCTGCCACCCAGGGTTATACTTCCGATCTTAGATTCTAACTCAGTTGTTTATTCGTTCCCTGGTGGCCTTTAGTATAGCCTACCTTTACTATGCGCACCCCATGGCCTAGTACCACCCCGAAATCGAACTTTCAAATCCTTGGGCCTCCAACCCCCAAACATTTATCCTAGGATGGTATGATATACTATAATGAGTATGGTAATTTTCACAATTTTCTCAATTATTTTCATAATTAATTTATTTTCTCCCAATATTTCCCAAGGTCATTTAACATATGAAGTGTGTCTTTGCATAGCCCTAATGATACAAAATTATTATCCTAACCATTAACATGATGAAATATCACTATTTCTTAAGGTTTATAATTTCTCACCAAACATTTGTATTTATTTGTTAATTATCACAAGACCATCATAATTACCACTTTTCAAAGTAAGTATGAGAAATTTAATCACAAAAATTCTAAGAACTTTACAGGGGATCTAAATCATCAAAATAAGTCTACTGACAAAGTTTCATCAACTTTAACAATGTTATAGACTTGCAATTCAATTTCTTGGGTATTTACCAAAATGCCATTATGATGAATTAAAATTTGTATGCACATCCAAAAATTCTGAAATAAATATGTCAGTTAACTAATACCTATATACACCTCTATAAATATTCCCATATTTTTCTGACCTATATTTTCATTAAATCATGAATAACAGCCATAGGGGTAAAATGGTCATTTCATGATTATCTACCTCAAAATACCTCAAACTGAGAAAATAAAAATACCCCAATTCAATTATGATCAAATATTTAACAGAGACAAATTTTAAGATTTTTTCCTGATTAATTCTATTTTTCATTTTTATTTTCCAATAAGGCTATAGTTTTCAAAAATCCAAATAATGGGATTTTTGTTCCCAAAAATCCCATAATAAATTTGAGAGGCTATATTTGTCCTAAATATCCTCTATAATTAATTTAAAGGTCTTCAGAAGTCCCAAAATGGATAAGTACACATTATAGCAAAATTTGCTATTTGCACACCAAGCCTAAGTCTAGCCTACACATCCAAGTGGGTTAACCCAACATGCAGTGACCCAAATGAGTTGAAATTTTTATCATACACCAATACTGTCCCCAAGGACTTGCCACAAAAATTTGGGGCTATTTGGGTGCCTATAACTCCAAATATTTAATTAATTTACATTTTGATATTATTGCAAAAACTATCGGAAACGTTATCCCAAAAATTCCCAATTTTTGGCATGGGCTAGATATTCCCTAGACATGCACATGACCAAAATTTCAGGTCATGAGGCTTACTGGTTTAGCATGGGAACTCAAATTAAAATCTGCCCTAGCCTAGGACCAGCCCTAGGAGAATTGACCTATAGGATAGACCACTGGGTCAAAATCCAAGATTAAGGTGGCCTTTTAAAGTTACGATCTAGGGCTACAATTTATCTTCAAGGGTCTGGACCTAGAAATGACTCTAGGATCCCTTATTTTCAGTTTGAAATTGGCTTTATAAGTGTGACAGGCAGTTACTATTCATTAATCAAATTAAATATTTATTTAAATGAAATGGCAAGAATCTTGAAGTAGAACGGACGGAATCCCATCATCGTCCCCAACGGTTTAACGGCCCAGATTGCACTGGCTGGGCCACATTGCGGGACGTTTTCCGGCCGGCTGAGGCGGCGCCATGGCCGGCCAACGGTGCCATCACCTTCACGGTGGTGGTGGCTACATTTTCCCGGCGATGAGGCGGCGGGAGACGGCGGCGCCGGCGATCCCGAGAGGTGGGAATTTCTTGCAAAATTTCCGATTTTCTCACATGGCATCGGGCTCAATTGAGCCCGATTTCTCTCCTAAAGGATCTAGGAAGCTAGTACGTGGAGAGGTGAGGGGAAACGGACCTGGATTGGGGGTTGGCTGCGGGTGTGACGGCGGTTGGCCATGGCTAACTAGATCCGGCGATCTACCTCCCAAAAACTTGATTCTCCACCGATTTCTATGCTCCAGGACTCAAACTCCACTCCTCTCCTCTCTCTGAAACTGATGGTGGGCTCGGATTTGGCTTGGAATGACTGTATAAGGAGATAACTCCAATGTGAGCACTTTGGATGCTTCGCCATGGCTGCCAAGTGGCTGTCATGCCTTGAAATCCTTTGAAATGAATAGGGGTGGTCGGCCAGCATGCTTATGGGCTGAGGAGTGAAGGCCACATGGCCTCTTTTCATCACCTTCCCCTTTCTCTCTCCTCTTTTAGGTGTTTTCTCCAAAATACCCCTTTGCATGTAATCTCTTTCCTAATTTTGGGGGTTAGTGGCTGTCCTTGTCCACTTGGCTGGTCATGGGCCAAGTTTGGTGGGCTTGGCCCAAGAGAAATGACTTGGGCTCTCATTTTCACCCTTTAGGTTAAAATGTTGACTTGTTGACTTTTTTGAGTTTACTTGGTCAACATGGTGAGTGGGCTGACCCATTTGATGGTCATGAGCACAATGGCACCACTCAACTTGAGTTGGGTCAAGGGGGGGGTGCCCTTCTTAGGCTAATTGGGCCTATGGGTGTGGTTTTGACCATATTAGGCCCAAGGTTGACTTGGGTCAACTAAGGTCAAAGTGTTGACCTAGGGACATGCCTTAGGTCCACTTAGATTGTAATTAGGGTTAGGGCAGTGTGGTGGGGGTCATGGTGTGGCTAGTGTCCTCATTTAGTCTAGTTTGACCTAGTTTGACTTGGTCCTATGGTGGGCCCCACATGGCTACAACCCACCACTTAGGGTCAAACCTAGCTAATTTCCCCTAATCCCCACCCCATGCCTAACCCAATCTAAGTTAAGGGGCCTAGAAGTAACATGGGATGTTACAAATCCTAAAAACAAAACAAATAATTTCGTCCCCGAAATTCAAGTTCGGGTCTACGGGGTTCTAGTTGCAAGAATTTGAAATCTTAAATCATAATTAAATATGTACCTGTTGTAAACAACTCTGGGTGTTGCTCCATCATCAGGTCTCTTGGTTCCCAGGTGTGCTCCTCTTGTCTGTGGTTGGACCACAACACCTTTACGAGCAGAACTTTCTTCTTTCGCAACACCCGAACGGCAGTATCGTCGATTTGAATTGGCTCTAGTCTAACTGATCTGTCAGGCGCCACCGGGCCAGCTGTAGCGGTAACATGTTGCTCAGGCCGAAGGAGAGCTCTTCGCAAGGAAGAGACATGGAAGACATCATGTAAAGTGCTCAACTCCGGAGGCAGCTGCAGTCGGTAAGCCAAGGGGCCAATACGCTCCAAAACCAAGTAAGGCCCCATGTATCGTGGGCTGAGTTTCTTGTGTCTCCCTATCCGAGAGACGCCGTGTACTAGACGAATCTTCAAGAAAACCCTGTCTCCAACCTGGAACTCTACCTTCTGATGCCGAGCATCATAATAATTTGCTTGCCTGCTCTGTGCCTCTAATAGCCGATCCTTGATCAAACGAATCTGCGTCTCCGTGTCTTCCACAAAGTCTGAACCCAGAGTTCGAGTGTCTACGTCTTAGACACAAGATAACGGTGTCCGGCACTTCCTCCCATAAAGTGACTCATAAGGAGCCATCCCGATACTAGCTTGGTGGCTATTGTTGTATGAAAATTCAATCAGAGGCAGCAGCTTTTCCCAAGGCTTTCCCGTATCTAATATGCAAAATCTGAGTAGATCTTCCATAGTCCGGATGGTCCGCTCGGTCTGTCCATCGGTCTGTGGGTGGAAGGCAGTACTAAAGGTGAGCCGAGAACCCAAATAAGCATGTACTGTTTGTAACACCCCAATTTGTCATAGGAGCGACGGGGATCGATTTTGGCCAAGTCGGGTTTTTGGTGCAGGTGACACAGGCCCCGACACGGGCGTGTCGGAGGCCGTGTCGGGCGTGTCGAGCTCGGGCCGTGTCGTCGACCAGCGCAGGTCGACGATGGTCGTGTGGTGGGACACGGCCTAGGACACGGGCGTGTCCCAGGCCGTGTCACGCCTGTGCAGTGCGGTTGGGTGCACGAGTAGTGACACGGGCACGAACACGGGCGTGTCTAGTTTGACACGGGCGTGTCCAATGCCGTGTCACTGTTGCGCGCTAGGGTTCGAAGAAAATAAACGCAACCGAACTAGCAACCCGATGAGGCAAGTATACCTATCGAATTGTAGCAAGGGGACACAAGTGTCGTATTAAGATCCGGGAACTGTTGGCTAAGCTTACTCACACGAACGCTATTATCTTATCGACGGAAAAACTAGGGTTTTAGAAAATTTAAGTGCAGGGGAGAAAGTAAAGCAAACTAAAAAGAGAACTACTGCAATTAAGTTACGCTATTAAGCAAACAACTAAGCTAGAAAGGAAATTACCGCGGTTAATTAAAGAGCACAATATATGAGATTACTACAAAAGGTAGAGCAATATGAAATGGAAATGCACCCGATCAAGATTCACCTCGGCTAAAGACGACTAAGAAAATGCGATAAAAATCTAAACTTAATAGGATAAGGGTCCTTGACCGTGGAGGTTCCTAAAGCTTGAACACGCTTCTCTCGAAGTCGTGCCCAACTGAGTTTAGGAAGGTCCGACCGACTCTCGTCTAAATCGGAGGCCTAAAACTCGCTTTACGCGGTGAACCCCACTATTGGATTTTACTCCAATCCGGGAGATTTGGACGTCTGCCTCTCTCGAGGGGTGCGTACAACTCCCTTTACTCTTGAATGCTCACTTCATTCTTTCGGCCTCTCGGCTAGCCCAGAATGAAAGCAAAGGCAGAGAGTATATATCGAAAATATACCTCCGACCCGTGATAAATCAAGAGTAATTCAAGGCCCTAACCTAAAAAGAAAAGATTAATTAAAACATCATAACATAATCGCTCTAACCTCGGATCATCAAGATCGAGTACAAGGAGGATTAGTTAATCATAATGGAGTGGAGGGGGGGGGGAAGATGAGTAGAAAAACATAAGAAGAACACAAGCTAAGGGAAGAACAATTTTATTTATGAAAAAGGGCAAGTTACACTAATGAAAATAAAATTACAAGTGCATGAAAATTAAACCCTATTCTAGCCCTACATTAAGCACTAAGCAAGAAGAAAATTACATTAAAAGCTAGCACAAACTATGATTAAACTAGGGTTAACCAAAAAGTACAAAGAGAGGGGGAGAGAGAGAGAGAAAAAGCATGAAAAAGGATCAAGAAACAAAGGGGCAGCACCTCCCCCACTCAACCAAAGCTTGCTGAAATGGGGAGGAGGGGGGCTCAATTTATAGATTTTTTCTCGGGTCGGTCACGCCCTCCGACACGCCCTAGGGGGGGCGTGTCAGGGGGGCGTGACAGTACTATGTTGACCTCGGGCTCTGGATTCTGGCGGGAGGGATGATTGCTTCGGTACGTCGGTGGTCACGCCCTAGGTCACGCCCGTGACAGGGGGGCGTGACAGGCATGTCATGTCCAAATCATTGGTCGGAAATCCGTCAGTCACCGAAAAAGGAAGGTGTCACGCCCATGTCACGGGCGTGACATGGGGCGTGACAGTACTATTTGCGTGCTGAGACGGAACGGCATTTAATGCGGCGGCAGGCTTTGCGGCAGAGGGCGACACGCCCATGTCACGCCCGGTGACACGCCCAGGGAGGGCGTGACAGGGGGGCGTGACAGCGGTTTTGACCGTTATCTGTCCCTTCCAGCAGGTGTCCTCGGGATCGGGTGACACGCCCAAGGTCACGCCCAGGGAGGGCGTGACAGGGGGGCGTGACAGGCCATTTTGGCAATTTTTCTGAAAACCTGCAAAAAGACAGGAAAAAGTTAGTGGCAATAAAATTTACATAAAAAGGATAAAAACAAACTAATAATAGACAAAATTTGTACAATATAAAATATAAAATACGATAATAGTTTAGGCTACAAAACGTATTATCAAATTCCCCCAAGCTTAAGCTTTGCTTGTCCCCAAGCAAAAATATAAAAACTAGATATTTATAACAGGACTAATCAAAAAGTTCTAATTATGCCTACACAAGTACTATGCGAAATTCTTAGTAGGGAAAAAGGTGAAATGTAAGTCTAAAACAATTATTTAGGTATGGTAAAACTTTTATAAACTTTACTTAATAAAAACAAATCATCCAAAATTTTAACGAGATTTTTTTAAATGGACTTAAGTAAAGCAACGAAAATGAAAAACACGCATTGAGTTGTTACTAGATCCAAGCAACGCATTATAATTATATCAATTTAATTATCAAAAATCTAGGTTTAAATCCAAAACTAAAACTGATTTACTATTTTTCTTTTCTTAGTTGTTAAATAAAAAACAAAAAACGTGAATCAAAAGGACTTAAATAGGACAGAAACGTTTGGTTTAGGAAAATGATTAGGAGTGGAATTCAAAGATAAACATGAAGGTTTAAAATCACACTAAACCAAAGCAAGAGTTTCAAAAATTTTCATAAAAATATATACACATTTTTTTCCTTCTTTTTCATTTTCTTTTTCATTTTTTTTCTTTTTTCAAAACAAAGGCCATAAATATTTTTATTTTCCTTTTTGAGTTGGCCAAACAAAAATAAACATCACTTTTGAACATACTTCTTTTTTTTCGAAAACCTTTCTCCACAAAAATCACAAAATACCCTATCAAAATCGTCAAAATAATTTATGAAACTCAAAAAGGCTAGTGTGATTCGATAGGTTGGAAATTTTGGCTTTGGTGAAACTGAAATGAAATGAGGAGCTATCAAATGAAATCGGAAAAAGGCTCAAAAACGGCTAACTAGTGGTAAAAGTTTTTAGGTTGGCAGGAAAGCTCAAACGAAAACAAAAACGGCCTAAATCATTTTCACGCTTTTGAATTTATTTAAAACAAAGGTTTGAAAAATTTCAAAAAGCGAGTCCTAGATAATAAAAGAAGATTGATGAAATTAACTCGAAAATAGAAATAATAGGTGACTTGGATCGTTCACATCTACTACGTTATTCAAAAGTTGACTTTACAAAAATTATTCAAAAATGAAAAAGAAAATAGTGGATGATGAATTTTTGAGAAAGTAAAGAAAATAAAAAAAACAAAAAACCATAATAGAAATGCGAGTTTTAGAAAAATATTTCACCTTAACATGCTACCGCGAATTAGAAACACAGCATGGCCAACATTTTACTTGTGAAACATAATTAAAAAGGACGATTAGAAATATTATAATTAACTAAGTTATTTATAGGAGATTTTGAGTAAAACAAAACTAAAAACTAGGGGTACTATTGAAATACCAAAATGTCTAAACTATTCAAAAACACACATACAATTTTTTTTTTTATTTTGAGAAATATTCTCTTTTTTTGGATTTTGGAATTTTTCTCTTTTTTGGAATTTTAAGATATTCATTTTTTTTTTTATAGAACTATTTACAAAAAAGGAAATTATTTACACTAAGCAAAAATGAAGGAGGAAATCCTCCCCCAAGCTTAAAACAGACATTGTCCTCAATGGCTAAAGAACGGGATTGGAGAAGGAGAGAAAAATAAAGTGCAGAATTGAAAAGACAGAATTGAAATACAGGTACTTCCCCGGATTTATTTGCTGCGAAAACTGAGTGATGCCGCTCCCCGAATGTCTTCTTTGGACTTCGTGATGGATTCAGCAATGTTGGAGCAGGCGATCGCAGAAGCTTCAGCTTGTCGGAGCCGTCCGAGGCAAAAATTGTAAAATAAAGAAAACAGAAAAAGATAACTTGGGTTGCCTCCCAAGAGCGCCCTTTGGTTAAAGCGTCGTTGAGCTCGACGCATCAAAAATAATATTGTCCAAAAATATTGTTGCCCCGAAATAAAATTGTTTTTAGCAAAAAAAATAAAAATTTCAAGATTAAAGTTCGTGAAGCAGAAACTTAATAGTGTTTGGACTGACATCATCATCACCAGAGAAATACAGTTTAAGACGCTGACCATTCACTTTGAAATTACCCTTATCAGGGTGAGAAATTAAAACAGTTCCATAAGGAAATACTTCTAAAACAGAAAATGGGCCAGACCAGCGAGATTTTAATTTGCCCGGAAATAAACGTAAACGACTGTTATATAACAGGACTTGGTCGCCCGGCTTAAAGTTTTTAGGGTGCCTTAAGTGTTTATCGTGTAAACGCTTCGTCCGCTCTTTATAAAGTTTATTATTTTCATAAGCATAAGAGCGCCACTCATCGAGTTCATTTAGTTGAAATTTTCGAAGGTCACCGACTGAGTGAGGATCGAAGTTTAAAAATTTTAAGGCCCAAAAGGCGCGGTGTTCTAACTCTACGGGCAGATGGCACGATTTTCCATAGACCAGCCGATACGGCGTACATCCGAGGGCGGTTTTGTACGCTGTTCGGTAGGCCCATAGAGCATCGTCTAGTTTGGTTGACCAGTCTTTTCTAGAAGTTGAAACAGTCTTTTCTAATATTCTTTTTATTTCTCTATTTACTACTTCGACTTGACCGTTAGTTTGGGGGTGGTAGGCAGTGGATAGTTTATGCGTAACGCCGTATTTAGTAAGGATTTTTGAAAATTGCGCGTTACAGAAATGGGAACCCCTATCGCTAACGATTGCGCGTGGCGTACCGAATCTAGAAAATAATTTTTTTAAAAACGTGACTACAACTCGGGAGTCGTTCGTAGGAAGAGCTTGGGCCTCAGCCCATCGTGAAACATAATCAACAGCAACTAAAATATATTTGTTTCCGAAGCTAGAAGGAAGGGGGCCAACAAAATCAATTCCCCAGAGGTCGAAAATTTCGCACTCTAAGAAATAATTTTGCGGCATTTCATTTTTATTAGAAATATTGCCCGACCGTTGGCAACTATCACACCTGCTCACAAAGGCTTGCGCGTCTTTAAACAGGCTAGGCCAGTAAAAACCCGCCCAAAGCACTTTATGAGCGGTGCGAGCAGCTTGATAGTGCCCACCTGTCGGACCTTCATGCAAATGTTTTAGAATATCAATTCCTTCATCAAAAGAAACACATCTCCTTATCACTTGATCCGCACAAATTTTGAAAAGATGCGGGTCTTCCCAAAAGTAGTTCTTCAGCTCAGAAAAGAATTTCTTCTTCTGCTGAGAGGAGAACTCTTTTGGGAGCACCCGGGCCACTAGATAGTTGGCGATGTGCGCGAACCAAGGAGAAGTAGATGTATTAACTAACAAGCAGCTTCTCATCAGGAAAATAATCATTAAAAGATTTTTCATTTAATTTTTCTATAAAGGGGTTATCTAATCTTGATAAATGATCGGCGGCCAAGTTCTCGGCTCCTCGCTTATCACGGATCTCTAAGTCAAACTCCTGGAGGAGTAAGACCCAGCGAATCAAGCGAGGCTTGGCATCCGTTTTGGCAAGAAGGTACTTGAGGGCCGAGTGGTCCGTAAAAACAATGATTTTTGAAAGTGTAATGTAAGGGCGAAATTTATCAAACGCAAATACTACGGCTAAGAGCTCCTTCTCGGTTGTGGTGTAATTTTCTTGTGCAGATGTGAGGGTTTTACTAGCGTAATAGATGGGGTGGAAGTTCTTAGATATGCGTTGACCTAATACGGCTCCCACCGCAAAACTACTCGCATCGCACATAATCTCGAAAGGAAGGTCCCACACCGGAGCTATCATAATTGGCGCGTTAATTAACTTTTCTTTAATTAATTCAAAGGCAGAAATACAAGAGTCATCAAAAATGAATGGAGCGTCTTTTTCTAAGAGATGGGTGAGGGGCTTAGTGATCTTGGAGAAGTCCTTTATAAAACGACGATAAAAACCAGCGTGGCCTAGGAAACTTCTTATAGCTTTTATGTTTGTAGGTGGCGGCAACTTCTCAATAACTTCTATCTTGGCAACGTCTACCTCAATACCTTTAGCAGAAATTTTATGACCCAAAACTAACCCTTCCCTCACCATAAAATGACATTTTTCCCAATTTAGGGCAAGGTTAGTTTCTTCGCATCGTTCTAAGACTTTTTCGAGGTTTTCTAAACATCTATCGAAGGTATCGCCGAACACGGAGAAATCGTCCATGAATACCTCCATAATGCTTTCTACGTACTTGTCAAATATTGCGAGCATACATCGTTGGAATGTAGCCGGCGCATTGCATAATCCAAACGGCATTCTTCGGTACGCGAAGGTGCCGAAGGGACAAGTAAACGTAGTTTTCTCTTGGTCCTCGGGAGAGATGGGTATTTGAAAGTACCCCGAGAGGCCATCGAGAAAACAATAAAAGCTATGGCCGGAGAGACGTTCTAAAATCTGGTCGATAAACGGTAGAGGAAAGTGGTCCTTACGGGTGGCGTCATTTAACTTACGGTAATCTATGCACATACGCCAACCCGTCACCGTCCGTGTTGGGATTAATTCATTATTCTCATTACTAACTACGGTTATCCCTCCCTTTTTTGGAACTACCTGAACGGGGCTAACCCACTTACTGTCTGATATAGGGTAGATAATTCCTGCGTCTAATAGTTTCATAACCTCGCCCTTAACTACTTCTTTCATATTCGGGTTTATACGGCGCTGAGGTTGGATAGAGTTACGCGAATTATCTTCCATTAAAATTTTATGTGTACAGAAAGATGGGCTTATGCCCTTGATATCAGAAATTTGCCAAGCAATAGCCCGGCGATGCTTACGTAGAACTAGAAGAAGTTTATCGTTCTGCGTATCCGTGAGGTAGGCCGAAACGATAACTGGTAACTTGGAGTCTTTTTCTAAGAAAGCATACTTAAGGTGTTCGGGAAGTTCTTTAAGTTCTAGGGTAGGGGGTTCTTCATAAGAGGATTTTGAGATTCTTTCTTTTTCAAAAATAATATCTTCATAAACTTTTTTATAAGGAACGTAATAAGGGGTGGGGCTAGCAGCCAAGACGGCTTCTTGTACAGATTCAGTGGTAAGGAAAGAGGAAGAACAAAAATCAGAAAACTCTTTTTCAAACTCAGAAAGACAATAAGAAGATTCATCACTTCCTTGCAGTGATTCTGTTGTAAGAGAAGAGGAGCAAAAAGTAGAAAATTCTTTTTCAAAGTCAGAGAGGCAGTAGGAAGAATCATCACTCACGGCGTCTACGAAAAAACATGAGTCATCGTTCGCTAAGGTGTTCTTCATCGAAGGGGTGATCGGAAATGTGACTTCGTCGTCGCCTACTCGAAGAAAGAGCTTACCATTGCTTACGTCAATGATGGCTCGGGAGGTGGCAAGGAAGGGTCGGCCAAGGATCAGGGGAACCTCGACGTCTTCTTCGATGTCCAAAATGACAAAGTCCACCGGGAAGATGAACTTGTCGACTTTCACTAGAACGTCCTCCACTATTCCTAACGGGTACTTGACGGATTTATCGGCTAGCTGGATACTCATACGCGTGGGGTTAAGGCTACCAATCCCTAACTTTTTGAACAACGAAAAGGGCATCAGGTTTATACTTGCGCCTAAGTCGGCTAACGCGTGTTTAACAAAGAGATCACCGAAGACACACGGGATAGAGAAACTACCCGGGTCACTGATTTTCTTCGGCAAACCGTTTGTTAAAACGGCGGAGCACTCGGCGTTAAGCGTGACGTGCGAAAGATTCTCTAACTTCTTCTTGTTTGTGAGGAGGTCTTTAAGATATTTGGCGTATTTCGGCATTTGCGAAATAGCCTCGTGGAAGGGAAGATTAATGTGGATTTGTTTGAAGATTTCTAAGAAGCGGGAGTACTGATCATCTTGACGTTGTCTATTAAGTTCAGAGGGGTATGGAGGAGTTGAATTATTTTTGAAGATGGGTGGTGGAGTGAGATTATTTTCTAAAGTGGGGGTGATTACTTCTTCAGCAGAGGGTGGAAGCGGAGCAGAGCTTTGATTTTTAAAAGCGGGAGCGGAGCTTTGATTTTTAAAAACAGGAGCGGAGCTTGCCTCGGGCTCTTCACTTACCATACCGGAGACTTGCTTCCCACTCCGAAGAGTTATAGCTTTCGCTTGCTCTCTCGGGTTGGGTTCGGTATTGGAAGGAAGAGACCCTGCGGGTCGCTCAGAAATTATTTTTGCGAGCTGTCCTACCTGATTTTCTAGACTTTTTACGCTTCCGGTTAACGTTCTTATAGTGGCGTCATTTGTGCTTATATATTTAGAAAGTAATTCCTCCAAGCTTGGAGGTTTTGGGTAATTTTGAAGAAGTGGTGGTGGTGGTGGTTGTGCAGAAAAATCATTTTGCGGAGGTGGGCGCATCGCATTCGATGGATTACTCCATGAAAAGTTCGGGTGATTTCTTAAAGCGGGGTTATAACTATTCGGAAAATTAAAACCAGGCGGATGAAAATTCGCAGCAGAAAAATTATTAAAAGCAGTTCTAGGCAAATTATTAACATAATCTAAATGTTCTGGAGTAGGGGTTGCAGATTCCCATACCTGAGGGGCGGAGGCAGCAGTCATCTCCGTGATTTTTTTGCTTAGGATTTCTACTTGCAGAGCGAGCTGGGAGACGTTGTCCACTTCATAGATACCTGCAGGCTTGTTCGGGCGGGACCTAGGCACATTCCACTGATAAGTGTTCATGGCCATGTCCTCAAAAAGCTCAAGAGCGGCTTCCGGGGTCTTATGATTTAAAGTACCGCCAGAAGCTGCGTCTATCATTTGCTTCGTGCTTTGATTTAGCCCGTTATAAAACGTCTGCACTTGTAACCATACAGGCAGCGCGTGATGTGGGCATCGTCTTAATAATTCTTTAAATCTCTCCCAGGTTTCGTAAAGGGTTTCAGAGTCTATTTGTCCAAAGGTAGAGATGTCGTTCCTAAGTTTTGCAGTTTTAGCTGGCGGAAAATACTTCGCCAAAAATTTTTCAGTTAATTCATTCCAAGTGGTTATGCTATTTTTCGGAAGTGTGTTAAGCCACTGTTTAGCTTTAGTTCTTAGAGAGAAGGGGAAGAGTCTTAGCCTGATAGCATCATTTGTGACACCATTTATCTTGAAGGTGTCGCAAATTTCAAGAAAGCTAGCTATATGTGCGTTCGGATCTTCATCTTGAAGTCCGTCAAATTGCACATATTGCTGCACCATTTGAATTATGCTAGGCTTTAGTTCAAAGTTATTATTTGCTATAGTAGGGCGGACTATACTCGATTCTGTTCCCTCGAGGTTCGGTCGTGCATAATAGGACATAGTCCTTTGCACGGCCTCATCTACGTTGGGTTCTTCCATTCTTAAAGTATTAAATGACTCGGAGTCCTCAACCGGCACTTGGATAGTAGGACCTTGAAATCGCGATCTTCTCCGAAGAGTACGCTCAATTTCGTGGTCCAAGTCCAAAATAACCGACGGACTCCCGCGGGTCATGCACTAAAAGAACAGAAAAGAAGAAGAGAAAGAGAAAAAGGATAAACTAGAAAGAAAAACTTGATTTAGAAAATTAAATTAAAACCCTTTTTTTTTTTTGAAATAGATTTTTTTTATATAAATTAACTCCCGAACTTCCCAAGGACTACCCCGTGAAGGGTTCGCAAGGTACTAGACAAGACAGTGGCGCTTAAAGCCCTTTGCCCTTTTCGAGAGAATTAGGTGGCGTAGAAAAATTGTGAGGTTGGTTTCTATTAAGAGCGGTGATAATTTTTTGATTTTTTTTTTTTTTTTTTTAAACTTTAAAGAAGAGGGGATGAGAAAGAGATAAAATTAATAGGTTCGTGTTTTCAAAATATCAACGGAAGTTGGCTCCCCGGCAACGGCGCCAAAAACTTGTTGCGCGCTAGGGTTCGAAGAAAATAAACGCAACCGAACTAGCAACCCGATGAGGCAAGTATACCTATCGAATTGTAGCAAGGGGACACAAGTGTCGTATTAAGATCCGGGAACTGTTGGCTAAGCTTACTCACACGAACGCTATTATCTTATCGACGGAAAAACTAGGGTTTTAGAAAATTTAAGTGCAGGGGAGAAAGTAAAGCAAACTAAAAAGAGAACTACCGCAATTAAGTTACGCTATTAAGCAAACAACTAAGCTAGAAAGGAAATTACCGCGGTTAATTAAAGAGCACAATATATGAGATTACTACAAAAGGTAGAGCAATATGAAATGGAAATGCACCCGATCAAGATTCACCTCGGCTAAAGACGATTAAGAAAATGCGATAAAAATCTAAACTTAATAGGATAAGGGTCCTTGACCGTGGAGGTTCCTAAAGCTTGAACACGCTTCTCTCGAAGTCGTGCCCAACTGAGTTTAGGAAGGTCCGACCGACTCTCGTCTAAATCGGAGGCCTAAAACTCGCTTTACGCGGTGAACCCCACTATTGGATTTTACTCCAATCCGGGAGATTTGGACGTCTGCCTCTCTCGAGGGGTGCGTACAACTCCCTTTACTCTTGAATGCTCACTTCATTCTTTCGGCCTCTCGGCTAGCCCAGAATGAAAGCAAAGGCAGAGAGTATATATCGAAAATATACCTCCGACCCGTGATAAATCAAGAGTAATTCAAGGCCCTAACCTAAAAAGAAAAGATTAATTAAAACATCATAACATAATCGCTCTAACCTCGGATCATCAAGATCGAGTACAAGGAGGATTAGTTAATCATAATGGAGTGGAGGGGGGGGAAGATGAGTAGAAAAACATAAGAAGAACACAAGCTAAGGGAAGAACAATTTTATTTATGAAAAAGGGCAAGTTACACTAATGAAAATAAAATTACAAGTGCATGAAAATTAAACCCTATTCTAGCCCTACATTAAGCACTAAGCAAGAAGAAAATTACATTAAAAGCTAGCACAAACTATGATTAAACTAGGGTTAACCAAAAAGTACAAAGAGAGGGGGAGAGAGAGAGAGAAAAAGCATGAAAAAGGATCAAGAAACAAAGGGGCAGCACCTCCCCCACTCAACCAAAGCTTGCTGAAATGGGGAGGAGGGGGGCTCAATTTATAGATTTTTTCTCGGGTCGGTCACGCCCTCCGACACGCCCTAGGGGGGCGTGTCAGGGGGCGTGACAGTACTATGTTGACCTCGGGCTCTGGATTCTGGCGGGAGGGATGATTGCTTCGGTACGTCGGTGGTCACGCCCTAGGTCACGCCCGTGACAGGGGGGCGTGACAGGCATGTCATGTCCAAATCATTGGTCGGAAATCCGTCAGTCACCGAAAAAGGAAGGTGTCACGCCCATGTCACGGGCGTGACATGGGGCGTGACAGTACTATTTGCGTGCTGAGACGGAACGGCATTTAATGCGGCGGCAGGCTTTGCGGCAGAGGGCGACACGCCCATGTCACGCCCGGTGACACGCCCAGGGAGGGCGTGACAGGGGGGCGTGACAGCGGTTTTGACCGTTATCTGTCCCTTCCAGCAGGTGTCCTCGGGATCGGGTGACACGCCCAAGGTCACGCCCAGGGAGGGCGTGACAGGGGGGCGTGACAGGCCATTTTGGCAATTTTTCTGAAAACCTGCAAAAAGACAGGAAAAAGTTTGTGGCAATAAAATTTACATAAAAAGGATAAAAACAAACTAATAATAGACAAAATTTGTACAATATAAAATATAAAATACGATAATAGTTTAGGCTACAAAACGTATTATCAGTCACCAAGCCGTGTACCCCTCTGACTGCAAAGCGTTGATTTATTGCACACGGGGGGCGTGACACGGGTCCCGAGACGGGCGTGTCGCAGGCGTGTCAAACTGGGTCGAGACGGCGAATGAGCTATACGGCCAAGAACATGGCTGTGTGCCAACCCGTGTTCGGCCCAGATTTTATGATTTTGGATTTAATCCGGGCCGTTCGTTTCCTTGGCTTTGGATCCGACGGTGGGGGGCTGCTCCTGGGTGGTTATGGCCGGGAAATAGGGTTTAGAAACCCATTTTTTTCTTTGGCCCATCTCTCTCTAAAAGTTAGAGAGAAGGGAGAGCAAGGAGGAAGGAGGAGTCCAAGATCCGGCCGCCGGAGGAGCTTCAGAGTTCCGAATCGCGATCCGAGTCCAGATTCGCGGAGGTGACGCCGTTGCGGTGCTTTCCAACCATATAGTTTTCGATGGCGCCGCAGAAGAATGCAAGGGTAACGATTTCTCATCCTTGGGCATGTGAAGCCCTCTTTTCCTTTGCATAGGAAGCCCTCTCTCGCGAGTGAGCGAAGAGTTGGAGCATTCCTTGGGGTAGATATGTGAAGACCCCCTTATGTAGAGTCTGTATGCGTAAACGGACATAGGCATTGTGTGTGAAGCCTATCCGGACAAGTAGAGCCGGATCGGTGATGTTGCATTGCATATGAACCAGGGAAGACTCTGGGTGTTTGGTTGTTTTTCGGGTTTTCTACGTGGTAGATTGCATCAGGGAGCCTTGGAGATTAACTCCAAGGTGCACCCGGAAAACTGGGCAAAAGCGGGTTTTGCCAACACGGTGGCCGGGGAGCCAACGTGAACATAACCGGGTTATGTGATTGTTGTGGCGGAAACGGGACTCGGTGAGTCTTGACCTACGCATATGGCTTAAATTGCCGTTGCGATATGAGCACGGGTCAGGCGGAACCGTACCCGGTCTATGTCGTTCGGTAGGACCGTTGGCATGGATGAGGGTCTTCGGCGGTCTATGGCTTAAATTGCCGCGACCAAGGCCAGGAAGGCAAAATGCTCATATGGATGACCGTCCAAGAGGCGGTGGTGGATTGGGAACGTCTATGGCTTGAATTGACGTGACGTTGGCCGGTTTGCCGAGAATGTGCCCTGTGTGCACGGGGTGTGTGGCCGTGCGAGCCTACGCCTGTGTTGATGTGTGTTCACATTAATATATTGCCTATACTAATAAAGTGCAGGGAAAGAGCGGGAAATAGCGGGCTAAAGCCCTTGTAGCTGTGCCGGCCCTCGAAGGCCTTTTTGCTTATGTTTCTTTCCCGTTTTTCATGTATGGCCGGCCTGCGAGCCGAAGTATGAAAGCACTATTTTGTTAAGTGAACAATGTAAGGCCTTAAGGCCAGTTATCTTTTGTGTATGGTTACATTCCTGAGTCGGTAGTGGACATTCATGCTTTGTAGCAAGGTTCTTATTTTCTTTTGCAACTTAATAATTTGCTTCCGCTAGGTGTTGTGTAGGACGATATGATTGGTTGAATGGTTTCAACGCGTAACCAACCGGTCTGTCCGTAGTATATGGCGTCGGGCCCCGACCGGACCTACTGCTATATGCTATGCGACGGATAGGGGTGTTACAAATTGGTATCAGACTACTGGTTTCGGTCAAGCTTAAATGAATTCGTGGACGAATTCACTTTAAGGGGTGGTGAGCACATGTGTGCATCATCGTTATAACATGAAAAGAACCCATGAATGTCCACGTAGGAATGAAAATATACATGTTTGAGGAACCTGCGTGTTCCTATAATTGTTGTTTGCAGTAATTTTTGTGTCGCTTATCGGTGTTTTGCACGATTATAGGTGACCAGAAGTGGTGCTGGGCCGTTTGAACGGCCAGGTTCTGAGGCGAGCAGTGTGCCAAGCGATGCGCCTGCAACACCTCCGTCTGCCGAGACCATTAGGTTGGTGGCAGAAGCGGTCATGGAGATGATCAATGCGCAGCCTGTAAGGCAGGTGCAGCAGCCCGCTCCTGCTATGGAGCAAGTACCGCTTCAGACGGCAGAGCAAAGGAGGGTTGAGCAAGTAGTGTTGGAGCCAGAGTTGCCTCGGAGAGCAACGGAAAGACAACTGAAGCACGTGATGGGCTTTCACCCACCGGTATTCACGGGAGCAGAAACCCCGACCCAAGCAGAGGATTGGCTCTCAAGGGTCAACAGGGTGATGATTGCGACAGAAACGGAAGAGTGGCAGAAGACCACTATAGCGACGTTCCTTTTGGATGGGGACGCAAGGTTATGGTGGGAAGGCCTAGAGCTACATCAGTTGCGGGGAAGGCCGTTGGCCGAAGTTTCGATGGAGGAGTTTGCGAGACTATTCATGGCTCGATACCTCCCCTCGGCGCAGAGGATTGCGCTAGAAAGCGAGTTTCAGAAGTTAGTGCAAGGGGATTGCACCGTTGATGAGTACCTCCACGAGTTTACTCGGTTGGGGAGATATGTCGGCGCTACCTTCACAGACGAGGAGCGCAAGACGAGCCGCTTCTACGAAGGGCTAAGAGATGATTTAAGGTTGCTACTGTCGGGGCCCAAGGCGCAGGGTTTCATGACCCTGGTCAATTCGGCCCGGTCCTTGGAGAAGGACATGAAGAATGTCCAAGCAAAGAAGGAATCTGGTAGCAAGAAAGCGGAGTTCAAGGCACCGACTACGTCGAAGTCGGGCTACCGCAGATTCTATAAGAAAGCTAAGACGTCGGGTCCAGCTGCTTCAGGTGCCTCGGGGGCAACTACCAATCGAACCCCGGACGCTTGTTTCACGTGTGGAAAGCCGGGGCACTTTGCCCGTGATTGCTGGAGTGGATGCTCAAAGTCCAAAAGGAAGCAAGGAGCTACCTACGAGGAGAAGGGCAAAGCGGTGGAGTCGACCGTGTCCCACTATGCTCCGACTCAGCTTAGAGTCTATAACTTGGGCCAGCAGGAGGCCATCAAGCAAGCGGATGTGGTGACAGGTATGAGTTAATTTATAGCAAGTTAGCTTTAATACCGTTATCTATTGCTTGTTAGCCTAACACTATTTGTATAGGCTTTGTTGTGATTAGCGATAGTCCGGCACGGGCACTGTTCGATACGGGAGCTTCACACTCCTTCTTGTCCGAAAGCTTTATATCGCGCATCGGAGTCCCTTCTTCGATGGCGAAGGACAAGTTGGATGTGCTGCTACCGAATGGGTGCTCGATGCGTGCGGACAGGGTGTGCGCCGTAAAGGTTCACATTGGGAGCCAAGAGTTCGACTTACTAGCGTCATTGCTGCCGCTAGTAGAGTTCGACATGATCTTTGGAATGGATTGGCTGTCAGAGCAGAAAGCTTGGATTGACTGTGACCGGAAGGAGGTCAAGCTGGGTGTAGGGCGGGAGACTACATTCGAGGGGTTAAAGGGGTCGAGCAGGACACTGATGTCTGCTCTTCAGGTGGTGAAGGCAGTTCATGTTGGTGCAAAGATGTTCTTCGCAATAGTGGGGGCTGTGGAGCCAAAGTCTCCGTTGGATAGCATCCCCGTGGTTTGCGAATACCCCGATGTGTTCTCAGATAGTCTTCCCGGAGCCCCACCGCAGCGGGAGATTGATTTCACCATCGAGCTCGTACCGGGGGCCAAACCGGTGTCACGTGCTCCGTATAGGTTGGCGCCTAAGGAGATGGCAGAGTTGAAAGTTCAGCTAGAGGAGCTGATGGAGCAAGGGTATGTGCGTCCAAGCTCGTCGCCTTGGAGCACACCGGTCCTCTTCGTTAAGAAGAAGGACGGGAGTATGCGGCTGTGTATCGACTACAGAGAGTTGAACAAGCTAACAGAGAAGAATAAGTACCCGATCCCGAGGATTGATGATCTCTTTGATCAGTTAGTCGGATCGTCGGTATACTCCAAGTTGGACTTGAAGTCGGGGTACTATCAGCTGAGGATCAGGGAGTGTGATATCCCGAAGACGGCGTTCAGTACGAGGTATGGGCATTTCGAGTTCACGGTCATGCCGTTTGGACTGACGAATGCGCCATCGGTATTTATGGATCTGATGAACAGGACGTTCAGAGATTTCCTGGATTACTTTGTGATCGTCTTTATTGACGATATTTTGGTGTACTCGCAGTGCGAAGAAGACCACTTCAAGCACTTGCATTTGGTATTGGAGACTTTGAGGAGGAATGAGCTTTACGCAAAGTTCTCCAAGTGCGAGTTCTGGGTACGCTCGGTAGGGTTCCTTGGTCATATAGTGAGTGGGGAAGGTATAACGGTGGATCCGGCGAAGATTGTTGCGATACGGGAGTGGCCTGCGTTATCTTCTGTCGCGGAAGTCCGGAGTTTTCTTGGGCTTGCCGGATATTACAGGCGCTTCGTAGAGAACTTCTCGCGGTTAGCATTACCTCTCACGAAGTTGACAAGGAAGGATCAGAAATTCTTGTGGACGCAAAAGTGCGTGCAAGCTTTTGAGGAGCTGAAGAGACGGTTGACCACGGCGCAGTGCTTAGTTCGCCGAGTGGGACCGAGGGCTTTGAGGTGTATAGCGACGCTTCGGGTAGTGGCTTGGGCTGCGTGTTGTTGCAGCATGGGAGCGTGATAGCGTATGGATCGCGTCAGCTGAAGGTGCATGAAAGAAATTATCCGGTGCACGACTTGGATTTGGCGGCCGTGATATTTGCACTCAAATTGTGGAGGCACTACCTATACGGCGTAAGGGTCGATATATACACCGATCACAAGAGCCTAAAATATTTGTTGGATCAAAAGGACCTTAATATGAGGCAGAGGAGGTGGATGGAGTTCCTGGGGGACTACACCTTCAAGATACATTATGTACCTGGGAAGGGCAACGCAGTTGCGGATGCGCTGAGCCGCAGGGCTCCCGCCTAAGCCAACTGGTTGTCGGTGCATGATGAGCGGCTAGTACGGGAGTTGGAGGAGCTTGAGATCTGTTGCGTTGACAGGAAGACGAGCGCCAAAGCAATGTTAAACTAGACAGAAGTGCAGTATGACCTGGCTGACCGGGTTCGGCAGGCATTGGAGTTAGATGACTCCATGAAGGAGCTTATGGAGGCCGCTCTGGATGGGTCAAATTCCCAGTTCTCGGTGGAAGATGGTTTGTTAAGGAAGGAACATCGGTTGTGCGTCCCGAGTGGGGGTAACCTCCGGGCGGAGTTGATGTACGAGGCTCATCATACCAAGTACTCAATCCACCCAGGGAGCACGAAGATGTATCGTGATCTCAAGAAGCTGTTTTGGTGGCCGGGGCTCAAGAAAGATGTGGCATTGTACGTGGCTAAGTGCCAAACGTGCGCCTTGGTGAAGGCGGAGTGCCAAAAACCGGGAGGATTTCTGAAGTCCTTGCCTATACCGGAGTGGAAATTCGACGACATATCTATGGACTTTGTGCACGGGTTGCCAAGGTCGCAGAAGGGGAACGACGCCATCTGGGTGATCGTAGATCGGCTAACCAAGGTGTCGCATTTCATTCCGCATAGGAAGGATGATCTAGTGGAGAAGTTGGCAAAGTTGTATGTTGACAATATTGTTAGGCTGCATGGTGTGCCTCGTAGCATTGTGAGTGATCGCGATGGGCGGTTCACGTCAAATGATTGGAGGTTGGTGCAGCAGATGCTGGGAACGAAGTTAAAGTTCAGCACGGCTTTCCATCCGCAGACGGATGGGCAGACTGAGAGGGTCAATAGAACGATGGAAGACATGCTACGCATGTGTGTTCTGGATTTCGGTAAGCATTGGGAAGACCACCTTTATTTGGTGGAGTTCGCGTACAATAACAGCTACCAAGCGAGTATACAAATGGCGCCCTTCGAGGCCATGTATGGTAGGAAGTGTCGCACGCCGTTATCGTGGCTTGAAGCGGGTGAGGCAAGGTTGTACAAGAAACAGGAGGTGGAGAGTGCTACCTCGTTAGTGCGGATCATTCGGGAGCGCTTGTTGATCGCTCAGGACCGGCAGGCGAAGTATTACAATGCCAAGCACCGGAACGTAGAGTTCGCGGTAGGCGATTGGGTATACCTGAAAGTGAAGCCGTTCAAGGGGGTTTTGCGGGTAAGACGCTTGAAGAAGCTGAGCCCAAGATACCTTGGACCTTTTGAGGTTCTGGAGCGAGTCGGCGAAGCTGCGTACCGTTTGAAGTTATCGGTGGAGTTGAGTGGATTACATGATGTGTTCCACATCTCTGTGTTATGGAAGGCGGTGCAAGAGCCTTCGCAGGTGATCGCGGTTGACCAAGTGTCGGTGGACGAAGGGTTGATGACATGGGTCAAGCCCGTTCGTATTGAAGATGCTGAGGTCAAGAGGCTTCGTAACAAGGAGATCCGGATGGTTAAGGTCCGGTGGGATAACTGCGGGCGGGAGGAGCTCTCTTGGGAGCGGGAGCAAACTATGCTCGAGGAGTACCCGGAATTATTCCGCTCAGGTACTGTTTTACGTTAAGTCCTATTTTTCCTTTATTAATTTCGTGGACGAAATTCTTTAAGGGGGGTAGAATTGTAACACCCCAATTTGTCGTAGGAGCGACGGGGATCGATTTTGGCCAAGTCGGGTTTTTGGTGTAGGTGACACGGGCCCCGACACGGGCGTGTCGGAGGCCGTGTCGGGCTTGTCAAGCTCGGGCCATGTCGTCGACCAGTGCAGGTCGACGATGGTCGTGTGGTGGAACACGGCCTAGGACACGGGCGTGTCCCAGGCCGTGTCACGCCTGTACTGTGCGGTTGGGTGCACGGGTAGTGACACGGGCACGAACCCGGGCGTGTCTAGTTTGACACGGGCGTGTCTAATGCCATGTCACCAAGCCGTGTACCCCTCTGACTGCAAAGCGTTGATTTATTGCACACGGGGGGCGTGACACGGGTCCCGACACGGGCGTGTCGCAGGCGACACGGGCGTGTCGGAGGCCGTGTCACATGACGTGTGCTGGTTTTCAATTTGGGTCGAGACGGTGAATGAGCTACACGGCCAGACACACGGCCGTGTGCCAACCCGTTTTCGGCCCAGATTTTATGATTTTGGATTTAATCCGGGCCGTTCGTTTCCTTGGCTTTGGATCCGACGGTGGGGGGCTGCTCCTGGGTGGTTATGGCCGGGAAATAGGGTTTAGAAACCCATTTTTTCTTTGGCCCATCACTCTCTAAAAGTTAGAGAGAAGGGAGAGCAATGAGGAAGGAGGAGTCCAAGATCCGGCCGCCGGAGGAGCTTCGGAGTTCCGAATCGCGATCCGAGTCCAGATCCGCGGAGGCGACGCCGTTGCGGTGCTTTCCAACCTTATAGTTTTCGATGG
Source organism: Platanthera zijinensis (assembly GCA_039513925.1). Taxonomy (NCBI): domain Eukaryota; kingdom Viridiplantae; phylum Streptophyta; class Magnoliopsida; order Asparagales; family Orchidaceae; genus Platanthera; species Platanthera zijinensis. The sequence goes on from CM077083.1 coordinate 48,202,085, forward strand.
CGCCGCGGAAGAATGCAAGGGTAACGATTTCTCATCCTTGGGCATGTGAAGCCCTCTTTTCCTTTGCATAGGAAGCCCTCTCTTGCGAGTGAGCAAAGAGTTGGAGCGTTCCTTGGGGTAGATATGTGAAGTCACCCTTGTGTAGAGTCCGTATGCGTAAACGGACATAGGCATTGTGTGTGAAGCCTATCCGGACAAGTAGAGCCGGATCGGTGATGTTGCATTGCATATGAATCGGGGAAGACTCCGGGTGTTTGGGTGTTTTTCGGGTTTTCTACGTGGTAGATTGCATCAGGGAGCCTTGGAGATTAACTCCAAGGTGCACCCGGAAAACTGGGCAAAAGCGGGTTTTGCCAACACGGTGGCCGGGGAGCCAACGTGAACATAACCGGGTTATGTGATTGTTGTGGCGGAAACGGGACTCGGTGAGTCTTGACCTGCGCATATGGCTTAAATTGCCGTTGCGATATGAGCACGGGTCAGGCGGAACCGTACCCGGTCTATGTCGTTCGGTAGGACCGTTGGCATGGATGAGGGCCTTCAGCGGTCTATGGCTTAAATTGCCGCGACCAAGGCCAGGAAGGCAAAATGCTCATATGGATGACCGTCCAAGAGGCGGTGGTGGATTGGGAACGTCTATGGCTTGAATTGACGTGACGTTGGCCGGTTCGCCGAGAATGTGCCCTGAGTGCACGGGGTGTGTGGCCGTGCGAGCCTACGCCTGTGTTGATGTGTGTTCACATTAATATATTGCCTATACTAATAAAGTGCAGGGAAAGAGCATCGCCGCCCCGATTTTGGGGGCGGGATCGTTATAATTTGGTCAGCATGGCTGACCGTTGCTTTTGTTTGCCACCGGGCGGTGGTTTGTGGCTTGCAGGTGCTGCGGAGCAGAGCGGGAAATAGCGGGCTAAAGCCCTTGTAGCTGTGCCGGCCCTCGAAGGCCTTTTTGCTTATGTTTCTTTCCCGTTTTTCATGTATGGCCGGCCTGCGAGCCGAAGTATGAAAGCACTATTTTGTTAAGTGAACAATGTAAGGCCTTAAGGCCAGTTCTCTTTTGTGTATGGTTACATTCCTGAGTCGGTAGTGGACATTCATGCTTTGTAGCAGGGTTCTTATTTTCTTTTGCAACTTAATAATTTGCTTCCGCTAGGTGTTGTGTAGGACGACATGATTGGTTGAATGGTTTCAACGCGTAACCAACCGGTCTGTCCGTAGTATATGGCGTCGGGCCCCGACCGGACCTACTGCTATATGCTATGCGACGGATAGGGGTGTTACACTGCCCTCCACTCTCTCGAGGTGAACCGACCATCGCGGTCTGAGATGATCGTCTTGGGAATGCCGTGATATCTGACAAAGTGTTCCACGAATAGTCTCACCAATACTGCAACCGGAGCATCCTTTCTGACCGGAATAAATCGTGCGACCTTGGTCAACCTGTCCACAATGACCCAGATGGAGTCGTGTCCCGAGTGGGAGCGAGGCAGTCCGTGAACGAAATCCATAGCAATATCCTCAAATTTCCATTCTGGAACTGGCAGTGGTTGTAATAAACCCCCTGGGCTCTTACATTGTGCCTTTACACGCTGACAGGTCTCACAGTGAGTCACAAAATAGGTGATTTCCTTCTTCATCCCGGGCCAGTACATTGTCTTCCGTAAGTCTGCCCACATCTTGGAAATGTCGGGATGCACTGAATATCAGGAGCAGTGTGCCTCTCTGAGTATATCTTCCCGGATACCATTTCCAGCTGGTATGTATACTCGCCCACGGAATCGAAGTACATCGTCTTGTAAAGAATAATCTCCAATCTTGCCCCCGTCCAGGGCTCCGAAAATTGGCTATAGTGCAGTATCCAGTCTCTGATGCGTAACGATGCGCTCCCGAATAGTGTCATCGCTGGTCATTGAATTTAAATACTCTCGGTACACTGCTAGTTCGTACTCAGACACCATGGTAATGTGCATCTCCTTCAACATTCGTACCAGCTCTAAGGACATCAAGCGAGGCTCCGATCTGGAAGTGCCAGCTCTTCTACTCAGTGCATCAGCTACCGTATTAGCCTTCCCTGGATGATAATGAATCTGATAATCATAATCGCAGAGAAACTCTAACCATCTCCTCTATCGTAGATTTATATCCTTCTGAGTATCAATATATTTAAGATTCTTGTGATCCGAGTAGATATCACAATGAATCCCATATAAGTAATGTCTCCAGGTCTTTAGGGCGAATACCACAGCCCCGAGTTGTAGGTCATGTACCGGATAATTATGTTCGTGTTTCTTCAATTGTCTCGAAACATAAGCAATGACGTGGCCATGCTGCATCAAGACAGCACCCATCCCCTGATAAGAGGCATCCGTGTAGATCTGGAATCCTTCACTCCCAGATGGGAGCGCAAGGATAGGGGATGAGGTCAGTTGGTCTTTCAACTCCTGAAAAGCTGCCTCACATTGTTCCGACCAAACAAAATTTGCATCCTTCTTCGTCAATGACGTAAGGGGGAGGGCTATCCTTGAGAATCCCTCCACAAACTTACGATAATATCCTGCCAATCCCAGAAAGCTGCGGATGTTTGCTGCTGTCTTTGGTCGTGGCCAATCCCATACCGCCTCTATCTTAGCTTGATCCACCGCCACTCCAGCTCAACTAACAATGTGACCCAGAAAAGCCACCTCCTGTAGCCAAAATTGGCACTTAGGGAACTTTGCATACATCTGAAACTCTCTCAACCTCTGTAAAACTTGGTCTAGATGTTCTGCGTGTTCTTCCTGCATCTGGGAATAGACCAGAATATCGTCGATGAACACAATGACGAAGCGATCCAAATATGGTTCGAATACATGGTTATTAGGGTCATGAATGCAGAGGGGGCATTCGTGAGCCCAAATGGCATGACCGTGAATTCGTATAAACCATAACGTGAGCTGAATGCTATCTTCGGTATGTCTTCCTCCTGAATGCGTAATTGATAATAGTTGGATCGTAAATCTAGCTTAGAGAACGAGAAGGCTCCCTGAGTTGATCAAATAACTCATCTATTCGGGGCAATGGGTAGGTGTTCCGAACCGTCAACCTATTCAATTCCCTGTAATCTATACACAGTCGGAGGGATCCATCCTTCTTCTTCACAAATAAAACCGGTGCTCCCCATGGCGACGAACATGGCCGCACAAATCCTGACTCCACATGTTCCTGCAGCTGAGTCCTGAACTCTGCCAATTCTCTAGGTGCCATTCTGTAAGGTGCCCGGGACACTGGCCTCGCCCCTGGAACTAATTGGATCCTGAAGTCCAAATCCCGAACAGGTGGTAGTCCGGGCAATTTCTCCGGAAACACATCGGAGAAATCCCGTACCACTGGGATATCAGCTACAGAACTCTCTACTGCTACCATCTCAAAGCAAATAAGATACACTTTCTCCCCTTGCTCATAGGCCTTGACAGCCTGTATGGAAGACAATGAAAGAAGGGGGATAGGTCGGATACCTTCGATAGTAACGTAAGAATCTCCTTGTCAGAGTGTGATCCTCTTCGAGGGACAATCTATCTGCGCGTAGTTCCAATTGAGCCAGTTCATGCCTAGAATCAGATCAAAGTCTGGTAGCCTCAAGACCATTGTCGGAGCTTCGAACGCCTTGCCCCCTATCTCGACTTCCATATTGCAGCAATCTGTGGTTCGAAGTTCTGAGCCATCAGGAAGTCGCACACTTTTTTCCAAGTCGGAAAACTTCTCTACTCCCTCTAATCCTTCAATAAACGTGTTTGACACGAAGGAGTGTGAAGCACTCGTGTCGAAGAGGGTATGAGCGGGCTTGCCACTAATCATCACTATGCCTGGGTTCGTTTTAGTTCAAAGATAAATATTATTCTTAAGGTCTATAAGGCACTGATTAAAGTTTCAACTTATGAATCTTACATAATTAAAGTACCTATAATCACTTCCTCGGGGTTCCTCTGCTCCGTGAGGTCCAGCGCATACGCTTGCTACCGATCTCGGCCTCGGCCGTAATGTCCTCGGCCTCGGCCTCGGCCTCGTCCTCGTCCTCGGCCCTGGTGAACTGGAGGGGCCACTGGAGGTGGAGGAGGAGGAAGAGGGTGGACCTGAAGCGGGCACTGCGTCCTAATGTGCCCAGGTTGGCCGCAACCATAGCATATGATGTGCCTCTGACCTCGATCATCCTGTCTCATCGGGCCGGGTGTCTGTATAGGTGGGGGAGCCAATGGTGGAGGAGGCCCCTGATCCTGCCTATAGTTGGGACGACGACGTCCCCCACCCCTCCTATAGCCGATAACCTTTCCCCTTTGGGATGTCCTGCTACCATTGGAAGACGATCCTTCGAGCGGCCTTTTACCTCTGCCTTATACCATTAGCTGGTCCGCCTCCAGCTTTTTCGCCATTTCTATGATCTGAGCAGTGGTACCATGCGATATAAATAACAGGGGCTGCCTCAACGAATCCCGGAGGCCATGATAAAATCTTTTAGCATACTTTCGATCATCCCATTCATGAAAGCCTGCAAACCTAGCCAGGCGGGAGAACTCTATCTGATATTCGATCACTGATCGGCTCCCCTGCTGGAGGTTCAGAAACCTCGCCTCCAATGTGTCCCGGTCTGTGACAGAAACATAATGGTCCAGGAATGAGTCGCTGAATTCTTCCCAGGATATGTCTGTTAGTTCCCTATCCCCATAAACTGAGTCCCGAATATACTGCCACCATCTCTTTGCATGGGCTTCTAGTGCGGAAGTGGCAAGTGGTACCGTCTGGCTGACTGGGCAGCTAATTCCAGCCAGTAACTCCTGAATGGTCTCCAACCACTCTTCATTCTTTACAGCATCTTCTGTCCCGCGATACAATGGCGGAGACAGACTTTTAAACGCACTCAACCAGTTCGACCCTGGGTTGGGCAGCTCTACCGAGGCTTGCTGGGCTCTGAATGCATCCAGGATCGCCGTCAGCGTTTGCCCCATCTCTGTCTGCATGAACGGAATGACAGCCGGAGGGGGAGGAATCGCATCCTGTGGAGGCTGCATAAAGGTAAGGTAATGTCAAAATTGGCCTAACTCATTGTTTAATGGACGGTTTTATGTGGCTTTTACATATGGGCACACCATTGCTTCCGCTGCATAGTTTGTCCGCAAACTAATGCTCAAGCGGGGTGTACCAGTTTGTGGACTTCGTTCTCATATGATCGTTTGTTCAAGTGATACCAGTTTGTAAGATCCTATCTCCCCATTCTGTGGCTAACCCGGATCTTATGCCCAGAACCGCCGCCTTACGGTGACACTAACACACGGGTTAGTCGACACCGCAAGACGCTGATCCTGCCGGCTAGTACGATCATAACCTATTCGTCCAATATGAGAAACAGAAATTAAGTATATAGTAAACAAAGCTACATAAGTCCACAGCCATAGAGTACATATCATATAAAGAGATGATGAGTACAAAATATAGTCCACAATGAATACAACAAAAAAGTGTAATAAGGGCTTATGCCCAGTACATCAATATCAAATCATTCTCTCTCTCAATCTAATAGCAGCGGAATCTATCATCTCAAATCATCACACCTGAACATGTGCTCCAGTAGTAGTAGCCGGTATCTGCCCCTCAAGCCCTACCTCCTCGCCGTGCTGGTCCATCTCCTCGAGCTCCTAAAAATAGTATGGTCACCGACCATTAGTCAAAAAGACTAAGTCATTTCCTCCACACCTCACCCCGCAACTCCTAGGCACCGTGCGGGAGGACGAAGCAGAGGACAACAAGGGGTGACAAAGGTGGAAGCAGGTGGCAGGAACAAAAGTAGAATATATAGAAATATAAGTAATGAAAAGTAACCTTCACTTATGCGAGTACGCATAAGCAAGGGGTCTTCTATAAGGCTCCCATCGTATAAAATGTCCCATACCATTTTATACGATGGGGTGTCAGGTATCATAAGCAGTATATGTACAAAAAGGAAAGTTAACTTAACCTATAAACTTGCCCACACAAGTTTATAGACTAAGGGATCGTTTTGCAGGTCCTAATGTATAAGCGTCCCATACCACTTATACATTACGTGTCATAGGTTGTTATGAAAGTTAATGATATGCATCTATATGGTGGGTATGATATGAACATGCAGTGCAACACACACACACGACTCCGTGATCACAGACCTTTAGTTCCCACTTTTCGAGAGCTAGCATCACTCTCAGGTACTACCGTTGTGGCTACGGCAGCAGCGGAGAGGGCGTCTCCGCCTTCTAGGCGGGTATACACACTACCAGGCCTAGACCTCTCTTGTACGTCTCTGTACACCGCCAAGTGCACTCTAGAGCCTCTTCGTACCACTTTGCTGACTACCTGTCAGTCTTGTTGGGCCGGGTGCGCGTTATCGGGAAAAGTCCTCCAGACCTCAGTATAAACAACCTACTGGTCCCTCTAACCCTCGCACCCGCCTGGTCCACCGTACTACCGTCGGTGTGACGACTGGCCAATACCGCATGGCCCGCCAATAGTATATGCACATGCAAGTAGAATATATGGAGCCTCCAGCTCGAAGGACTATCCTGTCCCAAATCTCTCCAACCCGTCACGGGTGAGTATGTGCTACAAAACCTCCAACCCTACCCGGGTGAGTATATATATATAAATCACTTTCCTCCAACTCTGCACGGGTGAGCAAGTAGTCAATAGACTCCAAGTCCCTCCAACCCGACCCGAGTGAGAACATGTCCAGTTCACTTAACCTGTTAGACTACTCTTGCCTACTGATCATTATACTTAGAAACTTAAGGTTAATCCCAGGACTGCCCAAGGTACTCCCGGTGAAGGGCTCTCAGGGGCACTAGGAGCTACGATGGGCTGAATCCCAAAGCTCCCTTTCTCAAGGATATTTACTTTAGTTGATGTCTACCCAGAACCCCTTTTTCTCTCTCTGTTACATAGAGTGACTTAGTGACTTAAGCTTCGGGTTGAGGAATGACGGTCTTCCGTCGGCTCCTCCTAGATAAGTCTAAGGTTGCACTATTACTCTCGTCTCTAGAATACATCTGCCACCCAGGGTTATACTTCCGATCTTAGATTCAAACTCAGTTGTTGATTCGTTCCCTGGTGGCCTATAGTATAGCCTACCTTTACTATGCGCACCCCATGGCCTAGTACCACCCCGAAATCGAACTTTCAAATCCTTGGGCCTCCAACCCCCAAACATTTATCCTAGGGTGGTATGATCTACTAGAATGAGTATGGTAATTTTCACAATTTTCTCAATTATTTTCATAATTAATTTATTTTCTCCCAATATTTCCCAAGGTCATTTAACATATGAAGTGTGTCTTTGCATAGCCCTAATGATACAAAATAATTATCCTAACCATTAACATGATGAAATATCACTATTTCCCAAGGTTTATAATTTCTCACCAAACATTTGTATTTATTTGTTAATTATCACAAGACCATCATAATTACCACTTTTCAAAGTAAGTATGAGAAATTTAATCACAAAAATTCTAAGAAATTACAGGGGATCTAAATCATCAAAATAAGGCTACTGACAAAGTTTCATCAACTTTAACAATGTTATAGACTTGCAATTCAATTTCTTGGGTATTTACCAAAATGCCATTATGATGAATTAAAATTTTTCTACACATCCAAAAATTCTGAAATAAATATGTCAGTTATCTAATACCTATATACACCTCTATAAATATTCCCAAATTTTTCTGACCTATATTTTCATTAAATCATGAATAACAGCAATAGGGGTAAAATGGTCATTTCATGATAATCTACCTCAAAATACCTCAAACAGAGAAAATAAAAATACCCCAATTCAATTATGATCAAATATTTAATAGAGCCAAATTTGAAGATTTTTGCCTGATTAATTCTATTTTTCATTTTTATTTTCCAATAAGGCTATAGTTTTCAAAAATCCAAATAATGGGATTTTTGTTCCCAAAAATCCCATAATAAATTTGAGGGGCTATATTTGTCCTAAATATCCTCTATAATTAATTTCAAGGTCTTCAGAAGTCCCAAAATGGATAAATACACATTTTAGCAAAATTTGCTATTTGCACACCAAGGCTAAGTCTAGCCTACACATGCAAGTGGGTTAACCCAACATGCAGTGACCCAAATGAGTTGAAATTTTTATCATACACCAATACTGTCCCCAAGGACTTGCCACCAAAATTTGGGGCTATTTGGGAGTCTATAACTCCAAATATTTCATTAATTTACATTTTGATATTATTGCAAAAACTATAGGAAAAGTTATCCCAAAAATTCCCAATTTTTGGCATGGGCTAGATATGCCCTAGACATGCACATGACCAAAATTTCAGGTCATGAGGCTTACTGGTTTAGCATGGGCACTCAAATTAAAATCTGCCCTAGCCTAGGACCAGCCCTAGGAGAATTGACCTACAGGACAGACCACTTGGTCAAAGTCCAAGATTAAGGTGGCATTTTAAAGTTAAGATCTAGGGATACAATTTATCTTCAAGGGTCTGGACCTAGAAATGAACTAGGAGCCCTTATTTTTAGTTTGAAATTGGCTGTATAAGTGTGACAGGGAGTTACTATTCATTAATCAAATTAAATATTTATTTAAATGACACGAATCTTGAAGTAGAACGGACGGAATCCCATCATCGTCCCCAACGGTTTAACGGCCCAGATTGCACTGGATGGGCCACATTGCGGGACGTTTTCCGGCCGGCTGAGGCGGCGCCATGGCCGGCGAACGGTGCCATCACCTTCACGGTTGTGGTGGCTACATTTTCCCGACAATGAGGCGGCGGGAGACGGCGGCGCCGGCGATCCCGAGAGGTGGGAATTTCTTGGAAAATTTCCGATTTTCTCACATGGCATCGGGCTCAATTGAGCCCGATTTCTCTCCTAAAGGATCTAGGAAGCTAGTACGTGGAGAGGTGAGGGGAAACAGACCTGGATTGGGGGTTGGCTGCAGGTGTGGCGGCGGTTGGCCATGGATAACTAGCTTCGGCGATCTACCTCCCAAAAACTTGATTCTCCACCGATTGCTATGCTCCAGGACTCAAACTCCACTCCTCTCCTCTCTCTGAAACTGATGGTGGGCTCGGATTTGGCCTGGAATGAATGTATAAGGAGATAACTCCAATGTGAGCTCGGTTTAGAACTTTGGATGCTTCACCATGGCTGCTAAGTGGCTGTCATTCCTTGAAATCCTTTGAAATGAATAGGGGTGGTCGGCCAGCATGCTTATGGGCTGAGGAGTGAAGGCCACATGGCCTCTTTTCATCACCTTCCCCTTTCTCTCTCCTATTTTAGGTGTTTTCTCCAAAATACCCCTTTGCATGTAATCTCTTTCCTAATTTTGGGGGTTAGTGGCTGTCCTTGTCGACTTGGCTGGTCATGGGCCATGTTTGGTGGGCTTGGCCCAAGAGAAATGACTTGGGCTCTCATTTTCACCCTTTAGGTTAAAATGTTGACTTGTTGACTTTTTTGAGTTGACTTGGTCAACATGGTGAGTGGGCTGACCCATTTGATGGTCATGAGCCCAATGGCACCACCCAACTTGAGTTGGGTCAAGGGGGGGGGGGTGCCCTTCTTAGGCTAACTGGGCCTATGGGTGTGGTTTTGACCATATTAGGCCCAAGGTTGACTTGGGTCAACTAAGGTCAAAGTGTTGACCTAGGAACTTGCCTTAGGTCCACTTAGATTGTAATTAGGGTTAGGGCAGTGTGGTGGGGGTCATGGTGTGGCTAGTGTCCTCATTTAGTCTAGTTTGACATAGATTGACTTGGTCCTATGGTGGGCCCCACATGGCTACAACCCACCACTTAGGGTCAAACCTAGCTAATTTCCCCTAATCCCCACCTCATGCCTAACCCAATCTAAGTTAAGGGGCCTAGAAGTAACATGGGATGTTACACTCACCCTGCCATGCGAGCTCCTCCAGGAAGTCGCCTAGTAGCCAAGGGGTGGGGTATAAATAAGCCCCCCCCCCTCCCCCAGGATTTCCCTATAAATAGGACCCAAGGGGTACGAGGGGAGGCACTTTAATTTCTCTATAGGATACTGGCGAGCTCTTCTTTTCGGGTACCAGTTGTGCCTTTGGATTCCTTTTCCTGAGAGACCATGTCGCAATCTTGCGACTTAGTCACCAGCTAGTCTCCCTCGTACCTAGTTCGGCCATTTTTGGTTGAGAAGGGGCTTCTCCTTTCAAGCATCCGGTTACTTGGTGGGACCTTCCTAACGCAACATCTGGGGTCCTATTTTCCTTCGTTCTTCATTCTTGTCACGCTAGCTGTCTGGTATTACCCTTGAACCGGTAACCTTAGGTGGCCTTGATCCGAATTCTGAAGTCTGGATTTTCTTGGCTTCAATACTTGGAGCGGTGAGCGTGGATAGCGACCAAGGAGGAAAGTTTTGTAGTTTAACGAGATGGTGAGTGGTGGCGAGCATGTAGAGTTGGTCAGAAACTCGGCAGGACCTGGTAACTCCGTGTGAGGTGGCGAGTTTGTGACCATTACAGCGTTGGAAGGGTTCGCCAAGAGGATCGAGAGGACTGCCCTCGCCGGGTTTTCTCATCCCCCCGATGTCACTGCAACTTCTCCCCGTCGCCTGACACCGCAGAATGAGGAAGCACCATTGATATGAGCTTGGAAGGAGTCTGTGTGGGCAGAAGAGGACCGACCGATATAGTCATGACATTATCCGGCGAGAAGCCAAAGAGTCAGATTCCAAGATCCAGAACCAGCGGTGAGATACCGAGATACTTGCCCTTAGAGCGAGTATGGTGATGATTCGAGCGAGGAGGAAACTAATTGCCGCCATGAAGGGAGGAGCCCCTTCTATGGAGAGATCTTCGCAGCCCCAGTTCTCGAAGGCTTCATCGATCCTGTCCTCACCTAGTACTCTGGCAAAGATTACCCGGCCAGGCATCTTCAGTGGTTTGAAGATGTGGTTTCCATCCGCAACATGTTCGACGCCTTCATGTGTCGGTTCTTCTCCATCACCTTCAAGGTTAATGCAAGAGATTGATTCCACAAGCTGTCAGCAGGTTCCAACTACTATTTCTCCAATCTGTGTAAGGGACTCATGGCGAGGTTTGCGACATCCAATAAAAGGAAGAAAGAAGCATCTGCCCTCTTCAAAATCAACCAAGGGCAGCACGAAAGTCTCGACCATTACATAGATCATTTCTAGAGGAGATTTTGGAAGTGGAGGAGGTGGATGGCTTCAACCTGATGGTGTCCCTCATGTTCGGCCTGAATAAAGGCCTCTTCAACATGGAGATAAGCTCCAAAACCCCGAGGTCCTTTGAGGACATTGTGGATAGGGCAAATACGTTCATCTAGTGGGAGGAAAGGAACAAAGATATCTTGGCACGTATGGACAGAGACGAGCTGCTCGAGAGGAAGAGAGGGGGATTTTCGGTGTCGGGGAAAGGAAGGTCGTTGGAGAAGCAGGAAGAGAGAAGAGGGGAAGAGTCGAGGAGAAGAGAGGAAGGCAAGAAGAGAGAAGAGCCCAGAAGTGTGGAAGAGAGGAGTCAGGAGAGGCCTCAAAGGCAGGAAGAGTGGAGGCCTGCAGAGGCTCCGACAATAAGCGGAAAGGGAGGCGATTCCAATTCCTCGAGAATCTCCCCAAATGGAGGCCACAAGTTCGGCCATGTTTTCTGCTAGAGGAGAGGAGGAACGACATACGGAAGGAGCAAGGTCAAGGAGGAGCAAGGAGGGAGGCGATGGCTATTGTTCGTCAATGCAACAAGAGTGGCAAGAGGGATAAGCGGGTGAGGAGTCAGGAGGCAGAGATTCCCCTTTATTGCGACATCCATCGAGTAGAGGGGCATGAGAAATTGGCTTTCCCGGAGTTCTGGGAAGTGAGGAGGAGGTTGGAAGCAGGAGTTATGGATAGGGAGCAACCGAGGCAAGAGGCCCTGGTAGGGAATGTGGCATTCCAAGCTCTTCTGAGGAGAAGGAATGAGGACTGGGTGGACTTGGGATGTCATAGAGAGGTTATCCATGTCCCAAGAGGTGGGCAGGTTGGAGTGATCATCGAGGGAGCTAAGATTGGAGCTTCCTGCAAGGGAAGTCTCCATTAGATCTACAAGAGGAGCGTCACCTCGACCTCACACAGGACCCACCGCCGCTGGACGAGATTACTTTCTCGGAGGAGGACATGTTGGGAAATAAAAACCCCTTCCACGATGCCCCGGTTATTCTAACTGCCATCAAAGACTTCACCGTCGACCGAATCCTTGCGGACAATGAGAGCTCGGTGAACATCATTTTCAAAAGGACTTTTGTCAGGCTGTAAGTGGAAGCATCTCGGGTTCAGTCTACGAATGGACCCCTCTTTGGCTTCTTAAGAGAGAAGAAAGATGTGGAGGGGAGCATGGACCTTCTGGTTATTCTAGGCGACACTTTGATCAGATGTCATTTTGTCATCGTCGACGCGCCGAGCGGATACAATGCCATCTTAGTGCGTACCCTCATCAACTATTTCAAGGCCGTTCCGTCGTCTTATCATCAATGCTTGAAATACTTCTGGGGGGGATGTCCAAGTCAGTATCATGGGAGATCCCAAGTACTCAACAGAATGCTACCTGAATGTCGTCAGTACCCTCAGTCGAATGGGGGATACAGATATGTTGGATGAGCTACTGGAAAGGGAGGAAGGAATGCAAGCTACTGAGGAGGTATAAGAGGTGGATGTGATCTCCTGAGGAGGAGAGCCTGGTCTGCTAAAGGTTTGAGGATCCCTGCCACTGGAGGGAAAGATGGAGATGGATGCCTCCCTATAGGAGAACGTCGACATTTTTTCTTGGAGCGATGCTGAGATGCCTGGGATTGTTGTCGATGTTTCCTTCCATCTCCTCAACCTGGATCCTACAGTGGCTCCCATTCATTAGAAGTAAAGGAAGAGCGTTTCCGTGCTGACTGGTCCGATCAGGGAGGATGTAGAAAAGCTACTGGAGGCGGGTTTTATTTCGGAGATCCAATCTCTTGGCTGGGTCTCCAATTTTGTAATGGTGAAAAAGCCTGGAGATGGCTGGCGTCTATGTATTGACTTTTTCATGTTGAATAAAGCTTGTCGAAAGATTGTTACCCCTTGCCTCAAATCAATACGCTGGTTGATTTCACCGTCTGGTTTCCTGTGATGAGTTTTCTTGATTCTTTTTCAGGGTATCACCAGATCCGGATGCATCCCCCCGATTGCCGCGATGTCTCCTTCATCACCAGCGATGGCTACTATAGCTATAAGAATGATGGATCAAGTCTTCAAAGAGCAGAATGGGCGTAAACTGGAAGTATATGTTGATGATCTTCTTGTCAAGAGCAAGAGCATCGTGGAGCAAATTGAGGATCTGGTGGAGACCTTCGCCACCATGAGGAAGTACAAGATGCGACTCAACCCGGCAAAGTGCGTCTTCGTTGCATAAAGAGGAAAGTTTCTAGGTCATCTCCTCACTCCAAGGGGGGTGGAGCCTAACCCAGACAAAGTCAAGGCAATTCTAGAAATGACATCCCCCAGAGATCCCAAGGAGTTCCAAAGGTTAATGGGAAGGCTGGCAGGCCTTAGACGTTTTCTCTCCAAGGCAGGAGAGAAGTTTTCTCCTTTCTTCAAAGGTCTTCGGGGCAATCAGACGTTTGAATGGACCGCAGAGTGTGAAGAGGCTTTTGTAATGCTCAAGAAGCAGCTAACTCAAGCTCCTATCCTCCAAGGCCTACAGGGAAGCGAAGAACTCCTCCTCTATCTGGGAGTATGAGCGGAAGATATTAGTTCAGTATTGGTCAGAGAAGAAGGCAAGAAGCCACTCACCATCAATTATGTGAGTTGAGTGCTGCGATAGGCGGAAACGAGATATCTTATCCTGAAGAAGTTGGTGTATGCCCTAGTGGTTTCGGCTCGGAGGCTCCGTCCATATTTTCAGGCTCACTCCATCAGGGTCGTCTCCGATCATCTACTGCGTAGTATCCTTGATGGAGTGGAGCATTCAGGCAGGTTTGCAAAGTGTGCAGTGGAGCTTAGCGAGTTTGAAATTTCTTACACTCCGAGGGTAGCATATCAAGGCGCAGGCAGTAACAGATTTCCTGGCCGACTTCTCAACCGAGGCGGGAGGAGACGAAGGTTCTTCTAGACAAGTCTCATAGAAGATGTTCGTGGACGGGGCTTCATGAAGGTATTCCGTGGGAGCCGGAGTCGTTCTATTAAGCCCCTAGGGAACTAGGATTTAGCAAGCAGTCAAGATCCTCTTCCCCATCACAAATAATGAGGCGGAGTATGAATCCATGGTGGCTGTCTTGCTTCTTGCCAAGGAATTTACAATCTGGGATCTCAGGGCCTTCACTGACTCAATGGTGATCGCGTCGCAGATCAGAGGAGAGTTTGAGGTAAATGAACCTATCCTGTAGAAGTACTTGGTCAAGGTAAAGATTTTGATCGGGGGAATCCAGTCTTTCTTCGTCGATCAAGTAACCCAGGAGGAAAATTCTAAAGCAGACTATCTCACCAAATATGGTCCCCAGCTGGGGTGGACCGTGACCGAGTTATTCCGACCATCCATCAAAGAATGGTAGATGAAGGAGATCGAGAAAAGAACCTCGTCGAAGGATTCGTTCATTTCATTCTTAACGACGGGACTGCTGCCTGCCAACGATGGGGATCAGAGAAAGTTTAGTTACAAGCTATTTATTACCTATTGCAACAGGGAGAGCTTTATTGCAAGACCATCTCAGGCCCGTAAGCCAGATGTTTGTCAGAGGTCGAAATTCCTCGCATTCTCGAAGAGATCCATTCAAGAGAGTGCGACATTTATACGAAAACTTGTACTCTGGACAAAAGAATTCTAAGGCACGGATACTTCTGACCCACCATTGGAAAGGATGCAGAAGCCTTCTCCAGGAAGTGTCCTCAATGTTAGCTCTTCACGCCCCTTCAATTATAACCAGCTCAGCACCTTAATTCGATCACTGCTCCATGGTTCTTCGCCATCTGGGGGATGGACTTGATCGGCCTTTTTCCTCAGGCTAGCGGACAAAGGAAGTTCATTCTTGTATTGTTCGATTATTTCTCCAAATGAATTGAGGCAAAAGCTCTAGCCAAGACCACTTCTCAAATTTTAAAGAACTTTATATGGGGAGAGATTTCATGCAGTTTTGAGATTCCTCTCGCCATCATCACCGATAATAGTACATAGTTTGTCAGCTTGGAGTTAGAAGACTGCTCCAAGTAGCTAGGGACGGATCTTCGATTCGCCTCTGTGCATCATCATCGCAGCAATGGGCAGGCAGAAGCTGCCAATAAGGAAAACATCAACTTACTGAAGAAGAAAGTCACCAACCTGAAGGGCAATTGGGCAGAGCAGCTCCCCTCAGTCCTATGGGCTCTAAGAACAACTCTTAACTCGGCCACGGGGGAAACACCCATCAAGTAATCTCACGGGTCTGAGGCACTCATCCCCCTTGAGTTTGAGGTGCGGAGTCCAAGGGTGGTTGCAGCAGGAGATGGCAGCGAAGAATGGCTCATGGAGAATGAAGACGCTCAAAGAATCTCGCTGGATTATATCGAGGAGCTTCGTGACTTGGCCTCTATTGCATAGCGTGTGGGAGGTCATGTGGTCTACCCCTGACAGCTTGGATACCGGCCGGTCTAGCGATCTGCCTCTAGTAGTTTGGAGACAATACGGTTTGGCATTTTCTCTCCAGCAGTTTGTTAGGCGGTTGGTGATGATTGGTGACCGGGCAGTCTGGCTGTTTGTCTATGGCGAGTTGAAGACAGTATCAGGTTGCCTTCTGCGTGTTGTTGTTACCGTGCGGTTAGTCTAACCGCGGGGCTTCGGCTTGTAAAAATGTTTGTTCATGTAATTATTAGTCCCACATTGCTTATTTATAATCTCTTCTTCCGCCTGCTGGTGCCTTATTCGCACGAATTCTTTCTCTCCTTATCATTTCCGATTGTGTGCGCGACCTCTTTGATTCCCAATTCTTCTCGTCGCAACCTGCGCGTAGTCATTGCGCCCTAATTTTCTTGCTGCTCCTCTTCTTAAGTCGCTGCGACCTGTTCTTAAGTCTCCATGACCAGTTCTATTGACGCGACTTGTGCTTAGCCACGACGCCCTCCTTTTCTAGCTGCTCCTCTTCTTAATTTGCCGCGACCTGTTCTTAAGTCGCCGTTACCTGTTCTTATTGCCACGACTTGTTTTTCTAACTGTTCTCTGCTCATTTCTATGACAACCTCCGATATCTCTACCAACACTACTCCCTTTGCCGCTCCTTCCCCCACTCCTCCTACTCCATCGGGCAACCTTGACATCGTTTCCAAACTAATCGGTACCAACTACCCGTATTGGAGTGTCTCCTTCACCTTCCTTCTCCGCTCTCAATGACAACGCCATCATCTCACTGATGACCCTCCTCCACAAGAATCCCCTCTCTTTAACGATTGGGATGCCAGCGACGCTCTTGTCCGCACATGGCTGGCAAAAAGTTTCTCTAATGAATGCCTACCTATCATCCATCATGATGAAACGGTCAAGGCTACTTGGATTCATCTTGCCGCTTTATACTCCTAGGGGGCTTAGACGTCTCGCATTTATACTCTATATGTGGACCTCATTGCACGTCCCTCCATGTCTCCTGATGCAGCTTACTAATAAGTTAAGGCTCTCGGAGCCAAAATTATGAAGAATTGCCCCTTCTCTGCGGATCTGCCTTAGCAACACAAACACTTCCAGGAGCTTTTGGTTGTGTGCTATCTTCTACGACTCCCTGAGTATTATGACATGATCCGTCAACAGATCCTGGGCGAGGCGGAGTCTCCCACCCGGGATTCCACTGTTGCCTGCATTTTAGTGATTAACTCTCTGCTACAATGACCGTTTATATCATCCCTTCTCAACCGGACAACTACACTCACCAAACTATGCGAAGTGGCTCTGGTGGCCGCAACCACCCATCTGGCAAACGTGGTACTTCCTGCTTTCTCTCTTCTCACTGTGGCTGCACTGGACACACGGTTGATCGCTGCTGGAAGAAGCATTCTCATATTCCACCAATTGGGGACGCTTCCAACTCCTCTTCAAAGCCATCCGCCTCGGTGGTCACGTCATAAGGTAGTGCCCACGTCGGTACTTAAGGTAAATGGCTGATCGACTCTGGTGCTACCAATCATATGACCGGCAATCCACAATGTTTTTCTCTCTTAGAACATCATGATCGGTTGCCCTCGGTCCTTATTGCGGACGGTCTCCCTTACCGGTCAATCGAATAGGAGTGGTTTAAGTCACTCCGTCTCTTCACTTTGCGTACACACTCTACGTGCCCAAGCTCTCTTGCAATTTGTTATCTGTTACCTCTCTTTGCAAGTAACTACAATGCTCCATCACATTCACTTCTTTTCAGTATGGCGGCCTCTACTTCCTCGACAACATTTCTGCACTGTCCGTCTTCTCCTCCTATTCTACTAATCTTATCTAGTGGCACCTTCATCTTGGTCATGCTCCTCCATGACTTCTTCGTCAGCTTTTAGCCCACCTTACTCAGCAGAGTCCTACTCTCAACCGTGACGCATGTCAACTTGGCAAGCATCACCACTCCTCCTTCCCACCGAAGCAAGGTCATGTATCTTCCCGACCGTTTGATCTAGTTCACTCTGACATCTGGGTTCCTTCTCCTACCCTCACCATAGGTCGGGGTAGTTCATATTTTGTAACCTTTATTGATGATTTTTCTAGATGTACATGGGTGTCTCTTTTTAAGGATCGCTCCGAACTATTTTATTAATGAACATCGTTTTATTATATGATTAAGAATCAGTTTGATATTTCTATTAAAATCTTTCGCTCTGACAATGCTAAAGAATATCTTAGTAATGATTTCTCTTCTTTTTGTATGCAACATAGCATTATTCATCAAACTAGCTTTGTTTATACCTCACAGCAAAATGGGGTGGCAGAACGCAAAAACCGTCACCTCCTCTATGTAGCTCACACTCTAATGACACAGATGCATGTTCTTTGCTCCTATTGGGGCTACGCTGTCCTCATCTCCTACTATCTCATCAATTGCATTCCCTCCACAGTTCTCCATGGACAAATGCCATTATCCATTCCCTATCCGGGAGAGGATCCGTTTCCTCTCCCCTTGCGTATCTTTGGCTGCATGGCTTTTGTGCACGCTCCTTCTACAACTCATGACAAACTCGCCCCACGTGCCACCTAGTGTGTCTTTTTGGGTTACTCTACTACTCAGAAAGGCTATTGTTACTTTGACTCCATTCTTTGTAAACAATACATATTCGCGGATGTGACCTCCTTCGAGAATGCATCCTATTTCTCTTCTGACTCCTCTCCCTCTCTAGATATTTCTGCTCCTCCTACCATCCCCTCCCCCACGTCTACTCCCATCAAGATTTCTCCATTGTTGTCTCCACCGTCTCCTCCTTCTCTCTCTCCCTCTCCACCACTGCTCTCACCCTCCTCTCCGCAGCCATCTCTCTCCACTCCCGGGCCAGCTCTCTCCGCTATGGATGCTTCGGTTACTGAGGAACACGCTGACCTAAATCTTCCCATTGCTCTTCACAAAGGGGTTCAGACGTGTACCCAGCACTCACTGGCTGTTGTTGTTTCATATAATAGTCTACCTCCTTCTTGTTGGGCATTTACATTGGCTATCTATGCCACATCCACTCCCTGCACCTACCAGGAAGCTCTCGTTGTTCTTCATTAGAATGCTGCCATGGATGAGGATATTGCTACCCTTACTGAACGGGGTACCTAGACCCTTGTTCCTTCCCCTTTGGGCACTGAAGTGGTTGGCTTTCGCTGGGTCTTTGTTGCAATGTTCCGTCCAGACTGCAACGTGGATCGATACAAGGCCCGCTTGGTCACCAAAGGCTTCACTCAAACTTATGGTGTTGATTACTTTGACACCTTCTCTCACGTTGCTCGTCTAAGCACCATTCGGGTCCTTCTCTCTGTGGCTGTCAATAGGGATTGGCCCATTTCACATCTGGATGTCAAGAATGCCATTCTCTTTTGTAATCTTTAGGAAAATGTTTATATGGAGCAACCTCCTGGGTATGTTGCTAAGGGGGAGACACGAGTATGCCGGCTGAAGAAAACCATTTATGGCCTAAAGCAATGCCCTCAGGCTTGGTTTGACAAATTTAGTTGCATTATTTTGGCCAATGGTTTTCCAATAAGTTCAGCTGATCACTCCTTATTCATCCGCAAAACCTCCTCTGGCATGGTGGTTATTGTTGTATATGTGGATGATATTCTTCTAACTGACGATAACCAGGCTGGGGTAGCTTTGATAAAGAAATACCTCCGTCAACACCTGGTCACGAAGGATATGGGATCCCCCAAATACTTTCTCGGGATTGAAATCTCTCAGAAGCCCAACTCTTTGGTCCTCTCCCAATGAAAGTATTCTCTTGATTTACTAAAAGAGGCAGGGTTGACTTGTTCTAAACCTTTCTGATGTCCCATATCTATTGGAGAAGACAAAACTTGGACAGATGACTCGCCTCCTCTATCTGATACTACGAGGTAACTGCTTCTGGTTGGCCGACTCATTTATCTCACGGTGACCAGACTCGATATCTCCTATGTTGTAGGCAAGGTTAGCCAATTCATGCAAACTCCTAGGGAGTGTCATCTATAGTCTACCCTAAGGATATTAGATTATGTTAAAGCTACACCAGGGAAAGGATTGCTTTTTCAAAAGAATGGTCACTTGAGGGTTGAAGCGTACTCAGATTCAAGCTATGCTGATGACAAAGGAGACCACAAGTCAACATCGTGTTTTTGCATATTTGTTGGAGGAAATTTTGTGAGTTGGAAGAGCAAGAACCAGTCTGTTGTCTCCAGGTCTAGTGCAAAAGCGGAATGTCATAGTATGGCGTCGACAATATGTGAGTTTAAGTGGTTATGGGCTCTCATGCTTGACCTAGGAGAGGTCTATAACTATCCTCTTCCTATGTTCTTCTACAACAAGGCCGCGATATATATCTCCAAAAATTCGGTCTTTCATGAGAGAACAAAACACAGAAGATGACTATCATTTTATTCAGGAAGAGATTTTGAAGAAACAGATTTGCACGTCATTTGTCACTTCTGACAATGAGTTAGCAGATATCTTCACCAGGTGGGTGTTTGCTTCCTTGTTTCACATTTGCGACAAGCTGGGCATGATTGATATCTATGCTCCAGCTTGAGGGGGAGTGTTGCATGGTGTCCTTGCAATCATGTGGTCTGCCCTTGGAAGCTTGGAGACCGTGCGGTCTGGCAATTTGCCTCTAGCAGTTTGGAGACAGTGCGGTCTGGAGTTTTCTCTCCAACGGTTTGGTAGGCGGTTGGTGATGATTGGTGACCGGGCGGTCTAGGGTCTTGTTCATGGTGACTTGAAGATAGTGTCGGGTTGTCTTCTGCGTGTTGTTGTTACGGTGCGGTTAGGTTAACCACACAACTTATGCGGCTTGTATAAATGTTTGTTCATATAATTATTAGTCCCATATTTCTTATTGTAATCTCTCCTCTCTTCTCCATTCTATAAAAGGGAGGTCATACCTTTGTAATAGATACCTTTTTGGATAATAAATATTTTGTTACTCTAAATTTCGGTCTAGTTTTTCTTTTTGCACAACCTCTATTCGCCAAGAAGAAATCAGGAGATGCAAGGCAAAGCACTTCGACAAAAACGTCCTCCTCAAAAATTTCCTAACAGGAGACCTAGTCCTGAAAAAGGTAGATGCCGCAAGAAGGGGAGCAATGGTTTGCAAGCTACATCCGAACTGGGAAGGTCCCTTCATCATCCAGGAAGCCCTATCCACTGGAAGGTACTATTTTTAGGATCAAGTTGTTTAGTAGCTGGGAGGTACCTGGAATGGGGTTGACCTGAAAAGGTTCTATTCCTAGCGGTAACATGTTGGGTATTCTTTGTAGTCATGTTGATATTAATATGAACAATTGCAACAAATTATTCCTTCATTTGGTAATTCTTCTCAAGACATCTGACGACATTGAGATCCAGCCCCGCGATCGACTTCAGAAACCAGCGGTCGACCTATTCGTCATAAATAGCCCAGAACAGATGATGGGACGATGCCTTGGGACGTGAGTGCTCTTGTAAGACCGAGCCTTTGCAATTGACGACCGAGATCAGCTCCCCCCTTTGCATGTCAACCTAGGTTCCCCCGATTGCATTTCTCTTCCGACTGGAGGAACTGTCAGGAACAGGTCCAGACACTTACCTCCCGTACTCGATGAAGGGCCGATCTCATCCAGCAATTATCAACCAAGGAATCTCAACTAGTGATCAAGTAGGATAACCTTCCAAAGGAGGGGCGAAGAAAAGTACAAGGGAAGATGTTGGCCTCGAGTGCATCCTAAAGGACCCTCAGAGGAACATTACCCTCCGCTCATACACTAGCGCTCACAGGCAGATGACATGACCAAAAGCAATCTCCACTGTTGAGTCAGGATATGAGAATTCGACCCGTTCTTCCTAAATAGCCCAGTACAGATGATGGGACGATACCTCGAGAAGCGTCCTTGTAACACCGAGCCCCTACATTGATGGCCTAGATCAGCTCCCCCTTGTACGTCGGCCTAGGTTCCCCCGATTGCATCTCTCCTCCGACTGGAGGAATTATTAGGAACAGGCGTAGATGCTAGCTTCACAACTTGACGAGTTAAAGATCGTCTCTGTTAAACATATCCTTCATTTGCAAAACATCGGCACAACTAACTCATCTGTCACCTCTCAAGTAAGCAGGAGGGAATCATCTCAGCTCCGATTGAAGTCCTCAAGTGGAAGTGTTATCATAAGACTGAGTTCCTGCATGTCTCCTCTTCTGCACATCGGCAAACGACCTCCTCGGGTGAAACAATGTTCCTCGTTGGAGTGGTATCATAGCATGCCACCTTTGTATGAGCTTCTCTCCTATAGATTGACTACTTGCCTCCCCAAGTCAACTCACACCACTCCAGTTGAGCAAGGATCCAGAGATTTATCGACTCCAACAATTATTAAAGTCCTCGAGTGGTAGAGTTATCATAAGTCCAAGATCCTGCACGAGCTCCTCTCCTGCATATCGTCAAACGACATCCTCGAGTGAGAGCTCCGATTGAAGTCCTCGAGTGGTAGTGTTATCGTAAGTCCAGGTTCCTGAACGAGCTCCTCTCCTGCATACCGGCCAACGACCTCCTTGATTGAGAGCTCTGATTGAAGTGCTCAAGTGGTAGTGTTATCGTAAGTCCGGGTTCATACACGAGTTCCTCTCCCACATACAGGACAATGACCTCCTCGAGTTAGAGCTCCGATTGAAGTCCTTGAGTGGTAGAGTTATCGTAAGTCTAGGTTCCTGCACGATCTCCTCTCCTACATAACGGCCAACAACCTCCTCGAGTGAGAGCTCCAATAAAGTCCTCGAGTGGTAGTGTTATTGTAAGTCCGGGTTCCTGCACGAGCTCCTCTCCTATATATCAGCCAACGACCTCCTCGATTGAGAGCTCTGATTGAAGTCCTTGAGTGGTAGTGTTATCGTAAGTCCGAGTTCCTGCACGAGCTCCTCTCCTGTACACAGGCCAACGACCTCCTCGAGTGAGAGCTCTGATTGAAGTCATCGAGGGGTAGTGTTATCATAAGATCGAGTTCCTGCACGAGCTCCTCTGCTGCACATTGGCCAACAACCTCCTCGGGTGCGACCAAGTTCCCCGTTGGAGTGGTGTCGTAGCATGTCACCTATGTACAAGCTTCTCTCCTACAGACCGACTACTTGCCTCCCTGATACGACTCTCCACCTCCAGTTGAGCTCGACTCTTGCTAGATGTCGACCACTTCCCGCACACCGGTTAAGCTTGGCTCCTATGAGGTATGCAACTATGCAGGTGCAAGCATGACATGACGAGTATGTTAGTAAATACAGACGCGAGCATCAAATTGCGAGCTGGTGGAGCTACTATGTCCATGCAAGCACGACTACGTGACTACGAGCTATATCAGTGTGCAGGTAAACACTTGGCGAGCTCTCATCCTCTCTGAGCCTATGAGCATAACGAGCGACATCAACCAGTGAGCACGCGAGTAAAGACAAATAAAGGGAGAGTAATCTATAACTTGTATACAAAGCATCATAACTTAATAGATTTGGACGTCAGAAGCAGTGGTGTGCCCATAAGGGAAATCACATATAAAAGTCCACTTTTTCATTAATTGGAATTCTTCTTTGTAACCTGTGGTAAACCCTGCCCCCTGTAGGGAACACCTCTGGCTGTGAAAATCTCATATAATTATCTTGTTAATGAGTTAGACCCAGCCCACTAGGACTCACTACTAACCATGATGACTTATAGTATGTCTTAGTCCAAATTATACCATGGGTATGGACTTGGTTAAGGTAAGGAGATACCCAATGAGAATAAAGGAGGAATTTAACATGAGAATTACAACCTAATAGATAACTCAGGTGACCCTATGGTCCCTTTTAAGGATTACTCAAACCGGTAAACTACTTTAAGGAGAATTGAGACCAATAATACATTAGCAGAATGATAGAAGACAAGTATTCTTAACCCTCGTACCGATAATAAGATTACTCAGAGACAACCACCAAGACAAACAGCAATACATAGGCTTGACCAGAACTTGGTTTGAGGCCCATACCAATCCAGTAATCCAAATGACTTGAAATTTTGTATGGGGGTCACTCTTACCTATACCTAGAACATATCCAAAAATGAGAATTTTTGGAGAACATTTCCTATAGTTTTTTGTAAAAATGTAATAATCCATGAATAAATTAATTAGGTGTCCTGAACATCTCAAAACTCCCCCAAATTTTGGTGGGTGGTCTTAGAGAAAATGTTAGGGCTCTGGTAAAAATCTCATCTCATTTGGTGATGTTTTGGTTAGGTATTGATCCAACCCTAGGTATACCCTTATAGGATTATTTGGGTCAAAGTGCTCTTTTTGGTGTTTGAGTGGTCAAATCCCCTCAACAGAGGCTTATATTTTGGCCACTGATTTTATATGGCATGTAACACCCTCCAATGAGATTTGGGATGTTTTGGGGTAGGGTATCCCTAGAACCCTAGGGTAGGCTCCTTTTTTGGATATTTTAAGGGTTTGAAGGTCATGGGGTCAAATGACCTTGTAATGACTTGAGACTTGGTGGTGACTACGAGCTATATCAGTGTGAGATTTGGACGTCTGCCTCTCTTGAGGGGTGCATGCAACTCTCTTTACTCTTCAGTGTTCACTTAAAAAAACGAGCCTCTCGGCTAGCTAAGAGTGAAAACAGAGATGGAAATTATATAACGATGATATAATTCCAAAAAAGAAAAATAAAGAGTAATTCGAAGGCGTAAACCCTAAAAAGGAAAGGTAAATTCAAAGCATCATAACTTAATAACCTCGAACATCGGATCATCAAGATTGAGTACAAGGATGATTAGTTAATCATATATAAGTGGAAGAGGAGGGATGAGTAGAATAGCATTAAGAACACAAATTAAAAGGGCACTTTATATTGATAATGAGAGAGAGCTACACTTGAAAGAAAAATTACAATTGCATGGAAATTAAACTATGCTAGCATTACATTAAACTACTAAATCAAATACCAAAGTTATTACAAAAGATTAAACTAAACAAGGGATAAGAAAACTAAAATGAGAAAGAGAGAGAGCAGGAGAAAAAGCATGAAAAACACAAGTAAATAAATGGGCAGCACCTCCCCTCTCCACCCAAACTGTTCTGGAATGCAAGGGGTGGCCTTGTATTTATAGACAAAATCTCGGGTTGGTCACGCCCTATGACACGCCTTGGGCTGGCATGTCTGGGTGGCGTGATACGTACGGGGTTTACCTCGTGCTCTGGATTCTGGCGGGAAGGATGATTGCTTTTGTACGATTGTGGACACGCCCTGGGTAATGCTAGTGTAGGGGCGGCATGACACGCACGTCACGTCAAAATCATTGGTCGAAAATCCGTTAGTCTTGGAAAAAGGTTGAACACGGCCAGGCACACGGCCGTGTAGGGGGCCATATTAGTACTATTGGCGTGCACAAGCAAAAAATCAATAAATGCGCCAACAAGCTTCGGGATGAGGGCGACACGCCCCGTGACACGCTCTATGACACGCCTAGGGAGGGCGTGTCAGGGGGGCATGTCAACAGTTTTTCCTATTATTCTGACTCTAGCAGCAGGCTTCCTCGGGATCGGGTCACACGTCCCTATCACACGCCCAGGGAGGGCGTGTCAGGGGGGGCGTGTCAGGTCACTTTTGGCAAAAATTCTGGAAACCTGCAAAATGACAAGAAAACATTAGCAGCAATAATATATACATTATAAAGTCAATAAATAAGCTTACAAGACATGATTAGTGCAATAAAAATACGAAAATATACCCTAATAGTTTAGACTACAAAACGTGCTATCAATTTTCCCCAAGATTAAGCTTTGCTTTTCCCCAACTAAAGATAAAAAACTAGATAACCAGAAAATAGGACTAATCATAAAGTTCCAATTATGTCTACATAAGTATTATGTGAAATTCTAAGTAGGGAGAAGGTGAAACGTAAACCTAAAACAATTATTTAAACATGGCTTACAATTTAAAAACTTTACTAATCAAAATAAATCATCCAAAATTTTAACAAATTCTTTAAATAGATTTAAGAAATGGAACAAAATGAAAAATCCATTGAGTTGTTACTAGATCCAAGGTACACATTATAATTATATCAATTAAATAACAAATATCTAAATTTAAATTCAAAACTAATACTGATTTACTTTTCTTCTTTTCTTAGCTAATAAATAAAAATCAAATGCATGAAACAAAAGGACTTATTAGGAACGAAACGTTTGGTTTAGGATTATGATTAGGAGTGGAATCCAAAGATAAAGAAGGAGGCTCAAAAATAACACTAAATAAAAACAAAAGTTTTAAAATTTTAATTTTAAATAAAATATTTTTTTCTTTCTTTTTCTTCTTTTCCATTTTTCTCTTTTTCAAAATAAAGGACATAATTAATTTTTCTTTTCGTTTTGAATTGGCCAAACAAAAGTAAACACTTCTTTTGAGCATATTTTTTCAAAAACTTCTCCAAAAATATAACAAAAAAACTTATCATAATCATAAAAATTTTTAAATGAAACTAAAAAAGACTAGTGTGATTAGATAGGTTGGAAAATTTGGCTTTGGTGAAGATGAAATGGTGAGTGGAGCTATCTATTGAAATTGGAAAAAGGCTCAAAAGCGGCTAACTAGGGGTAATGTCTTTTATGTTGGCAAGAAGGCTCAAATGAAAACCAAAATGGCCAAAATCATTTTCATGCTTTTAAATTCTTTTAAAACATAGATTTGAAAATTTTCAAATAACAAGTTATAGATAATAAAAGAGGATTGATGAAATTATCATAAAAATAGAAATAATAGGTGATTTGAAT
Organism: Platanthera zijinensis; assembly: GCA_039513925.1. Taxonomy (NCBI): domain Eukaryota; kingdom Viridiplantae; phylum Streptophyta; class Magnoliopsida; order Asparagales; family Orchidaceae; genus Platanthera; species Platanthera zijinensis. The sequence continues at coordinate 48,228,541 of CM077083.1, forward strand.
CGTTCACATCTACTACGCTAATCAAAAGTCGACCTTAAAAAAATTATCCAAAAACGAAAAGGAAAATAGTGGATGAAAAATTTTCGAGAAAGTAAAGGAAATAAAGAACGAAAACCATAATAAAAATACGAGTTTTAGAAAAAACGTTTCACATTAACATGCTATCGTGAAATAGAAACACAGCATGACCAACATTTTACTTGTGAAACATAATTAGAAAGAACGATTAGAAATATTATAATTAGCTAAGTTGTTTATATGGGATTTTGAGAAAAACAAAACTAAAGCAAGGGGTACATTTGAAATAACAAAAAAAACATCTAAACTATTAAAGTAAAAACAAATAGTAAATATTTATTTATATTTTGAAATATTCACTTTTTTGGATTTTTAAAATATTTTTCTATTTTTTTGGATTTTTAAATATACACTTTTTTTGGATTTTTTTTTAAAATATACACAAATAGTAAAAAGAAGGAGGAAATTCTCCCCCAAGATTAAAATGGACATTGTCCTCAATGGATAAAGGAGGTTAGGGAGAGTGAAAATTAAACAGAAGTGAAAGTCCAGAATTGAAAAAATAGGTACTTTCCCGGATTTAGGTGTCACGATAGTTGAGTGATGCCGCTCCCCCATGCTTGTGCTATGCATCTTCATGAAATGTTTTTTTGGATTTCGTGATGGAATCAGCAGCGTTGGACCAGGCGATCGAGCTTTAGCTTGTCGAAGCCATTAGGGGAAAAAAATTATAAAATAAAGAAAATAGAAAAAAATAACTTGGGTTGCCGCCCAAGAGCGCCCATTGTTTAAAATGTCATTTGAGCTCGACGCAACAAAATAATTTTGTCCAAAAATATTTTGTCCAAAATAATAATTAAAGTTTTTAACAAAAACAAAATAGTGATAAGTTACAGATCGTGCAGTAGAAATTTAACATTGTTCGGACTGACATCATCATCACTAGAAAAATATAGTTTAAGACGATGACCATTCACTTTGAAATCACTCTTATCAGGGTGTGAAATTAAAACAACATCATAAGGAAAAACTTCTTAAACAAAAAACGGCCTAGACAATTGTGACTTTAATTTGGACGAAAATAGTCTTAAACGAGAATTATAAAGAAGAACTTGGTCGCCCGGCTTAAAGGTTTTTGGGTGCCTTTAGTGTTTGTCGTGAAAATGTTTCGTCCTCTCTTTATAAAATTTGTTGTTTTCGCATGCGTAAGAGCGCCACTCATCGAGTTCATTAAGTTGAAATTTTCTAAGGTAACCGAGAGAGTGGGGATCAAAATTAAAAAACCATAAGGCCCAAAAAGCACGGTGTTCTTGTTTTACGGGTAAATGGCACGATTTTACATAAACCAACCGATACGACGTACATCCGATGGCGATTTTGTACGCTTTTTGATAGGCCTATAGAGCATCGTTTAATTTGGCTGACCAGTCTTTTCTAGAGGTGGAAACAGTCTTTTCTAAAATTCTTTTAATCTCTCTATTCACTACTTCGACTTGTCTGTTAGTTTGTGGGTGGTAGGCAGTTGAAAGCTTATGTGTAACACCGTATTTAATAAGGATTTTAGAAAACTGTGTTACAGAAATGAGAACCCTTATCGCTAACGATGTCTCGCGGCATACCGAATTGAGAAAATAATTTTCTTAAGAACGTAACTATAACTCGGGCGTCATTAGTAGGAAGAGCTTGGGCTTCAGCCCATCGAGAAAAAAATTCTATGGCAACTAAAATAAATTTATTCCTGAATCTAGAAGGAAGGGGGATAACAAAATCAATTCCCCAGAGGTCGAAAACTTCGCACTCAAGGAACTAATTTTGCGGCATTTCATTTTATTGGAAATATTGCCCGACCGTTGGCAATTATAACACCTACTCACAAAGGCTTGCATTTCTTTAAACAAGCTAGGCCAGTTAAAACCCGAACAAAGCACTTTGTGGGTGGTGCGAGCAGCTTGATAGTGACCACCAGTCGTTTCTTTATGCAAATGTTTTAAAATATCTAAACCTTCCTCTAAAGAAACAAATCTCCTTATCACCGGTCCACATAGACTGTGAAAAGATGCGGTCCTCCCAAAAATAGTTGTTCAACTCAAAAAAAAAATTCTTCTTTTGTTGAGAGGAGAACTCCTTTGGGAGCACACGAGCCACTATATAGTTGGTGATGTGTGCAAATTAAGTAGAAGTAGATGTGTTAATTTAAAGAAACTTCTCATCTGGGAATAAATCGTTAAAATATTTTTCATCTAATTTTTCTATAAAGGGATTGTCTAGTCGGAAGAGATGGCCAGGGGCAGGATTCTCGGCTCCTTACTTATCACGGATCTCTAAGTCAAACACCTGGAGGAGTAAGATCCAGCGAATCAAGTGCGGCTTGGCATCCCTCTTAGCAAGAAGATATTTGAGGGCCGAGTGTTCCGTAAAAACAATAATTTTGGAAAGCATAATATAAGGTCAGAATTTATCAAAAGCAAATACTAGCTAGGAGCTCCCTCTCGGCCGTGGTGTAATTTTCCTGTGTAGATGTGAGTGTTTTACATGCATAATAGATGGGGTGGAAGTTTTTAGATATTTGTTAACCTAATACGGCTCCTACCGCGTAACTACTCACATCACACATAATTTCAAAGGGAAGGCCCCACACCAGAGCTATCATAATGGGGGCATTAATTAATTTATCTTTTATTAATTCGATGGCAAATAGACAAAGGTCATCAAAAATAAATTGGGCGTCTTTTTCTAAGAGTTGAGTAAGGGGTTTGGTGATTTTGGAGAAGACTTTTATGAAACGACGGTAAAAGCAAGCGTGTCCTAGGAATCTTCTTATAGATTTGACATTCGTAGGCGGCAGTAGCTTCTCGATAACTTCTATCTAAGAAATATAAACTTCAATTCATCTCGCAGAAATTTTATGACCCAAAACTAACCCTTCCTTCACCATAAAATTACATTTTCCTAATTTAGGGCAAGGTTAGTTTCTTCGCATCATTCTAAGACTTATTTGATGTTTTCTAAACAACTATCAAAGGCATCACCGAACACGGAAAAATCATCCATGAATACCTCCATAATGCTTTCTACGTACTTGTCGAAGATAGCGAGTATACATCGCTGGAATGTAGCTGGCGCATTGCATTATCCAAACGACATTCTTTAGTAGGCAAGGTGTCGAAGGGACAAGTAAACGTAGTTTTCTCCTGGTCCTCGGGAGAGATAGGGATTTGAAAATACCTCGAGAGGACATCGAGAAAACAATAAAAGCTATGGCCAGAAAATCACTCTAAAATCTGATCGATGAACGACAAGGGAAAGTGGTCCTTGCGGGTGGCATCATTTAACTTACGATAGTCAATACAAATTCGCTACCCCATCACCGTCCATGTTGGGATTAAATAATTATTTTCATTTACAACTATAGTTATCCCTCCCTTTTTTGGTACTACCTGAACAGCGCTAACCCACATACTATCGGATATAGGATAGATAATTCCCGCATCTTACACTTTCATAACCTCACCCTTTACAACTTCTTTCATGTTTGGGTTTATACAGCAATGAGGTTGTATGAAGTTATGCGAATTATCTTCCATTAAGATTTTGTGAATGTAGAAAGATGGGCTTATGCCCTTGATATCATAAATTTGCCAGGCAATAGCTCGATGATGTTTACGTAAAACTAGAAGGAGTTTATCATTTTGTACTTCAGTCAGGTGGGGCGAAACTATTACTGGTAGCCTTGAATCCTTTTCTAAGAAGGCATACCTAAGATGTTCGGGCGGTTCCTTTAATTCTAGGGTAGGGGGTATTTATATGAGGTTGTAGAAATTCTTTCTTTTTCAAACAGTATGTCTTCGTAGACTTTTTTATATGGAAAATTAAAAGGAGTGGGGTAAGTGGACATGGCAGCTTCTTGCAAAGATTCTATTTTAAGAGTAGAGGGAGGACAAAAATAAGAAAATTCATTTTCACTATCAGAAGGGTAGTAGGAAGATTCATCACTTAAGGCTTCTACGAAAAAATAGGAGTCATCATTCTCCAGTGTATTTTTCATCGAAGGGGTGATAGAGAAGGTCACTTCATCGTCGCCTACTCGAAGAAAGAGTTTACCATTGCTTATGTCAATGATACCTCGGGAGGTGGCAAGGAAGGGTCGGCCAAGGATCAAGGGAACCTCGACGTCTTCTTCGATGTCAAATATGACAAAATCCACCGGGAAGATGAATTTATCGACTTTGACTAAAACATCCTCCACTATTCCTAATGGGTATTTAATAGATCTATCAGCAAGGTGGATACTCATATGCGTAGGGTTAAGGCTACCAATTCCTAACTTCTTAAATAACGAGAGGGGCATCAGGTTGATACTCACACCAAAGTCGGCTAATGCGTGCTCGACAAAAAGATCACCGAAGACACATAAAATAGAAAAACTACCAGGATCACTGATCTTCTTTGGTAAGCCGTTTGTTAAGACCGCAGAGCACTCGGCGTTTAGCATGACGTGCGAAAAGTTCTCTCACTTCTTTTTGTTAGTCAGGAGATCCTTAAGGTACTTTGCGTACTTTGGCATCTGGGAAATAACTTCATGGAAGGGTAGGTTTATGTGGATTTGCTTAAATATTTCTAGGAAGCAAGAGTATTGATCATCCTGACGTTGTTTGTTAAGTTCGGAAGGTTATGGTGAGTTTGATTATTATTAAAGATGGGTGGTGGAGCGAGATCTTTTTCCAAAACAGAGAGTGGAGTGATAACTTATTTTTAAGTGGGTGGTGATATTTTCAAAACGGGAGCGGAGCTTTCCTCGGGATCTTCGCTAACCATACTAGAAACTTGCTTCCCACTCCGAAGAATTATAGCTTTGGCTTTCTCTCTTAGGTTGTGCTCGGTATTTGAAGGAAGAGACCCTACTGGTCGCTTATAAATAATTTTTGCGAGTTGTCCTACTTGATTTGCAAGACTTTTAACGCTTCCGGTGAAGGTTCTTATAATAGCGTCATTTGTGGTAATATATTTAGAAAGTAACTCCTCCAAGCTTGGAGGTTTTGGATAGTTTTGAAAAGTTGGAGGTGGTGCAGAAAAATCATTTTGTTGTGGCAGGCGCATTCCGTTCGAAGGATTACTCCACAAAAAAATTAGGGTGGTTTCGTAAAGCTGGATTATAACTATTCGGAAAAGCAAAACCCGGAGCATGAAAATTCGCAGCAGAAAAATTATTAAAAGCATTTCTAGGAATATTATTAACATAATTTAATTGTTCGGGAGCAGGAGTTGCAGATTCCCATACCTGAGGGGCGGGGGCAGCAATCATCTCCGTAATTTTTTTACATAAAATTTCTACTTGCAGAGCTAGCTGAGAGACGTTGCCCACTTCAAATATACCTGCATGTTTGTTTGGGTAGGACCTAGGCACATTCCACTGACAGGTTTTTATGGCCATGTCCTCGAAAAGCTCAAGAGCTGCTTCCGGGGTCTTATGGTTTAAAGTTCCACCAGAAGCTGCGTCTATCATTTGCTTTTTATTTTGATTTAGCCCATTATAAAAAGTCTGTACTTGTAACCATACAGGCTAGGCTTCAGTTCAAAATTATTATTGGCTAAAGTAGGGCGCACTATGCTTTATTCTGTTCCATCTAGATTCAGTTGTGCATAATAAGACATAGGACTATGCACAGCTTTCTCTATGTGGGGTTCTTCCATTCTCAAAGTAGAAAATGACTCAGATTCCTCAACCACTATTTGGAGAGTAGGGCCTTGAAATCGCGATCTTCTCCGAAGAGTACGCTCAATTTTGTGGTCCAAGTCCAAAATAACTGATGGACTCCCGTGGGTCATACACTAGAAGAAGAGTAGATAAAGAAAGAAAAATAAATAAATTAGAAAAAGAGAAGCTAAATTTTTTTGAAATAAATTTTTTTATGTTTTAACTCCCGAACATCCCAAGGGATACCTAATGTAGGATTCATAAGGTACTAGGCAAGATAGTGGTATTTAAGCCTCTTTGCCCTTTTCGAGAGAGTTAGGTGGTGTAGTAAAAGTGTGAAGTGGGTTTCTATTAAGAGCATTAATATTTTTTGATTTTAAATTTTTTTAGAAAGAGGATGAGAAAGATAAAAGATAAAAGTAATAGGCTCATATTTTCAAATTATAAACAAAAGTTTTTCCCAAGCAACGGCACCAAAAACTCGGTGTCGGGATAAAGATAGCCGAACTAGCAATCTAACTAGACAAGTACACCTATCGAACGGTAGCTAGGGAATACAAGTGTCGTATTGAAATCCGGGAACTATTGAGTAAACCTACTCACATGAAAACTATTATCTTATCAAAGGATGGTTTTAGTGTTAAGAGAAAACTATATGCACTTAAGAAAGGAAATATTACACAAACAAGAGAACTAATTGCAGTTAAATAGAGAGCTAATAAAAAAAATTACAACGAAGGGTTGGAATAATGAAATGGAATAACACTCGATCGAGAATCACCTCGACAAGAGTTTACTAAAAATGCGATAAAAACCTAACTTAATAGGGTAAACGTCCTTGGCTGTGGAGGTTCCTTAGGATTATACTCGCTTCTCTCGAAGTAATGCCCAACTAAGTTTAGGAAGGTCTGACTGAACTCTCGTCCAAATCGGAGGCCTAAAGCTCGCTTTACACGGTGAACCCCACTCTTGGATTTCACTCCAATTTGGGAGATTTGGACGTCTGCCTCTCTCGAGGGGTGCGTGCAACTCTCTTTACTCTTGAGTGTTCACTTAAAACTACGAGCCTCTCGGCTAACTAAGAGTGAAAATAGAGATGGAAATTATATATCGATGATATAATTCCAAACAATAAAAATCAATAGTAATTTGAAGGCCTAAACACTAAAAAGAAAAGGTAAATTCAAAGAATCATAACTTAATCAACCTAAACCTCAGATCATCAGGATCGAGTACAAGGAGGATTAGTTAATCATTATGAAGTGGAGGAGGAGGGATGGGTAGAAGAATATTAAGAACACAAATTTAAAGGGCACTTTATATTGATAATGAAAGAGAGCTACACTTGAATGAAAAATTACAATTGCATGGAAATGAAACTATGCTAGCATTACATTAAACTACTAAATCATTTACCAAAGCTATTACAAAAGCATAAACTAAACAAGGAATAAGAAAAACTAAAATGAGAAAGAGAGGGAGGGGGAGAAAAAACTTGAAAAAACACAAGTAAACAAAAGGGCATCACCTCCCCTCTCCACCCAAATTGTTCTGGAATGCAAGGGGTGTCCTTATATTTATAGGCAAAATCTCGGGTTGATCATGCCCGATGACATGCCCAGGAAGGGCTTGTTAGGGGGTGTGATACGTATGGGGTTGACCTCGGGCTCTGGATTCTGGCGCGAAGGATGAATGCTTTTGTATGATGGTGGACACGCCCTAGGTCACGCCCGTGTAGGGAGGGGGCGTGACACGCACGTCATGTCAAAACCATTGGTCAGAAATAAGTCAATCTTGGAAAAAGGTTTAACACGATCGGGCACACGCCCGTATAGGTGGGCGTGTCTGTACTATTGGCGTGTACAGGCGAAAATCAAGAAATGTAATAGTTAGCTTTGGGATGAGGGCGACACGCCCGTGACACGCCCTGTGACATGCCTAAGGAGGGCATGTCAGGGGGGCATATCGATGATTTTTCCTGTTATTCTGACTCTAGCAGCAGGCTACCTCGGGTTCGGGTCACATTGTAACACCCCTACCCATTACGTGCAACATAGTAGAAGGTCCGGTCGGGGCCCCACACCATGTCTTACAAACAGGCGGAGACGTTACTAAGTAATACCAAATACGCATCCTATCACAGAGCATTCTAGCGGAAGTTTAAAGGGTTGCAAGAATGAACTCAAACATCAACAAAGAAGTCCACAGCTAAACCAAACATGCCATAATATAAAACAACAAGTACGGCCTTATGGCCTATTACAAGTGTTACTCTTTATACAAGAAGGTATCTTCCATACATTGGCACGCAGGCCGACCACACATGAGTTCTTACATAAGGTACAAAAATAACCTTCAAGGGCTAGCACTCAGCAGCAGTAGCTTAGGGTCTTCCATCCTCGTCCCTGCTTGGCCCTTCTTGACCTGCACGCAAAAGATCCTCCAAGCAGTGGCAAACAAAGCAACGATCAGCATTTGGCTGATCATTTATAACGACCCTGTCCCTGGCACGGGACAGTGGAATTCCTTCCCTGCATATCACTTATATACAATCAAAAGGGCATGCTTTAGCACATCACACTTGTACGCCCGTACAAGTCATCATCCATCACAAACATCGGCACGACGGCCCGACGTTCCGTACTCTCATGGCACATTATCGGTGTACCAGAAAACCAGGGTCCCACCACCGTTCAGAGGTCCCAGACATGACGGCAATTTGTGAGCATTCCAATCCTCCATGGCTCAAATAGCCGGAGCGATTCTCATTCTGTGATCCTAACAGGGCCTTAAGCACCCCAGGGTTAGACAACCAGAATGCGGGTACAGATCAGCCTTTCCCGTAGCTCACATACGTCAGACGTCGATCCGGACTGACACGGGTACAGCTTCACCTTTCCCGTTCGCCACATAGGCTTTTCTACAGTTGCAGTGCCACCGGCTCAACAAGTAGTATTCACAACTACAAGGGTTGAGATCACACATCATCAACCCATCCACATACTATCCTGCTGCACCAAGCTGCAGGTGTCCACCAAGAACATCACACGCATCACAATAATACAGAGTCTTGCTCTAATATGCATACAATCATCACAAATCCGGACCAATCTGTCCAGATGGCTTCACACAGCCTGCCTACCAGTACTTATCGCTTCCGGGACTACTCCATCAAGGATCAAGGGATGGAGTTCAACATCCCAAGAGAATTCAACTCTACCTTTGTAGAGGATTCATGCATATGCACAAAGGAAGGATTTCACAAATCCAAGGAGGAATTCGTTACCCTTGAAGGACGTTTTGGAGCCATGGCAAGCACTGCTTGGAGCTCTGCCTTCCCAAATATGGCCTCCAATCGCGAATCCGAGCTTGGACTAGCTGGATCTCCCTTTCCTTCCTCCTCCTTCTTCTTCCTTCCTTCTTCCTCTTTCCTTCTCTCACTTAAGAAGATAAAGTGAGGAAAATCTTGCTGGTTCGGGGTCTTAAAGAGGTTGGAAAAACTGAAGACCACCAGATCTGGAAAGAGGGAAACAAACGGCCGAGATCTGCAGAAAAAGTCAATTTCGGCCCTGACACGCCCTGTGACACGCCCGTGTCACAGGCCGTGTCCCTTAAGCGGCCCTAAGCGGCAAAGAACCGCCTCACTACATGGGTTGAACACGCCCGTGACCATCGCCTAACCTGACACAGCCTAAGACACGCCCGTGTCTCTGGCCGTGTCTCGTATCTCGACGAATCTCGTCAATCGCCGAGATTAGTCTCGCCGATCGTCGACATGATCTCGCCGATTGTCGAGAAGGACACGCCCTGTGACACGCCCGTGTCACAGGCCGTGTCGCCTCTTCTCGTCGATCACGATGCTCAACGATCATCGAACGCGCGACCTGCAATAACCCGAGGAGGACACGCCCTGGCTCACGCCCGTGTCTCAGGCCGTATCAATCCAAAAACACCCGAAACTATACTTTGAAACTTACTTGAGACCAGCTCGAGTATTTGCTTGACACGCCCTGGGACACGCCCGTGTCCCAGGCCGTGTCACTTGACCTGAAAACCAAAACTGGGTTTTGGGGTATTACACACATGCCCTGTGACAATCCTAGGGAGGGAATGTTAGGGGGGCGTGTCAGGTAATTTTTGGCCAAAATTCTGGAAACCTGGAAAAAGACAAGAAAATATTAGCGGCAAAAATATATACATACGGAAGTAATTAAATAAGCTTATAAGACATGATTAGTACAATAAAAACAAGAAAATATACCCTAATAGTTTAGACTACAAAACATACTATCAACAAGTCAGTGATGGATTCACCTTCCCGCGGCCTATTTAGCTTGTAAGGCTAGATAAACCCGATTAGAGCATCAGGAATTTTTTTAAGAAGTTCCTCATCAATCTTCGACATGTTGGACGAGTTCTAGTTGGCGTATCTCGAAAACCAGCCCCCTTATTTATAGAGTTCAAACTGGCCTTCGATAGTTGCTAGCAACTAAGATTCTCGCCCATGCAGCTCGCCAAATAAGTGTTCGGTGATTCTTTCTTAGTTCCTGCATCACTCGAAAAGAGCGGGGATTATGTACAACCCGTATTCGTCGAGAGTGGGTCCTACCATAGCCAGCTCAGTAGAAGGCAAGGTCAACAAGTAAGGACATAAGTCAGATTAAGCACGTAAGACAGCAGAAGGCCTGGATGAGTATGACGAGCTCCCCTCGCATGCTCGCAAGGTAGGCGACTAGGCGATATACTCTCCCAACCATGCGAGCTCCTCTAGGAAGTCGCCTAGTTGCCGTGGGGTGGGGTATATATAAGACCCCCCCTCCCCCAGGATTTCCCTATAAATAGGACCCCGGGGGTACAAGGAGAGGCACTTGAAATCCACCGCAGGATACTAAGCAAACTCTTCTTTTAGGGTACCAGTTGTGCCTTTGGATTCCTTTTCCTTAGAGACCAGGTCCCGAACTTACGACTTAGTCACAAGCTAGTCTCCCTCGTACCTAGCTAGTTCGGACAATTTTGGTTGAGAAGGGGCAGCTTTTTTCGAGCATTCGAGTACGTGGTGGGACCTTCCTGCCACAACATCTGGTGTCCTATTTTCCTTCGTTCTTTATTCTAGTCAAACTAGCTGTTTAGTCTTACCCCTGAACCGGTAACCTTAGGTGGCTTTGATCCGAATTCTGAAGTCGAGATTTTCTTGGCTTCAATAATATATATAAATAATATAAATTTATAATTATAATTATAATTATATATTTATTACCATAAATAAAAAATGAATTAGTTAATTAGGGTGGTTGGTTAGGTACATAAATTATTTTTGAGATGTCTTCAGTTCGAATCTCAGCATGTGTATATTAAAAAATATTATTTTTGTATATAAATATTATTTTAATTTAACCAAATAATTATATAAAATACAAAACATTAGCATCAAAAGAATTCCATCCAAAAAAATCCTTGTTAATTAGAAAGAAATAAATTCCTTGTTAAATTTAGTTACGGCCATATTAACTACAATTTTTTTTTTCATTTCTAAATTCCTTTATTTTTAAAATTAGTAAAAAAATTAACTAATTAGCAATTAATTTTGCTCCTTGCTAGTCAAGGTTTTTCTTATTGTGAGAGCTGTAAAAGTAAGGCAAGCTAATTGTTCTATAATAAGAAAATGGAAGAGTAAACAAGTAAAATAGATCAGCAGTATATGGAAAATAAATTAAGAAATAAGTAATCTTAACTTATATGAATGCCCATACAACATATAAGTTAAGGGGTCTTTTACAAGGCTCCCATCGTATAAAAAGTAACATACCAATTTATACAATGGGGTGTCTGGTTGTATGCAAGTATGGGTGAAGGGAAATATTATGCCATGATTCAGGAAAATGCAACACACGCACTCAACTCTATGCGCATAGACCTTTAGTTCTCCCTATTTGGAAGCTAGCATCACTCCAAGGAGCCTCTGCCATGGAAAACAAAGACAGTGGGTTGGCCCACCTCTCCTAGGCAGGTATCCGCACTACCAAGGTTAGCCCTACATATGCCTCTGAAAGACACACTAGAGTCACCACGTATTATTCTGACCCACCACCAGACTTTTCCATGGCTAAGTTTCCACCACACCTGCCGAGTAAGCATATCGAAGTCATTGTAAACGTCCATCAAATACCGAAGACCCACCCCTTTATGAGAATGAAATCATGAATTTCTTGAGGAATCGGCTCCCCGGAATATCCTGTCTGTAACAACTAACATCTGAACTTTTGGCTCGCTGGGCTAACCTGCCCATTTCCACAACCACCCAGCCTGCAGCTCAGATAACCAAAACACACTAACCTCCCAAGTTACCGAGGTGTGTGATAGTGAATCTCTAGTTATACTAGTTGCTCTTTAATAATTACTCTTATAGTTTAGGTTAACCTTGGAATGCCTAAGGTTTACCCGGTGAAGGGCTCTCACGGGTCACTATGAACTATGATTGTAGCTGAAGCCCATCGTTCCCTTTCGCAAGGCACCTACTTTTATTGGTATCTACCCAGGTCCCAATTCTGTTTTATGTTATACTAAATCTAACACTAGTGTATTTGACTCTTTCTCTCTCCCTAGAAAAACGATCTTTTGTCGATCCCGAGCACCTCTTATCAGTAGGCAACCCAACATTCTCCTCATAATGACTCTTAATGACGCTCACCTCCTCATCTTACCAAATTGACATTCCACTACACCCAACTTCCTATGACCATCCCACATGTTATCACAAATTGGTTGAATTACTATGTGCAAACCAACCTAAGCTACATGACGGGTATGAAAGGTGACCCCTTCAAGTATTCTTCCAAATGTCCTAGATTTTTTACTGGGAGTCTATCATGTCATATTTATACTAAATCCAGAAATTTTTTATTATCCTAATAAATTTAACATTTATTAAATTTTCCCCCAAAATTAGACCATGGATTGTTTTGAACTTGAAGTACTAGATTTCCTTAGGTAATTGCCTTCCAGAAATTGTGGTCACTATATGATGCAAAAATATCAGAGAGTACCAAGTTTTACAAACTTTCGTAAATATCTTTGCCCATAATTCATTAATTCAGTACATTTATAGTAATTAAAGGTATAGAAGGAAGTACCACCAATCATAATCCAAAAATTACACAAATGTTACTGGAGCTTAAACATATTTATAAAACCTTACTGACTGGCTTTAATACAATTCCAAGTTCGTTTAACCATGAATTTATCAAAATCTTCAATAGGGGCAACAAAAAGGTTATAACTACAAGTATGAACAACTGTCTTCCAAACACCCTATAATAAATTTTAAAGACTCATAATGATATAAAAACTCTTCTACTAGTATTTAATAAAGATCCAAGGTCATATTACCCTTTAATTTTTTCATAAAAGGTATAGGCCTAAACATTTCCTAATTAATTTAAGTTCTGTGCCTAAGTTTAAAAGTCACCAAAATTTTTCCTAGTGTTATTCACCACCCTATGACCTCATGGACAAAACCCCAAGTCCATACAAGGACATATCACACCTTGTCCTTCACAAACCCCAAAAGTTCAACTTACGGTTTGAACTAGGGTCCTAGGGAAAATCCAACCCTTTCCATCTCAAACTCCATGACGAGGTGTTTAAATTAAACTTGGGGCTCTGGTCAAGGTCCCAACCACTTTGGGTGAGTATTGGCACCTCCATGCCCAAAACAAACTTTTGCCCTAATTTGCCCTTAAAGGGCCACACTTTGGTATCATCAAAACCTATTCAAATCAAACCCAATTGGGCTGATATTTTTATCAGAGTCATGTCATGACCCTAAGAGATAGCCACCAAAATTTTGGTTGGTTTAGAGGTCATTAAAACCCTTAAGTAACTAAATCATGGTTTATTAAATTTCTATAAAAACTCTAGGAAATTTTTTCCAACAATTACCATTTTTAGATACATTATAGGAATAGCTAGGAGTGACCCCAATCCAAAATCTCAGGTCATTTGGGTGACTTGTTTGATGGGGGCACTCAATTTTGTTTCTGACTAGCACAATGTATAAGCTGCACCATTTGGTCTGCTGTGGACAAACCGCTGACCCAAATTGGTTGAAACCAATTTTAAAATATACTAGATATCAAGGGCTACAACTTTCTTGTATACCACTTTGATTGTAGGGGATGCTAAGTATTTTTAATATTTAATTCTATCTACTACTAACTATTACAAAATCAAGGAATTAAATGAAATATATGAAATAAGCCTGCACGAATCTTTAAGCCTAACAGGCGGAATAAGTTAGTCTTCCCCAACGCACTAATGGCCCAAAAAATCATGCCCTGGGCCATTTTTGCTGGGGCTTTCTCGGCCACCCGCGCCTCTTCCCGGCCGGCCACCGCCAACACCACCTTCGTTGAGGTGGTGGATGGCGAATAACGGTGGTTGGCCGGCCTGTGGTGGCCGGAATAGTGTTTTGTGCAAGAAATTTAAAAGCTTAAAAAAAAGCTCCCGGCCATGCCGATCTTGGGCGAATTGGCCAATTTTCGATAGCCTCCACGAGTAGATCTACCCACTAGAAGAAAGGAGAGGGACAAGACATTCTGGGAGGCGTGAAGCCTTGCCGATCGACGGGATGCCATTGTCGGATTTTGGAGCTTCGGGTGCTCTACAATAACACAACCAACTGCTTTGAATTATTCAAGGGAAGGGTGGAAATGATTTCTCTTGGCTTAGGGATGCTTTTAAGATTGCTAAATTGGTAAGAGGGGGTGTATCACCAATGGCCATTAATGGTCATTAAGGTGAAATTTTGGCCATTGCAATTCTCCTCCCCTAGTCACTGTCATGGCTAGGAAAACCCTTGGCCTTCTCCTAACATACTAGGGGAGATAATTCCAGCAAGAAGAGATTGGCCCTTGGCCTTCCAAGCCATGAATTGCCTTCCAAGCCATGAATGAACGTACTCCCCACTTTCTCTCTCCTCAATTAAGGGGAAAATGGAGCTTTTCTCTCTCCTAGTCATCAAGGCTGAATTTGATGACTAATTTAGCCTAAAGGCTCCCAACTAACCAATATTATTAATTGAAATAAGGTTAGTCAAAGTGGATTGGGCTTGAGCTTGAGTTATCCTATTTGAGCTAGTTTGACCTAATACTAAGGTGGAGTTGACCTTGGTCAAATTGACCATTTGAGTTGACCCCAATGGGTCCTTGGTGACCCCTTGACCTCCCTTAATGGTTAGGAAGTTATAGGTGGGGTCCATTTAGCTAAGGGAATGTCAATTGGCCCTATGTAGATTAGTTTGACCTATTTAGTGTTAGGGTTAACTTAAGTCAACTTGACCACTTTGATTGCCCCACAATGGGTTCTTTGTGACCCATTGGACCACCCAAGGGGTTAGGGATGTTTTGGTGGGGTCATGGAGTCAAGTTGAAGGCCTAAGGTCAAACCCTAGGTCTGGTTGTGAGGTTGCGCTATAGGCAGACCAAGGTAATTTTCGCCTTGTATCTTTGCCCACTTAGGCTCTGTTTGTTTGAGCATTTCGCTGCTCCGTTTTGGGCAAACGCCACCGGAAGGAGGGTAAACAAATGAACCTCCGGCGTCGTTTGCTCTGTTTCCACCTGCCCGCCTTGAGAAAAGCCCCAAAAAGCTCCGTTTGGAGCAGCCACCTCTCCCCTCCGGTTCGAACACTCTGTTTCCACCCACCGGATCGACCCGCCACCGCTGAACAAAATGGAGCCTTAATCCTTTGAGATTCTTAGGGTTTTGTCATGACCTAGTCATGACAAAACAACTCCTAGGGGTCAGTTGTTTGAGGGATGTTACACTTGGTGCTATCCACTTTGGTCAAGTTAGGGCAATTTGACCTAACTAGGGTTAGGGTTGAATCTGGTCAATTCCACCCCTTGGTTGACCCCTGATGGGTTATTTGGGCTTTCAAGGGTCCCTATGCTTTCACCTATTTTCTTAGGCACCCTTGGTCCTCCTGATCTTCTTATGGATTTGTCATGACCTAGTCATGACAAAAATCCTCCTAGGGGTCCGGTTGTTTGTGGGATGTAACACCTCTGCCAAGAGGAGAATACACTTCATAAAATACAAGAATGATGATTCTGTGCCTCCAGCTCCTCCAAAGTATTATCCTTATACAAGGGCTTATTTTGTTAGACAGCGTTAGAAGGATCAAGGCAGGCTGGCCTGATGTTTTTGTTTGTTGTTTTGGTGTAATTAAAATATGGTTTTGGATGCCTGAAAACATAAAACTCTTATTAATATATATATATATATATATATATATATATATATATATATATATATATATAATTTATATGTCTTGGCTGTAATGTGCGTTGTTATTTCAATTTTCTTTAATTTACTTATTTTGTAAATTTCATGCTCTATAATTATTTTTGTTATGTGCAATTCACTTTAGCTTATAGGATTCTGACTTCTTCAAATAGGGGGGATTATTGTGTATTGTATCCACAATAACCCCGATTTTAAGAAGGGTCATGTTAAGCTAAGATGAATTGTGATTGTTTTTGATAGCGTATTTTTAGTTATATACATGCAGGTCTCCAATGCTAAGTGCACACCAATATCAGGTTACATTGGGTCAATAGACATGGGATTGCACAATGTTATCCTTCATTGTATAGGCCATCATGTTGACTCACGTGTAATCTCTCTATTGTAGTGTACTTCGATTCCAAGTACAAGAGAAGGCTCAAGAAAGAAGAAGATCTCAAAATCTAACAGAACAGAATTTTACCCAAATAAAATTCATCGAGTATCATAAGGTATATTTTTCAAGTTCATCGAGTATCATTGATATTTGTCGAATTCGTCGTATATACTTATTATCCCTCATCGAATTCGTCTTATATACTTGTGGTGAAATTCTGGAAATATTTAGAAAAACAGTTATGTAAAATTCATCGATTATCATCAAGTATACTCGTCGAATTTGTCGAATGTATCTAACGATACTGGCTGAAATCATCGAATTTACTTATCGATACACGTCAAATTCGACGAATCATCTCGACGCTACTAGTCTAATTTTTCTTAAGGAAAATTCATTGTATATCTTGGCGTCGAGTGCATCGTTTGCTTCAATGGAATCGAGTGTGTTGAGTACATGGATGGAGTCGAGAGCGTCGAGAGAATTGAGTCGATGACGTCGAGAGCACTAAGTCTATTAACATATACTCGACGAATTCGTCGAGTATACTAGCTGATACTCGACGAATTCATCGAGAGTGACTCTAGCCTTGGCGTTGAGTGGCTATCCAGCATGAGCTAAGTTTGTCTAAGTCAAATTCATCGTATATCAATGACTATTCAGCGAATATACTAGTGATTCTCAATGATACTTGACCAATATGACTTAGGTCATTTTTCTGACAATTTTTTTCTCTAGGCTCGGGTTGTGGAGGCCATGAACAGTAACTTTCTCAAGTTATTTTTTTAAGTTCTTTTATAACTGTTGCATTTGAGGTTGCCTATAAATACTTATGGTGGATTCTCCTTCAACACAAATCTTGCAAATCGTTCCAATTTAAAATCGAGAAACATTCCAAAAAGATCACGTCGGCCACCTGTTCAATACGCAACATCTCCAGTCGGCCGACAACAGTGAATTTGCATTATTCCATCTTCATTGATTTATTCGATTGGATTGATACTCTCTGAAGTTCTCTATTACTCCAGATCTAGTCGATTGAAGATTCAAGATTAAAGGTCCTTGAAAGATTTTGGATTTTTCCGTATTCTCCAAGCGAATTCAAGTTCATCTATTTTTGAAGAACGACAGATTGTAGATTTCAAACCTTGTCAAGGATTGTGTGTAATATTATCGTAAAATATTCCTTTACTTTTGTAGGATATTTTCTTCGAGTTGTACATTCGTTTATGGATCGAGTGGTAGATCTGTTTATGGATCGAGTTGTAGATCCGTTTGTGGATTGAGTCATAGATCCAGTTGTGGATTGAGTGGTAGGAGTGTCGTCTCCGAGTTGTAGGAGTTGCGGATCCGAGGTTTAAGATTCGTAGAAATCTGATTGGTGTAAGATTCGTGGTAGATAGGCGAGGCGGGAAAATGGACATACCCAACTCGGGGAACCACTATAAATCTTCGTGTTTGTGTGTTTAAAATTTTAAAGTAGTTTTATTCCACGAAAAGATACAGACATCACCTATTCAACCCCCTATAGGTGATTCAGGTTGACGCTAGATACTTTAATGCGTTCAACATCTATTGATTTGAGAATAACAAATCTCAGTGCGTATTTAATCATGTTTGTTGCGCTTTATAGTGTGCATGTTTTCAGGCATGAAGAACAAGAATTTCAATCATTGTGACCTACCATTGGGCGTTAGCACTACCACTGGCGCTAACATGGTATATTAAAGAATAGTTGATCTATAACCTACCACTAGGCGCTAGATTCTTACCGCGCCGCGATATCCAAAAATATAGCAAATATTTTTTGGATATTTTTCCAAAATTGCTGGACAGCTGTCAACTGTACATGAGATGACATACCGCCAGGTGCTAGCACTACCACCGTTGATGGACAATTTTAAATAAGATTATAAAATCCCGAAAATATTCTGTTGATTGAGAAGCATAAAAGGAAACAGCTCTGACGTACAGCGCATACCAAGCAATGTCCTTGTGGTATCTTAAGTAAACTATAAAAATATATCATGATTCGATTGGGTAACAAGAAGGAGCATCCAATATCATTTGGAAGACAAGAATATATCTTATTTTCATGGGGAGTAATTTATTTCTAATGATTAAGAAAAAATCCATGAAATAAAACGAAGAAAAGGAAGGATTTTTAACAATGCGAGCTACCGCCAAAGCTACCATCCCGCGATGGCTTCCAGCATAGCCTATTTTATTTAAAACAGTCCGAAATTGAGTTTCATGCGACGGTTAGTCATGAAATTTGAATGTGGTTTTTTCCCTAGACATCTAGAGGGAAGGAAGGGGTCTTCCAAACTCGTTGAGGAGGATATTTCTTCAGAGGAGATCAAAATGAATTCATGCACATGGATTGAAGGATATCAACATGATGATCAAGAAGCCTTCTTCCTAATATTCATGTAGAGGATCCTCGCTACAAAAAAAATCTCATCAAACCCACACCTTCATGGATCTAAAGGACATCGAAGTGGAAGGCTCTCAAGCCAAAACAATTTAACCTTTGCAAGCAAATCTACATCAATATCAAGGTTTCTAGTTAGAGGGGAGTTATCTCTAATTCTGGTATTTTCTTTAACCTTTTTGTATTATGTGCGAATAAATTGTCCGGTGTATACATCGAAATCCTAAAAGGAGTTCGTGAGAAATTAGCTTCGGAGGCCGTTAAATTTCAGGGAGGAATCTGTAGAAATTGTCATGGGAGGACGTAAAGATATGAGAGATCTAGTGAGGCTCTATGACCCTTCTGGAGAGTAAGGTGAAGATTCAACTCATTATTCTTCTTGTTAAGAAGAGAGAGAGAGAGCCAACCTGTCCAGGGAGGGTTGGTATAGAAAACAAAAAAATTTGTATTCATCGTCTTCGATCTTCTGCATCACAGAGATTCAGTTTTGATATTGTAAACAACTATTCTTATTTTGAATTAAATTATAATTGTTTGTGTTTCATCTAAAATTTGTGACTATATGTTGCTGAGGTCTAGGTGTTTTGTTGAAAATCCGTACATAAAGCTTTACAAAGATTTTGATCTTTGTGAACTTGTAATACCCCAAAAACTGTAAAACATAATGAAAATTTTGCTATTGTCGGGCGATAGTGGGTATCACAGGCAATAACACTCGACGCACTCAGCGCACTCGACACACTCAACACGCTAGACGCACTCAAAGCACTCGACGCACTGAACAAATCGTCGAGAAGACTATAGGAGTGGCGTTAGTGGGTCTCGTTGGGCGATACTGCCACGTATGGCTAGACACATGTCGGATGGCCGAACATCGGTCGAAGAGCAGTGTTGACATGAGTCAAAGAGGCTACCGATGATATTGCCCAGAAGATAGCGGATCCCGCCCGACAAAAGCAATAAATTTGAATGGTCAGCTGAGATCGTAGTCATTCATTCCTATTGAAGAGGGGATCTTATGGCTGGGATAAATCCCGAGGTCACTTAAGCAGGGGAGTGGAGAAAAGAGAAGTCATTTCTCTTCTCTCACTCTCTCTCCTCCCTTTCATCAAGAGCTTGAAATAAATAGCTAAGGGATGAAGGCTGATCTTTGTAAGTTTGAAGAAGGATATTCAATAGTCGGAATCCAGAGCCGATGCAAGATTCTTGAAAATGGAAGCGAGGCGCTCTAGTTCATCCGGATAAAAAACTTATCCTTGTATCCAAAACAAACTACGAGGGTAACGATCTTCCTTCTTTGATAAGTGAAGTCCTCCTTTTATATAAGCATGGAATCCCCCACCAAAAGGTGGAAAAGCGAAGGGAATACCGATGGTTTGATACTTGATATCCCCGAGTAATTTTGCATATAGATTCCAGAAATCGCAGTACGAAATATGCATGTTGTGTGAATCCCATCCAGACAGGTAGGTCTGGATTGGTGATGTTTCATTTTTCGTGTCGGAGAAGACTCTGAGTATAAACGGGTATTTTATGGAGTTTGAAGGGTTTTGCCTGTGAATGGGAGTAGCAGGAAGTACTGGAGCCACTCTCTAAGAAAATACCCAAAAAATACCACGGTATTGAAAATCATTGGATATCATCCGGCGATAGTGAGTATGGCTGGAGATAGCTCTTGATGAGCTATATATTGTATGAAAGACCAGTTTTCTGGCACTACAGGATGCTATAGGGTTTTGGATGGAAAGTTGTTAGAGTTGTGGCTGAGTTTGGAGATAGAAGAGAGTTCTGTCGCTTAACGCTAGATGATAATAACTATTGCTGGTGATAGATTTGAAATAGCATATTATTTATAGGGCCTGTCTCGTTGAGACCGCGGGGATAGCGGGTGAGTAATGAGCCTGCATGACCAACAATGGCCATGAGTGCAATTTTGTGTCGATTGCGGGCTCTAGTCCTTGGGATCTGGTGGGCGACAGTCGAAGACGAGAGGTTGAAGAGCCCAGCTAAAGAAAGGTTAGTGAGCCAAACAGGAAAGGGGAGGCTGACCCGAATCTTGTCGTTCGCCATGATGGCTGGCACTGTCGCCATTGATATGGCAATTTGAACAATAGGATATGGCTGAACTGTACTCGCATTATATCATTTAGACTAGAATGCCTAAAGTAACTGTCTTCATTATTGGCATAAAGAGAGTCTTAGGCTCTGTGCTAGAAAGACTAGAAAGCTCAAGTGAACCATCAAGTCTGGGACTATGGATGGTGGTGGGACCCGGAGAAGTGCAGTACACCGAGAATGTGCCCTGAGTGCATGAGGCGTGTGGCCGATCGAGCCTACCTCTGTGGCAAATGGTGTGTAAGTGAACGCTTTGTCTTCCAATATCTATATATGCTATACATGCATGGAAGGAATACCGCTGCCCTAGGAATGGGGTAAGGTTATTATAAATTGGTCAGCTAAAGCTGACCGTTGCCTTGTTTGCCATCCTTATGGGGGATTGTACTTGTACAGGTGCTGTAGTGCGGAACAGGAAATAGATGTTTGCTGCCCTTGTTGCTATGCCGACCCTCAATGGACAAAGGAAGAGCCTTTTGTGATTTCTTTCATGTTTTGGATGGCCTTAGCGCGGATGTTTATAAACCACACTATTGAAGCATAATTTTAAGGCCTTAAGGCCATAATGTTTTGTGTATTTTATAAAACATTCATGTTATGTATATTAGTGTACATTCACATGTATTGAGTTCAGGTAACCTTGACTCTTTTGCTATAATGCTATGAGTTAGGATTCGTTTGGTACTTTGATATTAAAATATAACTTTGCTAACTGTTTGTGGAATTTGGCGTGGGGCCCCGACCAAACTCTCTTTTATATTTCTTGTGATGGATGGAAGTGTTACAATTTTGTATCAGCTTTTCTTGATCTTCCTTCTGCGAATTTGTGGTTGAATTCTTTTGAGGGGTGGCGAGCAAGTGGTTGTGCTTATCGTTATAAAAAAATGAACTCAACAAGGTCCACTTAGGAATGAAAATACACGTGTTTAAGGAACCTCCGCGTTACTAATTGTCATTATTTTCCTTTTGAGTAGTCGAAAAATTGTGTATTTTACACTTATAGGTGACTAGAAGTGGTGTGGGGTAGTCTGAACCCCAACATTCTGTTGAGAGTGCAACACTAGATGACGTTCCCACACCTCTCTTCTGCGGAAACAGTATGCTTAGTTGCTGAGGAAATGTTTGCAATGATGAATACACAGCCGACTAGGCAGGTGCGACCTGGGATGATGCCAAAGCTTGTTGGTGTAGCCGACCCTATAGCTGCAGGGCAAGTGCCTCCTGAGGCTTTGGTTGATAAGAGAGAGATTGAACAGCAACTGAAGCACTTCATGAGCTTTAGTCCTCCTACATTTAAGGGTGCAGGATCCCAAACACAGATAGAGGACTAGCTTTCACGCGTCAAGAAGATATTGACGGCAATAGAGACAGAGGAGGGACAGAAGGTCACCTTGGCCACCTTCTTGTTGGAAGGGGAGGCTCAACTTTCGTGCGATGAGTTGGAGTTACACCACATTGAGGGTAGACGATAATTAGAGATCTCGATGGAGGAGATTTCAAGATTGTTCTTGGCAAAGCATCTTTCATCGTCGTAGCGAATTGCCATGCAAAATGAGTTCCAGCATTTGGATCTGGGCAAGAGTAGTCTTGATAACAACTTGCATGAGTTTACCAGGTTAGGGAGTTATGCGGGGTCTACTTTTGCTAACAAGGAGCGTAAGACCAATAGGTTCTATGAGGGTCTAAGGGATGAGCTGAGGTTACTGCTCTCAGGTCCAATGAATCAATGTTTTCAAGTACTGGTTAAGACAACTCATTCGTTAGAAAAGGATATGAAGAGAGAGCAGGGCATGAGGGACTTGGCTGTGATAAAGCCCGAGTTCAAATTGCCGACTTCTTCAAAATCGCACTATTAGAAGTGGAAGAAGTAGTCCAAGTTTTTGGGACAAGCTCAAGTTGATGTTACTTCTAGAGCAACATCAGGGGGAGGTCCGCTCATATGTTACACTTGTGGCAAGCCAGGGAATTTTATGAGTGAGTGTACTTGTGGCCTTCTAAGGAAGGAAAAAAAGGTTGGAGCATCTTATGCTAAGAAGGGAAAGGCGGTGGAGTCCAGTGCATCCCAATATGCTCCAACACAACTAAGGGTTTACAATCTTGCAAACAGGAGGCCATCAAATAGGCTGATGTCGTCACATGAATGAGTAGTATATAGTTTTCATGCTTTATATACTTTATACCTTGTTAATTGTTTGTGTAACATGACCAGTGTAGGCTTTGTCCTTATTCGGGACTATCCGGTGAGAGCACTATTCGATACGGGTTCTTCTCATTCTTTTCTATCTTAGGACTTCGTATCGCGTATCGGAGTGCTTACTCTTATGTCGACAGATAGAGTAAAGGTTTTGTTACCTAATAGATGTGTGATACGTGGAGATAGGTCTTGTTGTGTTGAGGTGCAGATAGGATGTTAGGATTTAAGATTGGAAGCATCTATACTGCCGATATCTGAGTTAAATGTAATCTTTCGTATGGACTTGCTCTCGGAGTAGTGTGCTTGTATAGATTGTAACTCTAAAGAAGTCACATTGGGAAAGAACACCGAATGAGATACAAAGTTCGCTTGTATGCGAGGATCGAGCAAGATATTGAAGTCTACTATCCAGGTATTCAAGGCTGTTCGGAAGGGCGCAGAATTATTCTTCCCACTGATGGAGGCTGTTGAGTCGAAGGCCAGTTTGATTGACATTCCTATGGAATCGGATTATGCATAAGTGTTTCCTAAGGATCTCCCTGGGTTACCGCCCCAGTGTGAGTTTGACATTGTTATTGATTTGGTGCCTCGTGTGATGTCTGTGGCCCGCTCATCATACCGAGTAGCTCTAAAAGAGATGGAAGAGCTTAAAGTTCAGTTGAAAGAATTTCTAGAGCAAGGCTATATACGTCCAAGTATGTCACCTTGGAGTGCACTGGTCCTCTTTGTGAAGAAGAAGGACAAAAGCTTGTGTTTATGCATTGACTATCGATAATTAAACAAGCTGACGGAGAAGAACAAGTATTTGATTCTACAGATTGATGACTTGTTTGATCAGCTAGTGGGTTCAACTGTATACTCAAAGCTAGAATTATAGCTAAGCTATTACCAGTTGCGGATTCAGGAATGTTACATTCCCAAGATGGCATTTGGTACACGCTATGGTCATTATGAGTAAACTGTAATGTCGTTTGGGCTAAAAAATGTGTCATCAGTATTAATTGACTTGATGCACCGGACCTTTCAGGAGTACTTAGATTTATTAGTGATCGTCTTTATTGATCGTCCAAGGAGTGCTTACTCTCAATCAAAAGAAGATCATGTAAATCACTTGAGGATGGTTTTGCATACCCTGAGATGAAATAATCTATATGCCAAGTTCTCAAAGTGCAAGTTTTGGCCGTCGTCTGTGGCTTTTCTTGGCCATATGGTTAGTGGAGAAGGTATTGCGATGGATCTAGCGAAGATAGTTGCAATACAGGAATGGCCTGTGTTGTCTACTATAGCAGAAGTCAGGAGTTTCCTTTGACTTGCTGGCTAGTACAGGCACGTTGTAAAGAACTTTTGTCGGATAGCCTTACCTCTCACCACATTGACGAGGAAAGATCAAAAGTTCGTTTGGATTCCTGAGTGCGCACGAGCTTTTGAGGAGTTAAAGAGTCGTTTGATAACGACGCCTATCTTGAGCGCGCCATATGGTATAGACGACTATGAGTTTTTTAGTGATGCTTTAGGGTGCGCCTTAGGTTGCATTCTTCTTCACTTCGGAAAGGTTATTGCCTATGGCTCACACCAGTTGAAAGAGAAGGAGTGAAACAATAAAGTCTATGACTTGGAGTTGGAGACTGTGATTTTTGCACTTAAGCTATGACGTCATTACTTATATGGCTTGAAAGTTGACATCTTAACGGACCATAGGAGCCTTAAGTACTTAATATATTAGAAAGATCTGAACATGAGACAATGAAGGTGGATGGAGTTCCTTGGGGACTACAACTTCTAGATAGATGCCTTGAGTCAAAGGACTCCAATACGGGGAAGTTCGCTCCTGAGGCATAATGAGCGTCTGATCCAAGAGTTGGAGGACATAGATATTTCTTGTGTTTACAAGAATACCACTATAAATATGTGTTTGAACTGGACGGAGGTGCAGTATGACCTCATGGACAAGGTTCAACGTGCAACAGAACTCGATGAGAGTATGAAGCGCTATGCAGCAAATGGGTCAAATTCCCAATTCTCCTTGGAAGATGGTCTTTTGAGAAAAGATGATCGTTTGTGCAACCCAAATGTGGGTAAATTCTGGGAGGAGTTGATGTATGAGGCACATTTCACGAAATACTCAATCCACCAAGGAAGCACAAAGATGTACAAGGACATAAACAGGCTGTTCTTGTGGCAGAGTTTAAAGAAGGACAAAGCTCTTTACGTGGCGAAGTGCGAGACTTGCGCCTTAGTAAAAGCGAAATGTGAGAATCCTGGAGGTTTCCTAAAATCATTACAAATTCCAGTGTGTAAGTTTGATGATATCTGTATGGATTTCATGCATGGGGTTTCGAGATCACAGAGCGGGAACAACGCTTTGAGGGTGATAGTTGATAAATTTTCAAAGGTATCACACTTTATACCGAACAAGAAATACAATTCAGTTGAAAAATTAACTAAGTTATATGTTAACAACATAGTACTTTTGCACGGTGTGCCCCATAGTAT
The DNA here is from genome assembly GCA_039513925.1 of Platanthera zijinensis. Taxonomy (NCBI): domain Eukaryota; kingdom Viridiplantae; phylum Streptophyta; class Magnoliopsida; order Asparagales; family Orchidaceae; genus Platanthera; species Platanthera zijinensis. Next base: position 48,254,168 of record CM077083.1, read on the forward strand.
TGTTAGTGACCAAGACAAGCACTTTACTTGGAATGATTGGAGGCTAATCCACAAGTGGTTGGACACTCAACTGAAGTTCAGTACGGCCTTTCATCGGCAAAGAGATGGTCATACCGAGGACCAATAGGACAACGGAGGATATGCTTTATATGTGCGCCTTGGATTTTAGGAAGTGGTGGGAGGACTATCTTTATTTGATTGAGTTCGCCTATAATAATAGTTATCAAGCTAGCATTCAGATAGCGCCCTTCGAAGCTTTATACGGTAGGAAGTGTCGTACTCCTTTAGCTTGGGAGAAAACAGACAGATCGAATTTGTGTAAGCATAAAGAAGTTGAAGATGAAAATTCGACTATACGCGCTATACGAGAGTGGCTATTGGTGGCCCAGGAGAGGCAAGAGAAGTAATAAAATGCCAAGCACCGAAAAGTGCAGTTTATTGTGGGCGATTAGGGTGTCTAAATATAAAGCCATTCAAAGTCGTGTCAAGGATTCTACGCTTGAAAAAGTTTAGTCACAGGTATTTTGGTCTATTTGAAGTGGTTGACCGAATTGGAGAAGCTGCGTATCGATTAGATCTTTGAATGGAGCTAAGTAGTTTGCATGATGTGTTTCACATATTAGTGCTACAGAAAGCTTTACAAGTGCCTAAGCATGTGGTGGCTGATGAACAAGTACCAGTCAATGATGGGCTGACGTCGAAGGTTGAACCCATTTGAATCGAGGATAAGGAGGTCAGACAGCTATGAAACAAAGTAATCGGGATGGTCAAAGTCCATTGGGACAACTGTAGCCATGAAGAATTGAGATGAGAGCATGAGTTAACCATGCACGATGAATTTCAAGAGTTGTTTTTGTAAAGTAGAGTTGTAATAGTTTTGTACTATTTTTTTTCTATAGATGAATAAAAATTCGGGACGAAATTTCTATAAGGAGGGGAGGTTTGTAACACCCCAAAAACTAAAAAAACAGAACGTATAGGTGGCTATCGCCGGGCAACATTGGGGATCGCTGGAGATAACACTCGACGCTCTCAATGAACTCGACAAACTCAACACACTCAATGCACTCAACGCACTCGAAGTTTTCAACGAATCATCAAAAAGGATATCGGAGTGGCAATAGTGGGTATCGCTGGGCGATACTGCCACGTATGGCTAGACACGTGTCATATGGATGGATGACGATCAAAGAACGGCATTGACTTGGATCAAAGCGGCTACCGACGATATCGCCTAGGAGATTGCGAATATCGCCCGGCGTTGGCGAAAAATTTTACTGGTCAGCTGAGATCGTAGGCATTCATTCCTATTGAAGAGAGGATCTTATGGCTGGAATAAATCCTGAAGTCACTTAAGTAGAGGAGTGGAGAAAAGAGAAGTCATTTCTCTTCTCTCACTCTCTCCCTTTAATCAAGAGCATGAAATAAATAGCTAAAGGCTGAAGGCTGAGCTTTGTAAGCTTGGAGAAGGATATTCTGTAATAGGAATCATGAGCCGAGGCAAGATCCTTGAAGAGGGAAGCAAGACACTCCATTCTATCTGGATAGAAGACTTATCTATGGCTCCAAAATGAACTATGAGGGTAACGATCTTCCTTCTTGGACAAGTTAAGTCCTCCTTCTGTATACACATGGTATCCCCCACCAAAAGTTGGAAAAGAGAAGGGAATACCGATGGGTTGATACGTGATATCCCCAGGTAGTTTTGTATATTGAATCTGGAAATCGTTGTATGGAAAATGCATGTTGTGTGAAGCCCATCCGGACAGGTTGGTATGGATTGGTGATGTTTTATTTTATATGCTGGGTAAGACTCCAAATATAAACAGGTAGTTTATTGAGTTTGAAGGGTTATTCCTGTGAATGGGACTAGCAAGAAGTACTTGAGACACTCTCCAGGAAAATACCCAGAAAATACTAAGAAAATACCGCGGTTGTGAAAGTTTTTGGATATCGCGGAGCGATAGTGAGTTTTGCTGGCGATAGCTCTTCGTGAGCTATATATTGTATGAAAGACCGATTTTCTGGCACTACAGGATGCTGCAGGGTTTTGGCTGGAAAGATGTTCCAGTTGTGGCTGAGTCTGGAGATAAAATAGAGTTCTGTCGCATAACGCCACACAATAGTGGTTATCGCAAGTGATGGCTTCCGGATAGCATATTACTTGTAGGCCGATCTCGTGGAGACCGTGAGGCTAGCATGTGAATTGTCAGCCTGGGTGCCCAGCTATTGTCGTGAGTGCCATTTTGTGTCGATTGCAGAATGTGGTCCTTGGGATCTGGTGGGCGGAAGTCGAAGCTGAGAGCATGAAGAGCCCATCTAAAGAAAGTATAGTGAGCCAGACGGGAAAAGGGAGGCTGACCCCCATCTTGTCGTTCGCCATGATGGCTGGGACCATCGGCAATGACATGACGATTTGAGCAATGAGATGTGGCTGAACTGTACCCACGTTATATCATTCGGACTAGAATGCCTAAGTAACTGGCTTCATCGTGGCATAATGAGATTCTTAGGCTCCGTGCCAGAAAGACTAGAAAGCTATAGTGAACCATCAAGTTCGGGACTGTAGATGGTGGTGGGACTCGGAGAAGTCTGGTACACCGAGAATATGGCCTGAGTGCATGAGGCGTGTGGCCGGTCGAGCCTACGTCTATGGCGAATGGTGCTTAAGTGCATTCTTTGTCTGCCAATATACATATATTCTATGCATGCAGGGAAGAAATACCACTACCCCTTGGCATAGGGTAGGGTCATTATACATTGGTCAGCTAAAGCTGACTGTTGTCTTGTTTTCCATCCTTTTGGTGGATTATCCTTGTGCAAGTGCTGGAGAACCGAGCGAGATATAGCGGGTTGGTGCCCTTATTTCTATGCCAGACCTCGAAGGCCAAGCAAAGAACATTTAGTGGTTTCTTTCCTGTGTGGCAGGCCTGCATGTCGAAGTTTGTAAACCACACTATTGAAGCATAACAATTAGGCTTTAAGGCCATAACATTTTGTGTTTTTTGTAAAACATTCATGTTTTATATATTAGTGTACATTCATATGTATTGAGTTCGGGTAACCTTGAAGCTTTTACTAGAATGCTCTGAGTTAAGATTTGTTTGGTCTTTTATGTTGTCATGTAACTTTGCTAACTGTTTGTAGAATATATCATGGGGCCAAGGCCGGACCCTCAGTTATATTTCATGTGACGAATGGAGGTGTTACAGAACTACCACCGTGTACTAGCCTTACCGCTCGCGGTAGCTTCCAAAAGTTGTTTTCTTGGTTAAACTGGTTTTAATTTTGAAATATTGTTAAAAAACCTTATTCACCCCTCCCCTCCTCTAAGGTTGACCACTAGATCCAATAGTCTTCAGTAATAGGTTCTTTGTTAGTTGAGGCCTTTACAAAGCTTACCATTCTTTTATTCCCATTTTCATAAGGAATATTTTCATTCATCTTGAAACCCAGACCTTTTATCCTTTTATAACAATGTTTAGAAGTATCTATAATTTGAGCATCTAGATGATTTTTGGCATAACTATGAATATCAAAACTAATATTAGGAAGAGTAATTGATTACTCTGAAATATTTATCTTTCCAGATAATTTATCTTGTAACTTTACAAGAAAAATCTTCTTCTGATAAGCTACATAATATTCAGATGCTTTAAATTCTGATGCCTCTCTTTAATTTATTAAATCAAACACATTCTCTAACTCTTGAATCTTCTAAAATTTCTTATCTTGTATAATTGACATTGATGTTGATAAATCATCCCCTTGAGTTACAGACAACTGAGTTATTTTAGGTCTCTGAATCATTAATATTTACAAATACTCCCCCCTTAAATAATAGGGAACTGACTCATTTCAGGGAACAAAATCATTTAAAATTCTTAAGGTGTAACATCTGGTATCTGAATCATTTCATTTGGTGTTAAACTTTTGTCTAAATCCATGTCCTCTTCATTCAATCTTTCTAAAGCTTCCCTGGTGCTAGCACTATGACTTTTAATCAAGTTTACCATATCAATCCTGCCTCGACTTTTCTCCCCCTTCTTTAATTTGTGAAAGAATGATTTAAAAACTTCAGCAGGAAGTATACTCTGATCAATTTTTTGATCCAAAAGTTGTTTAGAAGTTGACATTTCATTGATTTGGTTTTGAAGTATGACGAGTTTTCTCTCACATTCTGCTCCAAAATCGAAAAATTCCTTGGTGAAATCAAGTACTAGTATCGTTAAGGCTTGGACAAGAATATCCAAAATGTTCTTTTCCATCAACATTGTGTTGATTGAAATGATTTTGATAAGAGTACCTGCAAAAATCACAAGGAAAGCAGAAAAGCAAGTATAGAAGAGTAGAATGGGGAAGATGAAGAGTCTTGAATAAAAATGTAATATAGAGAAGTAGACGAAATGTCGACAAATTAGGGCATAAATAGTTTAACGTGCATTTCTGAAGTCGGTGTTACATTGATGTATATTTGATGTTTTTCGAATTTAGTCGTAGTAAATGCAAGCGTTGATATGCATATCGAAATTGTGTCGATAAGATTCTGAACTCTTCATAGTCACCAACTCATAAACGTTCTGTTGAATAGAATTTATTGTTCGTCTACTTCTATTCAACAATATATCAATTACAGACTTAAATTTTTAAGTCTTTTGTTATTTTTTCCCAGCAATAATTTTAATATATATTTAGTGTTATATTTATGATAAATCATTTTATTGTGCATTATCAAGCATGCCAAAAACATTTACAAAAAAAAGTGCTTAATTTCATTTAGAGGCCTTGTGAAAATATCTACCCTCTGATTTTAAGTTGACGCATATTCTAGAAATTTTTTTCCTTTTTCAACATTGCCTCTAAGAAAGTGATGCCTTATTTCTATATGCTTTTCCTGCTGTGTAAGACAGGATTAGAGGTAATTGAAATAGCACTTGTGTTGTCACAAAAAATTGTAGAATTGGTGATTTTCAAATCATAATCAAGTAACTGATTTTGCTTCCACAATATTTGTGAACAATAAATACCAACAGCAAAATATTCAGCATTTGTTGCGGAAGTTTCTTAATTTTATTTCTTACTAAACCAAAAAATCAATATAGTACCCAGGAATTGACAAGTTCATGAAGTACCCTTATATCCAATCTACATCCAGCATCATCAGCATCAGAATATCCATACAATTCGAAATCTGACTTTGCACGATACCACAATCCCATTTCAGATATACCCTTTATATACCTCATAATTCTTCTTACAGAACTTAGATGTGATTCTTTAGGATCTACAAGAAATCTTGAACAGACACCTGTGACAAACATTATATTAGGCTTACTAGTTGTTAGATAAAGAAGAAAGCCTTTGATTGCTCTATATGTTTTCTAATCTATAGACTTACGAAAAACTTCCTTATCTAGAAAAGTATTAGTAGCCATGGGAGTTTTCGTAATGGAACAATTTTCCATTCCAAACTTCTTAATCATTTCCTTAGTATATTTATATTGAAAAATAAAGATGCCTTCATTGCTCTGTTTTACTTGTAAATTAAGGAAGAAGGACAGTTCTCACATGGTACTCATTTTAAATCTAAATTACATTATGTCAGCAAACGTTTCGCATAAACCAGAATCGATTGACCCAAAAATAATATCATCCACATAAATCTTGACAATATGTTGTTTTTCCTTATGTGTTTTAGTGAAAAGTGTTTTATCCACCTTTCCTCTTGTGAAAGAGTGATCTAAGAGATATGTGGATAAGGTCTCGTACCAAGCTCTTAGATCTTGCTTTAGACCATAAACTGCTTTGCTCAATTGATAAACATAAAAAGTATGAGTTGGATTAACATAACCTGGAGGTTGTTCAATATAAATCTCTTCTAGAAGAAATCTATTCAGGAAAGAAATTTTGGCATCCATCTGATATACTGTAATTCTCTTATAAGCTGTACATACTAGAAATAATATGACTGCTTCTAGCTAGATATTAGTGCAAAGGTTTGATTATATTCAATTCATTATTCTTGTCTATATCCTTAAGGAACCAGTCTTGCCTTATTTCTCACTATCACTCCATCTGTATCCATTTTACTTTTGAATACACATTTAATTCCATTAACTAGGTAAATTCTTAGTCCCACCATTAGTTCCCAAACTTTATTCTTTTCAAACTGTGTAAGTTTTTCTTATATAGCTACAATCTACTGTGGGTCATTATCAGCTTCTTCAAATTTCTCGGGTTCAAACTGTGATAGGAAGCATTGCAACATCTCTCCAGTGGATAATTATTTTCTAGATTTTACACATTTATTCACATTTCCAATAAGTTGAGATGGAGGATGATCCATGAGAATTAACCTATTTGGATCCATTATTATTTGAGCAATTATATCATGATCTATTTTTTCTTATATTCCATCTTCAGGAGGTAATTCAACATTCTGATCATTAATCTATTCAATTATTGTTGGATTAATAGGTTCTTCTATAAGTACTTCATCATCTGAAAATTTCATAACATCTTAGGTTTGATGATCATGCTATTTAGATGAGTTTAGTGTATTCCCCTCAATCTTATACTCTAAAAAACAATCATCTATATGAATCAGTTCTTATAATAGATTTTTGGCGAATGTTTCCCTCCTTAAGAAAGAGCATGAGTTTTATTGAATACTACATACATAGATTCTTCAATTTTGAGCCCTTTTATAATAACACCTATAAGCTTTGTTTGACAAAGAATATCCTAAAACTATTAATAAATCAGCTTTCTTGTCAAATTTGACTATATAGTTTTTCCCATTGTTAAGGATGTAGCAAACACAACCAAATATTCTAAAATAAGAAACTATAGTAAGTTTACCTTTCAAGAGTTCATAAGGAGCCTTTAACTTGGCTTTATAAATGAGGCTTCTATTAAGAACATAGTTAGCAATGTTCACAGCTTTAGCCCAAAAGGACCAATGTAGATATGACTCAAAGAATAAGGTTCTACCAGATTCTTTAAAGGTTCTATTTTTTTATTTTTAGCCACTCCATTTTTGTAACGCCCTCGATTTTTTCTGTGACTATTTTATTCTCGTTAGGCATTAGGGTGACGTGATTTTGTGGCTCGTGCCATTTGTAGAGTGTGGTTTAGCTCCTTAGAACTGAGTGGCCTATTTTGTTGCCTATGGTCAAGGTCTCCCTAGCAAGCCGAGTCATTTTGGGTGACCCAGTGTGACCTCTTGGGGGATGCTTGTGTTTTGGCTTTAGGTGGGTATAACTCGAGTTCTATTCATTGAAAGTGAATTTCAACTTCGCCATTGTGTTCGTAGCGTGGTTATTTAGCTACGGGGCGAATTTCGTCGAATTCCGAGGTAGTTCGGTTTTCATGTCGTTTTGGGTGTGCTATTAGTAAAATCAAATTAGAAATTTTATTTTAGCTGAGTGAATCGGCATTTTTTTAGGCAGCGGTTAGGCGGATTAGGCGTGTTAAGACTTATTTAAAGCCTTAATTAGAAGTTGGCGGACCACTCTCCTCCTTCTTCCCAAGACAGAAAACCGTCTGCTCCTGTTCGCGGAAAACAGAGGCGGAACAACGGTTAGCCCTAACTTTCGGACGAAGATTCTGGGAGTGTTCGTGGATGAATTTCGATTCCAAAAGCGGTGTTGTCTTGCTCTCGCTCAGTTCTACGTTTCGACGGTAAGAGGTTTGTTTTTCATGGAGTTTTAGAAGACTTGGATTTTCGATTTCTTGTGGTTTTCTGCCATTAAAGTGCGAGTTTGCTTGTTAGGTGCTGCTCCTTCTAGTGCAGAATGAAGAGGACGGAAAGCCGACAAAGCTTCGCCGGAAATCGAGGCAAGTGGTATTCTTGCCCTTGCCATTGTTGTTCTTTTGAATTCTGCAATATTTCCCGGTTAGCCTTAGGGTAGAAACAAAGCATGTTCTCCTTTATCTTGCTAAATTTAGGGCTTAGATTCTCCTATGAGCCCCCTCCTTGTGCTGTTTGCTCAATCTGCTAGTTGTGTTCATTATTTAGACTGCAGATTTGTAGTTCTAGTTTGGTGCTTTGGCGGGTGGAGCCGAGAGAGAGAGAGTGAGGAAGTTTGTTGTGGTAGGGCTCTTATTAGAACCAGTCTTGGTAGACTCTCGGGTTTTGGTGTTGAGTGTGGTGCACAAACTCAAAGCTAAAATCCGCCCAGACTTGGCGTTGAGTGTGGTGGACACACTCAAAGCCATAGTTTGGTTTGTTCTTTGCGGCTGAGTTGTGGGGTGATTGAGTGAGAATTTTCGTCTAAGTCAAAATCGACAGGAATGACAAAGTGATTCCCGCCGATTTTGACGTGTAAAGTCAGTGATTCCCATCGATCGGCGAGAATCATCCTTGATTCCTGCTGATTCGGCGAGAATCATTCTGGATTCCCACCGATTCTGCGAGAATCATCCTGGATTCCCGCCGATTCGGCGAGAATCAGTCGGCATTCCCGCCGACCTCCTCTTGTTGGCGATGGTTTAGTGTTTTCCTGCGGGAATGAACTTTGGCGTAGAGTGAGTTGACCTAAATCAGTGCCAAAGCTTCTTTGGCGTTGAGGGAGGTGGACTCACTCAACGCCACTGTTGGGTTTTGTTGTTTTGCTGAAGGCGTTGAGGGAGTGGACCTCACTCAACGCCATGCCTGTTTTGGCATTGAGTGAGGCTAGCTCACTAAACGCCAGAGTTATTCTTGCTGGAGGCGTTGAGTGAGTGAACTTCACTCAACGCCATGCTTGTTCTGGCACTGAGAGAGGCTAGCTCACTCAATGCTAAGGTCTGGTTAGGCATTGAGTGGGTCCCACTCAACGCCAAGCCGTGTAGAGTAACTTCAACACTGTTTCCCTTACCTAGATTTTCGTTCCCGAGTGAATTCCTTGATTGTATTTGTAGTTTCTTTGTCGGCCATGTTTTTATTTTCTAAAGGCCGAATCGTGGGTCGTGGTTAGTAGTGGTGGTTTGAAGCTCTTCATGGGGAAGGTGTTGTGTAATTTAGCCAAGGCCACCCTTATTCTTCTATCTTGCTCCAGGTACGGGCTGGGCAAGGGGGTGGAAGGTCCCTTGTGCTTTCAAATGTAGACCCTTGTGCTTGTTGGCTTGGAAATGGAGTTTGGAGGACCGAGTTTGCCTCCAACCCGGATCCATGTTATTTGTTTTTTCTACTACCATCTCCCACCGCTTAGAATGTTAGGTGTATCTTCCTTGGTAGATTGCAGCATTATGGGCTCTTGGAAGCCTAGTAGACCCTGCAGGATGTAGTTTCTGGGCAGGGTTGATGTTGTTTCCTTGCCAGTAGTGTATTCCTTGTTGTCTTGCCTTGGGGAAGTTGTGACTTTTACTGCTGTGTGTTTTCCTCTTTCACTTACCCCCTCCCCCTAGTTGACACTTTCATGCAGTTCTTTCTTATTTTGCTTGCTGAGGTATTCTTTCATCTTTTGAATGCCTCAGGTTCTGAGCAGTAGCCCATTTGGTGGCTAGGTTGCGTTGGTGTTGTTGGTGGTCACTTGGACTTTGGAGATCCTGTTGCTTTGTTAGTGAGGTAGTTTTTCTGTACTTTTCTTACAGACATACATATTTGCCTGTGAGTTCGTGTCAGGTTGTTGGCGCCAACTGGTAGTTTTTACCTTGTACTAGAAATATTACTTTTGTTGCTTCCATTTTCTGGAGATAGTCTACTTGCTCTGGGTAGGATTTATGCTAGGTTGCTAGTTATTTTAAAACTACAATTATTATTATTATAAGCATATTGCATGATTAGCATGATTTATGTAAGTAAATCACTATTTTCCAAGCAGCGTATAAAGATCGTTTTCCTATATATAATATAAATTAAATATAGAGTCTTGCATAGCATAAGTGGTCCTCTTAGGGCTCTTATGCACTCCTTAGGAAGTCAAACCTGAATAAAGTATTTTTCCACAGCGCATAAGTATAGTTTTTAACTGTGGACTAGGTAATCAACCAGCCGAGGGATACGACCTCTAAATATAACTGATTTTCAAATCATTAAACTCATGAATTTTTTTCATAAGTATAGTAGATGGTTTTGCCAGAGCGTCAGCAGTTATCCCCTGCTTGACGTGGCATCATGACGCGTGTTTTCTCATACTCTGATAATTCTTTAATTCGGAGAAAATGCGGGTTGTGATAGTTGGTATCAGAGGGAGGTTGCCTGATAAGTTAGTCGGGCAACCTTCCTTTTTGATTGCATTAGTAGTTCAGCATCATGTAATTCACACACCGATATGTCATCAGCACGTCTTGGCAAAAGCAAGAACACTACACTCATAGCATAACATAAAGTATACGGGGTATATTATGTAGTATGGGATGCATAATATGTGTTCGTATATGAATCTACCATAGGGGCAACATGTGAGGGTTTTGTAGTATGGGATGCATAACCTCACCACATGGCTGCGACTAGCACGTTTTCTTTTTCGTTGCATGCGAATGTTATGTAGTATTGGATGCATAATATTTTCATGCGTACGCCGCTCATAACATGCATTAGGGCCTCTTTAGAATGCATAGCACAAACATTCATAGCATAACATTGCATAAGCACAACGTGCCAAGCTAAAGACTGACAAGATGACATATGTACACACATAAGTTTTCGAGTCAAAAATAATATAAAGTCATGCATTCCCGACCTAGGCACAAGAATTAGTATGGTGGTGGTTAACCATCCTAGGTTAGGACATAACATCAATTTTTTGTAAAAAGATAAACTCTCAGAGCAAGTTTAGCAGCTTTAAGTTCATATCTATATATGTATTGTCTGTACTTGTAGTTTGGTCTAGCCGTTGTACTAGGATCTAACTATTGTTATTATGGATTTAGGATGGCGAGACGTCCTTCGACTAGATCAACTCCCCTGTCTGAGGGTGAGTCATCGAGAGTGCAGAATGATGCTGTGATCGAAAGCTTGCGGCAGAGTAGCGATTCCTTAAGCAGGCAGTTGGTGGAGGTGCGAGCCCAGATCCAGTCTTTGGTAGTAGTTGTGGTAGGGAAGACTCAGGGAGTGCAAGAACCTGCAGGGGGGATTACTGTTCCTCCCCCTCCTGCACCCTTAAGACCTCATGTGGTAGTGCCAGCAGAGATGGCCTTCATCTCGCAGTTTCAGAGGCTGAGCCCTCCCACTTATGACGGGAAGGGAGATTTCATGGTGATAGACGATTGGCTTATCTCCATGGAGGAGATGTTCTCGTACTCAGGGATTGCAGATGATCAGAGGGTGATGTTAGCCGCCTATCAGCTTAATGGTTTGGCTAAGAATTGGTGGCTGAGAGAGAAGGAGAGCTTGGTAGTTGGATGCTCTTGGGAGGTGTTCAAGGAGATGCTGTTGAGGAAGTTCTTACCCTCGGTCGAGCGTGACCGCCTCATGAACAACTTCCTCCATCTGAAGCAAAGACAACTCACGGTGGGTGAGTATAAGATAGAGTTTAGCAAGTTGAGCCGTTTTGCTCCTGGATTGGTCAGCATTGAGGCTGATCGAGTTAAATGATTTCTCGGTGGTTTGAAGAGCGAGGTGCAGCAGTTGACAAGTGCTTATGGGTTAGAGAATTATGCATGACTAGTGGATGCTGCTCTCAAGGTGGAGGCTATTGAGACCGCGAAGACCAGAGGCCAGAAAATGAGGAAGGACAAGAGGAAGTCTGTGGAGGAAAAGAAACCCCAGGTACCTGATGCAGCTCCGGGAAAGAAGAGCAAATTGGTGTGCAGTTTCTGTGGCCGGTCAGGCCACCCTATCGAGAGATGTTTCAAGAGGGCAGCAGCTCAGAGGAAGGAGCAGGTTCATGCGATTCAGGGTGCTCCTAGGAGAGAAGTATCATATTCCATTTGCAAGCGACCCTGGCATGATGCTGCATAGTGCCGGTCCAAGGATAAGGTCTGTTTTCAGTGTGGGCAGAAGGGACACATCAAGTCAAGGTGTCCTCAGGTCCAGCCTGCTCTTCCTGCAGTTCCTCTGCAGGCATTACCTCCACCTCAGCGTGTGGACAAAGGAAAGGGAAAGCTGAACGTGATCTCTTCCGAGGAGGCTCACGCTTCGAATCAGGTCATCTCAGGTTAGTTGTCTTTCCAGCCTGAATTTTTTGTTCTTGTCTTGCTAGAATGTTTGTAGTATTGTTGAGGTAGTTCCTTAGTTATATATGTTCCTATAGGGAAGTTTAAGGAGAAGAACTACTGGGCGCGTGTTCTGTTTGACTCCGGCGCTACCCACTCGTTCGTGGCTAGAGCCTTTGTAGAGCGACATCAGCTGACTTTAGATCGAGTTGGGGATACCTTTCGTGTTAAGTTCCTCTCTGGTGAATCTATGTTGTCATATTTGGGCATGTTAGATTGCCCTGTTTTCTTTGGGGACTTCCTTGCAAAGGCAGGCCCGAAGATAATTGATCTGGAGGACTTCGATGTTATTTTGGGCATGAACTGGCTGTATAGGTATGATGCAGTCATTCATTGCAAAGGGAACCGCTTGGACTTCATCAGGGATGAGGGTAAGCCTGGAAGCGTGTATGCAGATCTGAGGTAGGATTCTCTTATCAACTCTGCGGTATGTGCTCAGAAGCATTTTCTTTCGGATTGTTTTGCTTGTCTGGTCTCGGTGGTTGGGACCGCTGTTATTGTACCGCGCTTAGAGGAGATTCCAGCTGTTCGTGATTTCGCCGATGTTTTTCCTGAATACCTTCCTGGTCTTCCTCCCGAGCGGGATGTTGAGTTTGAGATCGATTTGGAGCCGGGTACGCGTTTTATTGCTAAGGCACCGTACTGGATGGCCCCTTGAGAGCTAGAGGAGTTGCGAGTCCAGTTTGATGAGTTGTTGGCGAAAGGGTTTATCAGGCAGAGTTCGTCGCCTTAGGGTGCTCCTGTTCTATTTGTGAAGAAGAAAGATGGGTCAATGCGGCTTTGCATCGACTATAGGGAGCTGAACAAAGTCACAATTAAGAATTGGTAACCTCTGCCGAGGATTGATGACTTATTTGACAAGTTTTGCGGTAGCACGGTCTTCTCCAAGATTAATCTTCGTTCAGTCTATCATCATCTTAGGATCCGTGAAGCAGATATTCCACGGACTACGTTTAGATCGAGGCATGTACATTTTGAGTTCTTTGTAATGTCATTTGGATTGACCAACGCACCATCAACATTCATGGATATGATGAACCAGGTGTTCAAGGATTTCCTAGATAAGTTCGTGGTGGTCTTCATCGATGACGTGTTGGTTTATTCTCGTAGCGCTTAGGAGCATGAGAAGCATCTGCGCTTAGTTCAATCGCAGTTGAGGAACCATAAGTTATTCGCCAAGTTGAGCAAGTGCGAATTTTGGTTGCCTCAGGTCTCGTTTCTGGGCCACGTGGTGAATAATGATGGGATCTCGGTCGACCCAGAAAAGATCGCAGCAGTGATGGATTGGAGTAGGCCGGGCACGCCTAAGGAGATCAGGAGCTTCCTAGGGTTGGCCGGCTACTACAGGAGGTTCGTGGAGGGCTTCTCTACCCTAGCTGCACCTTTGACTAAGATGACTCAGAAGAACGTGGTTTTGTTTGGAGCGAGAAGTGCGAAGAAGCCTTCCTGGAGTTAAAGAGGAGATTGTGCACTGCTCCCATTCTGACCCTGCCTACTGAGGGTTTGGATTATGATGTATACGTGGATGCTTCGTATGTGGGTCCGGGATGCGTATTAATGCAAGTTGGTAAGGTGATTGCCTATGGGTCAAGGCAACTGAAGACTCATGAGAAGAATTATCCTACGCATGACCTCGAGTTCGTAGCGGTTATTTATGCATTGAAGCTGTGGAGACACCTACTATATGGGGCTCAGTGCAAGATCTTCACCGACCATGAGAGCATGAAGTACATGTTCATGCGGAAGGAGTTGAATCTGCGCCAGCGTTGGTGGCTAGAGTATGTGGCCGATTATGACGTAGAAATCCAGTATCATCTAGGCAAGGCTAATGTGGTGGTCGATGCCCTGAGCCATAAGACGGGAAAGATCTTTAATCTCACCGCCGATCATTTAGTGGAGGAGTTCCTCCTTATGGATATATCAGTGGGATGCTGTGGCTTGCAGAGAAGTTTGTCAGTGGAAAAGCCGTCTTGGATTTCTTTGACCAGACTGCACCAGAAGGACGACCCGGATCTTCTACACTTATTCTCCAGGACTGAGAGAGGAGAGTTGTCGGATTATTCCATCGATGATGCGGGAACTTTGAAGTACCGCGGCAGATTTTGCATCCCCACGGTTGGGGACATAAGGAGTATGGTTTGCAGAGAGGCTCATGGATCCAGCGTTGCCTACCATCCAGGATCTACGAAGATGTATCGTGACTTAAAGCAAATTGCCTGGTGGTATGGAATTAAAGGTGATATAGCCCGATTTGTTGCGGAGTGCCACACTTGCAAGCAGGTGAAGGCCGATCAAGGAAGGCCTGGTGGCAAGTTGACTCCGTTAGAGATCCCGACTTGGAAGTGGGAAAGTATATCTATGGATTTCATAACGGGCTTACCGAAATCCCCAAGGGGGTTTTATTCTGTTTGGGTCATAGTGGATAGACTGACGAAGTGTGCTCACTTCTTGCCATATAAGATTGATTACCCGATGAATAAGATAGCGGAGTTGTACTTGAATGAAGTCATCCGACAGCACGGTGTGCCAATTAGCATAATTTCTGATCGAGATTCCCGGTTTACTTCTCGCTTTTGGCAGAGTCTGCAGGAGGGTTTGGGTATCGATCTGAGGTATTCAACTGCTTACCACCCACAGACCAATGGGCATACGGAGCGGTTGAACCAGATAGTTGATGATATGATCCGATGCTACATTTTAGACCACGGTGGAGTGTGGGATGAGCAGCTGCGACTTATGGAATTTGCATACAACAATAGTTATCAGGAGAGCTTGCAGATGGCTCCATTCGAAGCCTTGTATGGGAGGCACTGCAGAACTCTGTTGTTTTGGGATGAGGCTGGTGAGAGGCCTTTGTTGGGTCTTAATGCGCTCGAGTAAATGGAAGTCGCAGTGAAGCTTGTTCGAGAGAAGCTTCGTATAGCTCAAGAGAGATACGAGAAGAACGCCAATCGGCGTAGGTCTGCATTGGAGTTTTCTGTAGGGGACCTTGTATTTCTTAAGGTTTCCCTGATGGTTGGTGTAAAGAGGTTTGGTAAGAATCTAAAATTGGACCCGAGGTATGTGGGCCCGTTTAAGATTTTGGAGCGGATTGGCGTGTCATCTTACAGGTTGGATTTGCCAGCAAACTTCCCAGGTGTTCATAATGTTTTCCATGTTAGTCAATTGCGGAAGTGTGTGCGCAGCAGTGGGCAAGTTTTGGACGTGGTGCCCCAGTTGGAGCCCAATCTCTATTTTGTTGAAGTGCCGGTTCGTATTTTGGATACTCAAAAACGGGTGCTGCGAAAGAAGTCCATTCCGATGGTGAAAGTTCTATGGAAGAATCAGTGTTTAGAAAGCGCGACTTGGGAGTTAGAGTCGGCTATGAGGGAGGCTCACCCTAACCTGTTTCCCTGATTAGTTTGGTTTTTTTTTCTTGAAATGTTTGGATTATTACTTTCCTTCTATAGTAGAAGTGTGGTGCGTAAAGTTTCGGGACAAAACTTCCTTTTAGGGGGAGTGACTGTAACGCCCACGATTTTTTCTGCGACTATTTTATTCTCATTTGGCGTTACGGTGACGCGATTTCGTGGCTCGTGCCATTTGTGGAGTGTGGTTTAGCTCCTTAGAACTGAGTGGCCTATTTTGCAGCCTATGGGCAAGGTCTCCCTAGCAAGCCGAGTCGTTTTGGGTGACCCGGTGTGGCCTCTTGGGGGATGCTTTTGTTTTTGCTTTAGGTTGGTATAACTCGAGTTCTGTTCATCGAAAGTTAATTTCGACTTTGCCGTTGTGTTCGTAGCGTGGTTATTTAGCTACGGTGCGAATTTCGTTGAATTCCCA
Organism: Platanthera zijinensis; assembly: GCA_039513925.1. Lineage (NCBI taxonomy): Eukaryota > Viridiplantae > Streptophyta > Magnoliopsida > Asparagales > Orchidaceae > Platanthera > Platanthera zijinensis. The sequence goes on from CM077083.1 coordinate 48,270,128, forward strand.
GGTAGTTCGGTTTTCGCGTCGTTTTGGGTGTGCTATTTGTAAAATCAAATGAGAAATTTGATTTTAGCTGAGTGAATCGGCATTTTTTTAGGCAGCGGTTATGCTGATTAGGCGTGTTAAGACTTATTTAAAGCCTTAATTAGAAGTTGGCGGGCCACTCTCCTCCTTCTTGCCAAGACAGAAAACCGTCTGCTCCTGTTCGCGGAAAACAGAGGCGGAACGGCGGTTAGCCCTAGCTTTCGGACGGTGATTCCGGGAGTGTTCGAGGATGGATTTCGATTCTGAAAGCGGTGTTGTCTTGCTCTTGCTAAGTTCTACATTTCGACGGTAAGAGGTTTGTTTTTCGTGGAGTTTTAGGAGACTTGGATTTTCGGTTTCTTGTGGTTTTCCACCATTAAAGTGCGAGTTTGCTTGTTAGGTGCTGCTCCTTCTAGTGCAGAACGAAGAGGAGGGAAAGCCGACCAAGCTTCGCCAGAAATCGAGGCAAGTTGTATTCTTGCCCTTGCCATTGTTGTTCTTTTGAATTTTTGAATATTTCCCGGTTAGCCTTAGGGTAGAAACCAAGCATGTTCTCCTTTATCTTGCTAAATTTAGGGCTTAGTTTCTCCTATGAGCCCCCTCCTTGTGCTGTTTGCTCAACCTGCTAGTTGTGTTCATTATTTAGACTGCAGATTTGTAGTTCTAGTTGGGTGCTTTGGTGGGTGGAGCCGAGAGAGAGAGTGAGGAAGTTTGTTGTGGTAGGGCTCTTGTTAGAACCAGTCTTTGTAGACTCTCGGGTTTTGGTGTTGAGTGTGGTGCACAAACTCAAAGCCAAAATCTGCCCGGACTTGGCGTTGAGTGTGGTGGACACACTCAAAAACATTGTTTGGTTTGTTCTTTGCGACTGAGTGGTGGGGTGATTGAGTGAGAATTTTCGTCTAAGTCAAAATCGACGGGAATCACCATGTGATTCCCGCCGATTTTGACGTGTAACGTCATTGATTCCCACCGATCGGCGAGAATCATCCTTGATTCCCGACGATTCGGCGAGAATCATTCTGGATTCCCGCCGATTCAGCGAGAATCATCCTGGATTCTCGCTGATTCGACGAGAATCATCCTTCATTCCCGCCGATTCGGCGAGAATCAGTCGACATTCCCGCCGACCTCCTCTTGTTGGCGATGGTTTAGGGTTTTTCTGCGGGAATGAACTTTGGCGTAGAGTAAGTTGACCTCAATCAGCGCCAAAGCTTCTTTGACGTTGAGGGAGGTGGACTCACTCAACGCCACTGTTTGGTTTTGTGGTTTTGCTGAAGCCCTTGAGGGAGTGGACCTCATCAACGCCATGCCTACTTTGGCGTTGAGTGAGGCTAGCTCACTAGACGCCAGAGTTGTTCTTGCTGGAGGCGTTGAGTGAGTGAACTTAACTCAATGATATGCTTGTTCTGGTGCTGAGAGAGGCTTGCTCACTCAATGCCAAGATCTGGTTAGGCGTTGAGTGGGTCCTATTCAATGCCAAGCCGTGTTGAGTAACTTAAAAACTGTTTCCCTTACGTCGATTTTCGTTCCCGAGTGAATTCCTTGATTGTATTTGTAGTTTCTTTGTCGGCCATATTTTTCTTTCCTAAAGGCCGAATCATGGGTCGTGGTTAATAGTGGTGGTTTGAAGCTCTTCATGGGGAAGGTGTTGGGTAATTTAGCCAAGGCCACCCTTATTTTTCTATCTTGCTCTAGTTACGGGCTGGGCAAGGTGGTAGAAGGTCCCTTGTGCTTTCACATGTAGATCCTTGAGCTTGTTGGCTTGGAAATGGAGGTTGAGGGACTGAGTTTTCCTCCAACCTGGATCCATGTTATTTGTTTTTTCTACTACCATCTCCCACAGCTTAGGGTGTTAGGTGTATCTTCCTTGGTAGATTGCAGCATTATGGTCTCTTTAAAGCCTAGTAGACCCTGCAGGATGTAGTTTCTGGGCAGGGTTGATGCTGTTTCCTCACCAGTAGTACATTCCTTATTGTCTTGCTTTGGGGCAGTTGTGACTTTTACTACTGTGTGTTTTCCTCTTTCACTTACCCCCTCCCCCTGGTTGACACTTTCATGCAGTTCTTTCTTGTTTTGCTTGCTGAGGTATTCTTTCTTCTTTTGAATGCCTCAGGTTCTGAGCAGTAGCCCATTTGGTGGCTAGGTTGCGGTGGTGTTACTGGTGGTCACTTGGACTTTGGAGATCCTATTGCTTTGTTAGTGAGGTAGTTTTTCTGTACTTTTCTTACAGACATACATATTTGCCCGTGGGTTCATGTCAGGTTGTTGGCGCCCACTGGTAGTTTTTACCTCTGTACAACATATATTACTTTTGCTGCTACCATTTTCTGGAGATAGTCTACTTGCTCTGGGGAGGATTTATGCTAGGTTGCTAGTTATTTTAAAACTATAATAATTATTATTATAAGCATATTGCATGATCAGCATGATTTATGTAAGTAAATCACTATTTTCCAAGCAGCGTATAAAGATCGTTTTCCTATATATAATATAAATTAAATGTAGAGTCTTGCATAACATAAGTGGTCCTTTTAGGGCTCTTATGCACTTTTTTGGAAGTGAAACCTGAATACAGTATTTTTCCGCAGCGCATAAGCATAGTTTTTAACTGTGGACTAGGTGATCCACCGAGCCGAGGGATACGACCTCTAAATATAACTGATTTTCAAATCATTAAACTCATGAATTTCTTTCATAAGTATAGTAGATTGTTTTTCCCGAGCGTCAGTAGTTATCCCCTGCTTGACGTGGCATCATGACGCGTGTTTTCTCATACTCTGATAATTCTTTTATTCAGAGAAAATGCGGGTTGTGACAATTTTGATGAGGAGTTCTTGGGGCTAAAAAGCTCCATCTAATCCCTTGATCCTCATAGAATCTGTGGAAAAATTAATTTTAAAATCGGTACCATGATCACTTCTAATCAAGGACAATTTATTATCAAATTCATATTTGACCTATTTGATGAATCTTGAGAGAATTGTGAAAGTTTCAAATTTTTCTTTAAAAAAACACACAAGTGAATCTTGAGAAATCATCTACTATTACTATATGTAAAAGACTTATCTCCTAAACTCTGATCAGTAAGAGGATCGAATAAATCTGTATATAGTAGGTATAATATTCTTGGAGAATCATTCTTACCAATTAGTTTGAATGAAGATTTTACCTGTTTACCTTAATAACAAGATTTACATGGATTTATTTTTCTATACTTACCTTTTGGTAAGCCTCTTACTAACTCATCCTTTGAAAGCCTTCTTATGGTCTTGTGGTTTAGATAATGAAGCCTCCTATTCCAAAGCTCATTCATATCTACTTTAGCATTGAATATGAATAATTCATTGTTAAATGAGCTAAAATCAACAACATATATTTCCTTTTCTAGAACCAGTTAGCACAATTGAATCTGTTCTAGAATTTATTATTTGGCAAAGGTTATTAGTGAATACAACCTTATATTTTCCATCACATAATTGACTAATGCTAATCAAATTATGTTAAAGTCCTTCAACATAAGCCTCTTTAGTAAAGGCGATGTCTCCAATTTTGAACATACCATAACCTTTGGTCTGACAATAATTAGAATCACCAAACACTACCTTGGGGCCATTTTTGTCGTTAAAAGTAACCAGCATTTCTTTTTGTCCAGTCATTTGTTTAGAGCATCCACAATCCAATTACCATAACTTGTTTGTGGAAGGATGGTGTTTTTCCTGCACATAAGATCAGACATTAGTTGGGATCTAGGTTACCTTATACCTATTACTTCTTTTTCTTTTATAAGGAGTGATAAAAGTATAGGATGGCATTTCATAATATCCCTTGGGTTAAAAGAGTATTGGTCTATCAAACCAATAACTTCTAGTATTCTGTCCCTTAATAAAAAAATTGACCAAACAACATTTATATAATAATTTTGATGAGATGAATTATTATTTAGGGATATGTATCGACTTGAAGTCGACATAACTTTAGAGTTGCATTGATTTGAAGTCAACGTTTCATAGATATTGCGTTGATATGAAGTTGACGCTTGTTCCTAATTTTCTGGAATTACAAATTTTTCTTTATTGCTTATCCCTAGTTGATTATCTTCAATTTTCTTTTGAATTTATTCTTATTATTAAATCTTATTACTCTATCTGAATCACTTTTAGGATTAAAATTGGATGGTTTTTCCTTTGCTTTAATAAATGATACATGATTTTTATTAGCGGGTATATTATTAATTGTTACTATCCTTTGAGGATTAGCTCCAAATCCCTAATGATTAAACCATTTCTTAAGGTTTTCAGAAATATTATTAAGTTGATGACTCCTTCCATTCAAGGAGTCTTTAAATAGTTTTCCATTTGATAATTGTTCTTTTAACAACAAATTTTCTTTAGTAAACTTAGTCATCTAATCCTTCAGGTTATCTACCTTAATTTTTAAAAGTTTATCGTATTCTATTTGTTCATTATCAATAGGACAATCATTATACAAATCTAGTTATTGTCTTAATAATTTGATTTACATTTCTAATTCTATTTGATCCTTACAGAATTCTCTAAAGTAAACCTTAAATTCTTCTAAAGAAAGATCAATATCATAAACATAATCTGGTACTTCATTTGTATCATGGTCTGATTCTGTCTGTAGATCTATAAGACAGGCTTCTTCAGCAACATTTTCTTCTTCATTACCAGATAAAGAACAGGATTCAGAACTTGTATCACTCCAGGTTTCAGCAGATAAACCTTTTCCCTTTTTCTTTTCCTTTCTCTCTATGTATTTTTTCTTTTGATCTTTGGTACTTAATCTTTCCTTTTGTTGATCTGGAAATTCAGGTGCTATATGTCTAGATTTTATGCAAGAAAAAAATATTATCTCCTTATTAGGAATTTTATCACACTTTGGTTTATTCATATTTTTATCTCTTTTTCTGAAGTTTTCTATCTTGACACAATTTCCTGAATCTTCTTGCGAGAAGATTCAACATCTCTTGTTCTTATATTGATGGTTCATTCTCAATGACATTGAATGCAACCGATTTATCTCAAGAGTTGAGTCATTCTCCTTTTCTTTTATTTCACCTCTACTCTTCATAAGTTGTTCATATGATTTCTGCTTTCCTAGCAAAGCATCTATTATAAATTCTTTGTGACACGTTGCTTCTCTTATGGCCTAAATTCCAGAATCTAATGTAGTTGGGAAGCACATGAGAAAATATCTTGTATATCAGTAAGAGATATCTTTATCCAGTCCCTTCGGCTAATTTATTATCATGTTGAATCTATCATACATTATTGATATAGATTCATCAACTTTCTTCTGGAAATTCTCATAATAAAAAATTAAGTGTGATCTTTTAACCTTCTCTTATTAGAACTAAGGGTCCATTGGAGTCAACCTAGGGTGGCCAAGTTGACCAAGGACCATCCTAAGCCTAAATTTTGCAGGGTGCCCATACTAAGGGCAATGTGGCCCTAATAATACCAACCAACCCTACCAAGGTCTTCCTAGACCTAAAGTGGGGTCAATGGGTCACCAAAGATCCATTGGGGTCAACTCTAGATCTTGAGTTGACTCAAGTCAACCCTAGCCGTATAATGGTCAAAGTGACCTAACTAAGGGGCAAGTGAGCTTCAGACTGCAAAGTTAACCCCACACAACCCTTCCTAGACCTTAGGAGAAGCCAAGGGGTCACCAAGGACCCCTTAGGGTCAACCCAAATTTCATGTTGACCAAAGTCAACTCAGGCCCTAATTGGTCAAAGTACCCTTACTAAGGGTCAAGTGACCTCCAAGATGCAAAGTTGACCCTACCCAACCCTACCTAGACCTTAGGTGAGGCTAATGGGTCACCAAGGACACATTGATGGTGACTCAAAAGGTCAAATTGACCAAGGTCAACCCTAGTCTAGGTTTAGTTCAAACTTGCCTAAATGGGCTAACCAAAGCTTAAGCCCTTTCCATTTGGGCTAACCATCTCCTAATTATCCAATCTAGTAAGTTAATGGGCTGCCAATAGGCTAGGGATATGAGAAAATTTGTCCTTGATGACTAGGAGAGAGAAAACTCCATTTTACCCTTTAATGAAGGAGAGAGAAAGTGGTGAAGGGAGACCAAAAGCCAATCCATCCACATCCAAGGGGGCTGATTCAACTCACCATTAAATTTGCGAAAAGTCTTGGGCCATTTTGGTGGTTGTTCACGGCCAGAACAGTGCACCCACAACATGTCCGAAAATTCCCTTTAATGGCCATTGATGGCCATCAAGCTAGACCCTTCCCCTCCCCTAATTCACTCTCTTAAAGCATCCCTGGACAAAGGGGAATGGTTTCCACTTCTCACCTGAAGAAATTTAGCCCTCCCACTGCACGATTGTAACATACCCGAAACTCCAAAATCCGGCCATGGCACACCACCACCAAACCCGTCGACAAGCACGGTTAAAGGTCCTCCTCTACTCCTTGTATGGATAGATCTTAGGAATCTTTTAAGATGAGAATCAGGCTCAAATGAGCCAGATCGGGTGAAGATTTTTCCTTTTTTCCATGAAAAAAATGGTTTTGGTTTGCCAGAAACAACCCATCCGGCGGCCGTGCCGCCGCCCGGCGATAGCCCCCACCCCAAAGAAGATGGTTGCGGTGGCGGCCGACCAAGGAGGTGGCCGGGTGGCCGGGAAATGGGCTTGGAATAGGCTCCAGGTTCGGCCAATCATAACCCTTGGTTGGAGGAAGAAGATGACCAGGAGGCCCACGATTTTCTTTAAGATCCGTGCTGGATCTGATTTTATTTAATCCAATTATTTCAATTTTTGTCCTGTTTACTGGTCAGTTTTTAATTAAATATTAAAAATACCTAGGGTCACTTACATAAAAAGTTGTGAACATCAAAGTTGTATCCCTAGGGGTGTACGTTATTTTAAAATTAGTTTGAACCAATTTGGGTGTCTAGTTTGACAAGGGAACTAATTTTTATGGGGGTCTATACCTAGGGTAAGTCAGAGACTAAAATGAGTGCCACCACTTCATCCCTTATCCAAATGACCTGAGATTTGGACATCGAGTAACTCTAACCTAAACATATGTCCTGCCCAAATATTGGAATTTTTGGAGATACCTTTTTTATAGGTTTTGAAAAAATTAAATAAGTCATGTATAATTTAATTAGGTGTCTTAAAAACCTCAAAAACACCTCAAATTTTGGAGTTAGATCTTGGGGAGTATTATTAGGCAATGGAAAAAATTTCATCACTTTTGGGTTTGGTTTGATAGGGTTAATTGTGTATCCAAGGGTTGGCTCCTTTTAGGTCAAATTAGGCCTATGTGCCCTAAGTACTCTTGAGTTGGCCCACCTCACCCAAAGGTGATGGACCTTGGAACTCAGTTGCATTAGCACACAAAATACACCCTTAACTGATATTGGGTGGAAGTTGAAGGGTGGAGCCCTAGGACACAAGTGTAGGTCCTATGTGAGCAATCCTAGGGTTTGAAGATTAAGTGGTCAAATGACTTTGAAATGACTTGAAACTTGGTGGAGTGGACATTAGGGTTGTCAAAGTCCTATGGTAAAAATATTATGAAATTAGGCTCCATTTCGGAGGACTTATTTTCACCGGTCAAGCAGTCATGACCGCATGAATAGGGACTTATTTCACTTGACCGGTGAAAATAAGTCCTCCCAAACGGAGCCTTTAGGCTGTTTAACCTCCTTAAACCCTAACCTTAGTTTAGGGAACCAACCTTATACATGTAAGATAGGCCATCAAAACTTTATGAAGAGTTGTGAAACTTCGGTAGTATGGTCATAGGGTTAATAAGAGCCTCTAGTGATTTTATTAGTAATTTTTGAATAATAAATTTAGTACCTCCTTTATAATACATGGAATTTCCCTTTATATTCTTATGTTTATTATGATATCACTGTTCTTTGGAAAATTTAGAAAATTTGGTAGAAGAAGGTTTTGGAAATTATGCTCATACCTGATTTTTATTATAATTTTTAGATACATATTTTCAGTACTTACTTCACAAGCTTATAATTATGCAATTATGTTCAATAATATATTTAGAGCTCCAAGCTTGTTAGAAAATTATGAAACATATTCCATGGTAATATTAAAGCAGTTAAAGTATGTGGAAATTTTATTATAATTTTTAGATGAATATTTTCAGAAGTTGGTTCATTAATTTATGAAAGAGGATTATCATTGTAAATTAAAATTAGCTTTCATTATTCACGGGATAATTTGGAAACTTGGTTAAGAGTGTTTTTAGGGCATTTTATTCATGCTTGAATTTTCATATTATTTTTGGAAGCTTAATTGCAGCACTTGTTTCTTTAATTGTTAACTATGTGTTTATATTTAAAATTTTGGATCAAAGGCTTAATACTTGGAAATAAAAATTGGGAGACTTGAATTTACTGTTAATTAGCTGCCTAGTATTTATCATTATTTTGTGGTGCATTTTGCATGCCTGTAAAGGACACTTTATATTCAAATTGGGGCATTTGGATTTTTAGGGAAAATAAATAAAATGTCAGATAATTTAGGAAAATTCTAAGTTTCTGGATTTATGTTATAAATGTCATGATAGGCCTCCATTAATTTTCTTTGGGTGTTTGGATGAGGATTTAGAGTACCTCCTATCATGCACATCATATAGCATAAGGTGGTCTGCATTTAGTAAAACTGCGGAAATTATGATAACATGTGTGATGGTCGTAGGGAGATGGGATTGTAGTTTACTGATTTTAGTGAAGTGGATTAGAGTATATCATTGGAAGTTGGGATGAGTAGGTTATAGGGTTGTCTAAGATTAGGTGGTGCTCAGGATCAACGAAAGATCATCTTTCCTGTGGAGGGACAAAGAATGTCAAAACACATTAGGGTTAGTTCTAGAGTAATACTAAAGGGATCGGGATTTGGGTATTAACCAATAATAATAAATGCCTTGCAAAAGGGAACTTTGGGCTTCAACCCGTCATAGTTCCTGGTGCCCTCGAGAACCCTTCACGGGGTATGCCTTGGGCAGTCCTGGGCTAACCTAAACTATAGGAAAAATAAACTAGAAGAGTAACTAGTATAACTAGGGATTCACTTTCACTCACCTCGATGTCTCAGGATGTTAGGTTGGGTCACTCGGGCAGTAGGCTCGGTGGTTTTGGTGATGGCAGATTGGCCCAATGAGCTTTGGCTCGGTTGTTGTTTGTGACGGACGGGATGGTCCGGTGAGCTTAGGCTTGATTGTTGATGGTGATAGACAGTATGGTCCGGGGAGCTTTGGCTCGGTAGCTGATACATAAGGTTGCATGTACATACAGTATAAGGTGGTGGGCCTTCAGTAATGGAGGGTCAATGCACCGACGGCAATACGTTGACTCGATAATTGTGGTTTTGACTTCGCCAAGTTAAGCCCGGTGGACTTGCAGGCAAAGAGTACACAGGAGCTCCGCCTAGTGCACTAGCGTTGAGGCGTACGATAGATTTAACTTGTAGTGCTATTACCGGTATAGAGGTGGGCGAGGCCCAACCCACCGCTTCCGTTTGCCACTACGGAGGTATCCTGGAAGGTTTGGCTCCAGAAAGGGGGAGTTAAAGGTCTGTGTGCACAGAGTCGAGTGGGTGTGTTGCACTTGCATTATTCACATCATAGCATACTTGCTTGTCATAGCATAACCATTGCAATTAAACCTTAACAACTATTGTATAAGCTGGTATGAGACTTTGTATAAAATAGGCCCTGCAAAACAACCCCTTGGTTTATAAGCTTGCGTGAGCGTGCTTATAAATTGAGGTTTTTATTCTATAGATATATACATGCTTGTATAAAAACTGACACCCTATCGTAAAAATTGGTATGAGATATTTTATACTTTAGGAATGCAGAAGATCCCATAGCTTATGTGTTTATGTATAAGTTAAGGTTTCTTTTTTTTTTCTTCAGTTTTTCATACTTTTATTACTGCCACATATACTTATAGAATTGTTTGATTAGTTCCGCCATCACCTGCTTCTTGTTCTTTCTCCACCCTCACTACCTCTCCTTTCCTTCTCCACGCACGGTGCCAAGGAGCCATAGGGGGAGGAGTAGAGGATGATATGACTTAGTATTTTTGACAAATGGTTTTCTAACCATATCATTTTAGGGGACCATGGAGCACAGCAAGGAGGAGCAGCCTCGGAGGTCGGCACGCTTGGAAATGGGACAGTCTATCACCGGAGTTCAGACAGTTGGGACTGTGAGCCTGATCGTTAGTAGATGTTTAGTTTTTTGCTTCCGTGATGAGTGATATGTAGTGAGGAAATTGATGTAAATGGCATGAGCCCCATTTTCAGTACTTCATTTATTTTTATTATATTGGATTCTCCCTTCGTGGAAATTATTTATTATGTAACGCCCCAGAACTTAAAGGTGAAACAGGCGGTGTTCGAACCAAGTTCGTGTCTTGGTAGGGTGAGCACGGCCTGTGAAACGGCATGACACATGGCTGTGTCATGGTCGGGTCGTCGAGTTGAGGTCGACGAGCGTTGAGTGCTTGAACACGGACTAGGATACGGGCTTGTCCCAGGGCGTATCAGGCACACGACATATGACACAGACATGTAATATGGTCATGTACTTCTCTAGAAGTTTGGTCCTGTGTCGACTTGCGAGACGGACTGGAACACGGGCGTGTAGTGTATGACACGGGCATGTCATGTTTGGCACGGGCGTGTGGCCACCCGTGTCCACAAAGGGTCCTGACGGTTGGCGTGGCGGTTATTCGTTACACGCCACTAGTCACGGGCATGTCGATGACCCGACACGATCGTGTCAGGTTGGGACACGGGCGTGTCCTAACCCATGTGCATTTTTGTACTCGACAATCGTGTCTGTATTGAGGGACACGGCCTGGGACACGGCCTTGTGCAAAGCCGTGTTTAGCCCAGGATTATGAGATTTTAGGCAAATTTGAGCCGTTCGTTTTCTTTAAGCAAGATATGATGGCCCAGATGAGTTCCTGCTTTCTTAAGTCCGAGAATAGAGGATTAATTCCTCATTTCCTCTAATGTTTTCTCTTTCTAAGGAGTTAGAGAGAGGAGAGAGCAAGGAAGAAGGAAGGGGAGGAATCCGGCTACCGGCGCAACATCGGAGCACGAAATTAAGAACCGAGACCAAATCCGTGGAGAGAATTCCATTGCGAACCTTTCATCCAGCTAGTTCTTCATGGCGCCAAAGATGACTTCAAGGGTAACAATTCTCAACTTGAGCATGTGAAGCTCTTATTCCTTTGCATGGGAAAACCCGCTCCCGCGAGTGTGCGGTGAATTTGCGGTATTCCTTGGGGTAGATATGTAAAGTCCCCCTTGTTTAGAGTCAGAATCGTAGTACGGACATAGGCATTGTGTGTGAAGCCTACCCGGACGTATTTGTCTTGATCGGTGATGTTGCATTGCATGAGTAGCCGGAGAAGACTCCGTGCCTTTGATTGTTTTCGGGTTTATACGCGGTAGATTGTAGCAGGGATCCTTGGGGATTAACTCCAAGGCGCACCCGAAAAACTGGGCGGAAACGTAATTATGCTAACTTGGCGGCCAGGGAGACAACCTTAAACATAACTTGGTTATGTGTTGTTTGGGAATGAATTAGGATCCGGGTGAAGCTTTGCCTTCGCGTATGTTTTAAAGTGACTAGGCGGAGTTAGCATCGGGCGGGTGGAAATGGACCTGGGCTTTACGGTTCGGTGCAAGAGTCCCTAAAGTGGAAGTGGATGTTGGCATAGTCAGGAGTCTTGGACTGTGGTTGGAAAGGCTCAAAAATGCTCACAATGTTTGTCGTCCCGAGGATGGTGGTGAAGCCACGGAATTGACCGGATTCACCGAGAATGTGCCCAGAGTGCACGGGGTGTTTGGCCAAGCGAGCCTACACGTGTGGCGAATTATACTTATGCACTTAATTATTTAGCTCGGATAATAAAATGCAGGGAAGGAGCACCGCCGTCCCGAGTATGGGGCGGGGTCATTATAATTTGGTAGACTTAGATGACCGTTGTTTTGTTTTCCACCGTGCGATGGAATGTTGTTTGTAGGTACTGCGGAACCAAGCGCCAAATAATGGGCTTAAGCCCAAGATGCTGAGCTTGCCCTCGAAGGACAAAGCGAACTATTGTTTTACTCTTATCATGTGTGGCCGGCCTGTGAGCCGATGTATGTAAAACATTTTATTGTCAAGTTAACATTTGTAAGGCCATAAGGCCAAGTACTTTTCTCTGTATTTGTTGTTTTTAATTCTTATGGTGTATAGTGGACATTCATGCCGTTGTTGTGCAAGTTTTGGGTTCTCTTAGAATGTTGAAAAGCATCCGCTAGAATGCTCTGTGTTAGGGCGAGTAGTTGAGTTTTTGATATTCTTATGTAACCCATCTGATTGTCTGTGGTATGTGGCGTCGGGTGCACCCTGGACCTTCTGTTATATGCCATACGACGGATGGGTGTGTTACAATTTGGTATCAGACAAGGGTGTCGGTCGTAGGTATTTGAATTCGTGGGCAAATTCTTTTAAGGGGTGGTGAGCACATGTATGTGTGTCATCGTTATAACATAAAAGAATGCATGAATGTCCACTTAGAAATGAAAAAAAATACACTTGTTTTGAGAAACCCGAGTGTTCAAATGATTTCTTTTAACAAATTGTGTGTCGCCTAATCAAGGGTTTATGCTATTATAGGTAACTAGGAGCAGTGTTGGGCAATCGAAACGTCCGCAATCGGCAGAAAGTAGTGCACAAAGTGACGTGCCTACGACACCTCCTTAAGCAGAAACATTCAAATTGGTGGCTAAAGCAGTCTTTGCCATGATAAATGCCCAACAAGTGTAGCACGCACAACCTGCTAATGAGCAAGAACCGATTAGAGTGGCAGAGACGGGAGTGGTAGAGCGTGGGGCAGGTTGATCTTGTAGCACCAAGGAGAGCCACAGAGAAACAACTCAGGCATGTGATGAGCTTTAATCCTCCGGTGTTCGATGGGATGGGAACGCCAACTCAAACTGAGGATTGGCTCTCTACGATGAAGAGGGTCCTGACCGCCACAGAAACTACAGAGTGGAAGAAGACCACAATAGCGACCTTCCTATTGGCTGGTGAGGCAATGATGTGGTGGGATGAGCTGGAGGTTCTTCTCTTAGTGGGAAGGCAACTTTTCGAAGTACCGATGGAGGAATTCTCAAGGTTGTTCTTGGCCAGATACCTACCTTTTGCCCAGAAGCTTGAGATGGAGAATAAGTACCTTGGTTTGACTCAAGGAGAGAGAAGCGTGGATGAGTATCTCCACGAGTTTACTCGGTTTGGTCGTTATGCTTTTGCTATGTTTACTGAAGAAGAGCGGAAGACCAACCAATTTTATGAGGGCCTATGGGGCGACCTACAGCTACTCCTCGCTGGGCCTAAGGCACATGGCTTCCTAGCCTTGGTAAATGCGGCTTGTCATTCGAAAGGGTCGTGAAGAAAGTTCAAGAGAAGAAGGACACAGGGGACAAGAGGTCAGAGTTCAAAGTGCCGAGTTCAAAGTCGGGTTTCCACAGATGGAACAATAAGCAGAAGACTTCGAGTTCAGCCCCATCGTCTGGTGCGATGGTGGCAAACTCAAGCCGAGTCCTAGGAGCATGCTACAACTGTTGAGAGGTGGGGCATTTTACATGTGAGTGTTGGAGAGGACGTGTAAAGTCCAAGAAGATGCATGGAGCAACATTTGAATAAAAATGGAAGGCAACGGAGTCAACCGCATCCCACCATACTCCAACCTAGCCTAGAGTTTATAATCTTGGCCTACAAGAGGCCATTAAGCAAGCTGACGTGGTGACAGGCTTGAGTTAAATTTTAACAGTTTAGTTTGTTGAAGTTGTTACCTTTTATCATGTTAGCTTATGAATGTTGGTGCTATGCTTTGTGTTAATTTTTTATTGTCTGGCAAGAGCCCTATTTGATACGGGAGCTTCACATTCTTTCTTATTCGAAATATTCGTATCGCGCATCGGAGTTCTTTCCTCGATGGAAAATGACAAGTTGGATGTGTTGCTTCCCAATGGGTGCTCAATGTGCGCGGATAGAGTATGTGTGGTAAAGATATAGATCAGGTATCAGGAGTTCGTTTTACAAGTGTCGGTACTGCCGTTAATGGAGTTCGACGTAATTCTTGGTATGGACTAGCTCTCGGAGTAGCGATCATGCATTGATTGCGACCAAAAGGAGGTTAACTTGGGACTGAATACTGATCAGGAGACTACGTTTGCGGGCATGAAAGGGTCGAGAAAGATTTTGATGTCGTCTCTTCAGGTGATTAAGGCAGTTCGGTCTGGGGAAGAACTATTTGTCGCATTAGTGCAGGCTTCAATGCCTAAACCTAGTCTTGATAGTATTGCTGTTGTGTCCGAGTATCCTGATGTCTTCCCAAACAATCTCCCAGGAGCCCCTCCCTAGCGGGAGATTGATTTTACAATTGAGATGGTGCCGGGTGCCAAACCGGTGTCACGCCCTCCGTATCGTATAATGCCTAAGGAGATGGCAGAGCTGAAGGTGCAACTGCAAGAATTGTTAGAGCAAGGGTATGTACGTCCAAGTTTGTCACCTTGGAGCGCATTGGTCCTCTTTGTTAAGAAGAAAGATGAGAGCTTGTGACTCTGTATCGACTATCGAGAGTTGAACAAGCTTACAGAAAAGAATAATTATCTGATCCCAAGGATTGACGATCTATTTGATAAGTTGGTTGGGTCAACGGTATATTTGAAGCTAGATCTGAATTCTGGATACTACTAGCCAAGGATAAGGGAAAGTTACATCCCAAAGACAGCATTCAGCACGCGGTTTGGGCATTACGAGTTTACAGTCATGCCATTTGGGTTAACCAATGCGCCATCCGTGTTTATGGATCTGATGAACAGGACGTTCAGAGAGTACCTGTACCATTTCATGATAGTATTTATCGACGACATCTTGGTGTACTCGCGGTGTGAGGATGATCACTACAAACATCTGCATATGGTATTAGATACGTTGAGGAAGAATAAGCTGTATGCTAAGTTCTCCAAGTGTGAGTTCTAGTTATCCTCAATCGCGTTCCTTGGTCATACTTTTAGTGGTGAAGGCATAACGGTGGATATGGCGAAGATAACGGCGATTCAGGAGTTGCTAGTGTTGACTACGGTGGCGGAAGTCCGGAGCTTTCTAGGGCTTGCCGACTACTATAGGTGCTTTGTAGAGCACTTCTCGTAGATAGTGCTACCACTCACGACGCTGAAAAGGAAGGATCAAAAGTTTGTGTGGACGCTGGAATGCGTGTAGGATTTCGAAGAATTGAAGAGGCGGTTGGTCACGACGCCTATTTTGCGTTCACTGAGTGGGTCCAAAGGGTTTGAAATTTATAGTGATGCTTCGGGCAGTGGTTTGGGCTATGTTCTGCTACAGCATGGAATCGTAAGAGCCTATGGATCATGACAGTTGAAGGTTCATGAGAGAAATTATCCGGTCCATTACTTGGAGTTAGCGGCCGTGATATTTGCTCTAAAGCTGTGGAGGCAATATCTCTACGGTGTGAAGGTCAATATCTACACCGATCATAAGAGCCTGAAGTATTTGCTAGATCAGTAGGACCTGAACATGAGGTAACAGAGGTTGATGGAGTTCCTGGGGGACTATACTTTCAAAATTCATTATGTGCTCGGGAAAGGAAATGCAGTGGCGGATGCGTTGAGTCGTAGGGCACCTATGCAAGCCAACAGGTTGGCGGTACATGATGAGAGTTTGGTCCATGATATGGACGCAATGGAGATATCCTGCATTGATAAGAAGGCTAGTGCCGAGGAAATATTGTGTTGGATGGAGGTACAGTATGACCTAGCTGATAGGATTCGGCAGCCTTTGATTCATGATAGTAGTATGAAGCAGATTTTGGACGAATCTTTGGATGGGTCAAATTCCTAATTTGGGGTTGAAGATGTACTGCTAAGGAAGGATGGTCGCCTATGCATCCCTAGTGCGGATAACATTCGGGAGGAGTTGATGTACGAGGCTCATCATACCAAGTACTTAATTCACTCGGGGAGCACGAAGATGTATAGGGACATGAGGAAGTTATTTTGGTGGCCAGGGTTGAAGAAGGATGTAGCACTTTGTGTGGCAAAGTGCCAAACTTGTGCCTTGGTGAAGGCGGAGTGCCAGAAGACTGGAGGTTTCTTGAAGTCCTTACCTATCCCGGAATGGAACTTCGATGACATTTCCATGGATTTTGTGCATGGTTTGCAAAGGTCGCAGAAGGGAAACAACGCCATCTGTGCGGTCATAGATAGATTGACTAAGGTGTCACACTTCATCCCGAATAGGAAGGAAGATCCGGTGGAAAAGTTAGCCAAGCTCTATGTGGATAATATTGTACGGTTGCATGGTGTGCCACGCAGTATTGTTAGTGACCGAGATAGACGCTTCACGTCAAATGACTGGAGACTGAAAGGGTCAACATGATGATGGAGGACATGCTTCGCATGTGCGTCTTGGATTTCGGAAAATAGTGGGAAGATCACCTGTACATGGTAAGGTTTGCATACAATTATAGTTTTCAAGCGAGTATTGGAATGGCGCCTTTCGAGGCCCTATATTGGAGAAAATGTCACATGCCGTTGTCTTGGTTGGAGACAGGCGAGTTAAAGTTATACAAATGACAGGAAGTGGAAGACATCACTGCAATGGTATGTATGATTCAGGAACGGTTATAGATCGCTCAGGACAGGCAGACAAAATATTATAATGCCAAACATAGGAATGTGGAGTTCAGTGTTGGCGAATGGGTGTATTTGAAAATCAAGTTGTTCAAAGGTGTCTCGTGGATTCGACGCTTGAAGAAGCTGAGTCCGAGATACCTTGGACCGTTTGAGATCCTAGAGCGGAATGGCGAAGCAGCATATCCATTGAAGTTGTCGGTGGAATTGAGTAGGCTACACGATGTATTCCACTTTTCGGTATTGCGGAAGGTGGTACAAGAGCCTTCTCAGGTTGTTGTGGTCGATCAAGTGCTGATTGATAATGCGTTGACGACCAAGGTTATGCTAGTTCACATTGAAGACTTTAAAGTCAAACGGCTCTGCTACAAGGAAATTAGAATGGTTACAGTCCGGTGGTTTAACTGTGGACGTGGGGAGCTTTCTTGGGAGAGAGAGTAGACTATGTTGAAAGCATACCCCGAATTATTCCATACAGGTAATATTTAAATTGTTTTATGTACCTTTACATAATTTCGTGGACGAAATTCTTTAAGGGGGGGGGGGGAGATTTGTAACGCCCCGAAACTTAAATGTGAAATGGGTGGTGTTCGAATTAAGTTCGGGTCTTGGTAGGGTGAACACGGCATGTGACACGGGCATGTCACATGGCCTTATCGTGCTCGGGTCGTCGAGTTGAGGTCGACAAGCGTTGAGTGATCGAACAATGCCTGGGACATGGGTGTGTCCCAGGGCGTGCTAGGCACACAGCATGTGACACGGGCGTGTCACATAGCCGTGTACTCCTCTGGAAGTTTGGTCCTGTGTCGACTTGGGACACGGACCGAAAAGCGGGCGTGTACTATATGACATGGGCGTGTTGCCACCTGTGTCCACCAAGGGTCGTGACAGTTGGCGTGACAGTTATTTATGACACGCCACTGGTCACGGGTGTGTCGATGACCCGACACGGGCGTGTCAGGTTGGGACACGGGCATGTCCTAACCCGTGTGCTTTTTTGTACTCGACAATCGTGTCTGGATCGAGGCATACGGCCTGGATCACGGCCGCGTGCAAAGCCGTATTTTGCCCAAGATTAAAAGATTTTTGGCAAATCTTAGCTGTTCATTTTCTTTAAGCAAGATCTGATGGCCTAGATGAGTTCCTGCTTTCTTAAGTCCGGGAATAGACGATTAATTCCTCATTTCATCTTAAGTTTTCTCTTTCTAAGGAGTTTGAGAGAAGAGAGAGCAAGGAAGAACTAAGGGGAGGAATCCGGCCGCCGGCGGAGCATCGGAGCACGAAATTGAGATCCGAGATCAGATACGTGGAGAGAATTCCCTTGCGAAGCCTTTCATCCGGCTAGTTCTTCATGGCACCAAAGAAAACTTCAACGGTAATGATTCTCAACTTGAGAATGTGAAGCTCTTTATACTTTGCATGGGAAAACCCGCTCCAGCGAGTGTGCGGTGAATTTGATGTATTCCTTGGGGTAGATATGTAAATTCACCCTTGTTTAGAGTCCGGAATCGTAGTACAGACATAGGCATTGTGTGTGAAGCCTACCCGGATGTGTTTATCTAGATCGGTGATGTTGCATTGCATGAGTAGCCGAAGAAGACTCTGTGCCTTTGATTATTTTCGGGTTTCTACGCAGTAGATTGCAGCAGGGATCCTTGGGGATTAACTCCAAGGCGCACCAGGAAAACTGGGCGGAAACGTAATTCTTCAAACTTGGCTGCCGGGGAGCCAGCCTTGAACATAACTGGGTTATGTGTTATTTGGGAATGAATTAGGATCCGGGTGAATCTTGGCCCGCGTGTACATCTAAAAGTGACTAGGTAGTGTGAGCAACGGGCGAGTGGAAATGGACCTTGGCTTTGCGGTTCGGTGCTAGAGGCCCTAAAGTGGAACTGGTCGTTGGCATAGTCTGGAGTGTTGGACTGCGGTCGGAAAGATTCAAAAATGCTCACAATGTTTGTCGTCCCGAGGATGGTAGTGAAGTCATATAATTGACCGGATTCACCGAGAATGTGCCCTGAGTGCACAGGGTGTTTGGCCGAGCGAGCCTACACCTGTTGCAAATTATACTTATGCACTTAATTGTTTAGCTAGGTTAATGAAATGCAGGGAAGGAGCACTGCCGTCCTTAGTAAGGGACGGGGTCGTTATAATTTGGTCAGCCTTAGCTGACCATTGCTTTGTTTGCCACCGTATAGTGGAATATTATATGCAGGTGCTGCGGAACTAAGCGCCATATAGCGAGCTGGAACCCAAGATGCTGAGCTGGCCCTCGAAGGCCAAAGCGAACTTTATTTTTACTCTTATCATGTGTGGTCGGCCTGTGATCCGATGTATGTACAATATTTTATTGTCAAGTGAACATTTGTAAGGCCATAAGGCCAAGTACTCTTTTGTATATTTGTTGTATTTTATTCCTATGGTGTATAGTGGACATTCATGTCGTTGATGTGCAAATTTTGGGTTCTCTTAAACTGTTTAAAAGCTTTCGCTAGAATGATCTGTGTTAGGGCGAGTAGTTGAGTTTTTGATATTCTTATGTCACCCTTCCGACTGTCCGTGGTATATGGCGTCGGGTTCCAGCTGGACCTTCTATTATATGCCATACGATAGATTGGGGTGTTACATTTTATATATGTGATCTCTGTTGACATGTTTTATTTACTCTCTTGCTACTTTTCTGTGATTGATTTGGCCGGCATGATCAGTGTTTTGTAGTCATGACCTTCCCAGGCGTGATGGTGTCACCGCAAAGCGTCGGTTCTGGGCCTTTGATCCCGTGGTTCTAAAAAGAAAAAAAAGGGGGTCTTACATAAGGCATGGGTGGTCCTTTCAAAATTGAACCAAAGATACCTTCATCAATAGAATTCCTGTACAATCTGATTCTTAATTTCCAGAGTGTGAACTTTTCCAAATTACACACTAGAGGCCATGTGGATGCAAATCCTTTGAATATATAAGGATATATTTTTCATTTTAAATTAAATTTATATATATAATTGTTCTGATATATATAATAAGGTGTTAACTTATTATTTATTAATCTATTCTAGATTAACCTATTTTTGATTAACCTCCCTCAAATACCAATTGAAAGGAGGAGAACAGTTAATAATTTCCTCAGAGTTTTCTTTAGAGGGGGGTAAATAGAGATTTAAATTTATTTAAGATTTTAACTTCTACACTTCCAAGAATTTGCAAAATCATAATTAAATAGCAAGAATATAGATAATTTAAATCTCAAAATGATAAATAATCAATTACAAAAAAATACACAATCACAAAAGGCACAAGAAATATAGTGGTTCCCTAAAATTTAGGTACATCCACTCTTCTACCCCTTTTGTAGGAATTCACAATCACAGTGCCTAGGTTTTTTAATAAGGAGACTCTTAGAACAAATTACAAAATCTTTTGATACAGAGATTTTGAACCAATATAATCCGAGTCTTTTCTTAAGGAGACACTCAGAACCTATCACTGAATCCTTTGAAGAGGCATTCTAAAAACTCTTTTCTTAAAATGAAAATGATATGAAAGTGAGAAAATGTACGAATATTTGTGATAGAGATAATCTTCTTATTGAGTACTCTCAGTAGATTTTTGAGGACTTGATGGAGCTTAATGAAATGAAGATCTGAAACACTGATGAATCCTTGCATAAGAAAATCTCAAAGTTTATAAGCCCAATCCAGATTTTCTTTTGATCTTCTCTAAATCTATAGGTCAATTGATAAGCTCTTGAGAAGAAGAAGAACTGATTCTCTTTTGCAGATTCAGTAATATGATCTTGATCAACTGATTCAAGGAAGAACTTTAATTGCATATGATATTCTTCCTATACTTCTTCGTTGAAATCTATCTTCCAAAATGATAATCAAATATGAATATATTTATCGACTTTCTGTTGTTGCTATGATTGATAATCTCATTTTCCTATTGTTATTTTCGTCTTCATGAATCTTTGTATATATATATATATATATGTCTTACATCTACAAAAAACATTTATTACATAACAAACTTTCTTGAATTGATTCGGATTTAATACTCAAAATAATTCCCGTTCAGAATAATATTCGACGGAACGTCGAGTATATATAGACATAGCATCAAATTCAAATAATCTGTCAAAATAACTCTGTAGTTGACGCTGCGTTGACAAAAATCGAAGCAAGTGTCAATATCATCCTTTGAGTAGCATCGACTTATCAAATTTCTGTTGCTCTAATTTCTTCTCGATGTAGAGTCTATTTCAAGTCAAAGTTGCGTCGACGTCTAGTGGACATATGAATACAATCTTTAATTTTCCTTTATAATTCAGTGTGCCCTTCTTATGTCCTTTATATTATAGACATCCTATGTCTTTTAAGACCAAATTACCCTCTCTAAACATATGGGTAATAGCCTAAGGAATGTAAAGTCATCTAAATTAATTTGGTAAGGTAAATTATAAAGGGTTATCCCAACATGGCCAATGGTACGGAGGGGGTCTTTGGGAGTAAACACCAAAGAGCCCAGTACAACCAGCCTAGATTCTATCTTCCAGCAACCATTGGTGTGACGATCGGTAAGACCGCAAACTTGCCACAAACAATCCACCCAAAAGGATAAATATGCAGTCAGGTATAAACCAAACACCACCGCATAATTTCCATGATCAACCCATACTATCAAGAACCCATGGACTTCCAACCATGTCCTTAGTATAATTCAATATTTAAAATTTAACTGATGCTAATTAGCACCCAAGGACCTACAAACCGAGTCCTTAAGTTAACACTCTAAGATATAATCATATTAAATAATCTACACAATTCCAACACCACTACCCATAATGAGTTATCATACTCTAATGTAGTGCAATGTTTAAGTCATAAAATTTCTCTATATCATTATATGACGCTACTTGTGCATATAACAACATGATGAGATCATTAATATATGATGGTCCAATATTTTGATTTGTTGTCGTCAACATCTGACTAGAACAATAATAATAGCATTGATTATATTTGAAATCCAACACTATTTACTTGAATATTAAAATCTATAGCCATCACATGCTCCTTCTAAAGAGTAATCTATCAAGCAATTAAATACGAGACTGATTTCAAGCCTAAATCCACTAATGGTTCATCAAAGATACAGTTACTACTATAAGCATTATTCCCAACATTCAAGCTCAATTGACTTCATGATAAATCATATTTAGCATAATAATTTATAACTTAATATTTAATTAAGGAATCATTTTTGAACCAAATCCTCATAATTTTATACTGTAGTTCAAAATTATCATATTCAACATTTCCACTAAATTTCAGCCTCATCGGGTATTACAATAATGATTTAGAACTCTATAAATTTATATGATGAAATTGAAAAAATCACTGTAAAAACATTCAATAATTATGAAACTTAGCCGGGGTGTTAACAATATCCTCAGGAACATTGATACTAAATTTTATATGAATCCGATAAATGTTTTAAGAGAAATTAACACAAAAAACATCAAAATCTATACGACTACATCACTATCTCTACTAAAATAGGATTTTTTGGAGCAACATTCCACCAAAAATACTATGTCACCCCATTCCAAAAAGGTATCCCCATGATCTACAACTTTTATGTCGAGCCTGAGTTCCATAACTAAGAATAGTATGCCTAAAACAGGGTTTTAACCCTATCCTGTATTACTGGACAGAGCCAGTTTGGTACCTAAGTTATATTTTTCCTCAACACAACAATTCGATTTCAAATTTATGGAGCTACAGAGCTCTCCAAAAAACGTCCAACCATATTTTGGAAGGGTCTTTTAGAAGGAAACAACTTTCATGTTAAGCCTAAATCTTGCTGTAATATGCCTAAAAAATGGCTTGAACCTATTAGCGTATAAAAATAGATATAGTCTTGGTCTGCAATTAACAAATCTGCACAAATCTTAAAGAAGATCTAAAGGATGTTGTTCATCTTCTTCCGCGAGCCGACGTATGAGATAAGCTAACATTCTCTCCTTCAATACTCCCTCACTAGACCACCATTCTTCATGATATCAAGTCCCACTACTTTATATTGAAGAGAGAAGTTGATTGAAGTCATTTACTCAGCAAACAACGCCCTAGAAAAGAAGTTTTAGCATAGTCTCTTCCTTTTAAACTCGATGGATTTTGCTAAAATAAACCCTTTAAGAGCACAATATCACTCATTTTTTATCTAAAGTTCTAGCACCAAGGGAGAGGGGAGGAAGTATCCTAATTCATGGTATTGGATCGGGTTAGTCTTCTTGGAAGCATAGTGGAAGTTAGCAATATTCTAACTCCTCCTGGACTTATTCTCCTTCAGGAAAAATACTTGCTCTGTTGCTTGAGGGTTGAGAATGAGAGTAAAATGCTAAGTGAGGAAGAAGAATGAGTTAAGCATGGAATTATTCCAATAGAAGGGCTTGGAGTTAATGAGGAGTTGATAATACCTTTTCTAGTTTAATTTACTAGGGTAAAAGTTAGAATTTTATTACTTTAAACGTAAGCAATTAGCCCATATTTAATTTCTTTTTATAATAATTGTTCTAACCTAGTTTATTTTTTTCCATGTTTTTCGGGTTTTTTGGTTTTTCTCCGATTACATGCCCCCAGGTCAGGCCCTCCCGGGGCGTGTACTTAGGGCATATAACCCAACTGGAATAAAGCTATAGTTTGAAGTCAAAATCCAGGAAAATTCTGCTTACACGCCCTCGGTCAGGCCCGTGTACCACCACCACAGGAATGTATCTGGAGCGTGTACCACAAGTCCATAATTTCGGGATCACCGACGAATTTCTGTAGTCCACCGACACACTGTAGCAGACATGCCTTCCTACACGGACGTGTACCGGGGGCATGTACAAAAAATTCAACATTTTTTGCACCGCAACAAGACTTTTCCATGCCACCGATGCGCCGCAGCCTATAAACACCCTAGACTTGGGCGTGTACCGGGGTCGTGTAACCCAGCTTCTGCGCCAGTCACTTTCCAGCCGAAATTTTAGCTGATGAAGTCAACAATACTAACATGCCCCCCCCCCCAACACAGGCGTGTAAGGGGGGCATGTATTTCCAAGAAAATTTTCTATAAATAGGAGCAAGCTCCAAGTGTTCCAGACTAGATTCTAGTAGATGAGATTTGTGCAATAAGCAGAATTAGTGGAGTTTAGTTGAGTTTTAGAGAGCTACTACTTATTTTCTTTCGTGTTTATGTTCTTATTTTCGCTCGTTTTCTCTCACTCGTCTCAAGTTTTTCCTATGCAACTTTTGTAAAAAAAATTTAATGTCGTTCAATAGCAAGGAATTAACACATAGCTAGTTTTTCATAGTTCATGTAATGGTATTTTTTTATTTCAACTCGCAAAGCCTATTTTCAGTAATAAAAGTCTCTTTTTCTCTTCCTTCTTATTTAATCTTTTATTAATTTCTACTACTCTCTCTCTCACCCTTCTACCATGAGTAACTAAATAAAAATAGTACTCGATCGCGATGATCTGAGGATGATTTGATCAGTTATGATGCTTTAACTTTCATCTTCTTTTTTGGGCTTAGGCATTCGATTTACTCTTGACTTATTTCAAATGGAACTATATTATCGATATATAGTATCTGTTTAGGTTTTAACTCTTAGCTAGCTGAGAGGCTCATAGTTTGAAGTGAACACTAAAGAGTAAAGAAATTTGCAGTACCCCTCTAGATAGGATGATGAAAATTTCCCCGATTTGAGTGAAATCCAATAGCGGGGTTCATTACTTAAGGCGAGCTTTAGGTATCGGAATACGGGATGAGAGTTCTCTCAGATCTTCTTAAACTCAATTGGGCATATATTTGAGAGAAGCGTGTTCAAGCTTTTGGAACCCCCACAGTCAAGGACCTTTACCTTATTAAGACATAGGTTGTTATTTCATCTTTGATAAACTTATGTTGAGGTAATTCACGAACGAGTGATATTTCTTTATCATCATTTAAACCCCTCTCTTTATTTGCAAGTTATTTTCCTTTTCTAATTTTTTATGCAAACCCTAAAATATATTTTGATAAGATAATAGTAATTCGTGTGATTACAATTATTCAATGGTTCCCGGATTTCAATTCGACACTTATGTCCCCTTGCTACAATTTGATAGGTATACTTGTCTTTATTGGAATGCTAGTTCAGATTTCTTTTCATAATGATTTGTATACATCAAGTTTTGTGCACCGTTGCCCAGGAAGAATCTTTTCATTGATATTTAGAAAACACGAATCTATTACTTATCACCTCTCTTTCTTCAAAAACAAAAAAAATACAAAAATTCAAAGCTATCTTTAGAACCCCACATCACCTTCTTTCTACTTCACCTAATTCTCTCAAAAAGCGCAACGTAGCTTAAATACCACTATTTTTTCTAGTACCGTGAGAACCCTTCATCGTGTAGTCCTCGGGAAGTTCGGGAGTTAATCCACAAAAAAAAATTTATTTCCAAATATTTCTATCTTACTTTTTCCTCTCTTTCATTTCTTTCTTCTTCTATTATATGATCCGCGTGAATCCGTCAGAAATTTTGGAATTGGACCAAGAAATTGAGCGTACTTTTTGGAGAAATTCGCGATTTCAAGAACCTACTTTCCAAGAACCGGTTGAGGAATTCGAGTCAATCTCTAATTCAAAAATGGAAGAGCCCAACTTAGGGGAAGCCCTGCATGGGCCTATGTCCTATTATGCAAGTCCAAATATGGATGGTATAGAATCTAGTATAGTGCGCCCAGCCATATCTAATAACAATTTTGAATTAAAGCCTAACATAATTCAAATGGTGCAACAATATGTGCAATTCGACTGATTACAAGATGAATATCTGAATGTACACATCGCAAGCTTTCTTGAAATTTGTGATACCTTCATTATAAATGGTGTTATAAAGGATGCAATTTGGCTTAGACTCTTCCTATTCTCTGTAAAAGCTAAAGAAAAATAGTGGTTGATGACTCAACCTAGAGCAAGTATCACCACTTGGGATCAATTAACTGTAAAATTTCAGACGAAATACTTTCCGCCAGCAAAAATTGTAAAGCTTAGGAATGATATTTCTTCTTTTTGCCAAATAGACTCTGAAACTCTATATGATACATGAGAAAGATTTAAAGAATATTTAAGACGTTGTGCTCATCATTCTCTGCCTGTATGGTTACAAGTGCAGACATTCTATAATGGGCTAAATCATAATACGAAGCAAATGATAGATGGCACTTCCGGTGGTACTTTAAACCACAAACCACAGAAGCCACTCTTGAGCTACTTGAGGATATGGACATGAACTTCTATCAGTCGAATGTTCAAAGATCCCTCCCAAACAAACTTTCCGATATGTATGAGGTGGATAACGTCTCTCAGCTGGCACTGCAAGTAGAAATGTGTAGCAAAAAGGTATCGAAAATGACTGCTCCCTCCGCTCCTTATGGATGGGAATCTGCAAAAGCTATTACTGAGCAAATTGATTTCTTTGGCAATATACCTAGGAATGCTTATACATTTGTTATTGTGGCTGGATTCTTGCTTTCATAACTTATTAATTGATTCCGCTAGATGCTCTTTGTAGGACGTGTGTTTTGGTTGTATGATTTCATCTAGTAACTCGCCGATCTTTCCGTGATATATGTCGTCAGACCCAAGACGTACCTACTGCTATATGCTATGTGACGGATAGGGGTATTACAATTTGGTATCAGATGGAGGTTTCGATCCTCCGACCTGTGGGTTATGGGCCACAATTTGGTATAGGACTACCAGTTTCAGTCAGACTTAAATGAATTCGTGGAAGAATTAACTTTAAGGGGTGGTTAGCACATGTGTGTGCGTCATCGTTATAATATGAAAAGAACCCATGAATGTCTACTTAGGAATGAAAATAAACATTTTTGAAGAACCTGCGTGTTCCTATAATTGCTTTTTGCAATGTTGTTTGGTCGCTTATCGGTGTTTTGCATGACTATAGGTGACCAGGAGTGGTGCGGGGCCGTCAGAATGTCCAGTTTCTTAGGCGAGTAGCGCACCAAATGATGCGCCGGCAACACCTCCTTCGGCTGAGACCATACGATTGGTAGCAGAGGTAATGTTTGCGATGAATAAAGCGCAGCCAGCGAGATAGGTGTAGCATCCTGCCCCTGCTGTGGAGCAAGTACCGCTCCAAGAAGCGGAGCCAAGGAGAGTGGAGCAGGTTGTAGTGGAGCCAGTGTTGCCTAGGAGAGCAACAGAGAAACAGCTCAAGAATGTTATAGGCTTCAATCCTCCAGTTTTCTCGGTTACGGGAACCCCAACCCAAGTAGTGGATTGGCTCTCTAGAGTCAAGAGAGTGCTGATAGGTACTGAGACGGAAGAGTGGCAGAAGACCACAATTGCCATGTTCTTGTTGGATTGTGATGCAAGGTTATGGTGGGAAGGCTTGGAGCGACACCATTTGAGGGGTAGGCAACTTATTGACGTCTCGATAGAGGAATTTTCGAGACTGTTCTTGGTTCGATACCTCCCCTCAGCTCAGAGGATAGCAAGGGAAAACGAGTTCCAGAAGCTGGTACAAAGTGAGAGTAGCATGGATGAATATCTCAACGAGTTTACTCGCTTAGGTGAGTATGCAAGATCTACCTTCGCTAATGAGGAGCGAAAGACAAACTGATTCTACGAAGTTCTAAGGGATGACTTGAGACTGCTACTTTTGGGGACGATGACGCAGGGTTTCCTGACCTTGGTCAACACTGCCCGGTCTTTGGGGAATGACGTGAGGAATGTTAAGGTGAAGAAAGACTCCGGTGTTAGGAAGTCAGAATTCAAGGTGTCGTCTTAAAAATCCAGTTTCCGCAGGTGGAATAAGAAGGCTAGGACATCAGGTCTAGCCCCTTCTTCGGGTGCCTCGGGGGAAACTACCAACCGAATCCCGGGTGCTTGTTTTACTTGTGGGAAGATGTGGAATTTTGCCTGTGACTGTTGGAGCGGACGTCCAAAGTCCGAGAGTAAGCATGGAGTAACATAAGAGGAAAAAGACAAGGCGGTGGAGTCAACCACATCCCATTATGCTCCGACTCAACCAAGAGTCTACAGTCCGGGCCAGTAGGAGACCATCAAACAAGCGGATGTTGTGACAGGTACGGTTTAAATTTATAGCAAGTTAGCTATAAATACTGTTACCTAGTGCTTGTTAGCTTATTACTGTTTGTATAGGCTTTGTTCTGATTTGCAATAGTCCGGCAAGGGCACTATTCGATATGTGAGCTTCGCACTCCTTTTTGTCCGAAGGTTTCTTATCGCGCATCGGAGTCCCTTCTTCGATGACAAAGGACAAATTGGACGTGTTGTTGCCAAATGGGTGTTCTATGTGTGCGGACAGAGTATGTGTCGTAAGGATTCGTATTGGAAGTCAGGAGTTCGACCTACGAGCGTCGTTACTGCCGCTAGTAGAGTTCGACGTCATTTTCAGTATGAACTAGCTTTCGGAGCAGAAGGCATACATAGATTGCAACCGTAAGGAAGTCAAGCTGGGTGTTGGGCGGGAGACAACGTTTACGGGACTGAAGGGGTCGAGCAAGACTTTAATGTCTTCTCTTTAGGTGGTCAAGGAATTCCGTGCTGGTGCAGAGTTGTTCTTCACGTTAGTGGAGGATGTAAAGCCTAAGCCCACTTTTGGTAGCATCCTAGTAGTGTGCAAGTACCCAAACGTGTTCCCGAACAATCTTCCCGGAGCCCCATCACAGCGGGAGATCGATTTAAAAATTGAGTTAGTGCCAGGTGCTAAACCTGTGTCATGCTCTCCTTATAGGTTGGCGCCTAAGGAGATGGCGGAGCTAAAGGTTCAACTAGAGGAGTTTTTGGAGCCGGGCTATGTGCGTCAAAGTTCATCGCCTTGGAGCACACCGGTCCTCTTTATCAAGAAGAAGGACGGAACTTTGCGGCTCTGTATCGATTATAGAGAGCTGAACAAGTTGACGGAAAAGAACAAGTACTCGATCCCAAGGATTGATGATCTTTTTGATCAGTTAGTCGGGTCATTGGTGTACTCAAAATTGAATCTTAAGTCCGTTTACTATCAGCTGAGGATAAGGGAGTGTGATATCCCAAAGACAGCATTCAGCACAAGGTATAGGAATTTTGAGTTTACGGTCATGCCGTTTGGGTTGACTAATTCGCCATCAGTGTTCATGGATCTGATGAACAGACCGTTCAGGGAGTACATAGACAATTTTTTGATCGACTTTATCGACGACATATTGGTGTACTCGCAGTGCCAAGAAGAACACTTCAACCATCTACACTTGATTTTGGAGACGCTGAGGAGGAACGAACTATACGCAATGTTCTCCAAGTGCGAGTTTTTGTTATCCTTAGTAGCGTTCCTTGGTCACATAGTCAGTGGAGAAGGGATTGCGATGGATCCGGCGATGATAGTTGCGATACAGGAGTTGCCTGTGTTGTCTTCGGTAGTGGAATTCCAAAGTTTTTTGGGGCTTTCCGGCTATTACAGGCGCTTCGTCGAGAACTTCTTGCGGATAGAGTTACCTCACACGACATTGAAAAGGAAAGATCAGAAGTTTGTTTGGACGCACGAGTGCGCACAAGATTATTAAGAGTTGAAGAGTCGGTTGACAACGGTGCCAGTGCTAAGTTCGCCGAGTGGAACCGAATGCTTTGAGATCTACAACGATGCTTCGGTCAGTTTTTTGGGTCGTGTGCTACTACAGCATGGAATTGTTATTGCGTACGGCTCGCGTCAGCTGAAAGTGCACGAGAGGAATTATCTGGTCCATGACTTGGAGTTGGCGTCCGTAATTTTTGCGCTAAAGGTTTGGTGGCACTATTTGTACGGCGTAAAGGTCGATATTTATACCGACCACAATGGCCTGAAATACCTGTTGGATTAGAAGGATCTGAACATGAGGAAGCAGAGGTAGATGGAGTTCCTGGGGGACTATACATTCAAAATTTATTACGTGCCCAGGAAAGGCAATGCAGTTGCGGATGCGTTGTGTCGCAGGGCTCCCGCTAAAGCCAACTTGTTGTCGATTCATGATGAGCAGTTGATTCGAGAGTTGGAGGAGGTCGATATCTGTTGTGTTGACAAGCAGACTAGCGCCGAAGCGTTATTGACCTGGATGGAAGTTTTGTATGATCTGGCTGATCCGATTCGGCAGGCTAGGGATTTGGATAGCAGCATGAAGAGAATCATGGATGCAGCTTCGGATGGGTCAAATTCCAAATTTACAGTTGAAGATGGACTACTAAGGAAGGACAATCATTTGTGCGTCCCAAATGTGGGTAATTTACAGGTGGAGTTGATGTACGAGGCTCATCATACCAAGTAATCGATTCACCCAGGGAGCACGAAGATGTATATAGATCTAAAGATGTTGTTCTGGTGGCCAGGACTCAAGAAGGATGTGGAACTGTATGTGGCTAAGTGTCAGACTTGTGCCTTTGTGAAGGCAGAGTGCCAAAAGCCAGGGGTTTTCTTGAAGTCTTTGCCTATTCCGGAGTGGAAGTTCGACGACATTTCGATGGACTTTGTGCATGGTTTGCCAAGGTTACAAAAGGGAAACGAATCCATCTGGGTGATCGTAGATCGGTTGACAAAAGTGTCGCACTTAATTTCGCATAGAAAGGATGATTCAGTTGAGAAGATCGCGAAGCTTTACGTGGAAAACATTGTTAGACTTCACGGTGTGCCCCGCAGCATCGTAAGCGATAGAGATGGATGTTTCACGTCCAATGACCTGAGGTTGGGGCAGCAAATGTTGGGAACTAAGTTGAAGTTCAGCACAGCCTTTCATACGCAGACGGATATGCCGACCGAGAGGGTCAGTAGGACAATGGAGGACATGCTTCGCATGCGTGTCTTGGACTTCGGAAAGCAGTGGGAAGACCATCTGTATTTGGTGAGTTTATGTACAACAATAGGTACCAAGAGAGCATATAAATGGCGCCCTTCGAGGCCCTATATGGTACAAAATGTCGCACGCCGTTGTCGTGGTTAGAAATGGGTGAGGCAAGGTTGTAAAAAAAGCAAGAGGTAGAAAGCGCCACTTCATTGGTGCGAACCATTCGAGAGCGTTTTTTGATCGCTCAAGATAGACAAGCTAAATACTACAATGTCAAGCATCAGAACGTGGAGTTTGCGGTTGGCGATTGGGTGTATCTGAAGATAAAGTCGTTCAACGGTGTTTCATGGGTACGACGCTTGAATAAGCTGAGCCCGAGATACCTTGGACCATTTTAGATTCTGGAGCGGATCGGCAAAGCGGCTTATCGTCTAAACCTATTGGTGGAGTTGAGTGGTCTACACGATGTATTCAATATATCAGTGTTGCGGAAGGCGATGCAAGAGCCTTCGCAAGTGATCGCAGTTGATCAAGTACCGGTGGACAAAGGGTTACCGATGACGGTCAAGACTGTTCATATTGAGGACTTTGAAGTCAAGCCACTTCGTAACAAGGAGATTAGGATGGTTAAGGTCCATTGGGACAATTGCGGTCATGAGGAGCTCTCTTGGGAATGGGAGCACACCATGCTTGAGGAGTACCCAGAGTTATTCCACTCAGGTACCGCTTTTGGTTTTGTGTATCTTTTCCTTTCGGTAATTTCATGGACGAAATTATTTTAAGAGGGAGAGAGCTGTAACGCTCCGAAACTCAAAAGAGGGACGGTTGGCGTTTTGAGCCAAGTTTGGGATTTGATGGAGGTGATACGGCCTGGGACACGGGCATGTCCCAGGGGCGTGTCGTGTTCGGGTTCGGCGATGGTCGTGTGGTCGATGAAATTGCAGTCAACGGTCGTCGGGGCAGTGAACACTGCCCGGGACACGGGCGTATCCAAGGGCATGTCATCCACTCGATGCCTCAAAACTCAACACTTTTCTCTCAACGAGCGTCGAGTGAGGGCACAAGGCCTGCGATACGGGCGTGTCCATGGCCGTATCCTGCTCATGTGATTTGTGGGTTTGTGCAGAGGAAGCTACACAGCCTGGGACACGGGCGTGTCCCAGGGCGTGTCTAGCACGCAGCATGTGACACGGGCGTGTCACATGGCCGTGTCTTGCTCTGGACGTTTTGGTCCTGAGTCGATGGAGGAACACGCCAAGATACACGGGCATGTACTGAATGACATGGGCGTGTCAAGCCGGACACGGGCGTGTCGAATGCCCGTGTTCTTTTTGGGACACGACGGTTTCGGCGTCGAATGAGTTACACGGCCTTGGACATGGGCGTGTCGCAAGCCGTTTTAGGCCTAGGAAGTTTATTTTCATGGTGAATTGTGGCCGTTCATTTCCTTATTTTGGGATCTAACGGCTCAGGCCATTCCATCCTAGGGTTAAGGCCGGGATTGGGGGTTTAAACCCTCACTTTTCATTGGCCTTTCTCTTTCTAAGTTCTAGAGAGAAGGGAGAGAAAGGAGGAAGAAGGAGGGAAGATCTAGTCGCCTAAGGAGATTCGGAGCGCCAAAATGCAAACCGAGTTTAGATCTACGGAGGCGAGATCATCGCGGTGCTTTTCATACGTGTAGATTTCCATGGCGCCGAACAGGAATTCTAGGGTAACGATTCTCATCTTGAGCATGTGCAGCTCTTCTTCTTTTGCATAGGAAAACAATCTCATACGAGTGTGCGGCGAGTTTGCGGTGTTCCTTGAGGTAGATATGTAAAATCCCCCTTAGTTAGAGTCTGAAATCGTAGTATGTACATAGGCATGGTGTGTAAAGCCTACCCGGACATGTTGGTCTGGATCGGTGATGTTTTGTTATGCATTGTTGGCCGGAGAAGACTCTGTACCTTTGGTTGTTTTTGGGTTTCTACGTGGTAGATTGCAGCAGGGATCCTTGGGGATCAACCCCAAGGCGCACCCGGAAAACTGGGCGGAAATGCATTTCTGCCATCTTGGTGGCCTGAGAGCCAACCTTGAACATAACTGGGTTATGTGCTTGTGTGATCGAATTTTGGATCCGGGAGAAGCTTGTCCTGCACATACGTCTTAAAGTGACTAGGCAGAGTGAGCAACGGGCAAGTGGAAACGGGCCTGGGCTATGTGGTTTGGTATCAGATACCTGAAAAAGGGGCTGGCCACTGGCATAGTCGTGTAAGTCTTAGGCTTAGGTCGGAAAGACTAAATGCTCACGAGAGTTGCCATCCAAGGGATGGTGATGAGACCGCGATTTTGACCAGGTTCACCAAGTTTGTGCCCTGAAAGCACGGGTTGTGTGGTCATGTGATCCTGCACCTGTGATGATGTGTTTATTCACTATATTGCTTGTTATGCTAACAAGTGCAGGGAAGGAGCTTTATCACCCCGGGTTTTGGGGTGGAATCGTTATAATTTGGTCGGCTTTAGCTGACCATTATTCTTGTTTGTCACTGCTGCGGTGAATTGTGCTTGCAGGTGCTACGGAGCCAAGCGGCAAATAGTAGGCCAAAGCCCAAGTTGTTGAGTCGGCCCTCGAACGCCATATTTGTTTTCCTGCTTAAATCATGTGTGGCCGGCTTACGAGCCGAAGTTTGTAAGACACTGTTTAAATTTGGTGAACTATTGTAAGGCCATAAGGCCAATACTTTTGTGTATTTTGTAATTAATTTCAACTGGGTTTTAGTGGACATTCGTGCTTGTGGCTGGGTTCTTGCTTTCACAACTTATTAATTGCTTCTGTTAGATGCTCTGTGTAGGATGTGTGTTTTGGTTGTATGGTTTCTTCTAGTAAATCGTCGGTCTGTCCGTGGTATATGGCGTTGGGCCCCGGCCGGACCTACTGCTATATGCTATGTGACGGATAAGGGTGTTACAGCAATGCCTCCAATAAAGATTGATTAATTTCATCAAGTTGGTTGTTATCTATAGAGTTGAGTATCTCAACAGTAGATAGACTGACCATGGACAGGGAATCATTTCCCATGATTGCGGCCTCCGGAGTAATGAAGACGTCCTCTAGAACTTCCTTTTCTCGCGGCCTATGCAGCAAGCTCATAGCCCCAGTCCGCACAGAGACATTTTTCTCATTCTTGGCACACAGATTCTTCTAAACTCGCTCAGCAACAGAAGACTCGCCCCTTTTCATTTTCTTCTTCTCAGAAGGGGCTTCTTTCCTTAAGTCAGCGATGGCCTGCTCTAAATCCAGCAGACTCTCACGGGCTGCCTCTGGGTTGACTACGACCAAGGTCTAAGGAGGCACATGTTTCTCAGCTTCTTCTCCAGTAGATCGATTATCTTGATCCAGATCGACGACAGGCTGCTGGATATCTAATGAGGAAACCTCATATTCCGTGTTTATGCTCAATATGAGTGTTCTTGAAGCATACGAGTACACATCCATGTCCGCAGAGTCCGCGGTGTTTTGATCAGTCATTGTAGGCGGATTCAGCGCTTCGTCTGCACTTTTTGGTGGATTCACATTATGGGAAGTGGCGGCTTCTGTGGACTTCTCGCGAGCAGGTTCATCAATGTGGCGGACTGTCTCAACTACTGGCTTATCCCTTTGGGAAGTTTCTCCAACAAGGTGAACAGTCGCTCCACCTCTTTTCACTACATTCTTGGTCTTCATCGGCGGCTTGGGCTTCTCTCAATTTGAAGAAAGGGTTCCAAAGAATGCTCCTAGCCCAGTCATCACGGACTGTAATGCTTAGACCGCAAGTGGTAAGAAATGACCCATGACGGTGACAGCTTTTGGTAAACACAGAACTTCCAATGATATTTATAGCACTGACAGCATTAATGAGTGTTGAAGACTCGGTAGTTAAGTAAACATTTTTGAAGTTTTTTAAAACTTTAAAATGTGCAGGGATTATGTTTACCCCAGAATCCGCAACATGTTCAACAAGGACCCAGGTTATCCTCCTTCATTGGCGGACTCAGTTTCTAGTCTGCCTCGGTCAAAAAGACACCTCAGCACATTCTAGATCCAGATCTCTCCGGTGGCGGACTCAGTTTCACGTCTACCCAGGTCGCACAATCTCGGGATTCCAGCACTAGCCTCCTTCAGTGGCAGACTCAATTCTCCAGTCCGCCCAGGTCGTCTAGCCTTAGGAGATCATCTTCAAGGATCGCACGGCTTCTTCTTCAGGCAAATTTAAGAATCAGTCCGCACAGGTCACGACCCTTCAACCAGGATCGCGTCCTGCAGCAATAGACTGAAGCTCCTTACTGCGAGCCTAGTCCGCCCCTCTTGAGCGTACTGGCTTGTCTTCTCTTTTTTGTTTCACGTCAGCGCAGCCCGGTTCTCCTGTACCACGGGCAGTCAGTTATTTTTGCCCTGCCCTTTGGGCAGGCCCTCGAACCTATAAATAGGGGGAAGCAGTGAACCCAAAGTACGCAGACTCGAGCCAAGGAGTCTACTTGTTAATGGCTATAGACTCGAATCTCAGGCTTTGCGGTCTCAAGCTTGCTCTTCTTTTAGCTCTCTTCCTCTACTTGTAATTAACCATTTGCAATGAAAGGAAAGCCCGTCGAAAGAGAGGCATTTAAGCCGCGACGGGCGAAGCTATGTGTTGTCGTAGATCACGGTTCTGCTGTCTTTTTATCTCATGTGCTAGTAGATAGCTACTTGCAGTCGCCTCTTTTCCCTTCCTTTCCCCCGTGATCGAACCGTTAGATGGTGGTGCCCGTTTTCATGCATCAATAGTTACTATCCCTGTTTATCGAATAACTTTAGGTGGCTAGTCTTATAGTTTTCTTTCCTAGTTTCTACCAGTTGTATATTATTTCTTCAGTTCTAGAAAGGAAAGAGTTAAGGTGTTAGCATACCTACTATAACCCTGCTCGGGTCCCAAGGTTTAGCAAGATCCAAGGCATACATCTGGTCTCTGTCTTACCGACAGTCACCACCTTAGAATCCATGACCTCGACCTCATCCCCGTCCCCTAAACTGCTGATCTGGTGGGGCATCCTGTAGTGTCAATGTAGGTGCCCCCTTATGGAGCAATTCCTCCAGATGTGTCCCGATTTGTGGTAGTGGTAGCACTTCTGCGGGGGAGGTGCCCCATCTCCTGGTCTGGGCATTTCCGGTATCTGTAATGGCTGAGGAGTCGACAATACCGGCTCCCTCAGCTTCTACCTATCCTCCTAGAAGGGTCGATCCTCCATCCTTCTCTCACCAATATAACGAGCCCTCTGCTAGTCTCTCCTGCCACCCCTACCATTGTCCATTGTAAGTCTCTTCCTGCCTCACACTATGAGCTGATCTGCCTCCATCTTCTTGGACATCTCCAGTATCTGGGAAAAACTTCCATCAGACACAAAGAGGAGGGCCTTCCTCGAGTCATCACAAAGGAATTTGTAGAACTTCTTCACGTATCCCGAGTCATCCAACTGGTATGAGTCCGTAAACTGGGCCAGGTAGGTAAACTCCTAGTAGTACTCTAGAACTGTCCTGCTTCCCTACCTCAAATGCAGAAACCCTTCGTCCAACTCATCTCTCGTAGAATGTTGTATGAAATTCTCAAGTAGCGCCGCTCTGAACTCATACCTTGAAAAGTCTGCAGCCTCCAATCCGGCATAAGTAGTGTCTAACAGCGAATTCCACCACCTCTTCGCATGTGACTCTAGATATGAGACCACTAGAGACATAACCATCTCCGTCGGGCACTGAATACCTACGAGCATCTCATACATGATGTCCAACAATTCCTCTATTCGAAAGACTGACTCCGTCTCGAGGTAAGATTTAGGGGAGAGCCCTCGAAAGACAGTGAGTAAATTTGCCCCGTGATTTGGCTGAGGAACCAGAGCCTGCTGTGTCTCAAAAGCCTCCAAGATCGTCATTAGTGTCTGTCCTATCTCCGATTGTAGGAACGAAGTGGGAGCTGGTGGGAGTGGTACGATATTCTGAGCCTGAGGCATACCATACTGAGGGGTTGGGTTCGTCGAGGGTTACATAAAAAAAGGTTCACTTGTAAGATGGTTGGCCTAAATCTAGTTAAGAGTGGACCGTTATATGTGATCCTCTATATGGGCACACCAAAGCTTCTGAAGCTTAGTTTGTCCTCAAACTAAACTCGGGCGGGGTGTTCTAGGGTTTGTGGACTTCTTCTCTTCTAATAGAGGTTTTTTTCCACTCTGATAACAGTTTGTAAGACCTTTTTTTTTGCTTCACCATCGGGTCTTATGCCCAGAACCGCTGCTTTGCGTTGACACCAAACCCGGAAAGGTCGTCACTACAAAACGCCGATTCTGCCGCCATATCAATCACCGAAGAAATTAGAAGTACAAATAAACAAATATAATTCCAAGTCCACATGATCACATGCAATATAGAATCACACTAATAAGGTGTCCATATGATAATAACTACGATAGAAATAATAAACTTGTTCCTGCCCAGTACATCAAATCCTCACTACAAACCACTCGCGGAAGTAAAGCAACTATAGTCACTCACTGTCCTGGTAGGTTGTACACCTGTGCTAGACTAGCCCACCTCCAATTACACTGGCCTCTGGTGGTGCTGCGTCTCCTCGTGCTGATGCTCGATCCCCTAAAATGATATGGTCAACTGACCATTAGTCAAATGACTAAGACAATGATCCCCAACCTTTCCCCCTGTGACTCTTAGGCATCGAGCGAAAGGAATGAAGAGAAAGGACATCAAGGCAGAAGATATCAAAGCAGGTGACAACAGCCTTAAGCTAATAGTTATATAAACATGTTAAGCAAGCTATGCGATTTTATATATAACATGAAGTGTGGAACAGCGATGGTAAAAGGTAAATAATGAAATGTACATCTAGCTATCACAGGTAAATAATTAAACTTAACTTATATGAATGCCCATACAAACTTTTAAGTTAATGGGTCTTTTGCAAGACTCCCATCGTATAAATTATCCCATACTAGTTTATACGATGGGGTGTCAGGTTATATGCTGCTATGTGTGTTGTGATATGTTATGCCATGATTCATGCAAGGTCAACACACGCACCTGACTCTATGCGGACAGACCTTTAGTTCCCTAACTTTGGAAGGTAGCTTCACTCCCAGGAGCCTCCATAATGGCCAATAGAGACAGTGGGTTGGGCCACCCTACTCCTAGGCGGGTAACTACACTACTAGGCCTATCCCTTACGTATGCCACCGAAGGACATACAAGAGTCACCATGTACTAATGCTGACAAACTCGGTAGTATTTTGTGGTCATGTGTAGGGTTTCTAGGTCAGCATCTCCATAAACAAGGCATATCAGTCCCAACCACTACACTCTTCAGGGTCATCATTCCTCTGTCGGTCCGACGACCAGAGCAAACTGAAGACCCACCAATTTTATGCACATGCACACATGATATTCCTAAGTTCCCGAGCCCATGGCTCACCGGGCTAACCAGTTCTTATCCAACAGCACCGAGCCTTTAGCTCTTAGTACCAAACCATCCTTTCTCACTAGTACTACCTTTCCCTTTAAAAGGGTTGAATGTGTGTGCTCCTTATTCACTACATATTAGTTTTCTCAATGTTATATAATTATATGACATAGGTTTAGTCTTGAATTTCCCGAGGTCTACCCAGTGAGGGGCTCGCAGTGGTACTAGGAGGTATGATGGGAAGACACCCCAAACCTCCTATTCTCAAGACACTTATTATTATTGGTATCTACCCATAATTCACCCATTTTACTTGTATTACTCTAGTGGCCTATGGTGAGTTTTTATCACGAGGAAACCTAGCGTTCTGTTGAATACCGCCTACCTCTTAAGCATACTTCTTCCCTACTACTAAGAGATGCACGGAGGGGTATCCTGCCCCACTTACCATGTGGTTGATCCCTACACATGGTCCTTAGATGAATCCCAACCTCAATCACCTAAGTGACCTCAAGAATCAATCTGGGCTACCCGCAGACCAACAAGACTTGAAATCAAGGTTGGAGACACATGAAGCACCCTCATGACCCCATTGTATTCCTATGGTCAATGATACACCCAAAGGTTATGTATGATCAAGATTAATGGAAAAATCAGCAATTACTATTTCTCCCAAGTAAATTCCATGATAAAACATAAATTGAATAATTGGGCACTACTTGAGTTTGTAAAGGGTCTGTTGTTTTCTCTTCTCAAACATTATAAATAGCTTACCGGAGGTTTATCCAAGCTAAAAAAATATTCTCTAACCAGGAGTGATGAGAACCAAGTTCATTTAATTACTTAATTTAATTAAACCTTAATTGCAAATTAAGTTCCACATAGGAATGAAGTACTCTAAATATTCTTCGAAAAATTACAAATAAATTCCCAGAGCATTATAACTAACTTAAATCATCTCTGGCTAATTTTCATAATTTTTCAGGGCCAATAAATAACATAAATAATTAAATTCAATAATACTATAAACAATAAAGGTATGAAGGAGGTACTATAAATATCCATCTAAATGATTCCATAAAATTTCCAGAGCACTAAGTTATCCCTAGGAGCTCTCTGGCCAAGATTCATATTTTTCCAAAGTACAATGACAACCAATTAATTTATATCAACATAATTGAATTAGGGAACATTGTGAATAATCTACTCAAAATAACCATCTAAAAATTATACCAAACTTCATAGAGGATACTTGTATCGTAAAAATATCACTAATAAGATTCCAAGGCATTTGCATAATATTTGACCCTTCATTTTAGTAGTAAAGTAAAGGACTCATATTTAAATTAATTGATAAATAAATTTATAAATATTCCCAAAAATTCCCATAAAATTTCATAAGTGATAATAACAAGAATTAAACACAAATGCCAAGTTTCACTAACTTCTATGGAGGTTTGACCCTATGTCATTTAATAATTCCAAAAGTGCACTTTTAGGGTTTACAATAGCCCCCATGGCAAAACCATCCTAGAACCCTGCTATTTTTTACGAGGTGGTGTATAATGACTTTTGAAGTGTGTGACATAAGTTTCACCCCAAGGGGATGAGGGGAGACCACTTAATTTTCTCAAAGCACCTCCAAGAAATCCCTAGGTCAAATATTGCCTAGTTGACCAAATCTTGTTTTCAAAACCCACTATTTAAATCAAGCCCACAAGGGCTGAAATTTAAACCAGAGCCCTATCATGGCCCTAAAAGCCTCTCACCAAAACTTTGGTGAATTTTAAAGTCACTTACAACTTTAAATAAATCCCATTTTATTTATTAACTTCTAAAAAAACATTAGGAAAATTATCTCCAAAAAATCCAATTTTTGAATATGACCTAGTCCCTATCAATACAATCTCATGGCCAAAATTTCCTGTCATTTGGACAAAAAGAGGAGTGGGGGAACCCATTTGAATTTCTGGTCCACCCTAGGGACACACCCTTCTCTTAAATGGGTGCCCCGGGTGCTCCATTGGTCAAAAACACTTAAAATCAGTGGAATTAGATAGAGGACTTCCTTACCTACATTTCATTCTTGACCACTTTTACAGTAATGTCTTCTAGGTATTTTTAATAATTTAAACCTTTCGGGGTACAGAAATCATCATATAATATTTATACATAACATTTTGATCACAATCAACAGTTGTGATTTTATCTTCCCAAAAAACAAGTCCTAAAAGCTCACTTTTGTAGCATTTCCAGCCACAAAGTCTGTCCACCAAACCACCTCCCCGGCCGGCCACTATCACCACCAGCTCCGTTGAGGTTGTGTCTATCTCCGGGAGGCGGCACGGCCGCCGGAGTGGCGGTTTTCGGCGAACTTGCAAGGAAGCCCAAATCAAAAAAACCATGGAAATTGAAGCTTGGAATCAGCTCAATTGAGCTTGATTACACCTCCAAGTTGATCTAGATTCTACCATAGAGAGAGAGAGAGAAGAAAAACCGGACCTGAGATTGGGCTTATAGCCTTGCCGATCGTCGGTCCACCCTGGCCATTTTTAGAGCTTTTGGGTGCTCTGCAATCTCGTACTCAGAGGGCTCGATTCCTTCATGGGAATGGGGTTATTTGTTTACTCCTTTGTTTCCCGTAATGAAGATAAAGACTTCAATTGGGGAGGGGAAGGGTAAGGTCATGAATTCCCATTATCACCATTAATAGTGAATTTTGGATAATGGAAATCTGAATGAATTCAGCCCCTCAAACTACTGGAAACTCCTCTCCTATTCCCGAGGAGTTGAATCCAGCCATTAATGGGGAGAATTGTGGGGGTTTCACATTCCATGTCATTATAGACCCATCTTTCTCTCTCTCTTCCTAATTTTGGAAAATTCAATTCAGCCACTTAGTTGGTTGGCCATGGCTATAAATCTTCTCCTAACTTACTAGGGAGGAGGGACCTTGCCATGGGAGGAGGATTGAGGAGGCCCTTGTCCTTTCATGGCCATTAAAGTTCACTTTTACTCTCTAAAAATTGGTGGAAACTCTCATTTTATCTCTCCTAGTCACCATGGGAGATTTAGATTATTATTTCAATAAAAAAGAACCCCATTAACTCATATGAATAATTAAAATGAGGTTAGCCCAAGTGGATTTGTGTTTGAGCTTGAGTTAGCCTATTTGGGTTAAATTGACCTAATGTGGGTTAGAGTTGACTTTGGTCAATTTGAACAATTTGGTTGACCGCAATGGGTGGTTAATGAACCTTTGGCCTCTCCTAAGTGCTAGGAAGGTCTTGGTTGGGTCAATTGGGCACATTAGAGGCCAATTGCCCCTAATTAGAGTGCTTTCAACAATTTAAGGCTAAGGTTGACTTGGGTCAATTTGACCTTCTTAGTTGACCCCAATGGGTCTTAAAGGCTCCAATGGACCCCTACTGGGTTAGGGATGTTATGGTAGGGTCAAAGGGTCAAGGTGAAGCCTTAATGTCAAACCCAAGATTTGGTATTTGGAATTTACTATTAGCACAACAAGGTGATTTTCACCTTCATGCCTAAGCTCACTTGGTTCCTTATGCCTCCTAGGGTTTTGTCATGACCAAGTCATGACAAAACCATCATAGGGGTATAGTTGTTTGAGGGATGTTATAGTAATAGCAACATTATATGACATCATTATTGTTGGGTCCATTGCACACAATGTCCTGGATTTGAGGAAGTCAATCTTATCAATGATATACACTAACAGAAGATGACTGTGATGGGACAGGTAGCCTAAATGGCTAAGTCAGGTAAACACTTACCTAAGGTGTGGGATGACAGAAATCTGTCTAAGTCCACAGGCGTTGAGTGAAGTAAAAAAACTCAACTCCAAATGACTTATAGCATTGAGTGGAGCCTATACAGTCAAAGCCTAATTAATGGCAAGATGAGAAAATCACCAAGTCCACAGTCATTTAGTGAAGTTAACTCACTTAACGCCATACAGAAAAATGTTGTGAGACAAGCTAAAGAAGAATTAGCCTAAGTTCGAATGAGCTAAAATGTGGCTAAGTCCACAGGCGTTGAGTGAAGTCAACTCACTCAACGCCATGCTACTAAAACGAAATAGGGCTAAGTGCTTTGGCATTAAGTGAAGAAGTCACACTCAACGCCATACAGCTAAAAGGATGTAAGTTGAACCAGTTGAACCATGTTCAAAATTTGTCGAATTGAGTTCAGAGTTCGTCGAGCTCAGCTCAAAATTCGTCGAGCTAAGTTCAGAGCTTTATATTCTGAGTTTGTCGAGCTCATTTGAGAATTCATCGAACTGAGTTCAAAGTTCGTCGAGCTGAGCTCGCCATTCGTCGAACTCAGTTCAGTTTGTTGAACAAAGTTTAGGATTCTAGCTAAGGAAAAAAGCGTTGAGTGAGACATGCTCACTCAACGCACTCAATGCCTTTATGCAGAAATGAGTTAAAACAAATAGCGTTTGGTGAGGCATGCTCACTCAACGCTCTCAACACTTAAGTTGTTGAAGAAGCAGAAATATGGCTAAGGCATATGGCTTTGAGTGAGGGATGTTCACTTAACGCTCTCATCGCCTAGAATCAAGTTTATACTCTAAGAAGTTTGGCAATGAGTGAAGGTTACTCACTCAACGCCAAGAGAAAACAAATCTATCTGTGTTTTGGCGTTGAGTGATGCTTAATCACTCAATGCCTATTCTATTGATTCTCGATTTTTGCTAAGTCTATAGGTGCTGACGTCAACAAAATTGACAAAGTCAACTAAATTCAAATAAGGTACGAGAAAGCTACATTACACGACCAAACTTGTCGTAAAGCTACTGTATGTCTTCTTCTGTTAAAGCAAGACATAGCTGGAAGATGTAGCTGGGGTCCACCGATCTCTAAGAGCCGTTGATCGGAGAACTACAAAAGGAAGAGATAAGGCCAAGATAAATACAACATTTAGGGCATACAGTATTCAAAAAGAAGAGTAGCCATCTTCATCATCTTCTCCATTGCTGTATGTGAAAAGCTTGAAGCTCTCCAGCAAGAAAAGTTCAGTTTATTGTGCAAGGCTCCATCTGGCACAGTAGATTCAGAATCAGTTTTGAAGAAGAACCTTCATCCCAAAGCAGGTTCGGTGAGCTGTTTGAAGACTCAAGATCAAAAGATCTTTAGCCTTCTGCAGCAACTTTAGAAGTTAACTTCTGAGTTCCTCCAGCAAATTTTTTACCTACTGTGAGGAGAGTTGGAGAAGAAAGTTTTCTTCTCAAGTTGTTGACACACTGTGTCAAAGTTAATTAAACTATTTCTTTTTGTAGGATCCTTCTTAATCTAATATGTAGGATCTTGGGGTCTGAGGTAGGGAAAATTTGCTTGAGCTGTAGGAGAGGGCTCCTCTCTAAGTGTAGGATCCTAAGGGATCTTAGGTAGGCGAGTTCTTACTCACTGAGTAGTAGGGCAGTTTTGCCTGATCTGTAGGAGAGTATATCTCTATGAGTTGTAGGAACAAGTTTGCTCTGAGGTAGGGTTATCCTCCATAGCCTGAATGGTTTAGTCTTAATTGCCTATGGTAGTGAGACTTGTATCACAGAGAGTAGCCATTTGTAGCTGAGGTGTAAGTGTTGGAGGAGACTGAGAGATCCTGAGGGATCTGAGGTATAAGCTCCTTGGAGCATTGGTTTGGAGATGTGCCTTGACAAACAGGAAGTTACCAAGCTGGG
This sequence comes from Platanthera zijinensis, assembly GCA_039513925.1. Classification (NCBI taxonomy): domain Eukaryota; kingdom Viridiplantae; phylum Streptophyta; class Magnoliopsida; order Asparagales; family Orchidaceae; genus Platanthera; species Platanthera zijinensis. Next base: position 48,313,909 of record CM077083.1, read on the forward strand.
AGGACAGTGGATGTACCCATAATTTTGGAGAACCATTATAAAACACTTGTGTGCTTTTCTGAGTTTTTTTTCTTAATTGCAGGTATTAAAGGCAAGTTCTAGATCACCCTAAGTTGAAAGCAAAAAAAAAGAACAAGATATTAAAAAGATTTTCAAAAGATCTAGACAAACCTATTCACCCCTCACCCCCTCTAGGTTGCTTGCTACCTTGAAAATAATATCTTTCAAGTGGTATCAGAGGGGGGGGGGTTCCTCAAAAAGGATTTAACAATCTGAGTGATCTCCAAAGGTAGTTGTAGTTAAGTGATCATGGGCTTAGGAGAGATCCAGAAAGAGCTGAGTTCCATGAAAGTCCCCATCTACAGATAAGAGCAGTTTGGAATATAGAAAGAGGGGTGAGCCTATTCATAGAAGCCTATTTCCAAGAATCTTTGCAACTATTAGGGAGGGACCTGTCATTCATATGAAGGTCTCTGCTCTTGATGCCAACATCCAGACACCAAAGACATTTCCTGAAATGACCAAAGATGAGGTCATATTAGCTGGCTTGGACAAGAGAGCATTGATAATACGTTTTGTAGCCTAAACTATTATCGTATTTTCTATTTTATATTGTACAAATTATGTCTATCATTAGTTTATTTTTATCATTTTTATGTAAATATTATTGCCACTGACTTTTTCTTGTCTTTTTGCAGGTTTCCAGAAAATTGGCCAAAATGACCTGTCACGCCCCCTGTCACGCCCTCCCTAGGCGTGACCTAGGGTGTGTCACCCGATCCCGAGGACTCCTGCTGGAAGGGACAAAAAACGGTCAAAACCACTGTCACGCCCCCTGACACGCCCTCCCTGGGCGTGTCACCAGGCGTGACCAGGGGCGTGTCGCCCTCTACCGCAAAGCTTGCCGCCGCATTAAATATCGTTCCGCCTCAGCACGCAAACAGTACTTTCACGCCCCATGTCACGCCCGTGACATGGGCGTGACACCCTCCTTTTTCGGTGACTGACGGATTTCTGACCAATGATTTGGACATGACGTGCCTGTCACGCTCCCCTATCACGGGCGTGACCTAGGGCGTGACCACCGACGTACCGAAGCAATCATCCCTCCCGCCAAAATCCAGAGCCCGAGGTCAACATAGTACTGTCACGCCCCCGGACACGCCCCCCCTAGGGCGTGTCGGAGGGCGTGACCAACCCGAGAAAAATTTCTATAAATTGAGACCCCCTCTCCATTTCAGCAAGCTTTGGTTGAGAGGGGGAGGTGCTGCCCCTTTGGTTCTTGAATTTTTTATGCTTTCTCTCTCTCTCTCTCTTCCTTTGTAATTTTTGCTTAATCATGGTTTAATATTTAGTTGCTTTAGCTTTCTTTGTAATCTTTGCTCTTGCTTAGTGCTAATTGTAGGGCTAGAATAGGATTTAATTTTCATGCACTTGTAATTTCAATTTCAATAGTGTAACTTGCCTTTTTTCATTAATAATAGTGTTCTTCCTTTACTTGTGTTCCTTTATATGCTTTTCTACTCATCTCCCCTCCTCCACTCCATTATGATTAACTAATCCTCCTTGTACTCGATCTTGATGATCCGAGGTTAGAGCGATTATGTTATGATGTTTTAATTAATCTTTTATTTTTAGGTTAGGGCCTTGAATTACTCTTGATTAATCACGGGTTGGAGGTATATTTTCGATATATACTCTCCGCCTTTGCTTTCATTCTGGGCTAGCCGAGAGGCCGAAAGAATGAAGTGAGCATTCAAGAGTAAAGGGAGTTGTACGCACCCCTCGAGAGAGGCATACGTCCAAATCTCCCGGATTGGAGTAAAATCCAATAGTGGGGTTCACCGCGTAAAGCGAGTTTTAGGCCTCCGATTTAGATGAGAGTCGGTCGGACCTTCCTAAACTCAGTTGGGCACGACTTCGAGAGAAGCGTGTTCAAGCTTTAGGAACCTCCACGGTCAAGGACCTTTATCCTATTAAGTTCAGATTTTTTTCGCATTTTCTTAATCGTCTTTAGCCGAGGTGAATCTTGATTGAGTGCATTTCCATTTCATACTTTCTACCTTTCGTAGTAATCGCCTATCTTGTGCTCTTTAATTAACTGCAGTAGTTTCCTTTCTAGCATAGTTCTTTGCTTAATAGCTTAACTTAATTGCGGTAGTTCTCTTTCTAGTATAGCTTTAATTCCTCCCTTGCACTTAGATTTTCTAAAACCCTAGTTTTTCCGTCGATAAGATAATAGCGTTCGTGCGAGTAAGCTTAGCCAACAGTTCCCGGATTTCAATACGACAGTTGTGTCCCCTTGCTACAATTCGATAGGTATACTTGCCTCATCGGGTTGCTAGTTCGGTTGCGTTTATTTTCTTCGAACCCTAGCGCGCAACAAGTTTTTGGCGCCGATGCCGGGGAACCAACTTCCGTTGATATTTTGAAAACACGAACCTATTAATTTTATCTCTTCACTTTCTCATCCTCTTTCTTTAAAATTTAAAAATCAAAAAAAAACTTTTTATCACCGCTCTTAATAGAAACCAACCTCATAATTTTTTTACGCCACCTAATTCTCTCGAAAAGGGCAAAGGGCTTTAAGCGCCACTGTCTTGTCTAGTACCTTGCGAACCCTTCACGGGGTAGTCCTTGGGAAGTTCGGGAGTTAATCTATAAAAAAAAATCTATTTCAAAAAGAAAAAAATTTCTAATCTTTTTTCTAGTTTATCCTTTTTCTCTTCCTCTTCTTCTTTTCTGTTCTTTTAGTGCATGACCCGCGGGAGTCCGTCGGTTATTTTGGACTTGGACCATGAAATTGAGCGTACTCTTCGGAGAAGATCGCGATTTCAAGGTCCTACTATCCAAGTGTCGGTTGAGGACTCCGAGTCATTTGCTACTTTAAGAATAGAAGAACCCAACGTAGATGAGGCCATGCAAAGGACTATGTCCTATTATGCACAACCGAACCTCGAGGGAACAGAATCAAGTATAGTCCACCCTGCTATAGCAAATAATAACTTCGAACTAAAGCCTAGCATAATTCAAATGGTGCAGCAATAAGTGCAATTTGACGGACTTCAAGATGAAGATCTGAACGCACATATAGCTAGCTTTCTTGAAATTTGCAACACCTTCAAGATAAATGGTGTCACAAATGATGCGATCAGGCTGAGACTCTTCCCCTTCTCTCTAAGAACTAAAGCTAAGCAGTGGCTTAACACACTTCCGAAAAATAGCATAACCACTTGGAATGAATTAACTGAAAAATTTTTGGCGAAGTATTTTCCGCCAGCTAAAACTGCAAAACTTAGGAACGACATCTCTGCCTTCGGACAAATAGACTCTGAAACCCTATACGAAACCTGGGAGAGATTTAAAGAATTATTAAGACGATGCCCACATCACGCGCTGCCTGTATGGTTACAAGTGCATACGTTTTATAACGGGCTAAATCAAAGCACGAAGCAAATGATAGACGCAGCTTCTAGCGGTACTTTAAATCATAAGACCCCGGAAGCCGCTCTTGAGCTTTTTGAGGACATGGCCATGAACACTTATCAGTGGAATGTGCCTAGGTCCCGCCCGAACAAGCCTGCAGGTATCTATGAAGTGGACAACGTCTCCCAGCTCGCTCTGCAAGTAGAAATCCTAAGTAAAAAAATCACGGAGATGACTGCTGCCTCCGCCCCTCAGGTATGGGAATCTGCAACCCCTACTCCAGAACATTTAGATTATGTTAATAATATGCCTAGAACTGCTTTTAATAATTTTTCTGCTGCGAATTTTCATCCGCCTGATTTTAATTTTCCGAATAGTTATAACCCTGCTTTAAGAAATCATCCGAACTTTTCATGGAGTAATCCATCGAATGCGATGCGCCCACCCCCGCAAAATGATTTTTCTGCACCACCACCACCACCACTTCTTCAAAATTACCCAAAACCTCCAAGCTTGGAGGAATTACTTTCTAAATATATCACCACAAATGACGCTACCATAAGAACTTTAACCGGAAGCGTAAAAAGTCTAGAAAATCAGGTAGGACAGCTCGCGAAAATAATTTCTGAGCGACCCGCAGGGTCTCTTCCTTCCAATACCAAACCCAACCCGAGAGAGCAAGCGAAAGCTATAACTCTTCGGAGTGGGAAGCAAGTCTCCGATATGGTATGTGAAGAGCCCGAGGCAAGCTCCGCTTTAAAAATTCCGCCATCTGCTCCCGTTTTAAAAATTCCGCCATCTGCTCCTGTTTTAAAAATTCCGCCATCTGCTCCCGTTTTAAAATTCCGCCATCTGCTGAAGAAGTAATCACCCCTATTTTAGAAAATAATCTCACTCGACCACCCATCTTCAAAAATAATTCAACTCCTCCATACCCCTCTGAACTTAATAGACAACGTCAAGATGATCAGTACTCCCGCTTCTTAGAAATCTTCAAACAAATCCACATTAATCTTCCCTTCCACGAGGCTATTTCGCAGATGCCAAAATACGCCAAATATCTTAAATACCTCCTCACAAACAAGAAGAAGTTAGAGAATCTTTCGCACGTCACGCTAAACGCCGAGTGCTCCGCCATTTTAACAAACGGCTTGCCGAAGAAAATAAGTGACCCGGGTAGTTTCTCTATCCCGTGTGTCTTCGGTGATCTTTTTGTTAAACACGCGTTAGCCGACTTAGGCGTGAGTATAAAGCTGATGCCCTTTTCGTTGTTCAAAAAGTTAGGGATTGGTAGCCTTAACCCCACGCGTATGAGTATCCAGCTAGCCGATAGATCCGTCAAGTATCCGTTAGGAATAGTGGAGAACGTTCTAGTGAAAGTCGACAAGTTCATCTTCCCGGTGGACTTTGTCATTTTGGACATTGAAGAAGATGTCGAGGTTCCCCTGATCCTTGGCCGACCCTTCCTTACCACCTCCCGAGCCATCATTGACGTAAGCAATGGTAAGCTCTTTCTTCGAGTAGGCGACGATGAAGTCACATTTTTTATCACCCCTTCGATGAAGAACACCTTAGCGAACGATGACTCATGTTTTTTCGTAGACGCCGTGAGTGATGATTCTTCCTACTGCCTCTCCGACTTTGAAAAAGAATTTTCGACTTTTTGCTCCTATTCTCTTACAACGGAATCACTGCAAGGAAGTGATGAATCTTCTTATTGTCTTTCTGAGTTTGAAAAAGAATTTTCTGATTTTTGTTCTTCCTCTTTTCTTCCCACTGAATCACTACAAGAAGCCGTCTTAGCTGCTAGCCACACCCCTTATTACGTTCCTTATAAAAAAGTTTATGAAGATATTATTTTTGAAAAAGAAAGAATCTCAAAATCCTCTTATGAAGAACCCCCTACCCTAGAACTTAAAGAACTTCCCGAACACCTTAAGTATGCTTTCTTAGAAAAAGATTCCAAGTTACCAGTTATCGTTTCGGCCTACCTCACGGATATGCAAAACGATAAAATTCTTCTAGTTCTACGTAAGCATCGTCGGGCTATTGCTTGGCAAATTTCTGATATCAAGGGCATAAGCCCATCTTTCTGTACCCATAAAATTTTAATGGAAGATAATTCGCGTAACTCTATCCAACCTCAGCGCCGTATAAACCCAAACATGAAAGAAGTAGTTAAGGGCGAGGTTATGAAACTATTAGACACAGGAATTATCTACCCTATATCGGACAGTAAGTGGGTTAGCCCCGTTCAGGTAGTTCCAAAGAAGGGAGGGATAACCGTAGTTAGTAATGAGAATAACGAATTAATCCCGATGCGGACGGTGACGGGTTGGCATATGTGCATAGATTACCGTAAGTTAAATGACGCCACCCGCAAGGACCACTTTCCTTTACCATTTATCGACCAGATTTTAGAACGTCTCTCCGGCCATAGCTTTTATTGTTTTCTCGATGGCCTCTCGGGGTACTTTCAAATACCCATCTCTCCCGAGGACCAAGAGAAAACTACGTTTACTTGTCCCTTCGGCACCTTCGCGTACCGAAGAATGCCGTTTGGATTATGCAATGCGCCAGCTACATTCCAGCGATGTATGCTCGCAATATTTGACAAGTACGTAGAAAGCATTATGGAGGTATTCATGGACGATTTCTCCGTGTTCGGCGATTCCTTCGATAGATGTTTAGAAAACCTCGAAAAAGTCTTAGAACGATGCGAAGAAACTAACCTTGCCCTAAATTGGGAAAAATGCCATTTTATGGTGAGGGAAGGGTTAGTTTTGGGTCATAAAATTTCTGCTAAAGGTATTGAGGTAGACGTTGCCAAGATAGAAGTTATTGAGAAGTTGCCGCCGCCTACAAACATAAAATCTATAAGAAGTTTCCTAGGCCACGCTGATTTTTATCGTCATTTTATAAAGGACTTCTCCAAGATCACTAAGCCCCTCACCCATCTCTTAGAAAAAGACGCTCCATTCATTTTTGATGACTCTTGTATTTCTGCCTTTGAATCAATTAATGAAAAGTTAATTAACGCACCGATTATGATAGCTCCGGTGTGGGACCTTCCTTTCGAGATTATGTGCGATGCGAGTAGTTTTGCGGTGGGGGCCGTATTAGGTCAACGCATATCTAAGAACTTCCACCCCATCTATTACGCTAGTAAAACCCTCACATCTGCACAAGAAAATTACACCACAACCGAGAAGGAGCTCTTAGCTGTAGTATTTGCGTTTGATAAATTCCGCCCTTACATTACTCTTTCAAAAATCATTGTTTTTACGGACCACTCGACCCTCAAGTACCTTCTTGCCAAAACGGATGCCAAGCCTCGCTTGATTCGCTGGGTCTTACTCCTGCAGGAGTTTGACTTAGAGATCCGTGATAAGCGAGGAGCCGAGAACTTGGCCGCCGACCATCTATCCAGATTAGATAACCCCTTTATAGAAAAATTAAATGAAAAATCTTTTAATGACTATTTTCCTGACGAGAAGCTTCTTTTGGTTAATACATCTACTTCTCCTTGGTTCGCGCACATCGCCAACTATCTAGTGGCCCGGGTGCTCCCAAAGGAGTTCTCCTCTCAGCAAAAGAAGAAATTCTTTTCTGAGCTGAAGAACTACTTTTGGGAAGACCCGCATCTTTTCAAAATTTGTGCGGATCAAGTGATAAGGAGGTGTGTTTCTTTTGATGAAGGAATTGATATTCTAAAACATTTGCATGAAGGTCCGACAGGTGGGCACTATCAAGCTGCTCGCACCGCTCATAAGGTGCTTTGCGCGGGTTTTTACTGGCCTAGCCTGTTTAAGGACGCGCAAGCCTTTGTGAGGAGGTGTGATAGTTGTCAACGGTCGGGCAACATTTCTAATAAAAATGAAATGCCGCAAAATTATTTCTTAGAGTGCGAAATTTTCGACCTCTGGGGAATTGATTTTGTTGGCCCCCTTCCTTCTAGCTTCGGAAACAAATATATTTTAGTTGCTGTTGATTATGTTTCACGATGGGCTGAGGCCCAAGCTCTTCCTACGAACGACTCCCGAGTTGTAGTCACGTTTCTAAAAAGATTATTTTCTACATTCGGTACGCCACGCGCAATCGTTAGCGATAGGGGTTCCCATTTCTATAACGCGCAATTTTCAAAAATCCTTACCAAATACGGCGTTACACATAAGCTTTCTACTGCCAACCACCCCCAAACTAACGGTCAAGTCGAAGTAGTTAATAGAGAAATAAAAAGAATATTAGAAAAGACTGTTTCAACTTCTAGAAAAGACTGGTCAACCAAACTTGACGATGCTCTATGGGCCTACAAAACAGCGTACAAAACCGCCCTCGGATGTACGCCGTATCGGCTGGTCTATGGAAAATCGTGCCATCTGCCCGTAGAGTTAGAACACCGCGCCTTTTGGGCCTTAAAATTTTTAAACTTCGATCCCCACTCAGTCGGTGACCTTCGAAAATTTCAACTAAATGAACTCGACGAGTGGCGCTCTTATGCTTATGAAAATAATAAACTTTATAAAGAGCGGACGAAGCGTTTACACGATAAACACTTAAGGCACCCTAAAAACTTTAAGCCGGGCGACCAAGTCCTTTTATATAATTCTCGTTTACATTTATTTCCGGGCAAATTAAAATCTCGCTGGTCTGGCCTGTTTTCTGTTTTAGAAGTATTTCCTTATGGAACTATTTTAATTTATCACCCTGATAAGGGTAATTTCAAAGTGAATAGTCAGCGTCTTAAACTCTACTTTTCTGGTGATGATGATGTCAGTCCAAACATTATTAAGTTTCTGCTTCACGAACTGTAATCTGAAACTTTTAATTTTTTGCTAAAGACAATTTTATTTCGGGATAACAATACTTTTGGACAAAATTATTTTTTTGATGCATCGAGCTCAACGACGCTTTAACCAAAGGGCGCTCTTGGGAGGCAAACCAAGTTATCTTTTTCTGTTTTCTTTATTTTACATTTTTTGCCTCGGACGGCTCCGACAAGCTGAAGCTTCTGCGATCGCCTGCTCCAACATTGCTGAATCTATCACGAAGTCCGAAGAAGACATTCGGGGGAGCAGCATCACTCAGTTTTCGCAGCAAATAAATCCGGGGAAGTACCTGTATTTCAATTCTGTCTTTCAATTCTGTACTTTATTTTTCTCTCCTTCTCCAATCCCCTTCTTTAGCCATTGAGGACAATGTCTGTTTTAAGCGTGGGGGAGGATTTCCTCCTTCATTTTTGCTTAGTGTAAATAATTTTCTTTTTGTATATATTGTAAATATTTCCAAAAAAAATTGAATGAATATCTTAAAATTCCAAAAAAAAGAGAAAAATTTCTCAAATTCCAAAAAAAGAGAATATTTCTCAAAATTAAAAAATATATATATGTGTTTTTGAATGGTTTAGACATTTTGATATTTCAATAGTACCCCTAGTTTTTATTTTTGTTTTACTCAAAATCTCCTATAAACAACTTAGTTAATTATAATATTTCTAATCGTCCTTTTTAATTATGTTTCACAAGTAAAATGTTGGCCATGCTGTGTTTCTAATTCACGGTAGCATGTTAAGGTGAAATATTTTTCTAAAACTCGCATTTCTATTATGGTTTTTTGTTGTTTATTTCCTTTACTTTCTTAAAAATTCATCATCCACTATTTTCTTTTTCATTTTTGAATAATTTTTGTAAAGTCAACTTTTGTATAACGTAGTAGATGTGAACGATCCAAGTCACCTATTATTTCTATTTTCAAGTTAATTTCATCAATCTTCTTTTATTATCTAGGACTCGCTTTTTTAAAAAATTTCAAACCTTTGTTTTAAATAAATTCAAAAGCGTGAAAATGATTTAGGCCGTTTTTGTTTTCGTTTGAGCTTTCCTGCCAACCTAAAAACTTTTACCACTAGTTAGCCGTTTTTGAGCCATTTTCCGATTACATTTGATAGCTCCTCCCTTCATTTCAGTTTCACCAAAGCCAAAATTTCCAACCTATCGAATCACACTAGCCTTTTTGAGTTTCATAAATTATTTTGATGATTTTGATAGGGTATTTTGTGATTTTTGTGGGAGAAAGGTTTTCGAAAAAAAAAGATGTTCGAAAGTGATGTTTATTTTTGTTTGGCCAACTCAAAAAGGAAAATAAGAATATTTATGGCCTTTGTTTTGAAAAAAAAAAGAAAAAAAGAAAAAGAGTGTATATATTTTTATGAAAGTTTTTGAAACTCTTTGCTTTGGTTTAGTATGATTTTAAAACCTTCATGTTTATCTTTGAATTCCACTCCTGATCATTTTCCTAAACCAAACGTTTCTGTCCTATTTAAATCCTTTTGATTCACGCTTTTTGATTTTTATTTACCAACTAAGAAAAGAAAAACAGTAAATCAGTTTTAGTTTTGGATTTAAACCTAGATTTTTGTTAATTAAATTGATATAATTATAATGCGTTGCTTGGATCTAGAAACAACTCAATGCTTGTTTTTCATTTTCGTTGCTTTGCTTAAGTCCATTTAAAAAATCTCGTTAAAATTTTGGATGATTTGTTTTTATTAAGTAAAGTTTATAAAAGTTTTACCATACCTAAATAATTGTTTTAGACTTACATTTCACTTTTTCTCTACTAAGAATTTTGCATAGTACTTGTGTTGGCATAATTAGAACTTTTTGATTAGTCCTTTTATAAATATCTAGTTTTTATATTTTTGCTTGGGGACAAACAAAGCTTAAGCTTGGGGGAATTTGATAATACGTTTTGTAGCCTAAACTATTATCGTATTTTCTATTTTATATTGTACAAATTATGTCTATCATTAGTTTATTTTTATCATTTTTATGTAAATACTATTGCCACTGACTTTTTCTTGTCTTTTTGCAGGTTTTCAGAAAATTGGCCAAAATGACCTGTCACGCCCCCCTGTCACGCCCTCCCTGGGCGTGACCTAGGGCGTGTCACCCGATCCCGAGGACTCCTGTTGGAAGGGACAGAAAACGGTCAAAACCGCTGTCACGCCCCCTGACACGCCCTCCCTGGGCGTGTCACCAGGCGTGACCAGGGGCGTGTCGCCCTCTGCCACAAAGCCTGCCGCCGCATTAAATGTTGTTCCGCCTCAGCACGCAAACAGTACTGTCACGCCCCATGTCACGCCCGTGACATGGGCGTGACACCCTCCTTTTTCGGTGACTGACAGATTTCCGACCAATGATTTGGACATGACGTGCCTGTCACGCCCCCTATCACGGGCGTGACCTAGGGTGTGACCACCGACGTACCGAAGCAATCATCCCTCCCGCCAGAATCCAGAGCCCGAGGTCAACATAGTACTGTCACGCCCCCTGACACGCCCCGCTAGGGCGTGTCGGAGGGCGTGACCAACCCGAGAAAAATTTCTATAAATTGATACCCCCCTCTCCATTTCAGCAAGCTTTGGTTGAGAGGGGGAGGTGCTGCCCCTTTGGTTCTTGAGTTTTTTATGCTTTCTCTCTCTCTCTCTCTCTCTCTCTCTCTCTTCCTTTGTAATTTTTGCTTAATCATGGTTTAATATTTAGTTGCTTTAGCTTTCTTTGTAATCTTTGCTCTTGCTTAGTGCTAATTGTAGGGCTAGAATAGGATTTAATTTTCATGCACTTGTAATTTCAATTTCAATAGTGTAACTTGCCTTTTTTCATTAATAAAAGTGTTCTTCCTTTACTTGTGTTCCTTTATATGCTTTTCTACTCATCTCCCCTCCTCCACTCCATTATGATTAACTAATCCTCCTTGTACTCGATCTTGATGATCCGAGGTTAGAGCGATTATGTTATGATGTTTTAATTAATCTTTTCTTTTTAGGTTAGGGCCTTGAATTCCTCTTGATTAATCACGGGTTGGAGGTATATTTTCGATATATACTCTCCGCCTTTGCTTTCATTCTGGGCTAGCCGAGTGGCCGAAAGAATGAAGTGAGCATTCAAGAGTAAAGGGAGTTGTACGCACCCCTCGAGAGAGGCAGACGTCCAAATCTCCCGGATTGGAGTAAAATCCAATAGTGGGATTCACCGCGTAAAGCGAGTTTTAGGCCTCTGATTTAGACAAGAGTCGGTCGGACCTTCCTAAACTCAGTTGGGAACGACTTCGAGAGAAGCGTGTTCAAGCTTTAGGAACCTCCACGGTCAAGGACCTTTATCCTATTAAGTTCAGATTTTTATCGCATTTTCTTAATCGTCTTTAGCCGAGGTGAATCTTGATTGAGTGCATTTCCATTTCATACTTTCTACCTTTCGTAGTAATCGCCTATCTTGTGCTCTTTAATTAACTGCAGTAGTTTCCTTTCTAGCATAGTTCTTTGCTTAATAGCTTAACTTAATTGCGATAGTTCTCTTTCTAGTATAGCTTTAATTCCTCCCTTGCACTTAGATTTTCTAAAACCCTAGTTTTTCCGTCGATAAGATAATAGTGTTCGTGTGAGTAAGCTTAGCCAACAGTTCCCGGATTTCAATACGACACTTGTGTCCCCTTGCTACAATTCGATAGGTATACTTGCCTCATCGGGTTGCTAGTTCGGTTGCGTTTATTTTCTTCGAACCCTAGCGCGCAACAAGCATAGAAGATCATTACCTGCACTATAGATAACTCAACCTTCCTGAACTTGGTTCACTGCCAGACCTCCAAGGAGATATGGGACAACCTTGTGGTCTACATGGAGGGTATTGATGAGTTAAGAGATAATAAAAAGTCTCTGCTCGACCAAGAGTATGAGGATTTCAGGAAAATCCTGAAGGAGAACATAACTACCTGTTTTGAAAGATTCTTCAGGTTCATAAATGAGTTGAAGACCCATGGAAGGGCCTTCAATAATTATGAAATAAATGACAAGTTTCTTAGGTCTCTCACTAGAGACTGGGATACTGAGATCTGTGCCATAAGAGAGATGCCCAAGCTTGTTGACACCCCTCCCCAAATATTATTTGGGAAGCTACTCTCCTCTTAGATGTCGCTAGCTGCCAGGAAGGAGTAGGATGCCACCAACAAATCACTAGTCAAAGAAAAGTCCTTGGCCTTCAAACTGAAAGCATAAGGAAAGGCAAGGAGAGGATTCTTTCTCGACCGAAGAGACCAGCTGAGTTTGACAGCTCAGACTCAAAGGCATTAGACAGGATCATGTCTGATGAAGACTTTGTAGCCTTTTCCAGACAACTCCAGAGGCTGATGAAGAAGAAGCATTGGAAGAAGAGGCCTTCCAATTCCACTCATCACAGGAAGAATCAGTCAAAGACTGAGAGGTATGGTTCTAAACATAATAAATATAATTCTTCTAAAGTAGTTTGCTACTATTGCAGCAAGCCTGGGCATATGATAGTTGACTGCCCAGAGAAGAGAAAAGAGACTGAGGAGAAGAAGAAGCACCAGCACAAAGGAAAGAACGAAAAATCCTTCATTGCTAAGAAGGAAAAGAGTTGGACAGACTCATCATCTTCTGAGTCTGAAGAAGACGAAGCCTACATTAGGCTAGTTCCTACTGCTGCTAAAGATGAAACTATTGCAGTAGGAGAAGTCAATCCTTCAGTGAGGATAGGAATTAGGGCCACTTTGACACTGTCAGACAGTGAGTCAAGGGTGGATGAAGATTTGCACAACTACAGAGGGCTGATGACAATGACAGATGAAGAGCGCAGCCAGGATCAACCTGGTCAAAGAAAGGTACATCCATTAACTAATTATGCTTCTTTGTTTGAGTATGAGACATAAGACCCCATTTTTTTCTTTTAAACCACGGGGTCTTAGGCCTAGAACCGCCACCTTGCGGTGACACCATCACGCCCGGGAAGGTAATCACTACAAAAGTCCGATTCTACCGGCCATATCGATCACAGAATAGTAGCAAAAGTATGAGAGTTCATGAAATAAGAACTCAAACACATGTCCACAATAATCACATATATATTAATAATTCTCCATGAAGGGAGAGTCCACAGCAATATAATAAAAGTACTGGAATTAGGGCTCATGCCTGATACATCAGAGACCTCACTACAAGTCACTCATCGTGGAAGCAAATCTATAAAAACTACTTGCGAACGAGACTCACTGTCCCAGCTATCTGAACATCGATACTAGACTATCCCATCTCTAAGCGTTCCGACCTCTGGGGCTGCACCTCCAAGCTGGGCTCCACAATCCCCTAAAATGATTTGGGCCAAAAACCATTAGTCTAAAAGACTAAGTCCTATCATCCCCCACCCCTCCCCCATGGCTCCTCGGCATCGAGCGGGGAGAAAGAGAGGAAAGATAATGAATGTGGAGAATAACAAAGGTAGCAGGTGGCGGCGGAACTAGTCTAGCAGTTCTATATAAATAGGAAGCAGAAAAAAAATTATGTAGACAAATTATGAAATATGTAACCTTAACTTATATGATGTAACATCCCAATTCGCGCTAGGCCCCTCATGTGCACTTTTAAGTCAGGAGAGCTGACTTGGGATCAGGGATTGTTGGCAGATAGGCTTACACTTATGTAAGGGAGGAAAAGGTGGTCCCGAGTAGGACACGGGTAGTGACACGGGCGTGTCCATACTCGTGTGGTACTCTAGTGTATTTGCGTATTCTTTGTGAAATTTCTAGAGAAGGACACGGGTAGTGATACGGGCATTCTCCTACCCGTGTGTCTGTTAGACGGGCGTATCATACCCGTGAGGCTCTCTGACAACATTGCGGATTCCTTTTTGTGTATCCCGAGAAGGACACGGGTAGTGACACGGGCGTGTCCCTACCCGTGTATGAGTGATACTGGTGTGTCCCTAACCGTGTGTGTGTGACACGAGCGCATATCTACCCGTATTTGTGTGTGTGTGTGTGTGTTCATCGAGCAGTGCTAGAATTAAATCGTCGACCGTTTTTCCCGAGCAGGACGTGGGTAGTAACACGGGCGTGTCACTACCCGTGTGTGTCTAAGCAGTAATTCAACGTTTCATCGAGCGGAGCTCGACGATCGTCGACCATATTCCTCCCGAGTTGGACATGTGTAGAGACACGAGCATGTCCCTACCCTTGTATGTCCACAGTAGTTTGACAATTCGTCGAGCGGAGCTCGGCGATCGTCGACCACGTTATCCCGAGCAAGACATGGGTAGTGACACCGGCGTGTCCCTACCCGTGTCATTCAATTTCGGGTTTTGGCAAATTTTTCTGGCCGCGTCGTTTTGAAGGGACTCATTTAATGAGTAATTGGAACTCCAATGAGAGGTCGACACGTGGCTATGCAGTTACCCACTTCCCACATGAAAAGGGGAGAAAACCCTAGCTGTTTCTACTCTTCCTTCTAAGCCATTGCAGTAAAAATCTGTTAGAGAGGAAGATGGTGCTTGAGTCGATCTTCTTCCCATGAAGAACTAACACTGACCGAGGACAAGAAGATGCCATCAAGAAGGATGACAAGATCCATGGCTGGAAATGGTGGCTTGAAATGAGGTGAGCATCCTCTCCTCTCCCTTTGTGCTAGATCTATAGTTATTTCTAGGAGAAATGTCGAATCACGAGAGTTTTGACTTGCGATATGAATATTTCCTAGAAAAACACCATTCTAGGGCTTGTGCCCTAAGGATATTGATGTCTTCAACCATTCCCCTGTCCTTGAGTAGATGGTGGACTTGGTTCGTGAAGAGGAAATTGTCTCATGAGGGTGAATAAGGATGGAGGAATTTCTGGACATGGTTCGAACATATGGCTCGATAAAGAAGATGAGCCGATGTCATTCATCTTGCCTTAAGATGCGTGCAAATATCTGTTTTCTATACGCAGAAGTCATCGAGGAAATTTTTAGACTCGATGCGTCCAGATCAGGGCTTTCGACTAAACACGAAAGTCACTGCCCTTGGAAATGACTTTCCAACCAGGGGTTAAACGTCTTCTCTAGATTCATGTAGCCTCGGGAATCCCCGTTTGAAGTTGTTGTACAGTAATCCTTCCTGCACATGTAGATCTCGTGTTTGTTTTGTATCAACCTTAGGTTGTTGGAGATGTTGTAATACATTAATACTAATGTTTTGCTGGATGGATTCTATAAGCATCTACAATAAAAAATGTTTATGACATTAATTGGATAGACCCTTAATGAACAAATGATGTTGTAAAATGTTCTTGATCAATGTGATTTGGTGAAGTTTGGAGAATGAAAGGATTGTCGAGTTGGGATTGTAGGAATGGTTTAAATATGTGAAACTATAAGGATGTACTTGAAGAGAGTAATGCGTTGAATAACGATGAGTTTGGCTTGAAGATACTGTACATAATTGGTAACGACTATTATGAACAAATGGTTGTATGGTAGATGAATATGTGAGGTTCATTTATGTCGACGATGAACACTTAAGTTCCTGTGGCACTAGATTGTGAAAGGGTGTATGTGCGGGGTTTGACCTCACTAGTTTGGTAATGTTTAGAAGAGACGTAGGTGGACGGTTGGGCTTGGTCCTCGGGGTTCATTCCTGAGGCTCCTTCCGTGCAATGATAATGTGAAATTACATGCGTGTGAGTCAACACGCAGTGTCGTAATCCTTGTTTAAGCATAGTGTGGCAGGTTTACGGGCTCGCCAGTCGTAACACCGACAGGAGTTGACAGATATACTTTGGGCAGTTGGGCTTGGTCCTCGGTGTTCATTCCTGCGGCTCCTTCAGTGCCAAGTGGATGGGTGGGCTTGGTCCTCGTGCTTTTTCTGAGGCTCCTTCCGGGTCACAGCATAGGCCAGTTTAGGGATTGGTTCTCGATGCACATCTACCCAAAACTCCTACTGAGCCATAGTATGCATTTGAGCTCCGTTGTTGTGTTCTTTGCATTGAGGTGTATGGATGTCTAGGTTTGGTAGTGTGGATACCCGCTTAGTAGTGGAGAAGCCCGCTCTACTGTCACCTTCTGGCCACGACGGATGATGCCTGAGAGGTTAGCTACCTTCTCTAATTGTGGGAACTATAAGTCTATGTCGACATAGCAATTGCATGTGCGTAATCATGGGTGAGTCATTGCATAGCATTCATGGCATTTCATTACATTTCATACACAAGATCCTCATCATATAGGTTTGGTTGGGCACTCTTATACGATGAGTTACTTTACTGTTGAGCCGATCCTTAACTTTAATGTCTGTATGGGCATTCATATAAGTTGAGTTACTTTCTGTCATAGCTTTACATTTTTCATATACTGTTGTAGATGGTAGAACTGCTAGAGTAGAATGTTTACTCGTTCTTTATACTACTGATATAGTTGATATTACTCACTCTATACCACCTGCTTGTACTACTGCTTATATAAATATATTGTACCCTTGTTCCTTTCTCCGACCGGTGCTGAGGACTCGCCGGGGGAGCGGATAGAGCAATAACAGGTTTTACAGCAGGACAGCAAGGCCAGGACTATAGGGCCTGAAGGGACTATGTCGTCGCTACCATCAGTCACCGATGTGAGTTTGAGAGCCTCTTGTTGTAGCCCCTTTGGGCAAGTTTTACACGTACTCTGATATTTTAGAAGCATGTTGTAGCTTCTTTATTTGTTGTACTTTTGGACTATTATTACTTATGTGTGGATTGACTTATGTTTTATTTTATTGGTTGGGTTGACATTGGTTGATATTGGTTAGAGTCGGCAGGATAGACGTCTTGTGGTACAGGTTTGGCCGAGTACTAGTGTTACTGCAAGGCAGCTGTTCTGGACATAAGACTCCCCTCGTGCCATGTTTTGTGTTCTGGGAGGGGGTCTTACCAATGGTTTCAGCTTGCTACGATCCTTAACTAAAGAAGTTATTCTACAATTGTGCCACCCCCGTTCGATTAGTCGGTTTGGGGACAAACTGACTTAGCCGATGCAGTGGTGTGCCCATATGTAATTCACACTAAGTATGTCCAACTTTGACCATAATATTAGCCAACATGACCTAAGGTTTGTTCTCTTCGTGTAGATCCCAGTGGCTATTGAGCCAGTAAGTGGCACCCCTGCCCCTTCGGTACCCACATAGTTTAACCAATCGATGCAAGGGCAAACACTCACAGCTATCTTGGATGCCTTTAGATCCCAACAAGCCCCCATACAACAACAAGTTCTGGGCTCAAGTTGGGTGAGCACTTTCAGAGCTCTCTCCCCTCCTGCCTATCTTGGGACAGAGTCAGCAGTGTGTACGGAAGAATGGCTCGACACCATGCAAGAATTGCTGGCGGGAATTAGATGTCCGAACAATATGGATGTGACCCTGGTAGTGAAACTCCTGGAACTGCATGGAAAGAGGTGGTGGAAGTCCCTCATGGGCTCCATCTTTCAAGGGTGAAATTATATGGAGATTAGCTGGAGCGAGTTCTCAGAAGCCTTTTTAGACCACTTCATTCCCTCGTCTGCTCGAGATGAACTTGAAGAGAGCTTTTTACAACCTAAGTAAGGATCGAAGTCGGTTACGGAGTATCAACGAGAGTTCCAACATCTCACGAGATTTGCTGACTCATATTACTTGGATGACAGAGGATACGCTAAGTGCTTCTACAAAGGGATGCGGGACCCCCTAAGGCAGGCCCTTTTGTTTATAGCGGACTCCAGCTTGGCGAAAATAATTGAAATGACAAAGAGGCTAGAAGAAGATAACTTGGGAATTGGTAAGAGACCTACTGAGGGCGTGATGGAAGATGGCCCTAGCAAAAGAAGGAGATAGGAAAACGGAGGAGGAAGATGATATCTGAGAGGTGGGAGGCATTTCCACCAGAATTTTAGAATGGAGCACCCAGTTCCACAGCTGCCAGCATTGCCTCCACCTCTACAGCTTCAACAGTTTCAGCAACCCGAGGGGTAGAATGAGTGAGTGTGCTTCCAATGTAACCAACCGGGCCACATCCAACGTTACTGCCCGTAGCTATTTGGGAATGCTCCTCTTTCTCTCACTCTGATAGCTCCGCGAGGGCAGGGGCATATATGTGGTCAAGGACGAGGACCACGAGGATGAAACCCCAGACTTGCTCGGAATCAGGTGTTCGCGCTGGACATGATAAAGGAGCAGAATTCTCAGGAGGTGATTGCAGTTATGTTAGAGTTAGTTATCACCTCTTCATTATTAACCTTTAGTTGCTTAAGACGTACAAGATTTCTTGCTTTGAGTATTGTTATTGGTACTTAGGCATTGTGGTGGTTGGAGGGAAACCGGCTTATACGTTATTCGATACCGGTGCCTCACACTCATTTGTGTCTGCGGACTTCATTAAAGACCTAGAAGGAGTGCAATCCTTCACTACTATTGCTCGAAGAGTACGCCTTCCAGACGGCTCTAAGATGACCGCAATCGCCAAGTGCGAATTTGAGATACTCATTGGGGGAAAAACACTTGATACCCCTGCAACAGTTTTGAGAATGCCAGAATTCAATCTCATTCTTGGCATGGCATGGATGGATTGGCACTACGTAAGAATTGACTGCGCAGAGAAGCGAATTTACTCAATACATGGGGATACCGATATCATTTTCCAAGATATAAAATTCGCACAACGTTTGTTATTGTCTTCGATTCAGGCCTTGGAAGCTCACTTTAGAGGGGATGAAGTTTACACGATATGTTTCGAATTGAAAGAGAGGACGATAGATATTAAGGATGCGCGAGTGGTGCGGGATTTCCCCGAGGTATTTCCTAAGAAATTGTCAGGATTACCCTCGCATAGAGAGGAAGATTTTCAAATTAAGCTAGTACCGGGTGCCAAGCCCGTCTCCAGGGCCCATTACTGAATGGCCCCGAAGGAACTCACAGAGTTCAGATTTCAGTTGCAAGAACTTGTGGAATTCGGGTTTGTTCTCCCCAGCTCATCACCTTGGCGAGCCCCTGTTCTGTTCGTTAAGAAGAAGTATGGAACCTTACGATTATGTATAGACTACTGGGAGCTCAACCGACTAACGGTACGGAACACCTATTTGCTACCCCGGATCGATGAGTTGTTCAACCAATTAGTAGAGCGCATTGGTTTTCCAAGTTGGATTTGTTCTCGGGGTATTATCAGTTGAGGATACAAGAGGAGGACATTTAGAAAACAGCTTTTAGCTCATGGTACGGTTTGTACAAGTTCACTGTGATGTCGTTTGGGCTCACAAATGCCCCTTCAGCTTTCATGAGTTTGATGAACAAAGTGTTCGAGCCTTATCTAGATGTATTCATTATCGTTTTCATCGATGACATTTTGGTCTTCTCAAAGATATAGGAAGAGCATGTCGAACATCTGACCTTGGTACTGAGGAGGCAAAAAGAGCACGCCTTGTTTGCCAAGTTCAGCAAGTGCGAATTCTGGCTCCAAGAGGTTTCTTTCTTGGGCCATGTGATCAGTGGGGCTAGACTAGTTGTGGATCCGACCTAAGTGTGTATCGTGAGGGAGTGGTCATCCTTGAAGTCAGCGGCTGATGTGCGGAGCTTCCTTGGACTTACCAGGTACTATCGCAAGTTTGTAAAAGGGTTCTCAAAGATTTCCCTTCCTCTTACTATTCTGATAAAGAGAGGTGTGCCATATGAGTGGACACCCCAGTGTGAAACTGCGTTCCGAGAACTGAAGGATAGACTTACATCCGCACCCATCCTAGACCTTCCATTTGGGAAGGAAGGATTTCAAGTCTATATCGACACATCTTATCAAGGGATAGGAGCACTGCTGATGCACCGTGGGAATGTGATTGCATATGCTTCAAGACAGTTGAAGAGACATGAAGTCAACTATCTAGTACATGATTTAGAAATGGGAGCAGTGGTGTTCGCCTTGAAGGTTTGGAGACACTACCTGTATCGCATCCACTGCAAATTCTTTTCGTACCACAAGAATTTAACGTATGTTCATACTCAGAAGGAATTAATTTTGAGACAGCGACAGTTGTTAGAGTTTTTATGTGATTATGAAATTACTTTGAACTACCACCCAAAAAAGCTAATTTCATAGCTAATGATTTGAGCAGGAAGGTACCAGAACAAAGCACTGAGTCCCGATTGATGAGTATGAAGTTAGCTCGGATGCTCGAAGAGATGGAGATTACCCGGGTATATAAAGACCAATCGGAAGAGTATACAGAGTACTTAACCGTGATGAGCATAGTCTGCGATATTTGATACCGATTCCGGGCGGAGCAAGGAAAGGATGAGGCTCTGGCCCCGACAATTAAGTCAATTGAAGATGGTACTACAGACGAGTATTCCCTAAAAGACGGCCTCTTTCTTCTCCGTGGATGGCTTTACATTCCAGAAGGTGATAAAATTCGGAAAGATATCCTAAGAGAGGCACATTGCACTCAGTATTCAATGCATCCTGGGATTGCCAAGATGTACGCCGACTTGCGGAAGAAATTATGTTGGTCGGGAATGAAGTGGGACGTCAGATATTTTGTTACGCACTACGAGGCATGTTAATGGGTGAAGGCGGAATGCAAGAGCCCCGATCGATTATTACAGTCATTGACCATCCACGAGTGGAAGTTCGAGGTTGTCTCCATGGACTTCATCCACGGATTGCCTCGCTCACGCTCAGGGAATGATTCGATGTGGGTAATCGTCGACCGCCAGAAAAAGGTATCCAGGTTTATTCCTATGAAGAAAGAAGCTCATGTGGATGTTTTGGTATGCCTCTTTGTGGAGCAGTTTTGTTAGAATCAAACTAAAATAAGCCGGAAACGGTTTAAACTGAAACTTTATTATCAGAAAAAGGTATCTATTACAAAGGTATGCCCTCCCTTATATAGAATGGAGGAGATATGAGAGAATACAAATAAGAGATGTGGGACTAAAAAATTACAGGACTAGGCAGACTATACAGAACAAACCGCACAAGCCGCGCGGTTAGGCAAAAGGGCTAACCGCACGGCTACTACCAGAGAGAAAGAGAGATCTCCAGTAGAGACCGCTAGGCCGCCCGGTCTCCAAGCCAGCTTAGACAAACGGCTAGACCGCTCGGCTACCAGACATCAACAACGCATCAACTAATCTGCTAATGGGAAACCGCCAGACCGCCCGGTCTTCAACCCGCCAAGACAGACCGCCAGACCGCCCGGTCACCAACTTCAACACTCCCCCCCCCCAAGCTGGAGCATATATATCGATCATGCCCAGCTTGTCACAAATATGAAGAAATGAGGAAGAAACTGGCTTGGTGAAGATGTCAGCCAGCTCTTTATCAGAAGTGACAAAGGGAGTGCAAATTTGTTCCTTTAAGATCTCTTCACGAATGAAATGACAGTCGACCTCAATGTGCTTGGTTCTTTCATGGAAGACCGAATTTTTGGAGACTTGTATGGCAGCCTTGTTATAACAGAACATAGGTAGAGGATGGTTGTAGACCTCTCCTAAATCTAGCATGAGAGCCCGTAGCCATTTTAACTCACAAGTGGTCGACGTGATACGGCGATACTCAGCTTCTGCACTGGACCTGGAGACAACAGACTGCTACTTGCTCTTGCAGCTCACCGGATTTCCCCCAACAAAGGTGCATAAACCCGAGGTTGACTTACGATCCCCTTTGTCATCAGCATAACTTGCATCTGAGTATGCTTCAACCCTCAGATGACCATTCTTCTAAAAAATTAATCCTTTCCCAAGCGCTGCTTTGACATACTCCAAGATCTGCAAGGCGGACTGTAGATGACACTCCCAATGTGCTTGCATGAATTGACTCACCTTGCCCACAACATAGGAAATGTCGGGCCTGGTCACTGTGAGATATATGAGCTTACCAACTAGACTCATGTATCGCGAACTATCTGAAAGAGGAGGCGAATCATCTATCCAGGTTTTGTCTTCTCTAGTTGCCATGGGGCATCTGGAAGGTTTTTCTCCAATTAATCCTTCCTCTTTTAAAAGATCAAGGGCACATTTACGCTGGGAGAGAACTAATGAGTCGGTCTTCCGAGAGATTTCGATCCCTAGAAAGTACTTTGGAGAGCCCATATCTTTCGTGACCAGATGTTGACGAAGATTTCGCTTTGTTAGGGCTACCCCTTCCCGGTCATTGCCAGTGAGAAGAATATAATCGACGTACACAGCAAGAACAACCAGCCCTGAGGGGGTTTTGCAAATAAATAGAGAGTGATCGGCAGAGCTTCACACAAAACCAACGGCCACCACGATGCCGTTTAACTTGTCTAACCAAGCTCGAGGGATATGCTTGAAGCCATAGATAGCCTTCTTCAGCCGGCATACCCGTGTCTCCCCCTGAGAAACATACCCAGGAGGTTTCCCCATATAGACGGCCGCCTGAAGATCACCATAAAGGAAGGAATTCTTGACATCCAGCTGGGATATCGATATATCCCTATTTACTGCCACAGTGAGAAGGACCCGGATAGTGCTGAGACGAGCCACGGGGGAGAAGGTGTCAAAGTTATAAACCCCATAGGTCTGAGTAAATCCCTTAGCAACAAGGCAAGCCTTATAACGATCCACAGTGCCGTCTAGGCCAAATTTGACCACAAAGACCCAGCGACAGCCAACAACATCAGTGCCGAAGGGAGGAGAAACAAGTGTCCAAGTACCCCGCTCAGTTAGGGTCGCCATTTCCTCATCCATGGCCATCTTCCAATGAGGAATAGCAAGGGCCTACTGGTAGGAGCGGGGTATGGCAGTGGCAGAGATAGACAGTACAAAAGCCCTACGAGAAGGGATAAGACGATCATATGAAACAACAGCAGCAAGGGGGTATAGGGTACACGTCCGCACCCCTTTGCGAAGAGCTATAGGAAGATCCAGGTCAACGGGTCCCTCAGCATCCAGAGCATCCGTGGTAGAGAGAGCTGGCCCGGGAGTAGAGAGCGATGGCGACAGAGATAAGGGAGATGGTGGCGGAGAAAAGGGAGAAAGAGGTGGAGTGAGAGGAGTGGACGGAGATGGTGTACGGGTGGAGGTCGCAGTAGGAGACGAGGGAACGAAGGGAACATCGGGAGATTCAGAAGCTAGGATAAGAGGAGAGGAGTCAGCCAAGAAGTAGGAGGTATTCTCGAAGAAGGTGACGTCAACAGAGACGAACTGCTTACGAAGGACGGGATCAAAGCAACAATAGCCTTTCTGAGTGGTGGAGTACCCTAGAAAGACACATTTGGTAGAGCGAGGGGAGAGCTTACCACGGGTGGCAGAAGGGGCATGCACAAAGGCAGTGCATCCAAAGATTTGGAGAGGGAGAGGAAACGTTTCCTTGCCCAGATACAGAATAAAGAATGGGGTTTTTCCGTATAGAACCGTGGAGGGAATGCGATTGATAAGGTAGCAGGCAAGGAGAACAGCATAGCCCCAATAGGAGCGAGGAACATTCATCTGGGTCATCAACGTGCGAGCGACATCGAGGAGGCGACAATTTTTCCGTTCTGCCACACTATTTTGTTGTGATGTATAGACACAACTAGTTTGATGAATAATCCCATTTTGCATGCAGAAGGTAGAAAATTCATGACTGATATATTCTTTTGCATTATCAGATCGAAAAACTTTAATAGAAACATTAAAATGAGTTTTGATCATGAGATAGAAGGACGTCCATACAGAGAATAATTCGGAGTGATCTTTTAACAAATACACCCACATACAGCGAGAGAAATCATCAATGAACGTGACAAAATATGAACTACCCCGACCAATGGTAAGAGTAGGAGAAGGACCCCAAACATCGGAGTGGATGAGATCAAACGGACGGGTAGATCCACAAACGTGTTTTGGAGGAAAGGAGGTGTGGTGATGCTTGCCAAGCTGACATGCCTCATAGTTGAGCGGAGGACTTTGTGGAGGAAGTTGGGGCAGAAGTTAACGAAGAAGATGTTGGAAATTGTGAAGTGAAAGTGGCAGATTGTTCGACCTGGGTTTTCTATCCGCACGGCCTATGTGGACTGGATAGGCGAATAGGCAGGTCGGCAAAGAGGCAACGATTTGCTGATGGTCAGGCAACCAGGGCGATCTGTCTGCGCGGATTGTGCGGACAGGACTGGTGGTTAATCAAGTCAGCAGGATGTTCCCAGATGGTAACCAAGCGGATAGCTCCTCTATCCGCATAGTCTGGTAAGGTGTGGACAGGACAGGAGCTCGGCACAAGCTCTTGTGGTGCGGCTGGTGGTAGCTGCAGTATTCGCTGTTTAGAGCAGAGTAATACTTGAGTTCGCCGAGCTTGGTGGACTGGTACCAGTATCCGCTAGTAAGTGCAGACTGGCCCTGGTGGCCAGTGGTGTGGACTTGGTTGGTTCTGAACAAAGTCCATGGTTGGCTCAGTCCGGGGATATTGCGATGTAGTGCGCGAATTGCTTCTCAGTCCGCCAAGGTAGGCAGGTGTTGCCTTATGGGGTGGCTGCATGCTTGGCGAATGTTTTCTGGAGAGGTGTCCGCCTCGGCACTCGGACTGGAGCCTTGTCTGCTAAGTCTGGCAGCTGTTAGCTTGGTGCTTAGCTGCGGACTAGGTGTTATGCGGACTGCTGCTGTGTTTGCAAGGCGGATGGATCGTGTTCTTTCTCCGCCGAGTTTGGCAGATGGCTTGGTGCCTTGGCTGTGAACTTGGGGGGAGCGAGTTAGGCAATCTCGGCAAGATGGCGGACGCGTGTTGTTATTGCAGAGTCTGCGGGATGCTGAACTTGTCTGGCTTGGCCCTTTGGCAACAAGGTGGACTGGGAGTTCAGTCTGGTCTTGGTGATGCTGAGGAGGGCTGGATATCACATAAGGACGCGGCGGACTGGGCATACTGCTTGGTTCTCGCCATGGGGTGGTTGCGGTGATCCTATCGGTTAGGGAGGTGACCACACTCCTCATCGTGCCTATAAATAGGACCCCTCTGTCACGTCATAAGAGAGCGAATGAACAGTAAGTGAGCCCGCAAACAGTTGCTGCGGACTGGATTTTGGTATACGCCCGGCTTGATGGAGTTGACCGATTTGTGCTGTGCAGGTTGTGCGGATAGCGCTGTAAAGCCGGGATTTGGCTCTGATTGCGATCTGGGACAGTGTGGACTCTGCAGTTAAGCAACCGGTGGTAAACAGCAGGTCGCGGACAGCGATCAGGTGGTCTTCTCTTTGGCAACTTGTTTCGGGGTTCAATAAGTCGTCTGCTTTAGGAGGCCTGTTCAGTTCGGCATCAGCAGCTCATGTGGTCTGGCAGCTAGGCGACCTTGCGGTTAGGCAGCTTGCAGATCGGCGGCTAGAGCTCAGGGTTGGAATAAGGGGCAGTCCGCACAGCTTGGTTTGCGGTCTGGCGACCTTGCGGACTAGGCGGTCTGTGCAGACTCCTTAGTGAAGTAGTAGAATCGTCGGCCTCTTCTTGAGTCCGCGCGGTTAGGTTGCCTTGTATTTTTTTGCTCTGTTTGGTACATTGGCGAAATCATGTCTCGCCATGTATGTCTCGCCTTGTAAGAAGATTACTGTGATCAATAAAGATTCTTGTTACTGCTTGTGTCTCTGGTTGTGTTTAGCATTTTAAGATGAGATAAACCCTGCTCATTCCAAGATCCGGGAAATTCAACATGATATCAGAGGAGGTTGGAATGGATAACCAGTGATCAACTAGAAGTTGCTATTGCTCTTGTGAAGAGGAAACCAGTGTTGGACCATGGAAGGAGGACTAGCAAGTAATCTTGGTATTGATCTCCTAACTCAGACAAACTTTAAGAAGTGGATGTCTTGTGTGGAGAGCTTTCTTCTAGGTGAGGACCTCTAGAGGTGGTTTGTGGGGCAGAAAGGCAAAGGTTTACTACTGTCACTGGCAATGCTGAAGCGATGAGAGCTTGGGTGGAGAGAAACGCAAATACGGAAAAGATCCTCAAGCAGTTGATCTCATCGGAGCTTTTGGACTACATCGACGGATGTCAGTCAGCTGCGGAGATATGGACTTCTCTTGTTGGGTTGTTCAACAAGGAAGGGAAGGTGGCTGCGGAAGATGTTCCTTATACTTCATATCAGCAAGAGAGGAGAGATTCTCCTAGGCATGATGGGAAGAGGAAGGAAGGACCAAGCTGCTATAAGTGCAAGAAGCTAGGCCACATCAGGAAGGAGTGTAAGTTTATCCTTCACTCCGCGAACGTTGCTCTTTCTGGGAGTAAGGGAGAGAACTTGGTTGAGACGTCAACAAGTTCTGATCGGATAAATGTCATTGATAGTGCAGCTATCTGGCATGAAAGACTTGGGCATGTGAGGATGGACAAGTTGAAAGCAATGGCGGTGAGAAGTCTTGTAGGAAGCTTGACTAACTTGTTATCCTTCGAGGACCGTCATAGTTGCATGGAATGTCAACTCGGAGAAGCTGATTGCTTCAAGGTTGATAAGGTACAGATTAGTTGCAAGAGGCCATTGGAGATTATCCATGGGAGATTGCTAGGGCCGACCGTCACTGCCAGTCTTTGAGGGAACAGGTATATGCTGTTATTGGTTGATGACTATACTAGGTATACTTGGGTATACTTCATGAAGGAGAATTCGAACATGTTTCGCTTGTTTGTGGAGTTCAAGAAGCTTGTGGAGGGTCAGAGTGGTTTGCGGATCAAGAAGTACAGTGCAGGAATCAGAGGTGATTTCGGTTCTGCTGAGTTCTTTAATTTCTGCAGAAAGCATGGCATCTGGAGAGAGCTCTCTTGTGAATACACTCCGCAACAAGGTCGTGTTGCAGATCAGATGATTTGTTTGTTGACGGAGACCTTCAAGTGTTGGCTTCAATGTAAAGGCATTCCTACGGCCTTTTGGGCGGAAGGGATGGCCTGCGCGGTTCATGTCATCAAACGGATGCCTCTAGATCCGATCAATGTGAAGACTCTGTATGAGCTGATGTTGGAGGTGAAGCCCAGTAGAAAATATTTTCGAGTGTTTGGTTCTACCTGCTATGTACAATCTCCTGGTGCTCTCAAGACGAAGCTAGTCTTCGTTGGGTATGATGAGTGGAAGAGGAGATGGAGGTGCATGAATCCAGTAACAAAGATGTTCATCGTTTCAAGAGACGTTGTCTTCGATGAGCTGATGTCATACTGGGATAGCTCACATGTTTAGCTAGTGATGAGCATGTTAGATGGTGGGCATGAGGAGGCTGCTACAAAGGTTCAGTTGAAGCTGCCTGAGTCACCAGGAGCTCCAGGCTGTTCTAGCTCCAGGGCAGAGTCTTCTGGTTTAGGAAGTAGGGGGAGCGATTCTCAAGGTGCTTCTAGGTTGAAGACGTTGCCTTCTAGTTCAAGAAGCGAGGGGAGTTTGACTCCAGGTGCCTGTGGTTCAGGAAGCAAGGGGAAGCGATGCTCCAGGTGATTCTAGTTCCAAGGCGGTGGCTTATTGTTCAGATAGCAAGGGGAGCGATGCTCGAGGTTTGCCTAGGATTGGAGCTGGTTCAGGAGTTGCAGCGGAGGTGGTTAGCCGTGATGAAGGCCTTCAGAGATCGAAGAGGATCACCAAACCACCAGCTCGATACAGTGAAGGATACTCGGTGAGCTTTATCTCATGTTTCCTTGCAAGTCCTCAGATCGAGCAAGGTTCTTTTAGCTGTGAGGACACCACTGGAGTCAAGGAGGTGGTTGACACCAGGGTTGAGGATGTGACTATTCTCAAGGGTGGCGAGGCTTGGGATCTTGTGTCCAAGGTCGTTTGTGATACTCCTGTGACGCATAAGTGGAGGTCAAAGCTAAAGAAGGCAGAGGGAAGCATGACTCCTTTTGGGAGATGCTGGAGGGATACCTTATGGTCAAGGATAGGAAGGGCGAAGACTATGTCTTGGACATCTTCTCGGAGGCTCTATCGGAGGGACCAGGTGCAAGGTTACGATAACTGCTGGGGTTGCTTTCGACTTCTCACTTCAAGGGGGAATGTTGGAAATTGTGAAGTGAAAGTGGCAGATTGTTCGACCTAGGTTTTTTATATGCACGGCCTGTGTGGACTGGATAGGCGAATAGGTAGGTCGGCAAAGAGGCAACGGTTTGCTGATGGTCAGGCAACCAGGGCGATCTGTCTGCGCGGACTGTGCGGACAGGACTGGTGGTTAATCAAGTCAGCAGGATGTTCCGAGATTATAACCAAGCGGATAGCTCCTCTATCCGCGGAGTCTGGCAAGGTGCGGACTGGACAGGAGCTCGGCACAAGCTCTTGTGGTGGGGCTGGTAGTAGCCGCAGGATTCGCCGGTAAGAGCAGAGTAATACTGGAGTTCGTCGAGCTTAGAGGACTTGTACTAGTATCCGCCAGTACGTGCGGACAAGCCCTGGTGGCCAGTGGTGTGGACTTGGTTGGTTCTGAACCAAGTCCATGGTTGGCTCAGTCCGGGGATATTGCGCTGTAGTGCGCGGAATGCTTCTCAGTCCGCCAAGGTCAGCAGGTGTTGCCCTATGGGGTGGCTGCATGCTTGGCGAATGTTCTCTGGAGAGGTGTCCGCCTCGGCGCACGGACTGGAGCCTTGTCCGCTAAGTCCGGCAGCTGTTAGCTTGGTGCTTAGCTGCGAACTCGGTGTTATGCGGACTGCTATTGTGTTCGCAAGGCGGATGGACCGTGTTCTTTCTCCGCCAAGTTTGGCAGATGGCTTGGTGCCTTGGCTGTGAACTTGGTGGGAGCGGGTTGGGCGATCTCCGTGAGATGGCGGACGCGTGTTCTTGTTGCAGAGTTTGCGGGATGCTGACCTTGTCTGGCTTGGCCCTTTGGCGACAAGGCGTACTGGGAGTTCAGTCTGGTCTTGGTGATGCTGAGGAGGGATGGCTATCGCACAAGGACGCGGCGGACTGGGCGGACTGCTTGGTTCTCGGAGCGGGGTGGTGGCGGTGATCCTATCGGTTAGGACGGTGACCACTCTCCTCATCGTTCCTATAAATAGGACCCCTCCGTCACGTCATAAGAGAGCGAATGAACAGTATGTGAGCCCGCAAACAGTTGCTGCGGACTGTATTTTGGTATCCGCCCGGCTTGATGGAGTTGACCGATTTATGCTGTGCAGGTTGTGCGGATAGCGCTGGAAAGCCAGGATTTGGCTCTGATTGCGATAAGGGACAGTGCGGACTCTGCGGTTAAGCAACCGGTGGTAAACCGCAGGTCACAGACAGCGATCAGGTGGTCTTCTCTTTGCCAACTTGTTTCGGGGTTCAATAAGTCGTCTGCTTCAGGCGGCCTATTCAGTTCGGCATCAGCAGCTCGTGCGGTCTGGCAGCTAGGCGACCTCGGGGTTAGGCAGCTTGCAGATCGGCGGCTAGAGCTCCGGGTTGGAATAAGGGGCAGTCCGCCCATCTTGTTTTGCGGTCTGGCGACCTGGAGGACTGGGCGGTCTGTGCGGACTCCTTAGTGACATAGTATAATCGACGGCCTATCCTTGAGTTCGTGCGGTTAGGTTGCCTTATATTTTTTTGCTCTGTTTGGTACATTGGCGAAATCATGTCTCGCCATGTATGTCTCGCCTTGTAAGAAGATTGTTGTGATCAATAAAGATTCTTGTTACTGCTTGTGTCTCTGGTTGTGTTTAACATTCTAAGTTGAGATAACCCCTGCTCATTCCAAGATCCGGGAAATTCAATAGAAGATGTGTAGGAGCATGACCAAGGCGGAGATGCCATTGGAGAAGATCTGTGGAAATGGAGGAGAAGGTGGAGAAAGATGAAATGTTGTCCAAGAAATATAGGCCGCCACTCTCAGTCCCAGTAGAAATCGTCCGTTGGGAGTCCGGATCCTGAAAAGACTAAGAAGTAGAAGCAAAGGTGACGGAACATTGTAATTGCTTGCATAGAGAGGTAACAGATAATAAGTTGCACGGGAACATGGGCACGTAGAGAGTATCCGTCAAGTGAAGAGATGGAGTGACATGAAATATCCTCGTCCCATGGACCGATGATGAAGAGCCGTCAGCGAGAATAACCGGGGGCAACCGATCATGTGTTTCTAGGAGAGAAAAACACTAGAGATTTCCGGTCATATGAATAGTAGCACCGGTGTCGATCAGCCATTTTCCTTGAGTAACAACATGGGCACTACCAGAAGATGTGACCACCGAGGCGAACGACTTTGAGGAGTATAGAAGAGCCATGAAGGGAGGAACCAAAAACTGCAGCGGTCACGGTGACAGCACACCAGCTACAAGAAGGGCCACGACCAAGGTGCATAACAAGGCAAAGGGGAAGAAGAGGGAAGCACAAGCCGCGCGACTAAATCGGAGGTCACAGAGACTAACAAGCAGGAGCGGCTAACGGAAGAGCCGCACAGAGGCGATCAGGCTGCTGCGACTTAGAGACAGGTTGCAGTAACAAAGAGAGAGAGAGAGCGGCTAAGGAAGAAGGGAAGAGATGCCACCAAAACAAGGAAGAACTCATGCGAATAGAGAGAAATCGCAGCAGTTAGAAAAAAAGAGAGCTGCAACGGTCACGATGACAGCACACCAGCGGCCAGAAAAGCCACGACAAAGCCGCAGAAACAAGCAGAGGAAAAGAAGTCGAGCGGCTATAAAACAGCCCGCGCGAACAGAAGAAAGAGACACCACGCGAACAGAGAGAAGTCCGCTGGGAGGCAAAAATGACGAACAAGGCAATCAGGTCGTGGTAACAGGTCGGGGCGACTAGAGAAGAGGAGCAGCTAGAACGGAGGGCGCGAAGACTATGCACAAGTCGCTGCGAGAAGAAGGAGAAACAAAGAGGTCGCGCACACAAATGACAACGATAAGGAGAGAAAGAAGTCGTGCTAACAGGGCACAGACAGTAAAAACAAGCCGCGAGAACAGGTCGCGAGAAGAAGAAGAAAGCCGCGCAGACAGGTCGCGCCGTCAGAGAGGGCACACAGAATCAGGCGGAGAAAATCGAGTCCTCTGATACCATGTTAGAATCGAACTAAAACAAGCCAGAAACGGTTTAAACTGAAACTTTATTATCAGAAAAAGGAATCTATTACAAAGGTATGCCCTCCCTTATATTGAATAGAGGAGATATGACAGAGTACAAATAAGAGATATGGGACTAAAAAATTACACGACTAGGCGGACTATACAGAACAAACCGCACAAGCCGCGCGGTTAGAAAGAATGGCTAATCGCACGGCTACTACCAGAGAGAAAGAGAGATCGCCAGTGGAGACTGCTAGACCGCCCGGTCTCAAAGCCGGCTGAGACAAACGGCTAGACAGCTCGGCTACCAGACAGCAATAGCACATCAACCAATCTGTTGAAGGGAAACCGCCAGACCGCCCGGTCTTCAACCCGCCAAGACAGACCGCCAGACCTCCTGGTCACCAACTTCAACAAGTTTGTACGGTATCATGGCGTGCCAAGTACAATTGTTTCTTACCAGGATGGTCAGTTTTCCTCTAAAAAATGGAAGGCGGTACATACATATTTTGGCTCGCGCCTTACCTTTAGCACAACATTTCATCCTCACATGGACGTGCAGGCTGAGAGGACTATACGAACATTGGAGGACCAATTGAGATAGTGTGTGTTGGATAGAGGAGAGCCATAGGAATGGCTCTTACCCCTGGTGGAATTTTCAAATAACAACGGTCACCAGGCAAGTATCGGGATGGCACCCCATGAAGCCCTTTGTAGAAGAAGGTGTAGAACCCCCTTATCATGGGTACAAGGTGAAGACCCAATGGTTTTTGGAATTGATTACATCGATGATACTAATGCGGTTATTAGACTAATATGGGACCGCATGCTTGAGCCTCAAAGTTGGCAGGCTAAATAATATAATGCAAAGCACTCGGTGGTAGACTTTCAGGTGGGTGACAAAGCCTTCCTGAAAATCCGGCCGATGCTTGGAGTGTCACGGGTATGTGGTGTGAAGAAGCTCATCCCATGGTACGTTGGTCCGTACACCATATTGGAAAAGATTGGCCCTTTGGCCAACCGGTTGGAGTTACCACCAGATCTGGAGAACCTTCATGACGTATTTCATGTGTCATCTCTCTAGAAGTCACTGTTGCGGCCCGATCAACATATTCCCACCATTGATGGAGCAGTAGCAACCGATAGATCTGTACGACTAGAGCTGGTGCGGTTAGTAGACAACGAGGCAAGGATTTTGCGCCACAGGAGTGTTCCTTTGGTAAAGATGATGTCGTCTAACCATGGGAAGGAGGTGTATACATGGGAGCCGGTGGACTTAATGCAAAAGCGCTACCCGGGGTTGTTTCCTCAAGATAATTATAAAAGCATATATAATTTATTTCATGCTTTTCTCTCCCCATAGCCTTATCCTTATTTCGGGGACGAAATCTTTTATTTTGTTTATAGGATTTGTTACGTCCCAATTCACACTAGGCCCCTCGTGTGCACTTTTAAGTAAGGAGAGATGACTTGGGCTCAGGGAGTGCTGGCAGTTAGGCTTACACTTATATAATGGAGGAGAAGTTGGACCCAAGTAGGGTTCGGGTAGTGACACAGGCGTGTCCATACCCGTGTGGTACTCTTGTGTCTTTGCGTCTTCTTTGTGAAATTTCCAGAGAAGGACACAGGTAGTGACACGGGCGTGTCCCTACCAGTGTGTCTATGAAACGGGCGTGTCCATACCTGTGAGGCTCTCAAATAACGTTGTGTATTCCTTGTTTAGTTTCCCAAGCAGCACACGGGTAGTGACACCGGCGTGTCCCTGCCCGTGTGTGAGTGACACGGGCGTGTCCCTACCCATGTGTGTGTGATACGGGCATGTCTCTACCTGTGTGTGTGTGTATGTGTGTGTGTGTGTGTGTGTGTATGTGTGTGTGTGTGTGTTCATCGAGCAGAGCTTGACTAACATCGTTGATCGCATTTCCTGAGCAGGACACGGGTAGTGACACAGGCGTATCACTACACGTGTGTGTCCAAGCAGCAATTCAACGTTTCGTTGAGCAGATCTCGGCGATCGTCGACCGTGTTCCTCCCAAGTCGGACACAGGTAGAGACACGAGTGTGTCCCTACCCATGTATGTCCACAGTAGTTCGATGATTTGTTGAGAGAAGCTCGACGATCGTCGACCACATTCTTCCTAGTAGGACACAGGTAGTGACACGGGCATGTCCCTTCCCGTGTCATTCAATTTCGGATTTTGGCAAAAAATTTCGACTGCGTCGATTTGAAGGGAGTCATTTACTGAGTAATTGGCAGTCCAATGAGAGGTCGACACGTTGCTATGCAGTTACCCACTTCCCACATGAAAAGGGGAGAAAACCCTAGCCGTTTCTACTCTTCCTTCAAGCCATTGTTGTAGAAAACTACTGAAGAGGAACAAGGTGCTGGAGCCAATCTTCTTCTCGTGAATAACTAACACCGACCGAGGAGAAGAAGATATTGCCAAGAAGGATGTCAAGATCACTGGCTGGAAATGGTGGAAATGCCGGAAATGAGGTGAGCTTCCTCCCTTCTCCCTTGTTGCTAGATCTGTAGTTATTTTGAGGAGAGATGTCGACTCAAGAGAGTTTTGACTTCATAGATGAAGATTTCCTAGGAAAAGACTATTGTAGGGCTTGTGCCCTAAGGATATTTATGTCTTCAACTTTTCCCCTCTCCTTGAGTAGATGGTCAACTTGGTTCGTGAAGAGGAAATGGTCTCATGAGGGTGAATGCGGGTGGAGGAATTTCTGGACATGGTTTGAACATATGGCTTAATGAAGAAGATGAGTCGATGTCGTTCATCTTTCCTTAAGATGCGTACAGAAATCTATTTTCTGCATGCAGAAGTCATCGAGACCATTTTCATACTAGATGCAGCCAGATCAGGGCTTTCGATTAAACACGAAAGTCGCTGCCCTTGGAAATGACTTTCCAATGAGGGGTTAAACGTCTTCACTGGATTCCATAGCCTCAGGAATCACTGTTTGAAGTCGTTGTACAGTAATCATTCCTGCACATGTAGATCTCGTGTTTGTTTTGTATCAGCCTTGGGCAGGTGGAGAGGATGTAATACATTAATAATAATGTTTTGCGAATGGAGTCTATAAGCATTTGCTATAAAAAAATGTTTATGACATTAATTGGATAGACCTTAATGAACAAATGATGTGGTAAAATATACTTGATCAATGTTATTTTGTGAAGGTTGGAGAACGAATGGATTGACGAGTTGGGATGGTAGGAATGGTTTAAATATGTGAATCAATAAGGATGCACTTGGTGAGGGTAATGCGTTGAATAATGATGAGTTTGGCTTGAAGATACTGTGCATAATTGGTAACGACTATTATGAACAAATGGTTGTATGGTTGATGAATGTGTGAGGTACCTTTATGTCGATGATGAACCCTTAAGTGCTTGTGGCACTAGATTGTGAAAGGGTGTAAGTGCGTGGTTTGACCGCACTGGTTTGGCAATGTTGAGAAGAGACATAGGTGGACGGTTGGGCTTGGTCCTCGTTGTTCATTCCCGAGGCTCCTTCTGTGCCACAATGATGTGAAATTACATGCGGTGTGAGTCAACACACGGTGTCATAATCCTGGGTTAAGGATTGTGTAGTAAGTCTACGAGCTCGCCAGTCGTCAAACCGATGGGAGTTGAGAGATAAACTTTGGGCAGTTGGGCTTGGTCCTCGGTGTTCATTCCCGCAGCTCCTTTCGTTCAAAGTGGACGGTTGGGCTTGGTCCTTGTTCTTTTTCCGAGGCTCCTTCTGGGTCACAGCATAGGCCAGTTCAAGGCTTGGTTCTCTGTGCACATCTACCCGAGACTCTTGCAGAGTGGTAGTATGAATGTGAGCTCCGCTGTTGTGTTCTTAGCATTGAGGCGTACGGAGGCCTAGGTTTGGTAGTGTGGATACCTGCCTAGTAGTGGAGAAGCCTGCTCTAATGTCACCGTCTAGCCACAATGGATGATGCATGAGAGGTTAGCTACCTACTCGAAAAGTTGTAACTACAAGTCTGTTTTGACATAGCAAGTGCATGCGCGTGACCATGGGTGAGTCATTGCATAGCATTCGTGGCATTGCATTTCATTGCATACACAAGATCCTCATCGTATAAGTTTGTATGGGCACTCTTATACGATGAGTTACTTTACTTTTGAGCTGATTCTTAACTTATATGTCTGTATGGGCATTCATATAAGTTGAGTTACTTTTTTGTCGTAGCTTTTAATTTTTCATATACTTTTGTTGATGGTAGAATTGCTAGAGTCTAATGTTTACTCGTTCTTTATAATGCTGATATACCTGATATTGCTCACTCTATACCACCTGTTTGTACTACTACTTATATTAATATATTGTACCCTTGTTCATTTCTCCGCCCGGTGCCGAAGAGTTGCTGGGGGAGCGGATGTGAAAGACACATAGTATTTATGACTAATGGTTGCTATGTCTTCCTTTTTAGAAGGAAACCCCACAGACAAAGCAACAATAGGTTTTGCAGCAGGACATACAGCCAAGACAATAGGGCCTGAAGAGACGGTGTCGTCGCTACCGTCAGTCACCGATGTGAGTTTGAAAGACTCATGTGGTAGCTGAAAGAATCTGGTGTCAACCTAATCAACCTATAAAGGTGGGGGAATAGGTGTCGTGTAGTCTTTTGCGGAATTAAATTAACCTGCACAAGAAAGAAAACAAAACACAAAAAACACACAACGAATTATAGTGGTTCCCCTATTTGGGTACGTCCACTTTCCCCCTTCGACCTATCTCCCACCAAGGGACGACTCGGTCACTTCTTAAAGCGGATTGAAATCCAATCATCACACTAGGAGCAACGCTCCCCTAACAACGGAAGGAACCCTTCCTACACCGGAGTCACAACTCCACCACAACGGGTTTCACCCAACCCTTACAAATAGGAATGAAAATTCCTTTACAACCAAATTGAAATTAAATAAAATACAAACAATGCTTTATGGAGATTCCGATGTCCTTCTTCGTTCGTTGAAGCTTGCACGAAAGATACGAAGAGTCCACAACCGAATTTCTCACTTGGAATGGATCTTGTCAAGATCGGCGGCGGCAAGCAAGTGCAGCAGCGATGCTTTGCAAATCCAAACTTCTTGATGAAGCAAACTAGGTCTTTGAACGATCTCATTCGGATCAAACTTATCAACCGATTCGGAAGGGAGAACAAGTTTCGTTCAACAAATCAGAAGACAAGAGATCTCGAGAGAGACACGTGAGACCGGCTGCTTGCCTCGGTGCTGTCGTCGAATGATTAGAGACGAGCTGAGATCAGCGACAACGACAATCTTGCCAGCGGCGACGTGCGATCGGGCGGAGCTCGTGATTCGCTTGGTCACGGCGTCGGCTTCTTTTTGTATTTCGTATTCCGATCGGATAGTCTCCTATAGACAACAGAGATAAGTCTGTATATATACCCAAAGGCAAACCCTAGAAGACCGTTATGGGGCCCACCACAGAAATCCTGATATCTGGCCAAACTGAGCACGGCGACCTGGACCGGTCCTGCGAGCGGCGAAATCTTCCTTAGGAAAAATCGGCGGGAGTCGTTGGTGATTCCCGTCGATGTCGGCGGGAATCACTCTCGACTCTCGTCGATTCTTCCTTGGCAGAATTTCAGTTTGATTTTGCTAGCCGGAAGAAGTCGGAGGGAGACACTTAGTGATTCCCATCGAAGTCGGCGGTAATCACTAATGACTCCCGTCGAGGTCGGAAGGAATCACTAGCGATTCCCGTCGATTTTTACTTGGAAGAGTTTTCCTCCTTCCTAATTTTTATAGCTTTGTCTTTGACCCATCCTTTCTCCTTCTTCTGCTCTTGATCTACCTTGACCCTGTACTTGAAAATAAGTACACTCCAATAGAGAGAGCACACGTGGATCAACACACTGATCTACACAATGAGGGATTACATTGCTCAGACCTGTGTATATTGACCCACTGCATGTAACGACCCCATCCGTTAGATGACGTATAGTAGAAGGTCCGACCGGGGCCCCACACGATATGCCACCAACAGACGGTGAGGTTACAGGATAATACCAAACCAAACACGAATCCTAACTCAGAGCATTCTAGCGGAAGCTTTAAGTTGTAATTTGAACTCTAACCAGGAATGTCCAATATATAAACCACCGGTTGGGTGGATTGTTCCCATGCAGGTGCTGGAGAGCCAAGTGGTAGGTGAAGGGCTGAAGCCCTACTGCTGTTGCTGCTGTTGCTGCGGCTAGCCCTTGAAGGCTAAGCGAATGTTTTTGCTTATTTTCTTTTACTCATGTATGGCCCGCCTGCGCGCCGAGGTTTGTAAACCATACGATGTGAAAAGAGGAACTATAAGGCCTTAAGGCCAAACTCTTTGTATTTGTGTACATTCCGTGGTTATATATAAAGGTGGTTTATATATTGGACATTCCTGGTTAGAGTTCAAATTACAACTTAAAGCTTCCGCTAGAATGCTGGATCCTTCACCGCCTTACGAAGGACTGAGATGTGAAATACATCATGTAATCCACCCAAGTCTGCTGAAAGTGCTAGTCGATAAGCAGCTTCCCCAACTCGCTCCACCACCTCAAACGGACCAAGATACCTCGGACTTAGCTTTTTCAAATGAAGAATGAAGTCTTCATCAGCCTTCACGAATTAAATCCAGCCAGGAAATCACCTGAGCCCTTGGATCAAAAGAGAGAAATCTGAACGGCCACGATTTGCCCAAAAACTCAATTTTTGGCTGACACGGCCTGTGACACGCCTGTGTCACAGGCCGTGTACTCTTAAGCGGCACACGCGGTATACGAACCGACTGAGATTTACTAGAACACGGGCATCGACACGCCCGTGTCGAACCTGACACGCCTGTGTCATTCCTGAGACACGCCCGTGTCACCCCTGCCTCATCGAGCTGCAAGCAGTACACGGGTAGGCACACGGCATCGGACACGCCCGTGTCCAACCTGACACGCCCGTGTTCAAGGCTTGGTTCAAGGCCGTGTAATCTTCTGACTCAAACTGCATTTTATTTGCGTGACACGCCCTGGGACACGCCCGTGTCCCAAGCCGTGTACCCCCGATACGCCCTGGGACACGCCCGTGTCCCAGGCCGTGTAACCTGACCTGCACCTCAAACCCAATTTGAGTCTTTTTGGGGTCTTTTTGGGGGGTTACACTGCACTCTGACATTGGTGTGTATTTAGCATGGAATGGCTGCAAGCACAACTTGATAGAATTGTCAAATACATAGTCAATTAAACTTAGCATATTCAGGCTCTTCTTCAAATCAGGTCTATTGTGGATGCAATACCCAACAATCTCACCCTATTTGAAGAAGCCTAAACCCTACAAGCTAAGGTGAATAGAACAGATGGAAATGGAAATCATAAAATGAAAGTTTAGTTGAGTATGGAATTCATTACGATTTTCCTGAGAGCAACATAGCCTTAGCCGAGTTGATCTCCCCCAATCTGAAAGCAACATAGCCTTTGTGGCCTACTTAGTACCACCTTAGCCTTGGCCGAGAGGGCAATCTCCCCCTTTTCGGCTTCTACAAACCTTAGACTTCATTTGGAGCAAAATGCTCCCCCTCAGGTCATGCATCCATGCCCGATCGTGAGTTCCTAGCAGATGCTTCCTCTTGATCCAAGAGCCTTGAGCCTTTCAGTCTTTAATCTTCAAGGTTCAGCATGCCGAGTTCAGTTTTGAATAAATTGAACTTGGCCTCGTCTAGTGGCTTTGTGAAGATATCTTCAATCTGCTTATCCGTGGGGACATAGCAGAGAAATATATCTTTGTTCTCCACATACTCTCGAAAGAAGTGGTAGCGCACTTCAATATGCTTTGTTCTGTTGTGAGATACAGGATTGTTCGGAATTGCAATTGCACTCGAGGAGTCGCAATATAGGGGAACTTCTCTGAACTGCAAGTCATAATCTTCAAGTGGATTTCTGATCCATAGAAGTTGTGCGCAACAGCTGCCTGCTGAGATGTACTCAGATTTAGCCGTAGAGGTTGCAACACAGTTCTGCTTTTTACTGCTCCACGATATAAGCCTTCATCCGAGGAATTGGCACGTCCTGGAAGTGCTTTTCCTATCATCCCTGCTTCCTACAAAGTCAGCATCTGAAAAGCCTATCAGCTCGACATCATTGTTTCTTGGGTACCACAAGCCAAGATTTGGTGTACCCTTATGGTATCTAAGAATCCGCTTTGCAGCGACATAATGAGATTCCTTAGTGTTCACCTGATATCTGGCACAAACGCATGTGGAAAACATAATATCCGGTCTACTAGCAGTAAGGTAGAGCAGGGATCTAATTATACTTCTGTACTTGGTTTCATCAAAAGGTTTCCCTTTCTCATCCTTGTCCAGAGACACTGCGGATCCCATTGGAGTCCTCATAGAGGTTGCACTATCCATTCCTAATTTCTTGAGGAGTTCATTTGTGAACTTCGTCTGAGAAATTAAAATTCCATCCTCAGACTGTTTCACTTGAAGTCCCAAGAAATACTTCAGCTCTCTCATGCTGCTCATTTCAAACTTACCTTGCATAAGTTTGAAAAAAATTCTTCCACAGGTTGTTGTCCGTTGAGCCGAATATTATGTGATCGACATAGATTTGCACCAGCAAAATCATGCATTTAACTTCCCTAAGAAACAATGTCTTATCTATTTTTCATCTCGAGAACTTGTTCTCAAGAAGAAAACTAGACAGAGTCTCATACCAAGTTCGATGAGCTTGTTTTAAGCCATATAATGCTTTATTAAGAAAGTAAACATGATCAGGGAGTGTAGGATTAACAAAACCCGGGGCTTGCGCGACGTATGCTTCCTCTTTTAAATTTCCATTAAGGAAAGCAGACTTCACGTCATCTGATAGACAGTGAAT
This sequence comes from Platanthera zijinensis, assembly GCA_039513925.1. NCBI lineage: Eukaryota > Viridiplantae > Streptophyta > Magnoliopsida > Asparagales > Orchidaceae > Platanthera > Platanthera zijinensis. The sequence continues at coordinate 48,353,959 of CM077083.1, forward strand.
CCTTTGTGAGAGGCATATGCCAGGAACAACCTGATCGCCTCGATCCTTGAAACTTGTGCAAAGGTTTGGTTGAAGTCAATCCCATCCTCCTGTCTGTATCGTTGAGCCACTAGTCTGGCTTTCTTCTTGATGATGACACTGTGTTCATCCAGTTTATTTATGAAGATCCACTTAGTGCCGATCACATTCTGTTTCTTTGGTTTGGGAACAAGCGTCCAGACGTTGCATCGTTCGAATTGATGAAGTTCATCTTGTATAGCCAATATCCATGACACATCTTTGTTCGCTTCGTCGAACTTCTTTGGCTCAACCTGTGACAGAAAACTAAGGTGCAAAATCTCATTAATTGTACCTCTGTGAGTTCTGACACCGTCTCGAGGATCTCCTAAGATCTTATCTCTTGGGTGATCCCTCATGTGTCTTAGTTCTAAGAGTCTGGCATCTGGAGCTCCAACAGCTTCTCAGGCTCCTCCCCCTTCTGGGAGAACCTCCCAATCCTGACCGTCATCTTCTCTAGTTGGTGTTGAGGAGGATGCCTTGACGTACTTTGGAGCATCATTATTAACAGTCTCATCTAGACTTAGTTGTTCAGGCCTTGCACCTGTAACTTCAAGAATGCCACTAGAAGAATTGCGGTGAAGCAAGCTTCCTTCATCAAATACCACATTAATGGACTCTTCTCCCACGAGGATTTTCTTATTGAAAACTCTATATGCCCGACTATGGCTACTATAGCCCAAGAAAATGCCTTCGAAGCATTTTTCTCCGAATTTAGTACGTGGGCTCTTCCCATTATTGAGTACATAACACCTGTAGCCAAAATTCCTTAGATAGGACATGGTTGGTTTTTTGCCTTTCAGTAGCTCATAAGGCGTCTTACGATGGTTCCTTTTGATCAAGGCTCGGTTTTGTACGTGACAAGCTGTATTGACAGCCTCTGCCCAGAAGTACTCTGGAAGAGACGCGTCATTCAACATTGTCGTACATGCTTCAATGAGCGTTCTATTCCTCCTCTCCGCAACTCCATTTTGCTGAGGAGTACGTGGTGAGGAAAACTCATGAAAGATGCCATGTTCTTCACAGAATTCTGTCATAGCCCCAGACTCGAATTCTGTTCCATGGTTACTTCTGATTTTGACCACGGAGCAGTTAAGTTCGTTCTGAATCTATTTGAAAAAATTAGTGAAGATGTCAAACGTATCTGACTTTCATTTCAAGAAGAACACCCACATAAACCGAGAGTGATCATCTACAATCACTAGCGTATACGATTTGCCTCCTAAGCTATAAACTTGCACTAGACTGAACAAGTGCATATTCAGAAGATAAAGACATCTGGAAGAGTCTTTGTCTGCAATGCCCTTAAAGGTAGCCCGAGTCTGTTTTACCCTCTGGCATGCAGGACAAGGGCTATCTTTGATGCACTTAATAGTTGGTGCATCCCGAACTAAGTTCTTAGAAGATAGCATATTAATAGTTTTAAAATTAATATGTGCTAATCTCTTATGTCATTGTTCATAGAGAGATGCACTGTCTTTTGCTACTAGGCAAACGGGGGTAGAAGAGTCTATACTAAGAAAATCTAAGCAAAAGATATTTCTGCTCCTAATGCTAGTTAATACTGTCTCCGACGAGGCACACGATATTATCAAGCACTTTTCCTTGCAGAACTTAACGTCGTATCTTTTATCACACAACTGGCTTACATTGATCAGGTTATCATTTAACCCTTGAACATAGGCCATGTCTATGATAGAGAATACACCGTTGGATATCATACCATAACCCCTGGTGACTCCTCGATCTGATCCTCCAAAGATTACTTTGGGTCCATTTTCGACTGGGGAGTAATCACGCAACAGGCTTCTTGTCTTGGTCATATGCCGGGAACATCCATTGTCCAAGTACAAGATTGGCGTTTTGGTGGCCTTTGGACATACCTGCAAAACAGAATTAGTTTCCCTTAGGAACCCAATCGGACTTGGGTCCTAGATTCCTTGTTAGCACACTCCCCCTCGGGTGGATAACCCTACGAGTGGTCGGCCTCGCATTGCTAACATGAGGAGTCTTATTGTTCCTTGGATTAAACCAGCAATTCACGACAAAGTGACTAACTCTGCCACAGCACCAACAGTAAAACCTGTTGTACCATTTCCTAGGCTCCTGCTTCACCCTTGGAACGGTGGGTCCAGCCGGGGCCTTAGATCTGGAGGTGGAGGCATCTTGATGAAAGCAGTCACACGATTTCTTCACTTCCTGTTCCTTCTGTATAACAGGCTTGGCCTTTGGTGCCTGCTTCCTATTATGGACGCTAGAGAAGGGGCCATAATTCTCCACTAGGATTTCCTCATAAGGTGCCTTGAAGACACTCTCAACGTAGTTGAGGGGGAAGGTCCATCCATCATACTGGATCTTGGGCTTTTCAACCGAGGGCCGGAAGAGGTGGTCATAGGTTGACTCAAAGTCATGCTCATTGTAGGGAATGTAAGGCTTTCAGAATGAAATATGACTGAGTGGGACCTTTCCCTTTTCTACAGCAGAGGACTTCTTAGTAGCCTTATTTTTCCTCTGATTTTTGTTTCTCCTGGATGATTTACCAGGCTCATCCACATTCCCTAAGCCAGCCACTTTAGCCTGACCAGAAAATTCATCAACCAGAGGAAGAACGGTCTTAGGCATAGAGAAGCTTTTGACAATCTTCCTCTCGGCCACAAGCTGTTCTTCCAGTTTGTTGATTTCTTCCTGCTTTTGGTCAAGGAGCCTTAGGAAATTTGAGTGCTTAGAAGTCAGGTCCAGGTATTCCTATCGGAGAGATATCAAGCCAGTGATCTTTTCTCTTAGGGACACTCCCTCACCCTTAAGGAATTAGACTTCCTTTTTCTGGGCGCTCAACCTCTTTCGGCATTCTTCAAATGTATTGAGCAGGAGCTCATACTTTTCGAGGATTTCAACTTCGCGAGCAGATGGGCTGTCCTCATGATCATCTTCAGGAGACTCAGATTCAGAGTCAGATTCATAGAGGGGGGTGCAATCTTTTAGCTTCCCAGTAAATGGGGGACAATCACCATCTGAGTCGGAGCGACCCATTATCCCGAAGTAGGCTTCCTCATCATCATTGGAGTCTAATGAGTCAGATTCACTCAGTGTCTTTGGCTTCTTGGCAATGTAACTCCTCTCCTTCTTCTTGTCTCAAGTAAACATGTGCTCCTCTCCTTTCCCCTTGTCTCTCTTGCTTTGGTGGCAGTCAACAATGACCTGGCCTGGCTTATTGTACCTAAAGCAGATAATGTCAGCATAACGATGTTTGTTTTGTTTAGATTCATACCTGTCAGAAGAGTAATTCTTCTTCTGATGTCTGGAGGAGGAACCATCTCCTTTTCTCTGATTCCTCATCTTGAGGAACTTCTTGAACTCTCGAGTGATGAGAGAGAATTCTTCTTCAGATAGCTCAGATCCGGATGAGCATGGCTCAGAGTCTTCTTCCTCAGCCTTTCTCCGAGAGCGGGACAAGGCTGCACCCTTTCCTTTCCTTGAGCCATTAGCTTTCAGGGCCACAGTCTTTTCTTTGGCTGCAGCCTTATCGACCTCCTCTTAACCTTTTCTGGTGTTCATCTAAAGCTCGTAGGACATTAGCTTCCCAAACAGAATCTCGGGATCAGTTTCTACCAGCTTGCCAAACACTCTGATGGCGCAGATCTTGGTGTCCCACTCCTTTGTCAGGGATCTAAGGAATTTGTCATTTAGTTCACCATCGGTGAACACTCTGCCATAACACTTCAGGGCATTGAGATCTTTAGGAAGTTCTCGAATGTCACTCTTATTTCTTCCTTGGGACCTTGCCTGAAGGCCTCATATTTCTGGTTCAGAAGGAATCTTCGATCATCCCTTACTTTATATGTGCCCTCCATCAGAATGATTAGGCAGTGCCAGATGTCCTTGGCAGTCCTGCAGTTGCTAAAATTCTGCATCATTGAATCATCGACGACACTCACTAAAATGTTTTGAGCTTTTTTGTCTAGTCCGACAAGCACCATCTCATCCTTATCCATTTCGGAGAGCCTCTTGGGCACCACCTTGGTCGGATCAATGGTGGAGGCCTTAGTGGGGGATATGAGGGCCCTCCTCCACTATCATGAAGAGTCGGAGATCGACTGTTTCCATGTAGAACCTTATCCTTTCCTTCCAGATGGGAAAATTTAGCTTGGTGCATACTGGAATCTTTCCTGTATACTTGAGTCCGTCCATTCCTGAGATCTTCTTTCTTCTTGACACTAGACATAGGATCTTACTCAAGGTGTTAACCTTATTGATGAGTAACCTGTCTCTGATACCACTTGAAAGTATCTGGTTTCAACCTAATCCACCTATAAAGGGGGGGGGGGGAATAGGTGTCATACAGTCTTTTACGGAATTAAATTAACCTGCACAAGTAAGAAAACAAAACACAAAAAACACATAAAGAATTATAGTGGTTCCCCTATTTGGGTACGTCAACTTACCCCCTTCGACCTATCTCCCACCAAGGGATGACTCGGTCACTTCTTCAAGCGGATTGAAATCCAATCCTCACACTAGGAGAAACGCTCCCCTAACCACGGAAGGAACCCTTCCTATAACGGAGTTACAACTCCACCACAACGGGTTGCACCCAACCCTTACAAATAGGAATGAAAATTTCTTTACAACCAAATTGAAAGTAAATAAAAATACAAACTATGATTTATGGAGATTCTGATGTCCTTCTTTGTTCGTTGAAGCTTGCACAAAAGGTACAAAGAGTCCACAACCAGATTTCTCACTTGGAATGGATCTTGTCAAGATCGGCGGCGGCAAGCAAGTGTGGCGGCAATGCTTTGAAAATCCAAACTTCTTGACGAAGCAAGCTAGGTCTTCAAATGATCTCAGTCGGATTAAACGTCTCAACTGATTCGGAAGGGAAAACAAGCCTGGTTCAACGAATCGGAAGACAAGAGATGTCGAGAGAGACACGTGAGACCGGCTTCTTGCCTCGGTGCTGTCGTCGAACGATCAGAGACGAGTTGAGATCAGCGGTGGCTATAACCTTGTGAGCGTCGACGTTCGATCGGGCGGAGCTCACGAATCGCTAGGTCACGACGTCAGCTTCATTTTATATTTCGTATTCTGATCGGATAGTCTCTTATAGACAACGGAGATAAGTCTGTATATATACCCAAAGGCAAACCCTAGAAGACCATTATGGGGCCCACCACGGAAATCCCGATATCTGGCCGAACTAAGCACGACGACCTGGACCGGTCCAGCGAGCGGCGAAATCTGCCTAAGGCAAAATCGGCGGGAGTCGTTGGTGATTCCCGTCGATGTCGACGGGAATCACTCTCGACTCCCGTCGATTCTACCTTGGTAGAATTTCAGTTTGATTTTGCCCGCCGGAAGAAGTCGGTGGGAGACACTTAGTGATTCCCGTCGAAGTCGGCGAGAATCATTAACGACTCCCGTCGAAGTCGGCGGGAATTACTAGCGATTCCCATTGATTGTTACTTGGAAGAGTTTTCCTCCATCCTTCTTTTGATAGCTTGGTCTTTGACCCATCCTTGCTCCTTCTTCTGCTCTTGATCTACATTGACCCTGTACTTGAAAATAAGTACACTCCAATAGAGAGAGCACACGTGGATAAACACACTGATCTACAATATGAGGGATTACATTGCGCAGACCCATGTATATTGACCCACTGCAATCTTACATTGGTGTGTACTTAGCATGGAATGCCTGCAAGCACAACTTGATAGAATATTCAAATACATAGTCAATTAACCTTAGCTTGTTCAGGCTCTTCTTCAAATCTGATCTATTGTGGATGCAATACCCAACAGAAGCGCCTTTGGGCAAGTTTTACCCGTACTCTGATATTTTAGAAGCTTATTGTAGCTTTTTTATTTGTTGTACTTTTGGATTATAATTACTTATGTGGGGATTGACTTCTGTTTTATATTCTTAGATGGGTTGGCATTGGTTGATATTGGTTAGAGTCGGCAGGATAGGTGTCTTGTGGTATAGGTTTGCCCGAGTGCTAGTGTTACTGCAAAGGCAGCTTTTCTGGGAATAAGACTCCCCTCGTGTCGTGTTTTGTATTCTGGGAGGGGGTCTTATATATTAATGCCCATACAAACACATTAGCTAAGGGGTCTTCTACAAAGCTCCTATCGTATAAAAAGTCTCATACCAATTTATACGATAGGGTTTCGGTTTTCAAGCAAGCAATATATAATATCCATAGAATAGTAACCTTGGCTTATAAGCACGCTCACGCAAACTTATAAACTAAGGGGTCATTTTGCAGGGCCTATTGTATAAAGATTCCAATACCAATTTAAATAATAGGTGTCAAGGGTTTTATGCAATAGTTATATTATGTCATGTAAGATGCTATGATGTAAATCATGCAAGTGCAACACACCCACCTGACTCTGTGTAGACAGACCTTTAGTTCCCCCTTTCTGCAGCCTAAAATCCCAGGATACCTCCGTAGTGGCAAACAGAAGCGGTGGGTTGGGCCTCCCCCACCTCTAAACCGGTAATTGCACTACCAGTCAGACCTATCGTAAGCCTCAACACTGGTGCACTCAGCGGAGATCCTACGAACTCTTTGCTAGTTGGTCCACCAGACTTTATTTGGCGAAGTGCTAAACCACACTTGCCGATTCAACGTATTGGCGTCGGTTCATCGACCCTCCAACACCAAAGACCCACCACCTTATAATTTATGCACATGAAACATTGTTGTATCAACCCCCGAGCCAAAGCTCACTAGACTAACCCGTCCGTCACAACAAACAAGTGAGCAGAAGCTCCTCGGACTATCCCGTCCGTCATAATAATCTACCGATCCATCGGCTTGCCGGACAAACCTTCCTATCACCAAAACCACTAAGCCTACCGCCCGTGTGACCCAAGCAAACTTCCCAACACAACGGGGTGTGTGAAAGTGAATCCCTAGTTATACTAGTTACTCTTAAACATTGGTTATTTTTATGGCTTACGTTAACCTTGGACTGCCCAGGTCATTCCACGTCAAGGGCTCTCGAGGGCACAAGGAACTACGATGGGCTGAAGCCCAAAGCTCCCTTTCGAAAGGCACTTATTATTATTGGTTAATACCTGATTCCCAAACCCTTTTAATATTGCACTGGATCTAACTCTAGTTTGTTTTGACCCTCTCTCTCTCTCTCCACAGGAAAGACGATCTTTCGTCGATCCCGAGCACCGCCTAATCCTAGTCAACCCAACAATCTTCTCATCCCAACTTCCAATGATGAACTCAATTTCATTTTACCCAAACCAGGAAACTATTAACCCCAATCCATATGCCAAACTCCAATGCTATCACATTTTCTACAATTTTACTATATGCAGACCAATATATAGTATATGTCATACATGATAGGAGGTACTCTAAATTTTCATCCAAATGCCCTAATATATTTAATTGGGGTCTATCATGATATGATTGGCCTAAATCAAGAAACCTATAATTTTCCAAATTAATATGGTATTTAATTAATTTTCCCCAAAGTTAGGACATGGCTAATTTCAACATGAAGTATGATATTTTCTCAAGTAATGACCACCAAAAAATTATGAACACTAGATAACAGAGTAATAACAGTAAATACCAAATTTCATGATTTTCCAAAAATGATTTGGCCTCTACTTAATTAATCCAATAATAAGCCATTAATTATGGGTAAAGAAGAATGTACTAAAGTAATTCATTAGAAAATTGTATAAAAATTACGGAATCTCAAGAATGACCAGAAAGAGCCTCTGCCCAAATATCATAATTTATCAAGCTCATTAGGTACTAGAATAAAATCAATTAAATGTACTTGGAAACTAGCACCTTGTGAAGCAACCCCTATAACAGGCTTGAAAAAATTTCTTAAAAATTTGCCGAGATTTACAATGTCATAAAAGGTCCTCTGACTAAATTTCTTAAGTTTTCATTGAGTGATTTGTTACAAAGAAATTTCTATGTAGAAGGTGTAACTTTTTGGGTTACGAATGAAGTACCCCATATAATGATCTAAAATTCATATTAAAAATCACTAGGGCTTGTAATAGTCCTAAAACATAGCTTGACTAAGTATCATCCAAGCCCAAGGTTAGGAAGTCACATAATAAAAATTTTCAAGACAACTCATGAGAGTGCACTTTTCACAGGAACCCACTTGTAAACACATCCAAACAATATGTAGTATAATTTAGTGGATAATATGGTTATGAAAATGACCTCTAATAAAATGTCTTGCAATTCCGAAGTCATATGAGCCACTAGACTTTTCCTAAGGTGTGTTGACCCAAAATCTTACCCAGTTGTTTAAGTGGTTTGCATGTGTCCAAATCCCACCATATCCCTCCCTAGGGCTTATGACCACTAATGCGTGGAAAATACGGCAAGCGCACCGGTCGCACAAGTAATAAAGTTTGGGAATAAATCCCCGAGTGTCGGTCTCTTGAGGAACACAGTAAGGGATGAGTTAATGTCGAGGAGGACTTGAGATTGAAGTCCTCGGGTCGGCTCAAAAAGGGGGGGTTTTGATTGTTGCGGAAACAGGAAGTAAAATCTACAAGCTACTCCTATGCAACGCCGCTATGCGATGCTTCGCCAGGCGGGATGGAAACTACACGGGCCACTATGCACCGAATCGCTTGGCGGATGGACGAGTAGGCTAGCGGATGAGGTGGAGAGAATGGCAGAATGAGGGTCGTAAGCACCTCTTCGCAATGCACGCCACTAGCAATTGCTAGTGCGGCAAGGGTGGATGGAATATGGTACACCTCAAGCAATAATATCAAAATCACAATAACTCACATAGACATGAATAAGTGAAAATGCTAATAAATAAAAATACTTCATCAATACATAGAAATTAAACTAAGCTATCAACAACAAGAGGAAGAGGTGTGCGAATCGACCGAATCCGAAGCCTTATTGAGGGTTCACGGTTGGAATCCCGGGTTGTCAATCCGAGTCCAAGCTCGGTCCTTAACTGCGTTCGGGGTAGAGGAGGCTGTCATTCACTCCCAATGGACCCGTCTTCTTCGTTGAAATGACCCGGTAGATTGCGGCTCCAGCTCCTCCTAGTTTGATGGAGAAAGCTCGGTCAAAACTCCGCTTGAAGCTTGGGGATGAAGGAGGAGGTCGAGGGGATGCTCCGGCTTTGATTTGGCGTTGAAGGCTTGCCCGGAGCAACTCCCTATGGTAGAGGATGATGGAGGGCGGCGGAAACCCTCCTTGGATACGAAAATGGCGGAAAAACGGCGGACTTTGGCGATCTCCCGAAATTAGGGCGGAACCTGCGTATTTATAGAAAGCAGAATAAACATCGCGCACGATCACTAGCGCACGACCAGTGGTCGTGCGCCCTGTGGTCAGTGATAATGCGCGAAGGCCAGGAAGAACTCCAGGAAAAAGTGGAATCAACACGCACGATCAGTGGCGCACGACCAGTGGTCGTGCGCACTAAAGTCAGTGGTCGTGCGATTTGGAGGCAGAAAAGTGGAAAAAGATGTCATGACTGCGCACGACCGGCAGCGCACGAGCAGTGATCGTGCGCGGTATAGCTGGTGATCGTGCGATATGGCAGGGGCAGAACTTTAATAAAAGAGGGCAGTCTGCGCACGACCAATGATCGTGCGCCAAAGAGGTCGATGGTCGTGCGTGGGTAAAAACGCACGACCACTGGCTCCTTTGTCAAAAATGGTGAAAGCCCTAACCCGGACACCCACACGATCCCAGAACTTGCAGGAAAACTGGACGAGATGTCGACATGGCAGTCACAGACATAAATATAATGCACAGCAAAAGGGAAATACACACACACACATAAATAGGCTAAAAAGGGTGCACAAGACATTGAAAATCGTAGCGAACCAAAAGGAGTGCAAATGACGCTAAACGGTGTGCAACGACAAGAAAATAAGCCTAGATGAGTCCGGAATTAAGTATAAAATATGGACTCATCACACCCCCAGACTTAACCGTTGCGCGTCCCGAGCAAACAAAACCTAAGCAGACGGGGAAAATGAACTAGCTAACAAAGAAATTGCAAAACGGAGTACCATGCGAAGTCGCATGCTCGTGTGCATAAAAATAAAGTAGAGGAAATTTTTAAGTATACAAAATATTTTATATTTTTCACAATGCGTATCAAAAATTTATTATTACTCAAAAGTTGAATCACGGTGAATCATCTGGTCCTACGCAGGAAGAAAGTAGGCAGGCCACTAAGGTGAGCATTGCCGAAGATCGGGGTTTGGGATCACCTCCAAAGGAATCCACCAATGTCGAAAACCATAAGCTTGCCCGTTCGCACTCTCTCCACGACACTAGTCAACTCAAGCGCAAGTCCGTAGGACTTCGGGTAATAATGGGGCTTGGGTTACGGTGAGGAAAACAAGGATAAACATGAAGGGTATGCATCTAACCCAAATGAGCTAACGTACAAAACTAGTACCCGCTGCCCACAAAATAAACACGGGTGCACCACACCCCCAGACTTAACTTTTACTAAATGGGTGTGTGCACCGCCTACTCCAAATCCAAATCATCTCAAATAAAGATTTTCAATCAAACTTTTTCTTTTCACATTTTTCTTTTCTCTTTTTCTCTTTGTATAATTTTTTCTTTGTAAACTTTTTCTTTTAATAATACACAATTTCAGCAAATAAAACTTGGGGGCATTTCCACATTTTCACAAATAGTATCACCACATCAACATCCCAACATAAAATGAAAAATACTATAGCTCGACTTGGGTGTGCGACTAGGATCGGCTATGAAGCTTTGGTGAAATAATGGTGGAGCTGAATCAAAAGAAGGGTAGGCACAATGGGGTTTAGCGAGGGTATGACGTTCGGAACGGTACAAAGCTCAACCGGGCCAAAATGATGGCCTACATCACACTTGCGCTTGAGTAACCATGTACCCATGCTTCGAGAGTAGCTTGGGGCAAGTTCTTAGCAACCGAGAAAGATAATCCTTCCTCCCGACTCAAGCAATATGAGTCTAGTGGCGGCTACACACATTCCTATGCTACCGTTTATTCGCACCGGATTCCCCAACTTTTGAGTAGAATAAGAAATATTTACGCAAATAGAAAAATATAGAACTATAAGCATACAAAAAAATTAAATCTACACAAATTTCTATACAAAACGAGAGCAGTTGACTAGAAACATAGCAAGGCCAACATTTTACTCCGTCGTACAATCCTAAACTAGCACAAAATTTTTCCAAATCTAACAAAGATACAAGTTCAACTCGTGGCACGCTAACAGCTAAGCTCGCGCTCATGTGGGTGCAGTGGTGTTCAAGAAATTAACTAAACAAAATAATAACTATAAAAGCTTCTAGTATGCGCATGCAATGTGCACGTGCAAAAGGCAACAACTAGTAGCTCTCCCCCAGACTTAAACTAAGCAGCATAGCATACGATATAGAAATTTAAATCAAAAAGAGCTAAGGGAAGAGGTTACCTAATGCTCAGCTAGTGAGCATACCAGAAGACGCATGAAAACTAGAAGCAGGCCCGCCAAACGAAGAATCACAACCCCGCCAATGCGTAGATTCCATGAATACCTGCAGGGGTGAGCTCCGCAAAAACAAAAGAAAAATATACAAAAAGAAATACTAAACTAAGCTAGACATAAAAAAAAGAAAAATGCAGAAAATGAAAGATAAGCACTGGGGTTATTGTCATCCCAGCACGACTTATTAAATTCTAAACAGTTCTAGCTAATGGGCCTATGAAATAGAAAATGCACAGGTAACTGTCCTAATATCTGTGTCGGTAATGGGTACCGATACGGTGATAGAACAGTTACCCCTCTACCTGAGTAATAATACCTGCGACGCACAGGTAGAGGAAATAGGAAGTAAGATGAGGAGGAGCACTGGTCCTCACTCAACTTACCACAAAAAATATCCTTGCCTAGCAAGGTATCGTCCACCACAAGTTTGCTAGGGGCGAAGGTGAAGGTAGAGGCTTCAACTGCAAAAGGAGTAGGAAACTCCTCACACAAGCTGAAACACCCGTCGTCAACCTGAGCACAAGGCTCATCGTCACCCAAACTAACCCACGGAGATTCAACCCGCACAGGCTCAGATAGAGAAAGGGGATCAAGAAATAAAGGAGACGAAGAACATAAGGAACTAATCGGGGGAGTGGTCCCGGTCTCACTCCCAGCAGGATCCAAGCATAGATCACTGTCGGTGTCATGTGAGTCATGACGAGGGGAAACTGAGACCACGAGGTCCTCGGTGGTGGTTTGGAATGAACAGATGGAAAAGGGCTTCAATCTATAATCTCCCTCTCCAAAAACTCAAACGACTGTGTTCCCCAGCAACGGCGCCAAAAACTTGATGCGTGGAAAATACGGCAAGCGCACTGGTCGCACAAGTAATAAAGTTTGGGAATAAATCCCCGAGTGTCGGTCTCTTGAGGAACACAGTAAGGGATGAGTTAATGTCGAGGAGGACTTGAGATTGAAGTCCTCGGGTCGGCTCAAAAAGGGGGGTTTTGATTGTTGCGGAAACAGGAAGTAAAATCTACAAGCTACTCCTATGCAACGCCGCTATGCGATGCTTCGCCAGGCGGGATGGAAACTACATGGGCCGCTATGCACCGAATTGCTTGGCGGATGGACGAGTAGGCTAGTGGATGAGGTGGAGAGAACGGCGGAATGAGGGTCGTAAGCACCTCTTCGCAACGCACGCCACTAGCAATTGCTAGTGCGGCAAGGGTGGATGGAATATGGCACACCTCAAGCAATAATAACAAAATCACAATAACTCACATAGACATGAATAAGTGAAAATGCTAATCAATAAAAATACTTCATCAATACATAGAAATTAAACTAAGCTATCAACAATAAGAGGAAGTGGTGTGCGAATCGACCGAATCCGAAGCCTTATTGAGGGTTCACGGTTGGAATCCCGGGTTGTCAATCCGAGTCCAAGCTCGGTCCTCAACTGCGTCCGGGGTAGAGGAGGCTGTCACTCACTCCCAATGGACCCGTCTTGTTCGTTGAAATGACCTGGTAGATTGCGGCTCCAGCTCCTCCTAGTTTGATGGAGAAAGCTCGGTCAAAACTCCGCTTGAAGCTTGGGGATGAAGGAGGAGGCCGAGGGGATGCTCCGGCTTTGATTTGGCATTGAAGGCTTGCCCGGAGCAACTCCCTATGGTGGAGGATGATGGAGGGCAGCGGAAACCCTCCTTGGAGACGAAAATGGCGGAAAAACGGCGGACTTTGGCGATCTCCCGAAATTAGGGCGGAACCTGCGTATTTATAGAAAGCAGAATAAACAGCGCGCACGATCACTGGCGCACGACTAGTGGTCGTGCGCCCTGTGGTCAGTGAGAATGCGCGAAGGCCAGGCAGAACTCCAGGAAAAAGTGGAATCAACGCGCACGATCAGTGGCGCACGACTAGTGGTCGTGCGCACTGAAGTCAGTGGTCGTGCGATTTGGAGGCAGAAAAGTGGAAAAAGATGTCATGACTGCGCACGACCGGAAGCACACGAGCAGTGATCGTGCGCGGTATAGCTGGTGATCGTGCGATAAGGCAGGGGCAGACCTTTCATAAAAGAGGGCAGACTGTGCACGACCAATGATCGTGCGCCAAAGAGGTCGATGGTCGTGCGTGGGTAAAAATGCACGACCACAGGCTCCTTTGTCAAAAATGGTGAAAGCCCTAACCCGGACGCCCACACGATCCCAGAACCTGCAGGAAAATTGCACGGGATGTCGACATGGCAGTCATAGACATAAATATAATGCACAGCAAAAGGGAAATACACACACACACAGAAATAGGCTAAAAAGGGTGCACAAGACATGGAAAACCGTAGCGAACCAAAAGGAGTGCAAATGACGCTAAACGGTGTGCAACGATAAGAAAATAAGCCTAGATGAGTCCGGAATTAAGTATAAAATATGGACTCATCAACCACCCTAGGATCACATGGACTAAACACCAAGTCCATAAAAGGGCATTCCACCTCATGCCCTTCACAAATCCCCAATCTCCAATCTTAAGGTTTGAACTTGGGTCCTAGGGCAAATCTATACTAATCCACCCCAAATTCCATTTGAGGGTGTCTAGCATTATATTAAACAAGTGGCCCAAGTTTCAGCCTCTGTTGAGGTGATTTGACCACTTAAACTCACAAGGAACACTTTGACCTAAATATCCCCCTTTAGGCCAAGGCTAGGATTTACAAAAATTCAACCCAAATCATCTCCAAATGAGATGAAATTTTATCCAGAGCCTTATGTTTAACTCATGGATCACTCACCAAAATTTGGGAGGGTTTGGAGGTGATTAGGTCCCTTAATTAATTTACCCTATGATTAGTTAATTATTTCAAACACTATAGAAAAATTATCTCCATAAATTCCAATTTTATGACATGACCTAGATATAAGTAAGATTGAATCCTTGTCCAAATTTCAAACCATTTGGACAGGTGGTGAAGTGGGGGCACACATTTAAATCTCTGACTAGCCCTAGGTAAGACCCCACCAATATGAGTGCCCTGGCCAAACCAGATATCCAAATTGGTTCAAATAAATTTTAAAATAAACAAGACATCCAGACCAACAAACTTCATGTTGACAACTTTCTCTGTACAAGCCTCGAAGTATTTTTAATAATTAAAAATATTAACTTCATTATCTATGACAGAAATCATATAAAATGAATTATTTATCCTAAGATTAAAAATAAAACCGCACGAATCTTGGCACAATATAGACGGTATCTCGTCGTCTTCTCCAGCGCGCTAACGGCCAAGATTACATTTTCCTAGAGCTTATTCCTTTGCCATTGCTCAGCCACCCGGCCTCCTCCCTGGCCGGCCATCGCAACCACCACCTCTGTCGAGTTGGTGGCTATCGCCAGGTGGCGGCACAGCTGCCGGAGGGGCGGATTCCGGCAATCCCGCAAGCATGTTTCTCTCTAAAAAACTAGGAAAATGAAGTCTTTGATCGGGCTCAATTGAGCCCGATTATCAATCTAAATGAATCCTAGGATCTACCCATATAATAAGGAGCAAGGGAGGACCTGAGTCGCGACCTGTGAGCTGGTGACGTGCCTCCTTGCCATTTCTGGACACCGATTTGGGCTTTTCTTCAACCCCTACAACAATAGCAAGGGAATTAAGATTGGAATGGGGAAACACCTGCTCTTGTCCTGGTGAAGGTTTTTTGAAGAAGGAATTGGGGAGGTGAGGCTTGTAACTCCCAAATTTTTGAAAACACCATTAATGTCCATTTAACGCTGATTTCAGTTTCAGCCAAATTGAGGGGGCTGAGCCACCCTACTGGCCGGCCCCCTCCTAAAAAATCCTCCCCTGCCTCCAAGGAGTAAAAGCCCATCAAGGTGGGGGAGTTTTGAAACCTCCATGGCCATGATGGCCATTAAGTCCCCATTTTCTCTCTCCTCCAAAGTTGGTAACTCCTTCCTTCTCTCTCCTAGTAATCATTCTTTAAATTTGGTGGGCCCAAAATGTGTCTCTCCACTTCCTTGGACTAATGAGCCACACCGCTTGGGCTTAGCCCACTTGAATTGGGCTAGGTTAACCTAAGTTGACCACTTTGACCCATGACTTGACTTTGGTCAACATGACCATTTGGGTTGACCCTAAGGGATCCTTGGTGACCCATTGGCTTCTTCTAAGGTCTAGGAAGGGTTGTGTAGGGTTGACTTGGCACCTTGGTGGTCACTTGCCCCTTAGTTAGGACACTTTAACCACTTTAGGGCTAGGGTTGACTGAGGTCAACTCAGCCTCTAAGGTTGACCCCAATGGGTATTTGGTGACCCATTGACTTCACCTTAGGTTTAGGAAGACATAGGTAGGGTTGGTTGGGCACATTAGGGGCACATTGCCCTTTGTTAGGGCACCTTGTCCAGTTTAGTACTAGGATGATCCTAGGTCAACTTGGCCAACCTAGGTTGACTATAATGGACCCTTAGGGCTCTAATGGACCTTCCAATAGGTGAATGAGGTTATTGTTGGGTTTTGGAGTCATGATGATTCCCCATGATCATCCTAAACTAGTGTTTAGAATCCTATTATTTGCTGGCCATCGTGATCTCACCTATATTCCTAGGTTCACTTGGTCTTCTTGGACTTCCTAAGGTTTTTTCATGACCTAGTCATGACAAAACAATTCCTAGGGGTCTTGTTGTCTGAGGGATGTTACAAATCCCAATACATAAACAAAAATTTTCGCCCTCGACATTTAAGTTAGGCCTATGGGGTTTCAAGTATGAAAAATTAAATGTAACATCCCGAGAGGTTGTAATGAATTCCTGACTGAAGATCTCCGGGTACTTTTGTTGCATCAAATCTAATGGTTCCCATATATTCTCCTATTACCCATAATTCCTCAACAAGACCTTGACCAACGGAACCATATTGTGTCGCAAGACGCGCATCCCAGTATCGTCTATCCGGATCGGCTCCAAGTGCACTGATTGATCAGAAGCTATAGGCCCATCTGTAGTCATAATTTGCTGCTCTGGCCGACGTAGAGATCTCCTCAGGGAGGAGACGCGAAAGACGTCATGCAAACCTGATAGCTCTGGCAGCAGCTCTAGTTTATAAGCCAATGAGCCGATCCATTCAACGATCTAGTAAGGCCTCATGTATCTCGGACTGATCTTTTTCCGACCACGCACCCGCAAGACTCCATGCATCTGTTGGATCTTCAAGAATACCCGGTCTCCTACCTGAAACTCTACCTGACAATGCCGAGCATCGTAATACTTAGCCTACCCGCTCTGGGCCTCAAACATCCTGCCACGTATCAATCGCACCTGAGCATCCATATCCTCGACAAACTCCAAGCCCAGTTCCTTAGGAACCTCATCCTTGATCCAAGACAAAGGAGTCCTACATCTCCGCACGTATAAAGCCTCATAAGGGGCCATGCTGATGCTGGACTTGTGGCTGTTGTTTTACGAGAAATCGATCAATGGTAGCTGCCTCTCCCATGGCTCCCCACGGTCCAGTATGCAAAGACGCAATAAATCCTCCAGGGTCCGATAGGTGCGCTCTATCTGTCCATTCGTGTGAGGGTGGAAGGCGGCACTAAAAGTCAGTCGTGACACCAAATAAGCTTGAACTGCCCTCCATTCTTTAGACGTAAATCGTCCATCATTATCGGATACTATCATCCTCGACACTCAATGATATCGAACGAACTGCTCAACAAATTTCTGCAGTAATTCACCCACCAGAGAGTCCTTCCTGATCAATAAAAACCTATCCACCTTCGTCAATCAGTCGACGATCACCCATATCGAGTCATTCCCTGCATGTGACCGAGAAAGACCATGTATGAAGTCCATGACGATGTCATTGAACTTCCACTCCGGCACCATAAGTGGCTGTAGTAATCCGGCCAGGTTCCTACACTCCGCCTTCACCAACTGACAAGCCTCACAGTGGTTCACGAAGTAGATGATATCCCTCTTCATGCCCAGCTAGTATATTGTCCTCTTCAGGTCGGACGTCATCATGCTGATGCCAAGGTGCACCGAGTACCTACTGCAATGAGCCTCAACCATGATGTCCTCCCGAATTTTGCCCCCAGCCGGTATGTACAATTTGCCTCTGAAACATAGTATCCTGTCTCTCTTTGTATATTCCCCTCCCATTCCTTCCTCCAAGGTCCTGAATACTGGCTCCAGCTTGTCAAACCTTCTTTGCTCAGCTTTGATATGATCCCGAATGTTGTCGATGGCAACCAACGATGACAGGTACTCCCGATATAGCTCTGGGTGATCCTCGGACACCAGGGATATCTGCATCTTCTCTAACATCTACACCAACTCCATGGCCATCAGCTGAGGCCCTGTTCCTGAGGTAGTAGTCTTTCAGCTCAGCACATCCTCCACCACGTTCGTCTTCCCTGGGTGATAGTGTATCGTGAACTCATAATAAAATAGGAACTCCACCCATCGTCTCTGGCGAATGTTCAACTCCTTCTGTGTATCAACATATTTCAGATTCTTGTGATCCGAAAATATGTCACAGTACACACCATATAGGTAATGCCGTCAAATCTTCAGAGCGAACACTACTGCTCCCATCTCCAAGTCAAGAACAGGGTACTTCTACCAATGCTTCCTCAGCTACCGTGAGGCATATGCTATCACATGACCATGTTGCATTAGTACAACACCCATCCCTTGAAAAGACGAATCAGCATACACCTGGAAGCCCTCCTTACCAAATGGAAGGGTGAGGATAGGGGCCGACATAAGACGACTCTTCAACTCTTGGAAGGCTGCCTCACACCGCGGTGTCCAATCGAATGGAGTGTCCTTCGTCAAAGAAGTGAGTGGGAGGGCTACCTAAGATAATCCCTACACAAACTTCTGGTATTATCCGGCAAATCCCAGGAAACTTAGGACATCCGTAGCCGTCTTCAATGAGGCCAATCTCACATTGCCTGAATCTTTGCGGGTTCCACTGCAAGTCCCGCTCCACTGATAATATGGCCTAAAAAGGCCACCTATGTCAGGCAAAACTGGCACTTACTTAACTTGGCATATAAATGGTGCTCCCCTAGCTTCTCAAGAGTCAAGGCCAAATGTTGTATATGCTCCTCCTTCATCCTTGAATAGATAAGGATGTCATCTATGAATACTAAGACAAACTGGTCTAGGTATGGCTCGAACACCTGTTCATCAAGCTCATAAAGTTGATGGCACATTTGTGAGCCCGAAGGGCATCATGGTATATGATGATGCATATTTTAGCTTAATTTATTAGGGTAAAAATATGTTATTTTCGTTTTAAATCTCTTTCTTTATGTTATTTTATGCTTATTTTTATGTAAATATTATAAATAATATTTATTTTCTGTTTTTGCGGGTTTCAACAAATTTCCAGAAAAAATCCCCTGGCACGCCCCCCTGTCACGCCCTTCCCGGGCGTGACCAAGGGCGTGTCACCTGCTCCCGATGTTGAAAGCCGCCAGATGAAGTTCCTGACAAAAATCCCCTGTCACGCCCCCTGACACGCCCACCCTAGGCGTGACACGGAGCGTGTCGCCCTCTGCCCGAAGTCTGCCGCCTTCTTCAATGCATTCTACAACGCTGCACACAACAGTACTATCACGCCCCATGTCACGGGCGTGACCTGGGGCGTGATTGCCCCGATTCCGACGTCTGATGGACCTGCGACTGCTGACTTTGACTTGACACGCCTGCCACGCCCCCCTGTCACGAGCGTGACCTAGGGCGTGACCACCATCGTACCGAAATAATCATCATTCCCGCCAGAATTCAGCTCCCAAGGTAAACATAGTACTATCACGCCCCCTGACACGGCCCCCCTAGGGCGTGTCGGAGGGCGTGACCAACCCGTGGGAAAAATCTATAAATACAGGACCCCCCCTTCCATTTCAGCAACTTTTTGGGGAGAGGGGGAGGTGCTGCCCCTTTGGTTCTTCATCTTCTTTATGCTTTTTCTCTCTCTCCCTCTCTCCCTCTCTCTCTCTTATTTTGTAATTACTTTCTTAACCTAGCTTAGTGTTTTGTTTTTAGCTCTTGCATTTCTTCTAAGTAGCTTGTTGTAGGGCTAGAATAGGTTTTACTTTGATGCACCTGTAATTTTCATTTCATAGTTGTAGCTCTCTTTTTCGTTAATAAAAGTGCTCCTTTCTTATTCCTGTATTTTTATATGCTTTACTACTCATCCCCCCTCCTCCACTCCATTATGATTAACTAATCCTCCTTGTACTCGATCTTGATGATCCGAGGTTCGAGCGATTAAGTTATGACGCTTTAATTTACCTTTTCTTTTTAGGTTTTGGGCCTTGAATTACTCTTGATTAATCACGGGTTGGAGGTATATTTTCGATATATACTCTCCGTCTTTGCTTTCATTCTGGGCTAGCCGAGAGGCCGATAGAATGAAGTGAGCATTCAAGAGTAAAGGGAGTTGTACGCACCCCTCGAGAGAGGCAGACGTCCAAATCTCCCGGATTGGAGTAAAATCCAATAGAGGGGTTCACCGCGTAAAGCGAGCTTTAGGCCTCCGATTTAGGCGAGAGTCGGTCGGACCTTCTTAAACTGAGTTGGGCACGACTTCGAGAGAAGCGTGTTCAAGCTTTAGGAACCTCCACGGTCAAGGACCTTTATCCTATTAAGCTTAGGTTTATTTATCATCTTTTTAACCGTCTCCTGCTGAAGTGATTCTTGATCGAGTGCATCTCTTAATTATTAGCTCTAACTCTTTTTATCCTGCAAGTAGTTTAGCTTTCTTTTTATTTTAGTATTTTAATTCCTGTTTTTAGTTTAACATTTAATTGAAATTTAAATTGATAAAATAATAGCAATCTCCTTTGAGTAGAAGTAGTCATTACGCCCCAGGGAAATACGACCTTGATACTAATCTTTAGTATCCTATACTATAACCGATAAGGTACGCTTGCCTTTATCGGATATAGAATCGGAGAATATTCTCAACCACCACATCCACTTTCTCTTCTCTTCTCTCTAACCCTCTCTCTCCGCCGTTGCAAATCGTTGTATCAGTATACTGATATTGCCCGTATCTACTGCTGAAGGTTTTTTTCAGGATATCCTCCTCCTGAATGCGCAGCTGATAGTAACCTGACCTCAGATCCAACTTTTAGAACCATTGGGCTCCCTCGAACTTGTCAAACAACTCATCAATTCTCAGTAAGGGATATTTGTTCCGGACTGTCAGCCTATTCGAAGCCCTGTAATCAATGCATAATCGGATCGTCCCATCCTTCTTCTTGACGAACAGCACCGGAGCTCCCCATGGCGAAGAGCTTGGCAGGACAAATCCGGCTTCAACTAGCTCCTACAGCTAGCTTCAAAACTCCACCAACTCCTTTAATGCCATCTGATAAGGAGCTCTAGATGCTGACTTCGCCCCCGACACGAGTTGTATCTGGAAGTCCTTCTCTCGATGCGTGGGTAGCCCTGACAACTTCTCTAGAAACACGGTAGCAAAACAACAGGGATACTAGGGATGAAATCCTTGGCCTCGACCCTCTCGAACAGCACATGGTAGACCTCGTCTCCCTGCAGGTGGGCCTTGACGACCTGTACAGATGATATCAAGAGAGGGGTGGTAGATATAATACCTTCGATGATGACATAGTTATCTCCATGCCTCAAGGTGACTCTCTTTGACAGGCTGTCGATCTGGGCATGGTTCCAATGCAACCATGTCATGCCCAGGATCAGATCATAGGCTGGCATCCTTAGGATCATCACTGGTGCTTTGAATGCCTTTCCGTCGATCTCAGCTTCTATGTTGTAGTGGGCAGAGGTGTATAGATCCGATCCGTCAGGTAGACGCACCCTCATGGTCAAGCCTGTGAATCGCTCCACTCCTTCTAGTCCTTCCATGAAGGCTTCTGACATGAATGAGTGTGAAGCACCCGTATCTAATAGCGTATAAGCAGGCTTTCCGCCGATGAAGACTATGCCTGAGGTGGTTAAATATCGTATAAATCTAGTTATGGTTTTCCTTCCTAGTTCTAACAATTCTACATCCATGAGTCTTGCTTTTTATGAAAGGAAAGAACTTAAAATTACTAGCGTACCTGTTATCACTTGCTCCTAGTTCCGAGGTTGAGCCAGATCCAAAGCATACACTTGCTCTCTATCCTGCCTGCGGTCTCCGCCCTAGAATCCACGTCCTCGGCCGCGCCCTCGACCTCCAAACTGCTGAGCAGGCGAGGCAGCCTGTGGTGCTGGTTGGGGTGTCCCCCTCAAGGGGCAGTTTCTCCGGATATGCCCTACCTCATGATAGTTGTAGCACTCGGACGGGGGAAATGCCATACCCCCGGGTCTCTGCATCTACCGCATCTAGAGAGGTTGAGGAGCCATTACCCCTGGCTCCCTCAGATCCTATCTCACCTCTTGACGAGTTTGGTCCTCTGCCCATCTCCCATCTATCCAATCTGTAATGCGGCCCCTTCGCTAATCATTTCTTGTTCCCCGGCCCTGATCCTCAGTTAGCCTTTTCTGGCCTCGAGTCGTGTGCCAATCTTCCTCAATCCACTTTGTCATCTCCAATATCCGAGGTATAGGCCCATCAAACACGAATAAAAGAGCCTCTCTCAGATCTTCTCTGTAACATCCTATTTCCAACTAGACCCCTGGAAGTGGTTTTGTCATAACAGAACCCTAGGAAACCCAGGAATTGAAATTTATCGACCAAGATTTTGAGTCAAGGGGTGGTCATACCCGTGACCGACCCGTCATGCCCGTGACCTAGGGTGTGACCCCCTCAACGATCGTCGACCTAAGAAAGACAATCGGCAAGCTCAGAAATTTCATCATGGGCCTGACACACCCATGATCGATCCGTCACGCTCGTGACCTTGGAATGACGTTGAGTGAGCTAAGCTCACTCAACGCCATAGTATTGATGGTGTTGAGTGAGCTTAGATCACTCAACGCCATAAGCTAGACGGCGTTGAGTGCACAGACTTCACTCAACGCTATCTGGTGTTGTTTGGATGGCGTTGAGTGAGCTACTAAACTCCGTAGTTTGGACAGAATTGAGTGAGCTTACCTCACTCAACGCCATAAACTAGACAGCGTTGAGTGTATGGACTGCACTCAACGCCGTCTACTGAGGCCTGGAATGGCGTTGAGTGAGCTGAGCTCACTCAACGCCGTAGTTTTGATGGTGTTGAGTGAGCTTACCTCACTCAACGCCATAAGCTAGACGGCATTGAGTGCATAGACTGCACTCAACGCCACCTTGATTAGGCTTGATGGCATTGAGTGAGTAGAGCTCACTCAATGCCATAATCTGGAAGGCGTTGAGTGAGCTGAGCTCACTCAACGCCATAGTCTGGGAGGGGCATTCTGGATGGCGTTGAGTGAGCAGAACTCACTCAACGCCATACCCGGGATGGCGTTGAGTGAGCAAAGCTCACTCAACGCCGCAGTATGGATGGCTTTGAGTTAGCAGAGCTCACTCAATGCCGTAGCTTGGATGGCATTGAGTGAGCTGAGCTCACTCAACGCCATTGTACTTAGAATTTTTTCTGGCAGGATTTTTGGCTGTGTGCTGGTTCAGCTGAACTGGTCCGGTCTAGATGGTGGGCCCAAATGCATTATTAGGTTGTTTCTATTAATAAGACCCAATTAAGTCTTTTTTTAAAAAGTGTTCACCGGTCATGCAACGTGGCTGTCGGTTTTGAAAGCAAGGAGGAGCCACTACCATGGCCGGAAACCGTTGATCACAGACATCAATGGCACTTGATGCCGTGGCCTTTCCACCTCCTCTTTAACGGCTGGATTCAAGTCCTCATAAGGAGAGGAGTTTCCAGCCCTCCTCCAACTGTTACATAGCCGTTTCTATCCCCCACCACCATGGCCGAGCCAAGCTATAATGGGCCATTAATGGCCACTAGCAGTTAGACCTTTCCCCTCCCTCCTTTTACTTGTTTAAAAAGGCTCCCTAAACTCAGAGATGAAGTTTCCACCCTTACCCGACGGATTTGGAGCTTGTCTTGTGCTGTAGAAGAATTCCGGCAAAGCAACCACCGTGCTAATGGCTTTCTGTCGATCTGCACCCCTCCAACCCGCGAACAAGGTCCTCCCCTCCTCTCTTTCTACGGGTAGATCTTAGAATTCTTTAGGTTTGATAATCGAGCTCAACGGAGCCGATCGGAAGAGCTCCTCTACCCATTTTTCCCGCAAAAAAAAGAGCTAGTCTCGGGTTCGCCGGATTCCGTCTCTCCGGCGGTCGCGCCGCCGCCCGGCGATGGCCACCACCTCAACGGAGGTGGTGGTGGCGGTGGACGACCAGGGAGGAGGCTGGATGGCCTACGGCAATGTATGGAATGCAATCCAGGTCGGGCTAATCCCAACCCTTGTCTGGAGGAAGAAGATGACCCAGCACTGTTGGATCTGCTTCAGGATCTGTGTTGTTTATTTAAGCTTTTTCTCTTTTATATAAATTTTCTGTATCCAAATAACAGCCATGTTAGTTAATTTATGAAAAATATTAGAGGCTTATTATGAAAAAAAGTGTCAACAAATAATTTTTAGCCCTATGGGTCTACATTATTTTAAAATTGTTTGGGGTCAATTTGGTCAACTGGTTTGACCAGGGTACCTCTTTTGGTGGGATCTATACCTAGAGCTAGGCAGAGACTAAAAGGTGTGCCCACCCTTCATCCCTTGACCAAATGATCTGAAATTTGGGCAGGGAGTCTACCCTAGCTATACCTAGAGCCTGCCCAAAAATGGGAATTTTTGGAGAATATTTTTCTATAGTTTGTTAGAAAAATTTAATAATCTTAGGATAAATTAATTAGATGGCTCAATGACTTCCAAACTCTCCCAAATTTTTGTGAGTGGTCCCTGGGTTCATCTTGAGGCTCTGTATAATTTTTCATCTCATTTGGAGATGTTTTAGACTGGAAATGGACAAACCTAAGCTTTACCCTATTAAGGGGTTTTTAGGTCAAAAGTGCACTTTGAGATTGGAGTGACCATATCACCTCAACAGAGGCTGATATTTTTGCCACTGACTAGGAATGATCTCTAGTACCCCCTCAAGGAGTTTGAGGTTGATTAGGGTAAATTTTCCCTAGGACCCAAGGCCAAACCCTAAGGATGGTTCTTGGTGGGTTATGAAGGGCAAGTTGTCAAATGACCTGGTTATGATCTGAAACTTAGTGGAAAGAATTCTATGGTAGCTAGAACCCTCTTGTAGAAATCTAAATGGATTTTCAAGTAAATAAGTCCCTCAAAACCCTAACCCTAATTTAGGGCACAAAACTTGTAGAGATAGAAAATGTCACTAAAACTCACTGAATAGTGATGAGATTTGAATAGAGTAGTTTTTAAGGTTAGTACCAGCTCTGGAGATTTTATTATGAATTTAGGATCATTATTTTGGATACTTCATTAACAATTTAGTTGTTTGTGTTATTTGCTTAGAAATTTATTATGGAGAAAATACTTTCTGAAAATTGATGAAATTTAGGCAGAGAACTTTTATTATGATTTTAAAGCTTTGTGAATATTTATGGGATTTTTAGAAGTTTAATTCTAAGGCTTGTTTCATTAAGTGTTGTTTCCCATGAAATCTTAATTAAATCTATTTTGGTATCTAGCAAGCCTGTAAAATTATGATATTTTCACAATGACCTATTTAGTACCATATTAATATTCAGTGATTTTCTATAATTTTATGATGAGAAATTTCAGTACTTTCTTCTTTACATATGATTAATGGAATTATTTTTGATAAATTAATTAGAGGCTAAATCAATTCTGTAAAATCATGTAAATTAGTATTTGATAAAACCTTGCTGTTATCTAGTGATCAAAATTTTTGGGTGGCCATTACTTGAGAAAATCATGTAGTTCATGTTGAAAATTACACATGGCCAATCTTTTGGGAAAATTAAATAAATATCAGATTAATTAGAAAAATTATAAATTTCTGGATTTATGCTAATTATGTCATGATAAAGCTCCAGTAAATTTTATAGGAGATTTTGAAGACACATTGGAGTACCTCCCCTTGTATACCCCATATAGCTTAAGATGGTCTGCATATAGTAAAACCGAAGAAACTGAACTAGAATGGGTAATGAGCTTGGGGAGAAGGAATTTTGGTAGTTTGCTGGTTTGGATAGGGTAAGTTAAATTTAGATCATTATTGGAAGTCAGGATGAGTAGAGTGTGAGATTGGCTAGTGTTAAGTGGTGTTCGGGAACGACGAAAGATCGTCCACCCCGGTTGGAGAGGAATTGTCTCAACACACTAGGGTTAGATCCAAAGTAATTTGAATGAGATCGGGTAATAGGTAATAACCAATAAAAGTAAGTGCCTTGCGAAAGGGAACGATGGGCTTCAGCTACCATCATAGTTCCTAGTGCCTTTTGAGACCCCTTCACAGGGAATACCGGGGGCAGTCCTGGGCTAACGTAAACTGTAGGAATAATAAACCAAAAGAGCAACTAGTATAACAAGGGTTGCACTTTCATACACCCTGGTAGCTAGGGAGGTAGAATAAGTTTGTTTGGTTGCCATTCAGACGGTAGCTCTTAAGGTAGATGCACGGACGGGACAGTCTGGGGAGCCGAGGGCTTGAGGGTTTGAATACAGAATAAGGTGGTGGGTCTTCGGTATTTGATTGTCATTCACACCGACATTAGTACGTTGACTCGGCGGTGTGAGACACTTAGCCAAAGAAAGTCTGGTAGATATAGCCAGCACTAATACGCGGATACTCTAGGTTGTGTTCTTCTAGGGGCGTACGGAAGGGCTAGGCCCGGTAGTGTGGATACCATCCTAAGAGTGGGGGGCCCGACCCACTATCTCTGTTTGCCACTACGGAGGTTATTGTGAGTGAATCTAGCTTCCCGAACAGGGGGAACTAAAGGTCTGTGCGCATAGAGTCGTGTGCGTGGGTTGCACTTTAATGAATCATAGCATAACATATCACTACACTCATATTTGCATACAACCGACACCCCAACGTATAAATCGGTATGGGACTTTTTATACGATGGGAGCCCTTGCAAAAGACCCCTTACTTATAAGCTTGTATGGGCATTCAAATAATTTAAGGTTACATTCTTATTTACTTACTTGTTTTCTATTTGCCTTCTTGTGATTATACTACTTACCACATGTCTACTTTATTACTCACTACCGTAGAACCATTAGATGTACTCTATTTTAATTAGTTTTTTATACACCATGAATAATTATTAGACTAGTTCCACTTTCATCCGTTTGATTGTTCTCCACCATTGTAGCTTCTCTTTCCTCCTCTCCGCTCGGTGCTTATGATTCGTGGGGGGAGGGGTAGGGGATGATAGGGCTTAGTCTTTATGACTAATGGTTTTTGAACCAAAACATTACAGGAGCTTCGGATGGGAGGCAGGGACCAGCAGCACAGGGACCAGCACCAGCAGAGTACGGTGCGAATGGAGGTGGGACAGTCTAGCACCGGAGCACTTGTGACCAGCTTCGTGAGTGATTAGTATTTTTATAGCTTCCGCGATGAGTGATTTGTAGTGAGGACTCTGATGTACCGGGCTCGAGCCCATTCTTTTATTTAATCTGAACTATTCTTGCAGTACTTATTATATATTGATGGACTTGTAGTGATTTATATTCATGTGTGTTCTGTGGACATGATCACATTCAATGTATACTTACTTCTCTCTCTTTGTGATCGAAAAAGGCCGGCAGAATTGGCGTTTTGTAGTGGCGGCCTTCCCGTGAGTCGGTGCATCCATAAAGCGACAATTCTTGGCTAAGACCTCGGTGTTTGAAAAAGAAAAAAAAAGGGGTCTTACAAGTGGTATCAGAGGAGACCTTGTAACACCCCTATCCGTCGGATAGCATATAGCAGAAGGTCCGGCCGGGGCCCGACGCCATATACTACGGACAGACCGGTTGGTTACGCATTGAAACCATACAACTAATCAGAGCGTCCTACACAACACCTAGCGGAAGCAAATTTAATTAAGTTGCATAAAGATAAGAACCCTGCCACAAAGCATGAATGTCCACTACAACTCAGGAATGAGTACATACACAAAAGAAAACTGGCCTTAAGGCCTTACAATGTTCACTTAACAAAATAGTGTCTTCCAAACCTCGGCACGTAGGCCGGCCACACATGAGTACAAGAGGTAAAACACTCAAAACAAGGCCTTCGGGGGCCAGCACAGCAACTTGGGCTTTAGCCCGCTATTTACCACTCGGCTCCGCAGCACCTGCAAGCAACAACCCACCGCACGGTGGTAAACAAAGGCAACGGTCAGCAATGCTGACCAAATTATAACGATTCCGCCCCCAAACCGGGGCGGCAAAGCTTCTTCCCTGCACTTGTTAGCAAAACACGCAACACAGCCAAACAAGCATCTCAACATAGGTGCACGCTCTCACGGCCGTACACCCCGTGCTCTCAGGGCACTTACTCGGCGAAGCCAGTCCGAACCCCGTCCGGTCCTCGACTCCACCACCACCCCAGGATGGCAATCTTTGTGAGCATTTAGTCTTCTCAGCCGCAGCCTAGACTCGATCCCCAAATCTCAGTAAGTCCCACGTAAACTTTAGGTCGCTTTAACCGAGCAGGTGGAGCGGGTAGAGGGCTACTAGTCCGTTGCTCACTCCGCCACTGCCATTTGGCCCTTTGGCGCGGACTAAGCTTTCCCCAGTCCCAAATAACGATCAAACACGGTACTTAGCCCTGCTAAGTACCCGGTTGGCTCCCAGGCCACCGATATGACAGAACTACATTTCCGTCCAAGATTTTCGGGTGTACCTCGGGTTTCACCCCCAAGGCTCCCTGCCGCAATCAAACATGATACATAGCCCCGTTATGTTCCCGGCTGGCACCCAGGCCACCGAGATGGCAGAACTTCGTTTCTGCCCAGATTTCCGGGTGCACCTCGGGGTTAATCCCCAAGATTCCCTGATGCATTCTACCGCATAGCAACCCGAAAACAACCACAACGCTCGGAGTCTTCTCCGGCTAAAATATGCATAACAAAACATCACCGATCCGGAACACACGTCCGGAAAGGTTTCACACAACATGCCTATGTCCGTACTACGATTCCGGACTCTAACAAGGGGGACTTTACTTATCTACCCCAAGGAATACCACGATCTCGCCGCACACTCGCGGGAGAGGGGTTTTCCCATGCAAAGGAAGAAGAGCTTCACATGCTCAAGAAGAGAATCGTTACCCTTTCGCTTTTCCTCGGCGCCATGACGATCCACTCGGATGGAAAGCACCGTATCGGCCTCGCCTTCGCGGATCCGGACTCGGATCGAGAATCGGAGCTCCGAAGCTCCTCCGGCGGCCGGATCTTGAACTCCTCCTTCCACCTTGCTCCCCCTTCTCTCTAAAATCTTAGAGAGAGAATGGCCAAAGGAAAATGGGTTTCTAAACCCTATTTCCCGACTATAACCACCCAGGAGCAGCCCCCCACCATCGGATCCAAAGCCAAGGAAACGAACGATCGAGATTAGATCTGAAATCCCAAAAACTGGGCCGAACACGGCTTGACACACGGCCGTGTGTCTGGCCGTGTAGCTCATTCGCCGATCGACACGGGTCTTGACACGTCGTGTTCGAGGCCGTGTGCCCCACACACGGCTTGAGACACGGCCATGTGTCTCAGGCCGTGTCCTTCTCTGACTCGAGACTGCACAAAAACGCATTCGACCACTGAACACGGGTAGGCACACGGCCGTGTGCCTGGCCGTGTGCCCCTGAGATGACCTCAAATCGAAAAGTGGTCAACATGAAAGTTGTAGATCTCGTCGAGACGAACAAAATTCATGTTGACCATTTTTCCACCCGACACCGTTTTGACCCTCAAAACGGTGCCCGAACGCGATCATCTCCGAGGTTGGGGTCTTACAACTCCCTCCCCCTTAAGAGAATTTCGTCCCAAAATTAAGAACAGAGACTACACAAAATAAACATAACGAGTACCTGAGGGGAACAACTCGGGGTACTCCTCGCGCATTGCCTTCTCTCGCTCCCAAGAGAGCTCCTCGCGTCCGCAGTTATCCCAACGGACCTTCACCATTCTGATTTCCTTGTTCCGAAGCCGCTTGACTTCGAAATCCTCAATAGATATGGGCTTGACTTTCGTTGTCAACCCTTCCTCAACCGGCACCTGATCAACCGTGATCACTTGCGAAGGCTCTTGCACCGCCTTCCGCAACACAGAAATGTGGAACACATCTTGTAAACCACCCAATTCCTCCGATAGCCTCAAACGGTAAGCCGCTTCGCCGACTCGCTCCAGAACCTCAAAAGGTCCAAGGTATCTTGGGCTCAGCTTCTTCAAGCGTCTCACCCGCGAAACCCCCTTGAACGACTTCACTTTCAGATATACCCAATCGCCTACCGCGAACTCCACGTTCCGGTGCTTGGCATTGTAATACTTCGCTTGCCGGTCCTGAGCGATCAACAAGCGCTCCCGAATGATCCGCACTAACGAGGTAGCACTCTCCACCTCCTGCTTCTTGTACAACCTTGCCTCACCCGTTTCAAGCCATGATAACGGCGTGCGACACTTCCTACCATACAGGGCCTCGAAGGGCGCCATTTGTATACTCGCTTGGTAGCTGTTGTTGTACGCGAACTCAACCAAATAAAGGTGGTCTTCCCAATGCTTACCGAAATCCAGAACACACATGCGTAGCATGTCCTCCAACGTTCTATTGACCCTCTCGGTCTGCCCATCCGTCTGCGGATGGAAAGCTGTACTGAACTTTAACTTGTCCCCAGCATCTGCTGCACCAACCTCCAATCATTTGACGTGAACCGCCCATCGCGATCACTCACAATGCTACGAGGCACTCCATGCAGCCTGACAATATTGTCAACGTACAACTTTGCCAATTTCTCCACTGGATCATCCTTCCTATGCGGAATGAAATGCGACACCTTAGTTAGCCGATCTACGATCACCCAGATGGCGTCGTTCCCCTTCTGCGACCTTGGCAACCCGTGCACAAAGTCCATGGATATATCGTCGAATTTCCACTCCGGTATAGGCAAGGACTTCAGAAATCCTCCCGGCTTTTGGCACTCCGCCTTCACCAAGGCGCACGTTTGGCATTTAGCCACGTACAACGCCACATCTTTCTTAAGCCCCGGCCACCAAAACAACTTTTTGAGATCACGATACATCTTCGTGCTCCCTGGGTGGATTGAGTACTTGGTATGATGAGCCTCGTACATCAACTCCGCCCGGAGGTTACCCCCACTTGGGACGCACAAACGATGATCCTTCCTTAATAACCCATCTTCTACCGAGAACTGGGAATTTGACTCATCCAAAGCGGCCTCCAAAAGCTCTTTCATGGAGTCATCTAACTCCAATGCCTGCCGAACCCGGTCAGCCAGGTCATACTGCACCTCTGTCCAGTTTAACATTGCTTTGGCGCTCGTCTGCTTGTCCACGCAACAGATCTCAAGCTCCTCCAACTCCCGCACTAGCCGCTCATCATGCACCGACAACCAGTTGGCTCGGGCGGGAGCCCTGCGGCTCAGCGCATCCGCAACTGCGTTGCCCTTCCCGGGTACATAATGTATTTTGAAGGTGTAGTCCCCCAGGAACTCCATCCACCTCCTCTGCCTCATATTGAGATCGAGACGAACAAAATTCATGTTGACCATTTTTCCACCCGACACCGTTTTGACCCTCAAAACGGTGCCCGAACGCGATCATCTCCGAGGTTGGGGTCTTACAACTCCCTCCCCCTTAAGAGAATTTCGTCCCGAAATTAAGAACAGAGACTACACAAAATAAACATAACGAGTACCTGAGGGGAACAACTCGGGGTACTCCTCGCGCATTGCCTTCTCTCGCTCCCAAGAGAGCTCCTCGCGTCCGTAGTTATCCCAACGGACCTTCACCATTCTGATTTCCTTGTTCCGAAGCCGCTTGACTTCGAAATCCTCAATAGATATGGGCTTGACTTTCGTTGTCAACCCTTCCTCAACCGGCATCTGATCAACCGTGATCACTTGCGAAGGCTCTTGCACCGCCTTCCGCAACACAGAAATGTGGAACACATCATGTAAACCACCCAATTCCTCCGATAGCCTCAAACGGTAAGCCGCTTCGCCGACTCGCTCCAGAACCTCAAAAGGTCCAAGGTATCTTGGGCTCAGCTTCTTCAAGCGTCTCACCCGCGAAACCCCCTTGAACGACTTCACTTTCAGATATACCCAATCGCCTACCGCGAACTCCACGTTCCGGTGCTTGGCATTGTAATACTTCGCTTGCCAGTCCTGAGCGATCAACAAGCGCTCCCGAATGATCCGCACTAACGAGGTAGCACTCTCCACCTCCTGCTTCTTGTACAACCTTGCCTCACCCGTTTCAAGCCATGATAACGGCGTGCGACACTTCCTACCATACAGGGCCTCGAAGGGCGCCATTTGTATACTCGCTTGGTAGCTGTTGTTGTACGCGAACTCAACCAAATAAAGGTGGTCTTCCCAATGCTTACCAAAATCCAGAACACACATGCGTAGCATGTCCTCCAACGTTCTATTGACCCTCTCGGTCTGCCCATCCGTCTGCGGATGGAAAGCTGTACTGAACTTTAACTTGTCCCCAGCATCTGCTGCACCAACCTCCAATCATTTGACGTGAACCGCCCATCGCGATCACTCACAATGCTACGAGGCACTCCATGCAGCCTGACAATATTGTCAACGTACAACTTTGCCAATTTCTCCACTGGATCATCCTTCCTATGCGGAATGAAATGCGACACCTTAGTTAGCCGATCTACGATCACCCAGATGGCGTCGTTCCCCTTCTGCGACCTTGGCAACCCGTGCACAAAGTCCATGGATATATCGTCGAATTTCCACTCCGGTATAGGCAAGGACTTCAGAAATCCTCCCGGCTTTTGGCACTCCGCCTTCACCAAGGCGCACGTTTGGCATTTAGCCACGTACAACGCCACATCTTTCTTAAGCCCCGGCCACCAAAACAACTTTTTGAGATCACGATACATCTTCGTGCTCCCTGGGTGGATTGAGTACTTGGTATGATGAGCCTCGTACATCAACTCCGCCCGGAGGTTACCCCCACTTGGGACGCACAAACGATGATCCTTCCTTAATAACCCATCTTCTACCGAGAACTGGGAATTTGACCCATCCAAAGCGGCCTCCAAAAGCTCTTTCATGGAGTCATCTAACTCCAATGCCTGCCGAACCCGGTCAGCCAGGTCATACTGCACCTCTGTCCAGTTTAACATTGCTTTGGCGCTCGTCTGCTTGTCCACTCAACAGATCTCAAGCTCCTCCAACTCCCGCACTAGCCGCTCATCATGCACCGACAACCAGTTGGCTCGAGCGGGAGCCCTGCGGCTCAGCGCATCCGCAACTGCGTTGCCCTTCCCGGGTTCATAATGTATTTTGAAGGTGTAGTCCCCCAGGAACTCCATCCACCTCCTCTGCCTCATATTGAGATCCTTTTGATCCAACAAGTATTTTAGGCTCTTGTGATCGGTGTATATGTCGACCCTTACTCCGTATAGGTAGTGCCTCCACAACTTGAGTGCAAATATCACGGCCGCCAACTCCAAGTCGTGCACCGGATAATTTCTTTCATGCACCTTTAGCTGACGCGATCCATACGCTATCACGCTACCATGCTGCAACAACACGCAGCCCAAACCGCTACCCGAAGCGTCGCTATACACCTCAAAGCCCTCGGTCCCACTCGGCGAACTTAGCACTGGCGCCGTGGTCAACCGCCTCTTCAGCTCCTCAAAAGCTTGCACGCACTCTTGCGTCCACAAGAATTTCTGATCCTTCCTTGTCAACTTCGTGAGAGGTAACGCTACCCGCGAGAAGTTCTCTACGAAGCGCCTGTAATAGACGGCAAGCCCCAGCAACTCCGGACTTCCTCTATCATAGACAACACAGGCCACTCTCGTATCGCAACAATCTACGCCGGATCCACCGCAACACCTTCCCCACTAACTACGTGACCAAGGAATGCCACTGAGGATAACCAAAACTCGCCTTTGGAGAACTTTACGTATAGCTCGTTCCTCCATAGCGTCTCCAAAACCATGAACACCGATGGCGCATTAGTCAGCCCGAACGGCATGACCGTAAACTCGAAATGACCATATCTTGTTTTGAACGTTGTCTTTGGGATAACACTTCCCTGATTCTCAGCTGATAGTAACCAGACTTAAGATCCCGCTTTAAGTACACCGATGACCCACCCAACTGATCAAACAGATCGCCAGTACTTGGGATCAGGTACTTGATCTCTTTTAACGACTTGCTCAGTTCTTCATAAACGATTCAGAGCCGCAAACTCCCGTCCTTCTTCTACACGAAGAGGGCCGGTGTGCTCCAAGACGACAAACTTGGACGCACAAAACCTTCATCCATAAGCTCTTCAAATTGAACTTTCAGTTCTGCCAACTCATTAGGCGTTAGCCTATGAAGAGAGCATGACCCAGATTTGGCACCTGGCGCCAGCTCACTCACGACAACGATTGCTCGCTACGGAGGGACTCCAGGGAAACACATCAGGAATATACCCGAGATACTACCCAATGTAGGCTCAGGCTTCAAAGCCTCCCATGATGGCAGTAACGACGCTTGCACGTCGAATCCCTGACCCCTAAACCGTAACCTTGCAACACAGAATCTCTTTTCGCGCGCATTGAACATCCGTAACGCCACAACGCATCCAATTTGTCCTTTGCCATCGAAGAAGGTACTTCAATACATGATATAAATCCCTTGGACAAAAGGTGCGCGAATCTCCCGTATCGAACAATGCTCTCGCCGGATTGCCAATAATCCAAACAAAACCTAGAACCTCAAGTCCTAAGCTAACACGCAAAAGGGTGGCAGGTATAAGAAGCTAAATTGCTATCAATTAAACCATACCTGTCTTCCCGACGGTCGGCCACACGGCCTCCTGCTGGCCAAGGCTGTCCATTCCCAGTTGGACCGGAGTAAACAGCGGTGTGACGAATGCCACCGCCTTTCCCTTCTCCTCAGATATTGCCCCTGACTTCTTTTTGGACATTGGGCGTCCAAACCAACAATCCCGGGCATAGTGCCCCGGCTTTCCACAAACAAAGCATTCATCCAGGGTTTGGACTGTAGTCGCTCCGGATGTGCTAGAGGAAGGGACTAGACCCGACCTCCTAGCCTTCTTGTACCACCTACGGTACCCAGATTTTGAAGTTGTCCGCTTGAC
Organism: Platanthera zijinensis; assembly: GCA_039513925.1. NCBI lineage: Eukaryota > Viridiplantae > Streptophyta > Magnoliopsida > Asparagales > Orchidaceae > Platanthera > Platanthera zijinensis. The sequence continues at coordinate 48,388,779 of CM077083.1, forward strand.
CACCGAATCTTTTGCCACAGGGTCTCCGACTGTTCCTGCCAAAACTTTCCTTGTCTTCTGAGCACTCTCCCAACACTCTCTGGCGAGGTGCCCTTTCTTGCCACAAGAATAACATTTGACGGTAGTTTTGGTAGTAGATGACCCAGCCTCTTCTCTCGTCATCTTTCGATACGCAGTCCTTATAGGATCTGTAAGGTTTGGTACCATATTCACCGGTACTCGGTGGGTTTCCCCCAACTCCACTTCCAAAGCTCTGGCCGATTCCACCAAAGCTCGGAATCCCAATAACTTTGGTCCTAGCAGTAGGATACGCAACTCGCTGCGCAGACCATTATAAAATCTATCCACTATAGATTGCTCGCTTTCCCATTCAAAGCCTGGGTAGCGCCTTACCATAAGGAACGTCTGCAAATATGCGTCCACCGAATGCGCTCCCTGCGCCACAGTTAGGCTCCCCTGCTGCTCTACTTGACCCCCAAATGCCCTTTGCTCCAACATACCACCCGATGTTGGGGCCACCTCAGGGACAAATGGTTGCACATTACTCCCATGATGTGCATTGGTCACAGCGAACACCGCTTCAACCACCCTTCTTATGGTTTCCAAAGACGTAGGGGTCTCCGGCACGTCGCTGGGTGCAGTACTTTTCCCAGAAAGTGTGCATTCAGACTGCCATGTGCCACAATCGTACACCTACAATCGTACAGAACACCAATAAGGGACCGAACAAAATTGCAAAAAGCAATTATAGGAACACGCAGGTTCCCCAAACATGTGTATTTTCATTCCTAAGTGGACATTCATGGGTTCTTTTCATGTTATAACGATGACGCACATACATGTGCTCACCACCCCTTAAAGTGAATTTGTCCACGAATTCATTTAAGCTTGACCGAAACCAGTAGTCTGATACCAATTTGTAACACCCCTATCCGTCGGATAGCATATAGCAGAAGGTCCGGCCGGGGCCCGACGCCATATACTACGGACAGACCGGTTGGTTACGCATTGAAACCATACAACTAATCAGAGCGTCCTACACAACACCTAGCGGAAGCAAATTTAATTAAGTTGCATAAAGATAAGAACCCTGCCACAAAGCATGAATGTCCACTACAACTCAGGAATGAGTACATACACAAAAGAAAACTGGCCTTAAGGCCTTACAATGTTCACTTAACAAAATAGTGTCTTCCAAACCTCGGCACGCAGGCCGGCCACACATGAGTACAAGAGGTAAAACACTCAAAACAAGGCCTTCGAGGGCCAGCACAGCAACTTGGGCTTTAGCCCGCTATTTACCTCTCGGCTCCGCAGCACCTGCAAGCAACAACCCACCGCACGGTGGTAAACAAAGGCAACGGTCAGCAATGCTGACCAAATTATAATGATTCCGCCCCCAAACCGGGGCGGCAAAGCTTCTTCCCTGCACTTGTTAGCAAAACACGCAACACAGCCAAACAAGCATCTCAACATAGGTGCACGCTCTCACGGCCGTACACCCCGTGCTCTCAGGGCACTTACTCGGCGAAGCCAGTCCGAACCCCGTCCGGTCCTCGACTCCACCACCACCCCCAGGATGGCAATCTTTGTGAGCATTTAGTCTTCTCAGCCGCAGCCTAGACTCGATCCCCAAATCTCAGTAAGTCCCACGTAAACTTTAGGTCGCTTTAACCGAGCAGGTGGAGCGGGTAGAGGGCTACTAGTCCGTTGCTCACTCCGCCACTGCCATTTGGCCCTTTGGCGCGGACTAAGCATTCCCCAGTCCCAAATAACGATCAAACACGGTACTTAGCCCTGCTAAGTACCCGGTTGGCTCCCAGGCCACCGATATGACAGAACTACATTTCCGTCCAAGATTTTCGGGTGTACCTCGGGTTTCACCCCCAAGGCTCCCTGCCGCAATCAAACATGATACATAGCCCCGTTATGTTCCCGGCTGGCACCCAGGCCACCGAGATGGCAGAACTTCGTTTCTGCCCAGATTTCTGGGTGCACCTAGGGGTTAATCCCCAAGATTCCCTGATGCATTCTACCGCATAGCAACCCGAAAACAACCACAACGCTCGGAGTCTTCTCCGGCTAAAATATGCATAACAAAACATCACCGATCCGGAACACACGTCCGGATAGGCTTCACACAACATGCCTATGTCCGTACTATGATTCCGGACTCTAACAAGGGGGACTTTACTTATCTACCCCAAGGAATACCACGATCTCGCCGCACACTCGCGGGAGAGGGGTTTTCCCATGCAAAGGAAGAAGAGCTTCACATGCTCAAGAAGAGAATCGTTACCCTTTCGCTTTTCCTCGGCGCCATGACGATCCACTCAGATGGAAAGCACCGTATCGGCCTCGCCTTTGCGGATCCGGACTCGGATCGAGAATCGGAGCTCCGAAGCTCCTCCGGCGGCCGAATCTTGAACTCCTCCTTCCACCTTGCTCTCCCTTCTCTCTAAAATCTTAGAGAGAGAATGGCCAAAGGAAAATGGGTTTCTAAACCCTATTTCCCGACTATAACCACCCAGGAGCAGCCCCCCACCATCGGATCCAAAGCCAAGGAAACGAACGATCGAGATTAGATCTGAAATCCCAAAAACTGGGCCGAACACGGCTTGACACACGGCCGTGTGTCTGGCCGTGTAGCTCATTCGCCGATCGACATGGGTCTTGACACGCCGTGTTCGAGGCCGTGTGCCCCACACACGGCTTGAGACACGGCCGTGTGTCTCAGGCCGTGTCCTTCTCTGACTCGAGACTGCACAAAAACGCATTCGACCACTGAACACGGGTAGGCACACGGCCGTGTGCCTGGCCGTGTGCCCCTGAGATGACCTCAAATCGAAAAGTGGTCAACATGATAGTTGTAGATCTCGTCGAGACGAACAAAATTCATGTTGACCATTTTTCCACCCGACACCGTTTTGACCCTCAAAACGGTGCCCGAACGCGATCATCTCCGAGGTTGGGGTCTTACAGACCTCGATCGAAAGAGAAGTAGTCCACAAACCTTGGGCCACCCCCGTGCGAGCTTAGTTTGCAAACAAACTAGTAGCGGAAGCAGTGGTTTGCCCATAAGGGGAAATCACATGTGAAAGTCCATCCTACCCCTTCCTTATATTCCATTTATACATTCTCTAACAAACGAAATTTTTCCTTGTAGCCTGCGACGAACCCTACATCACAGTAGGGGATACCTCAGACTCTGAATGTGGTCCCGCCTCCGCCGGCTCCAGCTCCGTTCCAGTAAGAGGATATGGGGCAAACACTGACGGACATTCTGGAGGCCTTCGGAGCTCAGCAAGCCCCGGCTCCACAGCCAAACCCCGGGGCCAACTGGATGAGCGTCTTCCGGGGACTTTCCCCTCGTTCTTACCTGGGGACAGAATCGGCAGTATGCACTGAGGAGTGGTTAGATACCATTTACGAGATGCTTGCGGGGATCCGATGCCCCACTTAGGAGGTAGTTGCTTTGGCGGTCTCCTGCCTGGAGTCACATGGAAAGAGGTAGTGGAAGTCACAGCTGGACACCACCTTTGCGGGTATGGATTGCGCAGATATTACTTTGGGGGAGTTCAGAGCAGCGCTCTTGGGACATTTCGTACCTCAGTCGGCGAGAGACGAGCTGGAGGATAGGTTCCTGCGGTTGAGGCAGGGGAACAGGACTGTGGTGCAGTATTATCAGGAGTTTACTCACCTGGCCCGCTATGCGGACGCTTATCAGTTGGACGACACTGGCTATGCCCGAAGGTTTTACAAGGGGCTGCAAGACGACATGATACAGGCCCTCCTCTTCGTCTAAGAGGGGAGTTTGGCCAGGATTCTGGAGATTGCTAAGAAGAGAGAAGCGGATCAGCTTACAGTTAAGAGCCGGAAGAGACCGGCTGATAATACAGTGATTGGAGGTCGTAGAGACCATCCTCGAGGCCAGGTTATTGGGGAGAGAAGGAACGGGGATCAACCTCATCAAGAGATTGGGAAGGAGCAGAGGAGTTAGGGGGTGTTGGCACACAAGCCTTTATAGATGTTGGAATGCCAAGGACAGCAGAGCAGGCACCGGTATGCTTTCAGTGCAATCAGCCAGGGCATATCAAGAGGAACTTCCCTATGAGGCGAGCACCCCCACCATCACATCAGGGCGCCCCACCTCCCCGGCAGTTTGGCGGCCGAGGACATGATCGAGGATGAGGATTTCAGGACTGAGGCCATAGGCCAGAGAGGGAGCAAGTGTATGCTCTAGACCTGACACAGCCCCGGAACCAGGAGCAGGTTATTGCAGGTATTGAAGTACTTTTAAGTTTTTTCCTATGAACTAGTTTTACTAGACATAACCTAGTTAGAAATTAAGAGAAGACAACTATAACAAGAATACTAAGACATTTAATTACCTCAGGCATAGTCTTCATTAGTGACAAGCCCGCTCACACACTCTTCGACACTGGTGCTTCGCACTCATTTGTGTCGGAAGATTTTGTGAAAGGATTGGCAGGCATGGAGCCATTCACCAGAAAGATGATGAGGGTGCGCCTACCCGATGTATCAGAGCTAATTACCTCTACTCGTTGTAATATGGAAGCGGAGATCGACGGGAAAGCATTTGAGGCACCAATGACGATTCTAAAGATGCCAGATTACGATCTGATCCTGGGCATGACTTGGCTGTGCTAGAACCATGCCCAGATCGACTGCATGGCAAAGAGGATCACCGTGAGGCACGGGGACTCCTTTATTGTTATCGAAGGTATTATACCAGCACCGCGCACCTTATTATCATCTGTGTAGGCCGTTAACGCCCATCTGCAGGGGGAAGAGGTTTATCAGGTCCTTTTTGAGGCGGTCGTGGCCAAGGACTCCATTTCTGATATTCCAGTAGTGCGAGACTTTGCCGACGTATTTTCGGAGAAGCTACCAGGGCTACCCCCGCACCGAGAGAAGGACTTTCAGATTCAGCTTGTACCGGGGGCTAAGCCGATATCCAGAGCCCCCTATCGAATGGCCCCAAAGGAGTTGGTGGAATTTCGAAGCCAGCTTCAGGAGTTAGTGGAGGCCGGGTTCGTTCGGCCTAGATCTTCACCATGGGGAGCTCCGGTGTTGTTCGTCAAGAAGAAGGACGGAACCCTTCGGCTATGTATAGATTACCGGGCCCTGAACAGGTTGACAGTCCGGAATACTTATCCCTTGCCAAGGATATACGAGCTATTTGACCAGCTGGAGGGAGCCCATTGGTTCTCAAAGCTGGATCTGAGATCAGGGTACTACCAGCTTCGCATTCGGGAGGAGGACATCCCGAAGACAGCCTTCAGCAGCAGATATGGTTTGTACAAGTTTACCGTGAAGCCTTTCGGGCTCACGAATACGCCCTCCGCATTCATGACCTTGATGAATCGGGTGTTTGAAGAGTATCTGGATGTCTTCGTTATTGTATTCATCGACGACATCCTTATCTACTCAAGGACGGAGGAGGAGCACACGAGACACCTGGCCTTGAACTTGGAGAAGCTGCGAGAGCATAAGATGTATGCCAAATACAGCAAGTGCCAGTTCTGGGTAAAGGAGGTGGCCTTTTTGGGCCATGTCATCAGTGGAGCTGGTATGGCAGTGGATCCGGCGAAGGTCTAGGCAGTACGGGATTGGCCACCACTAAAGTCGGCCTCGGATGTTTGAAGTTTCTTAGGACTTGCTGGCTATTACTGGAAGTTCGTAAAGGGAATTTATCAGATTGCCCTCCCTCTTACGTCGCTGACGAAGAAGGAGTCCCCTTTTGTTTGGACGCCATGATGCGATTCTTCTTTTCACGAGCTGAAGGATCGTCTTACCTCGGCTCCCATCCTTGATCTTCCGTCAGAGAAGGAAGGATTCCAGGTGTACACAGATGCTTCCTATCAGGGGATGGGTGCCATTCTGATGTAGAACAGGCACGTAATAGCCTATGCCTCCCGTCAGTTCAAGCAGTACGAGCAAAACTACCCCGTGCACGATTTGGAGATGGGGGCAGTCGTTTTTTCTATTAAAATCTGGCGACACTATCTCTACGGAGTACATTACGATATCTTCCCAGACCACAAGAACTTGAAGTACGTAGACACCTAGAAGGAGTTTAACATCAGGCAGATACGCTGGGTAGAGTTTCTGTCAGACTACCAGTATACCATGCACTACCATCCAGGGAAGGCAAACGTGGTCGCAGATGCTTTGAGTCAAAGAGCGAGTATGTCAGGAGTAGGCCCGCAGCTGATGGCCTTGGAGTTGGTTAAATCATTTGAGGAGATGCAGATATCACTAGTGTCCGAGGATGACCCAGAGTTATATATGGAGTACCTGGGGTCGATGGTTTCTACTGATGATATTCGGGACCGCATTAGAGATGGGCAGAAGCTGGATGTGAGAGCTGAGCCGATAATCAGGGCCTTGGAGGAAGGCATGGAAGGAGATTACTCTTTGAGGGACGGGCTCCTGTGCTTCAGAGGTAGGGTCTACATACCGGCAGGAGGCCAGATCCGGGAGGACATTATGACAGAAGCTCACTACAGCCGATACTCGGTACACCCGGGGATCACAAAGATGGTAAAAGATTTGAAGAGGACGATGTACTGGCCGGGTATGAAGAAGGACATTACGTACTTTGTGACGTATTGCGAGGCCTGCCAACTCGTAAAGGCAGAGTGTAGGAACCCGACAGGCTTGCTCCAGCCACTTCCGGTGCCAGAGTGGAAATTTGAGGATATAGCCATGGACTTCATGCATGGACTACCCCGATCCCGTGCGGGGAATGACTCGATCTGGGTGATAGTGGACAGGCTTACAAAGGTGGCCCGATTCATTCCAATGCTAAAGGATGCTCCGGTTAGTGTATTAGTACGGAGGTTCATTAAGCAGTTTATGCATTATCATGGGGTGCCCAAGACTATCGTTTCGGATTAGGATTGGCGGTTTACATCCAGGGAGTGGATGTCCGTCCACGCCCATTGATAATATGTTTTGTAGCCTAAACTATTATCGTATTTTCTATTTTATATTGTACAAATCATGTCTATTAGAAGTTTATTTTTTATCATTTTTATGAAAATATTATTATTACTGACTTTTTCTTGTCTTTTTGAAGGTTTCCAGAAAATTGGTCAAAAATGACCTGACACGCCCCCCTGTCACGCCCTCCCTGGGCGTGACCTAGGCCGTGTCACCAAATCCCAAGGACTCCTGCTGGAAGGGACAGAAAAACGAACAAAATGGCTGTCACGCCCCCCTGACACGCCCTCCCCGGCCGTGTCTCCAGGCGTGAGCAAGGGCTTGTCACCCTCTACCGCAAAGCCTGTCGCCGCATTGAATGCAGGTTCCGCCACAGCACGCAACAGTACTGTCACGCCCCCTGTCACGGGTGTGACCTGGGGCGTGCCATCAACTTTTCCGACGACTGATGGATTTCCGACCAATGATTTCGACGCGACATACGTGTCACGCCCCACCTATACGGGTGTGACCTAGTGCGTGTCAACCGACGTACAGAAGCAATCATCCCTCCTGCCAGAATCCAGAGCCCGAGGTCAACTTCGTACATGTCACGCCCCCTGACACACCCCCCCTTGGGCGTGTCGTAGGGTGTGACCAACCCGAGATTTTTTCCTATAAATTCAGACCCCCCCTTCCATTTCAGAAAGCTTTGGTATAGTGGGGGAGGAGCTGCCCCTTTGTTTCTTGATCTTTTTTATGCTTTTCTCTCTCTCCTTCTCTCTCTTTGTAATTTTTGTTTAACCATAGTTTAGTTTTTAGTTTGCCTTAGCTTTTGTTGTAATCTTGCTTTTTCTTATTGCTTAGTGTAACTTGCTCCTTTTAATTAATATAAGTGCTCTTCCTTTACTAGTGTTCCTTTTATATGCTTTACTACTCATCCCCTCCTCCTCCACTCCATTATGATTAACTAATCCTCCTTGTACTCGATCTTGATGATTCGAGGTTAGAGCGATTAAGTTATGATGTTTTAATTAAACTTTTCTTTTTTAGGTTAGGGCCTTGAATTACTCTTGATTAATCATGGGTTGGAGGTATATTATTGATATATACCCTCGACCTTTGGTTTCATTCTGGGCTAGCCGAGAGGCCGATAGAATTAAGTGAGCTAGAATAGGACTTTAATTCATGCACTTGTAATTTCAATTTCATTAGTGTAACTTGCTCCTTTTAATTAATATAAGTGCTCTTCCTTTACTAGTGTTCCTTTTATATGCTTTACTACTCATCCCCTCCTCCTCCACTCCATTATGATTAACTAATCCTCTTTGTACTCGATCTTGATGATTCGAGGTTAGAGCGATTAAGTTATGATGTTTTAATTAATCTTTTCTTTTTTAGGTTAGGGCCTTGAATTACTCTTGATTAATCATGGGTTGGAGGTATATTATCGATATATACCCTCGACCTTTGGTTTCATTCTGGGCTAGCCGAGAGGCCGATAGAATTAAGTGAGCATTCAAGAGTAAAGGGAGTTGTACGTACCCCTCGAGAGAAGCAGAAGTCCAAATCTTATTAAGTATAGATTTTTATCGCATTTGAGAGAAGCGTGTTCAAGCTTTAGGAACCTCCACGGTCAAAGACCTTTATCTTATTAAGTATAGATTTTTATCGCATTTTCTTAATCGTCTTTAGCCGAGGTGATTTTTGATCGAGTGCATTTCCATTTCATATTTTCAACCTTTCGTAGTAATCGATTTTCTTATGCTCTTTAATTAACTGTAATAGCTCCCTTTCTAGCTTTAGCTTTACTTCCTTCCTTGCAATTAGATTCTCTAAAACCCTAGTTTTTCCGTCGATAAGATAATAGTTTTCGTATAAGTAAGCATACTCAACATTTCCCGGATTTCAATACGACACTTGTGTCCCCTAGCTACAATTTGATAGGTATACTTGCCTCATAGGATTGCTAGTTCGGTTGCGTTTATTTTCTTCGAACCCTAGCACGCAACAAGTTTTTAGCGCCGTTGCCGGGGAACCAACTTCCGTTGATATATTGAAAACACGAACCTATTAATTTTATCTCTTCTCTTTCTCATTATCTTTCTTTAAATTTTAAAATTCAAAAAAAAAGTTATCACCGCTCTTAATAGTAACCAACTTCACAATTTTTCTACGCCACCTAATTCTCTCGAAAAGGGCAAAGGGCTTTAAGCGTCACTATCTTGTCTAGTACCTTGCGAACCATTCACGGGGTAGTCCTTGGGAAGTTCGGGAGTTAATCTATAAAAAAAAATCTATTTCAAAAAAAAAGAAGAAAAAAAATTCTAATCTAGCTTTCTTTCTAGTTTATCCTATTTCTCTTTCTTTTCTTCTTTTCTGTTCTTTTAGTGAATGACCCGCGGGAGTCCGTCGGTTATTTTGAACTTGGACCACGAAATTGAGCGTACTCTTCGGAGAAGATCGCGATTTCAAGGTCCTACTATCCAAGTGCCGGTTGAGGACTCTGAGTAGTTTACTACTTTAAGAATGGAAGAACCCAATGTAGATGAGGCCGTGCAAAGGACTATGTCCTATTATGCACGATCGAACCTTGAGGGAACAGAATCTAGTATAGTCCTCCCTGCTATAGCAAATAATAACTTTGAATTAAAGCCTAGCATAATTCAAATGGTGCAGCAATATGTGCAATTTGACGGACTTCAAGATGAAGATCCGAACGCACATATAGCTAGCTTTCTTGAAATTTGCGACACCTTCAAGATAAATGGTGTCACAAATGATGCAATCAGGCTGAGAATCTTCCCCTTCTCTTTAAGAACTAAAGCTAAGTAGTGGCTGAACACATTTCCTAAGAATAGCATAACCATTTGGAATGAATTAACTGAAAAATTTTTGGCGAAGTATTTTCCGCCAGCAAAAACTGTAAAACTTAGGAACGATATCTCTGACTTCAGACAAATATACTCTGAAACCCTATATGAAACCTGGGAGAGATTTAAAGAATTATTAAGACGATGCCCACATCACGGGCTGCCTGTATGGTTACAAGTGCAGATGTTCTACAACGGGCTAAATCAAAATACAAAGCAAATGATAGACGCAGCCTCTGGCGGTACTTTAAATCATAAGACCCCGGAAGCAGCTCTTGATCTTTTTGAGGACATGGCCATTAACACTTATAGGTGGAATGTGCCTTGGTCCCGCCCGAACAAGCCTGCAGGTATCTTTGAAGTGGACAACGTCTCCCAGCACGCTCTGCAAGTAGAAATCCTGAGCAAAAAGATAACGGAGATGACTGCTGCCTCCGCACCTCGGGTATGGGAATCTTTAACCCCTACTCCAGAACATTTAGATTTTGTTAATAATATGCCTAGAAATGGTTTTAATAATTTTTCTGCTGCGAATTTTCATCCTCCTTGTTTTAATTTTCCGAATAGTTATAACTCTGCTTTAAGAAATCACCCGAACTTTTCATGGAGTAATCCATCGAATGTGATGCGCCAACCACCGCAAAATGATTTTTCTTCACCACCACCACCACCACCTCTTCAAAATTACCCAAAACCTCCAAGCTTGGAGGAATTACTTTCTAAATATATCACCACAAATGACGCTACTATAAGAACTTTAACCGGAAGCGTAAAAAGTCTAGAAAATCAGGTAGGACAGCTCGCGAAAATAATTTCTAAGCGACCCGCAGGGTCTCTTCCTTCCAATACCGAACCCAACTCGAGAGAACAAGTGAAAGCTATAACTCTTCGGAGTGGGAAGCAAGTCTCCGATATGGTAAGTGAAGAGCCCGAGGCAAGCTCCGCTCCCGCCTTTAAAAATCAAAGCTCCGCTCCGCTTCCACCCTATGCTGAAGAAGTTATCACCCCTGTTTTAGAAAAAAATCTCACTCCACCACCAATCTTCAAAAATAATTAAACTCCTCCATACCCCTCCGAACTTAATAGACAATGTCAAGATGATTAGTACTCCCGCTTCTTAGAGATCTTCAAGCAAATCCACATTAATCTTCCCTTCCACGAGGCTATTTCGCAGATGCCGAAATACGCCAAGTATCTTAAGGACCTCCTTACCAACAAGAAGAAGTTAGAGAATCTTTCGCATGTCATGCTAAAGGCCGAGTGCTCTGCTGTTTTAACAAACGGTTTGCCTAAGAAAATCAGTGACCCGGGTAGTTTCTCTATCCCGTGTGTCTTCGGTGATCTTTTTGTTAAACACGTGTTAGCCGACTTGGACGCGAGTATAAACCTGATGCCCTTTCCATTGTTTAAAAAGCTAGGAATTGGTAGCCTTAACCCCACGCGTATGAGTATCCAGCTAGCCGATAGATTCGTCAAGTACCCGTTAGGAATAGTGGAGGACGTTCTAGTAAAAGTCGACAAGTTCATCTTCCCGGTGGACTTTGTCATTTTGGACATCGAAGAAGACGTCGAGGTTCCCCTGATCCTTGGCCGACCCTTCCTAGCCACCTCCAGAGCCATCATTGATGTAAGCAATGGTAAGCTCTTCCTTCGAGTAGGCGACGACGAAGTCACTTTTTCTATCACACCTTCGATGAAGAACACCCTAGCAAATGATGACTCCTATTTTTTCGTAGACGCCGTGAGTGATGAATCTTCCTGTTGCCTCTCCGACTTTGAAAAGGAACTTTCTGGTTTTTGTTTTTCTTCTTCTCTTCCCGCTGAATCGCTGCAAGGAAGTGATGAACCTTTTGATTGTCTTTCTGAGTTTGAAAAAGAATTTTCTGATTTTTGTTCTTCCTCTTTTCTTCCAACTGAATCGCTGCAAGAAGCCTTCTTGGTTGCTAACCCCACCCCTTATTACGTTCCTTATAAAAAAGTTTATGAAGATATTATTTTTGAAAAAGAAAGAATCTCTAAATCCTCTTATGAAGAACCCCCTACCCTAGAACTTAAAGAACTTCCTGAACACCTTAAGTATGATTTCTTAGAAAAAAATTCCAAGTTACCAGTTATCGTTTCGGCCTACCTCACGGATACACAAAACGATAAACTTCTTCTAGTTCTACGTAAGCATCGTCGGGCTATTGCTTGGCAAATTTCTAATATCAAGGGCATAAGCCCATCTTTCTGTACCCATAAAATTTTAATGAAAGATAATTTGCGTAACTCTAATCAACCTCAGCGCCGTATAAACTCGAATATGAAAGCAGTAGTTAAGGGTGAGGTTATGAAATTATTAGACGCAAGAATTATCTACCCTATTTCGGAAAGTAAGTGGGTTAGCCCCGTTCAGGTAGTGCCAAAGAAGGGAGGGATAACCGTAGTTAGTAATGAGAATAATGAATTAATTCCGACACAGACGGTTACGGGTTGGCGTATATGTATAGATTACCGTAAGTTAAATGATGCCACCCGCAAGGACCACTTTCCTTTACCATTTATCGACCATAATTTAGAACGATTATCTGTCCATAGCTTTTATTATTTTCTCGAAGGCCTCTTGGGGTACTTTCAAATACCCATCTCTCCCGAGGACCAAGAGAAAACCCTTCGGCACCTTCGCTTACCGAAGAATGCCGTTTGGACTGTGCAATGCGCCAGCTACATTCCAGCGATGTATGCTCGCAATATTTGACAAGTACGTAGAAAGCATTATGGAGGTATTTATGGACGATTTCTCCGTGTTCGGCGATTCCTTCGATAGATGTTTATAAAACCTCGAAAAAGTCTTAGAACGATGCGAAGAAACTAACCTTGCCCTAAATTTGGAAAAATGCCATTTTATGGTGTGGGAAGGGTTAGTTTTGGGTCATAAAATTTCTGCTAAAGGTATTGAGGTAGACATTGCCAAGATAGAAGTTATCGAGAAGCTGCCGCCTCCTACGAACATAAAAGCTATAAGAAAGTTTCCTAGGACACGCTGGTTTTTATCGTCGTTTTACAAAGGACTTCTCCAAAATCACAAAGCCCCTCACCCATCTCTTAGAAAAAGACGCTCCATTCATTTTTGATGACTCTTGCCTTTCTGCCTTCAAATTAATTAAAGAAAAGTTAATTAACGCACAGATTATGATTGCTCCGCTGTGGGACATTCCTTTCGAGATTATGTGTGATGCGAGTAGTTTTGCGGTGGGAGCCGTATTAGGTCAACGCATATCTAAAAATTTCCACCCCATCTATTACGCTAGTAAAACCCTCACATCTGCACAAGAAAATTACACCACAATCGAGAAGGAGCTCTTAGCTGTAGTATTCGCATTTGATAAATTCTGCCCTTACATTATACTTTCAGAAATCATTGTTTTTACGGACCACTCGGCCCTCAAGTACCTTCTTGCCAAAACGGATGCCAAGCCTCGCTTGATTCGCTGGGTCTTACTCCTCCAGGAGTTTGACTTAGAGATCCGTGATAAGCGAGGAGCCGAGAACTTGGCCGCCGACCATCTATCCAGATTAGATAACCCCTTTATAGAAAAATTAAATGAAAAATCTTTTAATGATTATTTTCCTGATGAGAAGCTGCTTTTAGTTAACACATCTACTTCTCCTGGGTTCGCGCACATCGCCAACTATCTAGTGGCCCGGGTGCTCCCAAATGAGTTCTCCTCTCAGCAAAAGAAGAAATTCTTTTCTGAGCTGAAGAACTACTTTTGGGAAGACCCGCATCTTTTCAGAATTTGTGCGGATCAAGTGATAAGGAGATGTGTTTCTTATGATGAAGGAATTGAGGTTCTAAAACATTTGCATGAAGGTCCGACAGGTGGGCACTATCAAGCTGCTCGCACCGCTCACAAGGTGCTTTACGCGGGTTTTTACTGGCCTAGCCTGTTTAAAGACGCGCAAGCCTTTGTGAGCAGGTGTGATAGTTACCAACAGTCGGGCAACATTTCTAATAAAAATGAAATGCCGCAAAATTATTTCTTAGAGTGCGAAATTTTCGACCTCTAGGGAATTGATTATGTTGGCCCCCTTCCTTCTAGCTTCGGAAACAAATATATTTTAGTTGCTGTTGATTATGTTTTACGATGGGATGAGGCCCAATCTCTTCCTACGAACGACTCCCGAGTTGTAGTCACGTTTTTAAAAAAAATATTTTCTAGATTCGGTACGCCTCGCGCAATCGTTAGCGATAGGGGTTCCCATTTCTGTAACGCACAATTTTCAAAAATCCTTACCAAATACGGCGTTACGCATAAGCTTTCCACTGCCTACCACCCCCAAACTAATGGACAAGTAAAAGTAGTTAATAGAGAAATAAAAAAAAATTATAAAAGACTGTTCAACTTCTAGGAAAGACTGGTCAGCAAAACTTGACGATGCTCTATGGGCCTACCGAACAGCGTACAAAACCGCCCTCGGATGTACGCCGTATCGGCTGGTCTATGGAAAATCGTGCCATCTGCCCGTAAAGTTATAACACCATGCCTTTTGGGCCTTAAAATTTTTAAACTTCGATCCCCGTTCAGTCGGTGACCTTCGAAAATTTCAACTAAATGAACTCGATGAGTGGCGCTCTTATGCTTATGAAAATAATAAACTTTATAAAGAGCGGACGAAGCGTTTACACGATAAACACTTAAGGCACCCTAAAAATTTTAAGCCGGGCGACCAAGTCCTTTTATATAATTCTCGTTTACGTTTATTTCCAAGAAAATTAAAATCTCGCTGGTCTGGCCCGTTTTCTGTTTTAGAAGTATTTCCTTATGGAACTTTTTTAATTTCTCACCCTTATAAGGGTAATTTCAAAGTGAATGGTCAGCATCTTAAACTCTATTTTTCTGGTGATAATGATGTCAGTCCAAACATTATTAAGTTTCTGCTTCATGAACTTTAACTTTGAACTTTTAATTTTTGCTAAAAACAATTCTATTTCTGGACAACAATATTTTTGGACAATATTATTTTTTGATGCCTCGAGCTCAACGACGTTTTAAACAAAGGGCGCTCTTGGGAGGCCGCCCAAGTTATCTTTTTTTGTTTTCTTTATTTTACAATTTTTGGCCTCGGACGACACCGACAAGCTGAAGCTTCTGCGATCGCCTGCTCCAACGTTGATGAATCCATCACAAAGTCCAAAGAAGACATTCGGGGGAGCGGCATCACTCAGCTTTCACAGCAAATAAATCCGGGGAAGTACCTGTCTTTCAATTCTGTACTTTATATTTCTCTCCTTCTCAAATCCCCTTCTTTTGCCATTGAGGACAATGCCGATTTTAAGCTTGGGGGAGGACTTCCTCCTTCATTTTTGCTTAGTGTAAATACTTTTTCTTTCCTTTTTTTTATTCTTCTTAAATATTTCCAAAATAAATAAAAAAAATGAATATCTTAAAATTCCAAAAAAAGAGAAAATATATCCAAAATCCAAAAAAAAGAGAATATTTCAATAAAAAAAACTTGTTTTTGAATAGTTTAGACATTTTGGTATTTCGATAGTACCCCTAGTTTTTGTTTTTGTTTTACTCAAAATCTCCTATAAACAACTTAGTTAATTATAATATTTCTAATCGTTCTTTTTAATTATGTTTCACAAGTAAAATGTTGGCCATGTTGTGTTTCTAATTCACGGTAGCATGTTAAGGTGAAATATTTTTCTAAAACTCGCATTTCTATTATGGTTTTTTGTTTTTTATTTCCTTTACTTTCTCAAAAATTCATCATCCACTATTTTCTTTTTCGTTTTTGAATAATTTTTGTAAAGTCAACTTTTGAATAGCGTAGTAGATGTGAACGATCCAAGTCACCTATTATTTCTATTTTCAAGATAATTTCATCAATCTTCTTTTATTATCTAGGACTCGCTTTTTGAAATTTTTCAAATCTTTGTTTTAAATAAATTCAAAAGCGTGAAAATGATTTAGGCCGTTTTTGTTTTCATTTGAGCTTTCCTGCCAATCTAAAAACTTTTACCACTAGTTAGCCGTTTTGAGCCTTTTTTCCGATTTCATTTGATAGCTGCTCCCTTCATTTCATTTTCACCAAAGCCAAAATTTCCTATCTATCTAATCACACTAGCCTTTTTGAGTTTTATAAAATATTTTCACAATTTTGATAGGATAATTTGTGATTTTTGTGGGAGAAAGGTTTTTGAAAAAAGTATGCTCAAAAGTTATGTTTATTTCTATTTGGCCAATTCAAAAAGGTAAATAAAAATATTTATGGCCTTTGTTTTGAAAATAAAAAAAAATGGAAAAAAGAAGAAAGAAAAAAAATGTATATGTATTTATGAAATTTTTTGAAACTCTTTGCTCTGGTTTAGTGTGATTTTAAGCCTTCACGTTTATCTATGAGTTCCATTCCTGATCATATTCCTAAACCAAACGTTTCTGTCCTATTTAAGTCCTTTTGATTCTCGCCTTTTGAATCTTATTTAACAACAAAGAAAAGAAGAAAAGTAAATCGGTGGTAGTTTTGGATTTAAACTTAGATTTTTGTTAATTAAATTGATATAATTATAATGCGTTGCTTGGATCTAGTAACAACTCAATGCATTTTTTTTTATTTTTGTTGCTTTGCTTAAGTCTATTTAAAAAAAACTTTGTTAAAATTTTGGATGATTTGTTTTTATTAAGTAAAGTTTATAAAAGTTTTACCATACCTAAATAATTGTTTTAGATTTACACTTCACCTTTTACCTACTTAGAATTTCGCATAGTACTTGTGTAGGCATAATTAGAACTTTTTGATTAGTCTTTTTTTTATGATTATCTAGTTTTTATATTTTTGCTTGAGGACTAGCAAAGCTTAAGCTTGGGGGAATTTGATAATACTTTTTATAGCCTAAACTATTATCGTATTTTCTATTTTATATTGTACAAATCATGTCTATTAGAAGTTTATTTTTTATCATTTTTATGTAAATATTATTAATACTGACTTTTTCTTGTCTTTTTGAAGGTTTCCAGAAAATTGGTCAAAAATTACCTAACACGCCCCCTATCACGCCCTCCCTGGGCGTGACCTAGGGCGTGTCACCCGATCCCGAGGACTCCTGCTGAAAGGGATCGAAAAATGAACAAAACGGCTATCACGCCCCCTTGACACGCCCTCCCTGAGCGTGTCTCTAAGCGTGACCAAGGGCGTGTCGCCCTCTGCCGTAAAGCATGTCGCCGCATTAAATGTAGGTTCCTCCACAGCACGCAACAGTACTGTCACGCCCCCCGTCACGGGCGTGACCTGGGGCGTGCCATCAACTTTTCCGATGACCGACGGATTTCTGACCAATGATTTCGATGCGACGTACGTGTCACGCCCCACCTACACGGGCGTGACCTAGGGCGTGTCAAACGACATAAAGAAGCAATCATCCCTCCTGCTAGAATCCAGAGCCCGAGGTAAACTTCGTACATGTTACGCCCCCTGACATGCCCCCCTAGGGCGTGTCGTAGGGCGTGACCAACCCGAGAATTTTTCCTATAAATTCAGACCCCCCCTTCCATTTCAGAAAGCTTTGGTTGAGTGGGGGAGGTGCTGCCCCTTTGTTTCTTGATCTTTTTTATGCTTTTCTCTCTCTCTCTCTCTCTCTCTCTCTCTCTCTTTGTAATTTTTGTTTAACCATAGTTTAGTTTTTAGTTTGCCTTAGCTTTTATTGTAATCTTGCTTTTTCTTATTGCTTAATATAGGACTAGAATAGGACTTTAATTCATGCACTTGTAATTTCAATTTCATTAGTGTAACTTGCTCCTTTTAATTAATATAAGTGCTCTTCCTTTACTAGTGTTCCTTTTATATGCTTTACTACTCATCCCCCCCTCCTCCACTCCATTATGATTAACTAATCCTCCTTGTACTCGATCTTGATGATCCGAGGTTAGAGCGATTAAGTTATGATGTTTTAATTAATCTTTTCTTTTTAGGTTAGGGCCTTGAATTACTCTTGATTAATCATGGGTTAAAGGTGTATTATCTATATATACCCTCCACCTTTGCTTTCATTCTGGGCTAGCCAAGAGGCCGATAGAATGAAGTGAGCATTCAAGAGTAAAGGGAGTTGTACGCACCCCTCGAGAGAGGCAGACGTCCAAATCTCCCGGATTGGAGTAAAATCCAATAGTGGGGTTCACCGCGTAAAGCGAGTTTTAGGCCTCCGATTTAGACGAGAGTCGGTCGGACCTTCCTAAACTATGTTGGGCACGACTTCGAGAGAAGCGTGTTCAAGCTTTAGGAAACTCCACGGTCAAGGACCTTTATCTTATTAAGTTTAGATTTTTATCGCATTTTCTATTCTTGATCGAGTGCATTTCCATTTCATATTTTCAACCGTTCGTAGTAATCGATTTTCTTATGCTCTTTAATTAACTGTAATAGCTCTCTTTCTAGCTTTAGCTTTACTTCCTTCCTTGCAATTAGATTCTCTAAAACCCTAGTTTTTCCGTCGATAAGATAATAGTTTTTGTGTGAGTAAGCATACTCAACAATTCCCGGATTTCAATACGACACTTGTGTCCCCTAGCTACAATTCGATAGGTATACTTGCCTCATTGGATTGCTAGTTCGGTTGCGTTTATTTTCTTCGAACCCTAGCACGCAACACCCATCTGGGTTCTCGGTTGACATTCAGCACAGCTTTTCACCCTCAGACCGACGGGCAAACGGAGCGCACCAACCGTACACTAGAAGATATTTTGCACCTGCGTATTTTGGACCGTGGCAAGCCTTGGGAGAGATTGCTTCCACTGGTTGAGTTTTCGTACAACAACGCCCATCAGTCCAGCATAGGCATGGCTCCATACGAGGCGTTGTATGGAAGGAGGTGCAGGACCCCACTATCATTGGTTCAGGATGAGGATCCGCAGGCCCTAGGCTCGGAGTTTGTGGGGGATACAGATGCCAAGATTAGATTGAACCGGGACAGGATGCTTGAAGACCAGAGAAGGCAGGCCAAATATTACGATGCGAGGCATCGTTAGGTGGAGTTCTAGGTTAGAGACTGAGTTTTCTTGAAGATACGGCCGATGCACGGGTCTCGCTGGTTCGCGGGCGGAAGAAGCTCAGTCCGAGATATATAGGGTTTTACAAGATCCTGGAGAGGATCGGCCCCTTAGCTTATAGACTAAAGCAACCGCCGGAGTTAGCAGGATTGCATGACGTCTTCCACGTCTCCTCACTACGGAGGGCTCTGCTACGGCCAGAGCAGCTGATTTCCACAGTAGATGGCCCGGTGGCCTCGGATCGGTCAGTCAACATGGAGCCTATCAGGATCGATGACACGGTAGTGCGGGTCTTACGACGTAAGAAGGTTCCATTAGTCAAGGTCCTGTGGAACAATCATGGGAAGGAGGAGCATACATGGGAGCAACAGGACTTGATGCGACAAAAGTATCCGGAGCTTTTCAGTCAGGTATACCTCACAAACCCTCTGGATAATCAATTTGCTTTCCTGTTTTAAACCAATAGGACTGAAATTTCAAGAATAGGGGCTAATATTTTGTTTATTGGGGTATATACCTATTCAATTGGATGAATTGGTCTTAGATTTGAAACCGCACATAGCAAACATAATGTAGAGATGTAAATCTTTCAACTCTCATGGGATGTTACAAGCCTTTTTGCCCGATAGGATCCCCCGTAGGCTTAACCTTGATTTCGGGGACGAAATCATTGTTTTGTTTATTAGGATTTGTAACATCCCATTTCAAACTATACCCCTGGAAGTGGTTTTGTCATAACAGAATCCTAGGAAACCCAGGAATTGAAGTTTATCGACCAAGATCTCGAGTCAAGGGGTGGTCACGCCCGTGACCGACCCATCACGCCCGTGACCTAGGGAGTGACCCCCTTGACGACCGTCGACCTCAGAAAGACGATCGGCGAGCTCCGAAATTTCAACATGGGCCTGACATGCCCGTGACCGATCCGTCACGCCCGTACCTTGAAATAGTGTTGAGTGAGCTATGCTCACTCAACGCCGTAGTTTGGTTGGCGTTGAGTGAGCTTAGCTTACTCAACGCCATAAGCTAGACGGCGTTGAGTGCACAGACTGCACTCAACGTCATCTGGTGTGGTCTGGATGGCGTTGAGTGAGCTGAGCTCACCCAACGCCATAGACTTGATAGCATTAAGTGAGCTTAGCTCACTCAATGCCATCTGCTGAGGCCTAGAATGGGGTTGAGTGAGCTGAGCTCACTTAACGCCATAGTTTGGACGGCTTTGAGTGAGCTTACCTAACTCAACGCCATAAACTTGACAGCATTGAGTGCATGGATTGCACTAAACGCCATCTGCTGAGGCCTGGCTTGGCGTTGAGTGAGTTGAGCTCACTCAACGCCGTAGTTTGGATGGCGTTGAGTGAGCTTACCTCACTCGACGCTATAAGCTAGACGGCGTTTAGTGCATAGACTGCACTAATCTCAACCTTGAGTAGGCTGGATGGCGTTTAGTGAGCAGATCTCACTCAACGCCATAATCTGGAAGGCGTTGAGTGAGTTTAGCCCACTCAACGCCATAGTCTGGGATGGGCATTCTGGATGGCGTTGAGTGAGCAGAACTCACACAACGCCATACCCGGGATGGTTTTGAGTGAGCAGAGCTAACTCAAAGCCACAGCATAGATGACGTTGAGTGAGCAGAGCTCACTCAACGCCGTAGCTTAGATGGCGTTGAGTGAGCAGAGCTCACTCAACGCCATTGTACTTAGAATTTTTTCTAGAAGGATTTTTGGCTGTGTGCTGGTTCAGCTGAACCGGGCCGGTCTAGATGGTAGGCATAAATGCATTATTAGACCATTTCTTTTAATAAGACCCAATTAAGTCTTATTTTAAAAAGTGTTGACCGGTCATGCCACATGGCTGTCAGTTTTGAAAGCAAGGAGGAGCCACGGCCATGGCCAGAAACCGACGATCACAGCCATCAATGGCACTTGATGCTGAGTCCTTTCCCCCTCCTCTTTAACGGCTGGATTCAAGTCCTCATAGGGAGAGGAGGAGTTTCCAGCCCTCCTCCAGCTGTTATAGAGCCGTTTCTAGCCCCCACCACCATGGCCGAGCAAAGCTATAATGGGCTATTAATGGCCACCAACAGTTAGACCTTTCCCCTCCCTCCTTTTTCTGGTTTAAAAAGTCTCCCTAAACTCAGAGATGAAGTTTCCACCCTTACCCGACGGATTTGGAGCTTGTTGTGTACTGTAGAAGAATTCTGGCGACGCCACCACTGTGGTAATGGCTTTTCGTCGATCTGCACGCTTCAAACCCACGAACAATGTCCTCCCCTCCTCTCTTTCTACGGGTAGATCTTAGAATTCTTTAGTTTTGATAATCGAGTTCAACGGATCCGATTGGAAGAGCTCCTCTTCCCATTTTTCCCGCAAAAAAAGAGCTAGTCTCAGGTTCGCCGGATTCCGTCTCTCCGGCGGCCGCGCCGCTACCCGGCGATGGCCACCACCTCAACAGAGGTGGTGGTGGAGGTGGCCGGACAGGGAGGAGGCTGGATGTCCGGCGACAACGTCTGGAATGCACTCTAGGTCGGGCTAATCCCAGCCCTTTGCTGGAGGAAGAAGATGACCCAGCACTGTTGGATCTGCTTCAAGATCTGTGCTGTTTATTTAAGCTTTTTCTCTTTTATAAGAATTTTCTATATCCAAATAACAGACACATTAGTTAATTTATGAAAAATACTTAAAGGCTTATTATGAAGAAATGGTAAACATCTAATTTGTAGCCCTATGGGTCTACTTTATTTTAAAATTTAATTGTGTCAATTTGGTTAACTTGTTTGACCAGGGCACTTATTTTGGTGGGATCTATACCAAGAGCTAGGAAGAGACGAAAAGGTGTGCCCACCCTTCATCCCTTTACCAAATGATCTGAAATTTGGGCAGGGAGTCTACCCTAGCTATACCTAGGGCCTGTCCAAAAATGGGAATTTTTGGAGAATATGTTTCTATAGTTTTTTTAAAAAATTTAATAATCTTAGTGTAAATTAATTAGATGGCTTAATGACTTCCAAACCCTCCCAAATTTTGGTGATTGGTACCTGGGTTCATCATGAGGCTCTGTATCATTTTTCATCTCATTTGGAGATGTTTTAGACTTGAAATGGACAAACCTAAGCTTTACCCTATTAAGGGGTTTTTAGGTCAAAAGTGCACTTTGAGATTGGAGTGACTAGATCACCTCAAAAGAGGCTGATATTTTGGCCACTGACTAGGAATGCTCTCTAGCACCCCCTCAAGGAGTTTTAGGTGGATCGGGGTAAATTTTCCCTAGGACCCAAGGCCAAACCCTAAGGATGGTTCTTTGTGGGTTGTGAAGGGCAAGTGGTCAAATGACCTGGTTATGATCTGATACTTGGTGGAAAGAATTCTAGGGTAGCTAAAACACTCTTGTATAAATCTAAATGGATTTTAAAGTAAATAAGTCCCTCAAAACCCTTACCCTACTTTAGGGCACAAAACTTGTAGAGATAGAAAATGTAACTAAAACTCACTGAACAGTGATGAGATTTGAATAGAGTAGTTTTTAAGGTTAGTACCAGCTCTGGAGATTTTATAATGAATTTAGGATCATTATTTTTGATACTTCATTAACAATTTAGTAGTTTGTGTTATTTGCTTAGAAATTGATTATGGAGAAAATACTTTCTAGAAATTAATGAGATTTAGGCAGAGAACTTTTATTATGATTTTAAAGATCTGTGACTTTTTATGGGATTTTTAGAAGTTTAATTCTAAGGCTTGCTTCATTAAGTGTTGTTTCCCATAAAATCTTAATTAAATCTTTTTTTGGTTTCTAGCAAGCCTGTAAAATTATGATATTTTCACAATGACTTTTTCTGTACCATATTAATATTCAGTGATTTTCTATAATTTTATGATGAGTAATTTCAGTACTTTCTTCTTTACATATAATTAATGGAATTATTTTTGATAAATTAATTAGAGGCTAAATCAATCTTGTAAAATCATGGAAATTTGTATTTGATGATACCTTGATGTTATCTAGTGATCACAATTTTTGGGTGGCCATTACTTGAGAAAATCATGTAGTTCATGTTGAAAATTACCCATGGCCAATCTTTTGGGAAAATTAAATAAATATCAGATTAATTAGGAAAATTATAAATTTCTGGATTAAGGCTAATTATGTCATGATAGACATCCAGTAAATTTTATAGGAGATTTTGAAGACACATTGGAGTACCTCCCCTTGTATAGCTTATATAGCTTAGGATGGTCTGCATATAGTAAAACCACAGAAACAGAACTAGAGTGGGTAATGAGCTTGGGGAGAAGGAATTCTGGTAGTTTGCTGGTTTGATAGGGTAAGTTAAATTTAGTTCATTATTGGAAGTCAGGATGAGTAGAGTGTGAGATTGGCTAGTGTTAAGTGGTGTTCGGGAACGACAAAAGATCGTCCATCCCGGTTGGAGAGGAAGAGTCTCAACACACTAGGGTTAGATCCAAATTAATTTGAATGTGATCGGGTAATGGGTAATAACCAATAAAAGTAAGTGCCTTGCGAAAGGGAACAATGGGCTTCAGCTACCATCATAGTTCCTAGTGCCCTTTGAGAGCCCTTCACAGGGGATACCGGGGGCAGTCCTAGGCTAACGTAAACCGTAGGAATAATAAACCAAAAGAGCAACTAGTATAACTAGGGTTGCACATTCACACACCCTGGTAGCTAGGGAGGTAGAATAAGTTGGTTTGGTTGCCATTCAGATGGTAGCTCTTAAGGTAGATGCACGGACGGGACAGTCCGGGGAGCCGAGGGCTCGAGGGTTTGAATACAGAATAAGGTGGTGTGTCTTCTGTATTTGATTGTCATTCACACCGACATTGGTACGTTGACTCGGCAGTGTGGGACACTTAGCCAAAGAAAGTCTGGTGGATATAGCCAACACTAGTATGCAGATACTCTAGGTTGTGTTCTTCTAGGGGCGTACGGAAGGGCTAGGCCCGGTAGCGTGGATACCCGCCTAGGAGTGGGGGCCCAACCCATTGTCTCCGTTTTCCACTACGGAGGTTCCTGGGAGTGAAGCTAGCTGCCCGAATTGGGGGAACTAAAGGTCTGTGCGCATAGAGTCGTGTGCGTGGGTTGCACTTGCATGAATCATGGCATAACATATCACTACACTCATATTTGCATACAACCGACACCCCAACGTATAAATCGGTATGGGACTTTTTATACGATGGGATGAAAGTATCTAGTGTCAACTAAGTCCACCTATGGGGGGGGGGGAATAGGTCTCGTGCAGTTTTTTACGGAATTTAAATAACCTGCAAAAATAACAAACACAGCACAGAAAAACACACTAGCAATTATAGTGGTTCCCCGATTTGGTTTCGTCCACTCTCCCCCTTCGACCTATCTCCCACCAAGGGACGACTCGGTCACTTCACCAAACGGATTGAAATCCAATCCTCACACTATGTAAGGCACCCTTCAAACCGAAGATGTCACTACTCCTCCACCACGTGTTGCACCGAACCCTAACAACTAGGAATCACTATTCCTTTACAACAAAACAAAAATAGAATGTACAAGAAATACAAACTACACGTGTGGAGAACCCGATGTCCCTCTTCGTTCGTTGATGCGTTCTTGATGAAAACGAAGAGTCCACGACCAGAGCACTCTCTTGGAGAGGATCTTCCCAAGATCGGCGGCGGCAAGCGATTGCGGCGGCGATGCTTTGTAGATCCAAACTTCTTGACAAAGCAGGCAAGGTCTACCAACGATCTCAATCGGATCAGTCGTCTCAATCAATTCGGAATGAAGAGCGATCCTCGTTCAATAAATCGAGAGATAATAGATCTTGAAAGAGATGCGTGAGAAGCTAGGATTGCCTTGGTCCTATCGTCGGACGATCAAAGAGGATCTAAGATCTGCGGTGGCGATAACTTGCGAGCGGCGACGGCGACGGAAGGAGTTCCGCGATCGGCTAGGTTACGGTCGGCGGCTTTTGATTTTCTGTGAATTACTACTGTTGAAGTTCGAAATAAGCGAGTATAAATATTGTAGAACAACTCTAAATGACCGTTATGGGGCCCACAAGAAGAAGCCCTAGTTCCGATCAAAACAGCGTAACCCGTCATGGTTCGGTCCAGCGAGCAAGGCAAATTTGCCTGAGGAAAATTCGGCGAGAATCATTGGTGATTCTCGATGAAGTCAGCGGGAATCACTTGTGATTCCCGTCGAATTTGCCTTGGCAGGATTCCATTTGAAACTCTTGTCATCCGGAGGGAATCAGCGGGAAAGCAAAGTCATTCTCGACGAATCGGCGGGAATGCAGGTTCATTCTCGCCAAATCTGCGAGAATCAGTTGTCGATTAGCATAAGTCTTGAAGGTGGACAGTCAGCCAGATAATGTCGGCGGGAATCGGCAAGTGATTCTCGACGATTCGGCGAGAATCACTAGTGATTCCCGTCGAATCGGCGAGAATCACTAGTGATTCCCGTCGAATCGGCGAGAATCACTTAGTGATTCCCGTCAATTTTGACTTAAAAGATTTCTTCTTCCTTCCTCTGAACTTGGTCTTTGACCCATCTTTGCTCCTCTTCTGCTCTTGATTTATCTCGACCCTGTACTTTAAAATAAGTACACTCTAATAGAGAGAGAACACGTGAGTAAACACACTGATCTGCTTAACGAGGGATTACGTTGCGCAGACAAGTGTATATTGACCCACTGCACCCTGACATTGGTGTGTACTTAGCATGGAATAGCTGCAAGCACAACTTAATAGAAGATTTTCAAATACATTGTGAATTTATCTTAGCTTGTACAGGAGCTTCTTCAAATCAGGTACATTCTGGATACAATACCCAACAATCTCCCCCTATTTGAAGAAGCCAAAATCCTACTAGCTAAGATGAAATACACCAACCAGAAGAAAATACATAACAAAATATGCGAGACAAGACACAGAATAATAAATGCATTCAGAACAACAATTGAGTAACATGTGATCATATATATATATATATCCAAAAGTTGTTCAGATAAATACATGACAAGATATACATGCATAAAGAAAATGACAAGTCTAGATCCCAAGTCTATTTCTCCTTAGCCTGATCATCCTTAAGTTGTTTAGCCAAAAACTTCTTGCTTTGTCTCTTAAAGTACTCTTTTGGTTCGGGTAGTATCTGGGTGGAGGAGCTTTATGTTCCACAGTGTTAGACCAGAAGAATATGCTTCTTTTCGCCTCATACTCCTTGTGCATCTCCCACTCATACTGATTGTATACTTCATTTCTATTCAGCTCTCCCCGCTATTGTAGTATGAAAGTGTCCAGTATGATGCTCCTCGATGTAGGATTCCATCGTTCATTCTTCACTTCACTTTCCTTCAATCTTACTTTCCTCTCAGCTGGAGTCTCTTTGTAAGTTCATTCTTGAAGTTTTCGTTTCCCTTTTGCGATGGCCTCCTGATCAAACATGGCCCTGTAAGCAGCCTTGGCAGCGGCCCTAGCAGCCTTTCTAGCCTCAGCTTCACTCAAGGGAACCTCCTCAGCACTTGCAACCTCATCAGCAATAGTGTTAACCTCATTAGGAGGAGGAACCGGAATTGGAATTTGTATACCGGATACTTGCTGAACTAGCCAATGACAACTTTCAAAAACATACTTATTTGACTGCATGAAGTTGTCGACCATGATTTGTTCTAGCCCTGCCATCTTAGCTGTATATTCATTCTCCCCCTTTTTGCTTCTAGGGAAATGGAGTTTGCCTAGGTATGTAGTGACTCATCTATATGCTTAACAGTCGTAGTGAACTCGTTCAGCAGGGATGTCTTATTTGTGTTGAGTGTCACCATGTTGGCATCGAATAACTTGATGTTGTTGGCCACAACATGTGCATTTTGGTTTAGCACGGCCAGATCAGCGGTGTTCTTCTGAAGCCCTTGCATTAGAAGATTTACGGCAGTGCCGACCTCTGCATACTTAGCGTCAAATTTCAGTTCCATTATATCCAGTTTATGATTTATCTCCACAACATTTTTAAGCATCAGATCCTCAGATTACTTAATTCATTTTAGCACCTTGTTATGAGATTGTTCAAAAGAGGCCTTCAGTTCATCCACTATACCTTCAATGATATTTACCGTGTGATTTGTCAGGCTAGGTCCTAGCGGATGAACTTGACGAATGTCCTGGTCATGCTCAGGGTGGATAGGACTCAGGGAGTCAGGATTTTCATTTTTAGATACACTGGTGGAGCTGGATAGATTCACAGTCACTTGAGGGGGGATTGGGGCAGCCACTGTCATTTTTTTTATACTCATCATCCCCTATCGGGAGGTCTCCCCCTCAATTGTTGAACCAGATATATCAAGAACTGCTACCTGAACCTGTTCCACAGAGGGGAGATCAACATCAATTTCCCTCAAGTCCATCTCATTTCCAGCTTGGTCATTGTTCACATCATCAGTGGCCGCATTCTCCACATCATTATCATCAGCAGCATCATTGTCCATGTCCTCCACTTCCTCTTCTTCAGCCAGATCAGAAGAAAGGGTATTTATTGCATCCTTTGCAATCTGCGTAATGTAAGTAACTGCATCAGCATGATCCAAACCTGAGATTTCCTTCCTGAGGGCATCAGAAGGAATGTGTAAAAACTCCCCCTCAATTCCTGCATGCAGCAAATCAGGAACGTCACTGGGTTCATCCAAAGGATTTCTGTACGCCGGAGCCCTGTCATCTTTATCACCCTGTGCATTAGCTTCACCTCCTAGGCCAATTCGCCTCTCCCATCTATCAAACACGCTGGAGCCCATCTTCTTTAAGTAGTGATGAGGAACTCCTGTACTCATATCAAACCTGTCTCCGTCCAACTGATTGAGGTACAGGCTGATGATTCTCCCAAAGTTGGGGGTTCGAAGGGTATCTTTAATCTTTTCAAACAATATGGCCCCCCAATTGTATCTTTTTCTACATACCACAACCATCAGGATTTTGAACATATCCCCTGAAATATGATCATGGGAGCCCGGTTTGCAGATCAGGAGCTTCCCAATGATATCAGATAGGAGCTTTCCTTCCTCTTTCGTGTCCTTGCGTTTGATGGCCTTTGTCCCTCGTGCTAATCCACAGAACAGTAGTGTCCGTGCACGATCATTCTCATCCAGGTAGTGCTCTTGTACAAAGCTGTTGAGCTGCAGATGACGTGACAATTTTGCAGCAGACATCTTGATCCTTATTCAAGCAATCTTACTCTTAATCAAGGTGTCCTCATGACGTAGCTTGGCAGTTGCATAGAATTCAAGAACCTCTTTATCTAGAATTTTTCATGGGTGCTCAAGGATAAATGAGAGCCCAGCTTCCTCAAGCATTAGGTTGATGTTCCTGAATTCATCAGAGGCATTGGAGAAGCCGGTCCTAACCAACTCACTCCCGGTGAGAAGCCCAACCGTGGTTCGAGGAGCCATTGCAAACCTAAAAAAATAACATCCAAGGGACTTAACTCTATCTAAATCTCTAGTTTAGGAACTATACTAGATAAGTTACAAACTAGTAGGAACTGAACTAGTAAAAACTAGAGAAGTTACAAACAAGCTCGATTGAAGGAGGAACGGTCGTTACCCTTGCGTTGAGTAGAGAGAATCCCTAGTCGGCTTGCGTCGGGACCGCTGGCGACGTGAATGGGAGTTGACGAGAGAGGGTGAGCTGACGGTGAATCGGTAAGTTCCTTGTATCCAGAAGATGCTAGAGACGAAAGCACCAAGACGACGGAGGGAGGACTGCGGCGGACTGCAATCGACTGAGCTGGAGTCCACAGGAGGCAAGGAGGAGTCGATGAGAACAGCAAGCGACTGAAGCACGGGAGGAATTTCCGCACGAATCGACGGGATTAGGCGAAGTTTCCGCAGAGTCGACGGGATTTCTGTAAGGTCCAGAATGCGAAGGGTCGGGATTCAGTTGTTTACACTATTTATATCCTCCGAACACTGAGGTAGCGAATATTCCTGCTGTGAAGGGCATGTTTCTGCTGGTCGTTTTGAATTTCGAACTTTTCAAAACTATCCCTGTTTTATTTCTAGGGATGTTAACCCTAAAAATAAGCACTAGGTAATTCTAGGTGAGTCAAAAATGTATAATTTTTCGTTACAACTACTGGCACACGTACCTTGAATTTCATCGGACTGATTGACATCCATTGTTATACATAATCAATTGTATATGTATATAAAAAGAATTCAACAGATTTCTAACTTAAGCATCATACAGTTTTTAGCATCCGTGTCCTTCCATCAGGTGTGAGAATATATATATATATATTTATATCTGGAGCGAGAATCTATATATTTGCTTGGATATATATATATAACCATCAATGTAATGTTAATCAATGTTCGAAACTGAATGCGCATACCTGGGATCATTGGGTTGATCATTCGAATCCACTATTAGAAGTACACCAGGCATCCAGTTCAAGTGGAACATTATAGTTAGCTTTCTATATTATCCCATATGCTTGTTCCAGAGCATTCCTGGAACATCTCTTGTCTAGGTCCCATCATGTTCACGGGTACCTAGACTATCCTGCAAAAATGAATTACCTTACCTTAGGAACCCAATATGTATTGGGTCCTAGGTTCCCGTCAGCATAAAATACTGAATGCCTTCCTACAAGATTTCTATCAGGAAGGCTATCTCTAGCAAAAGGAAGTGGACATACCCTTGCCCTTCGCACAGAAGGATTGTGCAAACAATCTATGGCAAAGTGATCCACTTTGCCACAGCACCAACACTCATGAATATTGTATCTCCTTTTCTGGCCAGATCTACTGACTGAGTTAGTCATGATCTTAGGTATGATAGGGGAAGAGCAGGTTCTGCTCACAGATGTTCCCTTTCCACCGAGACACGAGGGAGGGTGGATGGAGAACATGTGGTGAGTGTCATGAGGCCTGGGAGGTGGTGCCTTCTTTTCAGTTAGCACACATCAGGGGGCCCCATGGGTACTTTCTACATGTTTCCCAACCCCTTTTCCCTGTAGCCTAGGGTGGTGAGAGTTACTGTGAGAGCTGGTTCCTGTAATATCATGAAGTGTTGAGGCTGAAGAAGAGAATACAAAAGGTTCATGATGAGCCAAATGTATTTTCTCATGGGTAGCCATAACAGCACTTGCACTATGGGTATTTCCACATGAGGGTTGATCATTCTTGCAGTGACCATAGTTGTTCTTATGGTAATACCTGAAGGCATGATGTGTGCCCTTCCTACTCGGTGTGGGGGGGGGGTCTGAAAACAGTTTCCCCATTTCTCCATGATTTTATAATTCGTGAGATCCACCCGTTTTCTCCCTTTCTCTTAATAGCATCTACCTTGGAAAAGTTAGATACTATTCTCTTCTCGATCTCTAGAGAAAACTCTAGATCCTACATTTTTGAGTCCTTCACCTTCATGGATTCCAATTTGAGATCCATCATGTTCCTCAACTGAGCAATTTCCATAGCTTGTTTCTCCACAAACAAGTTTCTCTTCTAAAGGGCACTATGGAGGGAATCTAGATTTTCAATCTTTTGATTGAAGCTGTCAATCTCCCTTGCATCACTTGATGGACAACCCTCTGAACTTCTCCTGTGTTCTAGGAGATTCAAGAGGCAAGGAGCAAGATGAGGAAGATACCTGATCTTGATTGTGATGATCAGGGTTAGCGTTAAGCTCTACAGAGACTGATGTGTCAGCTTCATCAGAACAGCATTCCTCAATCTCTTCTTCAGTCTAAATAGAGACACGGGAGCCCTGATATTGAGAGATTGGTCTTGACTTTCAACTTCAGAGATAAGGACCCCCACATAGGCTTCATCATCTTGCTTGCATCCAGTCCCAGCTGTCTTCGTTCCCTCCATGAGGTTAGAGATAGTTTTCTACATAGACTTTGCAGTCTTACACTTGTCCAATCTTGAACGAGATGATCCAGACCAAACGTTAGTGATGATCTGACGAATCAGCTTGTCCAGGTTGAAAAGTGAGAGCTCAGTCTCAGACATCTCTTTGGGACTCTTGGGGATTTGGAGATCTTTTCAAGATCCGAAAGACTTCATGGGAATGAAGGGACCATCTTCCATAATGAATGATGCGTGAGGGTCAATAGCCTCCAGATGAAACATAACTCTCATCTTCCAGATGGGATAATACTCCGTTGTGTAGGCAGAGAGTCTCAGAGGAGAGACATCAGAGTATAGCTACATGTTTGAGTCTTGTTTTCTTCTTTACACTAGACACGGGATCTTACTCAAGGTGTTAACCTTATTGACGAGTAACCTGGCTCTGATACCTCTTGAAAGTATCTAGTGTCAACTAAGTCCACCTATGGGGGGGGGGGAATAGGTCTTGTGGAGTCTTTTGCGGAATTTAAATAACCTGCACAAATAACAAACACAGCACAGAAAAACACACAAGCAAATATAGTGGTTCCCCAATTTGGGTACGTCCACTCTCCCCCTTCGACCTATCTCCCACCAAGGGACGACTCGGTCACTTCACCAAACGGATTGAAATCCAATCCTCACACTACCAAAGGCACCATTCCAACCGAATATGTCACTACTCCTCCACCACGGGTTGCACCCAACCCTTACAACTAGGAATCACTATTCCTTTACAACAAAACAAAAATAGAATGTAAAAGAAATACAAACTACACGTGTGGAGAACCCGATGTCCCTCTTCATTCGTTGAAGCGTTCTTGATGAAGACGAAGAGTCCACGACTGGAGCACTCTCTTGGAGAGGATCTTCCCAAGATCGGCGGCGGCAAGCGATTACGGCGGCGATGCTTTGTAGATCCAAACTTCTTGACAAAGCAAGCAAGGTCTACCAACGATCTCAATCGGATCAGTTGTCTCAATCGATTTGGAATGAAGAGCGATCCTCGTTCAACAAATCAAGAGATAATAGATCTCGAAAGAGATGCGTGAGACGCTAGGCTTACCTCGGTCCTATCGCCGGATGATCAAAGAGGATCTATGTTCTGCGGCGGCGACAACTTGCGAGCGGCGACGGCGACGGAAGGAGTTCCGCGATCGGCTAGGTTACGGTCGGCGGCTTTTCATTTTCCGTGAATCGCTACTGTTGAAGTTCGAAATAAGCGAGTATAAATACTGTAGAACAAACCTAAATGACCGTTCTGGAGCCCACAAGAAGAAGCCATAGTTCCGGTCAAAACAGCTTAACCCGTCATGGTTCGGTCCAGCGAGCAGAGCAAATTTGCCTACGGTAAATTCGGCGAGAATCATTTGTGATTCTTGTCGAAGTCGGCGGGAATCACTTGTGATTCCAGTCGAATTTGACTTGGCAGGATTCCAGTTGAAACTCTTGTCATCCGGAGGGAATCGGCGTGAAAGCAAAGTCATTCCCGACGAATCGACGGTAATGCAATGTCATTCTCGCCGAATCGGAGAGAATCATTCGTCGATTAGCATAAGTCATGAAGGAGGACAGTCAGCCAGATAAAGTCAGCGGGAATCGGCGAGTGATTCTCGACGATTCGGCGAGAATCACTAGTGATTCCCGTCGAATCGGCGAGAATCACTTAGTGATTCCCGTCGATTTTGACTAAGAAGATTTCATCTTTCTTCCTCTGAACTTGGTCTTTGACCCATCTTTTCTCCTCTTCTGCTCTTGATATATCTCGACCCTGTACTTGAAAATAAGTACACTCCAATAGAGAGAGCAAACGTGAGTCAACACACTGATCTGCTCAAAGTGGGATTACGTTGCGCAGACCTGTGTATATTGACCCACTACACCCTGACATTGGTGTATACTTAGCATGGAATAGCTGCAAGCATAACTTAACAGAAGATTGTCAAATACATTGTGAATTCATCTTAGCTTGTACAGGGGCTTCTTTAAATCAGGTATATTGTGGATACAATACCCAACATGGGAGCCTTGCAAAAGACCCCTTAACTTATAAGTTTGTATGTGCATTCATATAAGTTAAGGTTACATACTTATTTACTTACTTGTTTTCTATTTGACCTCTTATGATTATACTACTTACCACATGTCTACTTAATTACTCACTACTATAGAACCGTTAGATGTAATCTATTTTAATTAGTTGTTTATACACCATGAATAATTGTTAGAGTAGTTCCACTGTCATCCGTTTGACTATTCTCCACCATTGTAGCTTCCCTTTCCTCCTCTCCGCTCGGTGCTTAGGAGTCGTGGGGGGGAGGGGGAGGGGATGATAGGGTCACCCTTTGACCCTAGTTGACCAAAGTCAACCTTAGCCCTATGTTGGTCAAACCTATACCTAAAGGCCCAAATGGTCTAAGTGGGACATCACTATTGGCCAACCGATGTTGGGTCATGCCATAGGGTCCATGACCCTCAAGTGGGGTCAGCCCACTAGCCATGTTGACCAAATCAAGCTAAAAAGTCAACTTGGTCAAACATGTGGCCTAAAGAAGAAAATTAGGGCTAAGCCCATTCCCCTTCAGTCAAGCCCACCAAACCTAGCCCATTATATGCCCAAGGTGTCAAAGACCAGCCCTACCCCTCTTGATTTTGAGAGAGAGTGCATGCATGGGAGCATTTTGGAGAATTCACCAAAAAGAGGAGAGAGAAAGTGGATTTAAGAGGAGGAGGCCATTTGGCCTTGGCTCCCTCTGCCCAAAGTATGCTGGCCGGCCACCCAAAAAGAATTTCAGAGGAATTTGGCTGCATGGTGGCCACTTAGCACCATGGGTTAAGCCTCCAAAGTTGAACCCGAGCTCACCTTGGAGTTAACTCCACATATAGCCCACCTCAGCCTAAATCACCCCCACCATTAGCTTCAGAGAGAGCAAAGGAGTGGAATTCGACTACTGGATCGAAGAAATCGGTTGAGAAACTAGGATTTGAGCAGGAAATCGCCGGAGCTGCTCGGCCATGGTAAACCGCCGCCGCAACCGCCGCCAAGGCCTGGAATAGGTCTGTTTCACCTCACCTCTACTCGCACGAGATTTCTAGATCGACTAGGGGAGATATTGGGCTCAATTGAGCCCGATGCCATGTGAGGAAATGCAGAAAATACCGAGTTTTTTTTCTTGCTCGGGATCGCCGGAGGGGCCAATTCCAGCAACCTCACCGTCGGGAAACGCTAGCCCCCACCTAGACGGAGGTGGTGGTGACAATCGCCGGCGGTGGTGGTGACCCAGCTGCCTGAAAATAGCCTGCAAAGGTGGCCCAGGACGGGTTCATCCCAGCCTTCGGCTGGAGGTAGGAGATGAACATATGTCGTCTGTTTAAATCCTATCTGATTTGATGAAGTTAATTAATATGAATAGTATTATTTTGTCACACTTTTATATAGAGTTTTGCATGTTAAAAAAAGGCCTCTTAAAGGCATTTGCAGAATATGAACCCTAAATAAAAATTGTAGGCCTTGCTCTTAACTTTCATTTGCCACCATAAATTTGAGATTTAGAGATGTAGGGCTCCCTGTAGGGCTGTTATACTAGGCCTGGTTCTAGGCAATGACAGAAATTTAAATGCATGCTCAGGACAAACCATATATCCACATGACCTAAAATTTGGTTCAAGTGCTTGTTAGGTTCATACTTAGAACCTGTGAAAATATGAAAATTTTTGGAAGAAATTTTCCTATAGGTTTTGTTATAATACACAAATTTAAATTAATGAAATATTTGGAGTAATATGACTCCAAATTGCCCCAAATTTTTGTGGCAGGTCTTTGGGGACATAATATGTGCATGTTACAATTTTTAGCACATTTGGACAACTGTATTTTGGGTTAACCCACTTGCATGTGTTGGCTATATATAGCTTTGGGGTGCAAATAGCAATTTTTGAAATATTGCATATTCAGTCTATTTCATACATTTAAAAATCATGAAACTTATTCCAGAGGCTCATTATAATAACTTTTACTCCTGCTAGAGATTTTGGGATTTTTGGAAGCAAGAATCCTATTATTTAGAATTTTTGAAAGATAGGCCATTTAAGGATAAAAATTTGAAAATTGGGTTATTCAAGAGTTAAAATTATCAAATCTCGCCTAGAAATTAAGGGAGTCATATGTAATCCCTGGAAAAATTTATGGCCCTGATTAGTTGATTTTATAATGATAGTATGTACTTTTTACCATTTTGCCTTTCTGGGAAATCATTTATTAATGATGAAAATATACATCAGAAAATGTTGGAAAAATTTCAAGTGTTGTATAACTATATGCATAGCCTTGTATAATTATCTCAAAATATTTGGATGCCATAATAATTTTTAAACTACCATAATGGCATTTTGGTAAATTATTAAGAATTGAATTTGGTTGGTCACTACATTTTAAAAGTTGATGAAACTCTGCCATTAGCCTTAAATTAATGATATTTATGCTCTGTAATTTTCCTAGAATTTTGGATAATGTATTCCTTATACTTCATTTGTAAAATGATAATTTTCTGAGTTTTGTATTAATTAAGGAATAAATAGAAATATTCAAAGGAAAATTATGAATTTTGATATACAACAATATTTTGACATGATACAACTCAGGATAAATTCCTTACGTCAGTGGATTATAATTTCAATTACTTTATGTATTAAATGACCTAGGGAATTAATTAAATGATTTAATTAGAGGCTTTAATGACTTAAGAAAATTATGTAAATCAATATGCTCACTTCATTAGTCCATACCATCCTAGGATAAATCATTTGTGGTAGGTGGCCCAAGGAGTTGGAAGCTCCATTTTGGGGTGGTATTAGGTCATGGGTTGCGCATAGTGTAAGTAGGTTATACTATAAGGACAACCGAGGGATAGATTGACGGACGAGAAAGAGATTACATTTGGAGAATAACCTTGGTGGGTAGTGTTGTCTTAGTGATGAGAGTAAAAGTGCAAGCCCTTGGATTGCAACTGGAGTGGAGGCCGACGGAAGACCGTCGCCCTTCTGAGAACATCTTAAGTCATTAGGATCACTCAAGAGTAATAATGAGAGCAAAGTAAGGATAAAGGGGTAGACATCAATAAAAGTAAATATCCTTGCGAAAGGGAACTTTGGGCGTAATCCCATCGTTGTTCCTAGTGCCCCCGAGTGCCCTTCACCGGGTAAACCCTAGGCAGTCCTTGGATTAACCTTAAATCACTAAGTATAATAACCCGTAGACAAGAGTAGTCTAATAGGTTAAGACATTGTGGTTCATTCTCACAAGTGTAGGGTTTGAGGTATATGTTGCAGGCTCACTCGTGAAGGGTTTGAGGGAATCAGGATAAGTTGGTCCTGCGAGCTGAAGGCTCGAGGTTAAATACTTGCATGTGCATAAATATAGTGGCGGGTCATGCAGTACTGGGCTGATCGTCACACCGACGGCAGTACGGTGAACCAGGCGGGTGTCATGGTTTGAGGTGCCAGTGGGTTGTTTAACACTCTGGTCTGGAGGATAACCCCTGATAATGCACACCCGACCAAACAAGACTGACCGGTTGTCAACAAAGTACATATGCAGATTCCTAGAGTGCACCTTGAATGTGTACAAGAGCGTATGAGAGGTGGTCTAGGTTTGGTAGTGTGCATACCTACCTAGAAGTGGAGATGCCCGCTCCGCTGCGGCCGTAGCCACAATGGTGGTACCCGAGAGTGATGCTAGCTCTCAAAAAGTGGGAACTAAAGGTCTGTGATCACAGAGTCATTGTGTGTGAGTTACACTTGCCTTTTACAAAAAGTGCATCATAAACCTTCATCCATATTAGGTCATATGCTTCATAGATCCTTATCATTTAAATTAGTACGGGCTCTTTTATATAATAAGTAATAATTCCTGGAAACTTTAACTTATAAATTTGTATGGGCATTTTTATAAGTTAAGGTACTTTTGTGATGGTAGAGTAGTGGTAGCATAGCTATACTTTTTTGCACTTACTTACTTGTATTGTACATGCCTTTACTTTAGTACTATATACATAGAACTTCTAGTGTAGATTTATTGTTTACACTCATACTTGGTAGCATAGACTCTTGTCACGTGCTTCCTTTTTGATATCCCTTGTTGTCTGCTTCGTCCTCCCGCACGGTGCCTAGGAGTGGCGGGGTGAGGTGCGGAGGAAAAGACTAAGTCTTTTTGACTAATGGTCGGTGACCAAACTATTTTTAGGAGCTCGAGGAGATGGAGAAGCAACACGACAGGCAGTACGAGGCAACAGGGCGTGGGGAGTTGATAACACCTACTACGATTACCGCAGAGCTACCTCAGGTGGGACGAGTTCGAGGATGATAGTTCAGCTTCCATATTTTATTTTGTCAGGAGAGTGATATTCATATACAGGGCATAAGCCCTGTTTACTCTTTATATTTGGAACTCATTATGGACTGATGTACTTTCCTTTTATTATATGATATGTACTGTAGCTTGTGGACGAGTAAATTTTGATACTATTATACTTCTATTTCTCATATTGGCCTACAGGTTATATGATTGTACTAGCCGGCTGTAACATCCCATTTCCAGCTAGACCCCTAGGAGTGGTTTTGTCATAACTTGGTCATGACAAAACCCTAAGAAGCCCAAGAAGACCAAGTGATCTTGGGAATGAAGGTGGAAATCACCATGGTCTACAAATAGTAGAATTTTAAACACTAGTTTAGGATGACTATAGGGCTTCACCATAACTACATGACCCCGCCACAATATCCCTAAACTATTGGAAGGTCCATTAGAGCCCTAAGTGTCCATTGAAATCAACCCAAAGTGGTCAAATTGACCTAAGACCACCATAAGCCTAAATTGGGCAAGGTGCCCTAACTAAGGGAAATGTGCCCCTAATATGACCAACCAACCCTACCTAAGTCTTCCTAGAACTTAAGTGAGGTCAATGGGTCACCAAGGACCCATTGGGGAGAACCCAAGAGGCTAAGTTGACCCAAGTCAACTCTAGCCCCAAAGTGGTCAAAGTGCCCTTACTAAGGGTCTAGTTACCTCCAAGGTGCCAATTAAACCCTACCCAACCATACCTAGACCTTATGGGAGGCAAATGGGTCACCAAGGACCCATTGGCGTTAACCAAAATGGTCAATTTGACTAAGGTCAACTCAATCCTTAAAATAGGTCAAATTGGCCCAAATGGGCTAATTCAAGCTCAAGCCCATTTCCCCCACTTGGGCTAACCCCATCCTAAATATTAATAATGATTTTATGGGCTGCCAATAGGCTACAGAGATGAGCAAATTCGTTCTTAGTAATTAGGAGAGAGAAAATGAGAGTTTCTTGTATTTCTAGAGAGAGAAAGTTGCTTAAAGAGAGCCATTAATGACTTTGGAAGAGCAAGGGGCCTCCTTCCTTCATCCCAAAGGCTTGATTCATCTCCCTTGCTGAATTTGGATAATTGCAATGGGTTTTCTAGGCTATTCAAGGCTGGAAACAATGAACCCAAGCCATGGCCGAAATTCCCCTTTATGGCCATAAATGGCATTAAAGCCATGACCCTCCCTCTCCCCCATTTGGCTTTTTTTAAAAGCTTACCTAGGCCAAGAGCATTCGTTTCCACCATTCCACTGAAGAAAATGAGGGAGTTCACTATAGCATTGTAGATCATAGCAAAGCTCCACCGTAGGACATGGCGCACCACCACCACACTCACCGACATGCTCGGTTTAAGGTCCTCCTCTACTCCTTTCTACATGGGTTAGATCTTTAGATCAAATAGGAAGGAAATCGGGCTACATTGAGCCTGATTGGAGAAGAAAATTTCAGAAATTTTCATGGATTTTCATCCATGTGGGATCGCTGGAAACCGCCACTCCGGCGATCGTGCCGCCGCCCGGCGATAGCCCCCACCTCAACGAAGGTGGTTGCGGTGGTGGCCGACCAGGGAGGTGGCCGGGTGGCCGGGAAATGAGCTTGGAATAAGCTCCAGGTTCAGCCAATCTAAGCCCTTGGATGGAGGAAGAAGATAACAAGGAGCCCCACGATTTGCTTCAAGATCCGTGCTGGATCTGGATTTATTAATTCATA
Source organism: Platanthera zijinensis (assembly GCA_039513925.1). Lineage (NCBI taxonomy): Eukaryota > Viridiplantae > Streptophyta > Magnoliopsida > Asparagales > Orchidaceae > Platanthera > Platanthera zijinensis. The sequence continues at coordinate 48,427,617 of CM077083.1, forward strand.
TTATTTCGATTTTGTCCTGTTTACTGGGTAGTTTTAAATTAAATATTAAAAATATGTAGGCCCCTCTATAGGAAAAGCGACAACATTGAATATGTTGCCCTTGAAGTCTAGTTTAATTCAAAATTGATTTCACTCGATTTGGAGTCCTGGTTAGACCACAACACACATTTTGGAGAGGTCTATCCATAGGGCTCTCCTGAGATTGATTTGGATGCCCACATCAATCCAGACATCCAAATGACTTGAAATTTGGGGTATGGGCTATTATTAGCAATACCTAGGACATATCCAAAAATCAGAATTTTTTGAGAATATAATTCTATAGTTTTTGTAAAAATTTAATAATACATCTTTAAATTATTTAGGTGTCTTAAACACATCAAAATTCCCCCATATTTGGGTGGGCTGTCTTAGAAAGCATATTAGGGCTCTCGTAAAAATTCCATCTCATTTGGAGATGTTTTGATTAGGTTTTTTAGCCAACCTTAGGTTGACCCCTAAAGGGTTAATTAGGTTAAAACACCCCCTTGGTGTTTCAGTGGTCAAATCCCCTCAACAGAGGCTAATATTTTGGCCACTGATTTTATATGACATGTAACACCCTCAAATGGGATTTGGGGTGGTTTGGAGTAGGGTAGCCCTAGAACCCTAGGGTAGGTCACTTAATGGGGATTTTTAGGGTTGAAGGTCATAGGGTCAAATGATCTTGGAATAACTTAAAATTGGTGGAGAGGACCATAGAGTTAGTATAGTCCTCTGGTTAAAATTTTATGGAATTTGGAAGCCTTTAACCCCCTCAAAACCCTATCCCTAGTCTTGGGGCACCAAACTTGTTTTGATTTTTAGGCTAGCAAATGAATTTAAAATCAGATGAAATTTTGGCAGGCTAGTTCTTTGGTAGAGGTGGCCTTAAAATAATTTTGGTAGAATTTTTTGGGTTATTATAAATAGTACTTTATTCACAACCTCAAATGTGCCCTAAGAGTTTATTTTGATGATTATGAAGTTTATGTTCCTTGGAATATTATGAAATTATGGAATAGGTCATTTTATTGCATTATCAATTCACTGGAATTTTCTTGGAATTTTAAACTGGTTATTTCAAGTACTTGCTTCATAAATTCAATATTTGGGATTTTTATTCAAAAATCAAAACAGTGCCCCATTGTGACTTGGAAAGTTATGAAATCTGGTGAGTATGTGTTTCAAGCCATGATAGTCATCCTGTAAATTTCTCCGGATTTTTAGATAATTAAAAATAGTACCTCCTTCACTAAGCTAGGAAAATTAGTATTTTACATTAAAATAAATTCAGAGCCCAAACATTAGAGAAAAATTATGGGACATAGTTTCTGATGGTTTTGAGGTCACCATCAAGCTTCTATAATTTTATTGTGATTTTTCGAAACATATTTATAGTACTTGCTTCATAAAATAGTAAAAGTGGCCTAAGTGGTAAATAAGGAAATATATGCCTAAACACCTCTGAAATTTCTCAAAATTTGAAATTACTGCTTAAATGCCTCATAGGATTTTTACTGATTTAATGATGATTTATTGTTTGCTCATTAGTGAACTTCATGTTCATACTAGGGCATTGGGAGGCTTAGAATAAATAAATTAAATGCCTGATAAATAGGAAAAATTTGGAAATCTTTGACTTAGTTATATTAGGTTATTGTAGACTCCCAGTATTAATTTTAGGGCATTTGGATGAGAAAATTGGAGTACCCCCTAACGGGAGCACCATATGGTTTAGTGTGGTCTGCATATAGTGATAGGACTGGAGTAGGCTAGCTCGGAGGTTAAAGTCACCTAGGAGTAGAGCTACTTAATATAAAGAGGGTCTTGGCTCAAGGGTAGAAATCAATAACAATAAGTGCCTTGATAAGGGAGCTTTGGGATCCACCCCATCATAGCTCCTAGTATCGCTACGAGCCCTTCACCGGGTAGACCTCAGAAAGTCCAAGTTTAACCTTAAATCTTAGGAATAAAATGATCAAGAGTAACCCTAATAATAGTTGCACCTCACACCTACACTTGTACACTTAGGAAGGATTGGAATGGAATTGGTAGAGTAGGTCCGTAGTCTAAGGGCCTACTAGTAATGTCAAATGGTCTGGTTTGTGATTGGGAAGTCCGGGGAGCTGGATGCTCGGGGGCTTGGATAAGTGAGACTTGAGGAGTCTGGAGAGCTGTGGGCTCGGAAGGTTGGGTAAATTAGAATACTTGGTAGTCTAGAGAGCTGGAGGCTCGGTAACATTAGAACCTGTACAAATAAATCTATCATGGTAGCATGTGCATAACAATGGTGAGTCTTCGATATTGGACGACCGTTCACACACGTCGTCCGTACGTTGACTCGGGGAGACTAGCTGGTTTGCTAGGAATAGTACGGAAATGTACGGGAGGGCTAGGCTGGTTAGTGTGATAGCCAGTTTAGGAGTGGGGGTGCCCGACCCACTGTCTTTATTTTTCCACGGCGGGGAATCCACAGAGTGAGGCTAACTCCGAACATTGGGAACTAAAGGTCTGTGCGTATAGAGTCGTGTGGATGTGTTGCACTTGCATGTGCATTCCATAGCATATTTGCATATCTTAGCATAACATTGCATATAACCCCTGACACCTATCGTATAAAATGGTATGGGACGTTTTATACGATAGGCCCTACAAAACGACCCCTTTGTCTATAGGGGTAATCCCTATAAATCAATGGTTATTTTTCTAGATTTCTTTACTTGTTATCTTACCACCTATACTTCACTATTACTTCTGCTGTACTCTCATTTACACATGCTTGGTTAAATTATAATCTTGCCAACATTATTACCGTACATTCCTTAGGATAGTTGTCACCTGCTTGATTCCGCCCTGCTTTTGGTCCTCCTTTTCACTCATTCTGCCCGGTGCCTAGGAGCCACGGGGGAGGGGTGGGGGATGATAGGACTTAGTCTTTTAGACTAACGGTTTTCGGACCATAACATTTTAGGTGTACCATATGGAAGAGACACCGGTTTTGCAGATTCCGACAGAGTTGACCCCACGACCGTGCTACCATTGTCACCAGCCGGGGCATGCACGTGTCAAATGCCCCATGATGGGTGGGATCCCTCCAGCTCAGCAGCAAGGAGGCCAAAGACGTAGATGCAGACGTGTATTGCGAGGCGGCGACTGTATGCCAAAAATGAAAAAGCACCCAGAGATGCAGCACCAGCAGAGTACGGAGTCGGTGGAGATGGGCCAATCTAGCTTGGGTGCTCTCGGTTTAGGGATAGTTAAAGTGACGCTTAGTTTTAATTTTGCTTCCGTGAGTGACTTGTAGTGAGGATTACATGTACTGGGCATAAGCCCACTTTTCCTATTTTACCTTACCATTTACTTTAGACTGTTATATTGTGGACTATATGATGTTGTGATCTCCTCTTTATTGATATTGTGACCTTGGACACTTATGTAACGCCCCAGATTTTTTCGTTAATTATTTTATCCTCTCGGTGACGTCATAATGACGTAAGAGAGTTAGGTTTCCGCGAGTTGACGGCGCATCGCCGTTAGTGCGTTTCGCGTTCGTTAGGTTTGACTGACAAAATTTTTGGACTTGCTCGTCAAATTTCATGGCGGTCTGAGCATTTTTGGAGCCTCAGCGCATTTTCGAAGATTCTTAGTTTTTCTCGTGGCCATCGACTTTAAAAAAAATTAATATCTCAAGGACGACACTTCAGATTTTGATTTTGACTCGTCGTTGGATTCGTAGCACCAACTTTTGCCTTTGGTGCGAATTTCGTTCGAATCGGCCTTCGTTTAGCCCTTCCAAATAATATAAAACTTATATAATTACTATTATTATTATTATTATTATAAAATATATATATGTATATAAGAAATAATAATTTGTTGAATTACTTACCTTCATTAATGGAATGAGAGCCGAACAGTACCCCTCCTCCCCTCTTATAAAATCTAATTATTATTATTATTATTATTATTATTATTATATAATAAACCTTCATCTCCCTTAAGAATAGAACAAGACCGACCCCCCTGTATTCCCTTCCGCCGAGTCAGAGCAGGCGGCGTTGTTTCCCGGGGCTTCCGATCGCCGCCGTCGGAGAACCGGAACTCGAAATCTTTGTCCGATCCTAGATCCAAAAAGCTCTCGCCGAGAGCTACGCGTGCGCGGTAAGTGTTTTCCATTTCATGAACTTTTTAGCGTTAGGGTTTTTTGGCCCTAACCCCATTTGGCCATTTTTCTTGTAGATCTCGTTTTCTCGTGCTTTCGTTAGGACCGATCCACAGCGTGGAGAAATTTGGAGGACGTTTTCGGAAGCGATTGAGGCAAGTGGTGCTCACTTGCATTTTTTTCTTTTCCTTCTTGTTCTCACCTCCGATTGGAGATTTACCTGTGATTATTGTTTGGAAAGTATGCTCATATGTGTTGCTAGTTGTTGTTTTTTTGCTTAAAATATTTGTGTGTGCCTTGTGAGAGTGATTTGCTCGTCGTAGGTAAAATCATCGGAAACCTTATCGCTCTCGGTCGTGTTGTATGTGTATCGAATCTCTTGCTTGTGGTGTATTTCGGATTGTCTTGTCCATTTGACCGAAGAAGTTGTTTGCTCGTTATAGGCTTCGCAATTATTGTGTAACATTTTGTGCATACTGCTTGACTTGGAAATCATCATTGTAAAGGCTTCACCGACCTAGTTGTAACGTTTGATTTATTTTTAATATCGTAAATCTTGTTGGGGCTTAGTTCGTTGAAAGCCTTGTCGCCTTCCGACGGAGTTCTGTGCGTCGGAAACCTTGTTGTCATTTATCATATCGTAGTGGTCGTGACGTTTAGATCATCATGCCGCTTTGACTAAGTTAATCTCTCTGTTAATTTTCTTTCAAATCCATCCATCGCTGCATTTGTGCGTGTGTTGGTTTGATCGTCGTGATGATTTGAGCTAGTGTACCTATGATCCCAATTTTAGTCGTAAGCGTCGTTAGTTGATTCGTTTATGTCGTGGACTTGGAAGAATATTGTGTTTAAGACCTTGGAGTTCTGCCAGGCAAATCTGTATCTGTGTCGATCGTATGCTATGATCTGGTTTTAGTCCTTGTTAACGGTGTCATGTACCCTTAGCCGGGTCGTTTCAAGAGAGAGAGTTTTTTTTTGTTTTTTGTCGGCCTGTTCGTTTAGAGTTCTTCTTGGTTTGATGCATTTATATGTATATATATAATAAAATATCTGATATTTTTTGGACTGTTGGTTGGCAGTTGATAAAGAACCGTCACCTCAGTGCATTGTTTTAATGGTATATTTTATGGACTGTTAGGTGGTAGTAGAAATAGGACCGCCACCTCAGTGCCTTGTTGTTGTGGGTCATACACTCATGCTTTGCCCGTTGTTTTGATGCCATGTGGAGCTGATCAGTCTCTCTTAAATCATGAATTGATATGTAAAAGATGAAAGATATATATATATATATTTATATATAAACATATGCATATATTTCTCTCCAAGTTGTGGGATTGCTTACCTTGTGCAACATAGTTAGTTCCTCTATGCCTTTTTTTGTGTTTTATTGGTTATACTGACTATTTGGTGATAGCTTGTTCGTACAGTTACTTGCTACTCGGGGTTTGTTGTTCCTCTTTGGATTTCATAGCACTACTTATAACTTGCTTCTGAGGTGTTCTTCTTTTGAATGCCTCAGGTCCAGAGCAATAGCAGGTTTAGCTGTCAGAGTTGTCCTTCTGGTGCTGCGAGCTGCTGCAGCTATTTGTTTCCACCTCGGAGTGTTGAGGTAGTTATTTTGTTAGACATGATAGTTTCTTTATGGGTTCGTGTCAGCTGTTGATGCCCATAGTCTTAGATTTTCTGTGTTAGATTACTTGTTAGTACTACTGTTGTTACTTACTGTTAGTTTTATACTTTCTCCCTAGGAATGTTTTATGTTAGGATGCATGTTAGGTATTTTAAATATAAAATAAAACTGCATTTTCACATTGTTCCATAACATTCTTTCAAACGGTTAAACTACTATTTTAAGGGCTATAAAACTGTTTTCTTACTTATAGTAAATCAAGAAGTCACATGTTCATTGTATTTTATGCTGAATTTTTATTCTCATATAGGATGACAAATGAATCAAACTAGTGTTTTCCGCTATGTAAAACTATACTTTCTAACCCGTGGACTAGTTGATCCACTAGATTGAGGGACACAGTCAGCATACCTAATAATAAAACAATGTTTTAAAACATAACTCATAGTCTTTTTATAAAAATAAGTGATAGGACAGGGTTGCCTGAACGTTTGCAGTTGTCCCCTGCACGGCGTGGCATCACGATCACGTATTTTTTCTCACTCTGATAGTATTTTAATACTTAGAAAATGCGGGTTGTGACAGTTGGTATCAGAGGGAGGTTTTGCAAGAGGGTTAGTTGGTTTGGCAAGACTGTCGAACAACTTTCCCTTAAGCAAAACCTCCAGCATATTGTTTCATTTCATTGCATACACACACCGATTTGTCATCAGTAGATCTTGATGGAAGCATGAACACTACACTCATAGCATGATAAGAAGTATACATGGCATATTATGTAGTATGGGATGCATAATATGTGTTTGTATATGGATCCACCATAGGTGGCAACATGTGACGGTTATGTAGTATGGGATGCATAACCACCATTACATGGATGCCCATTAGCATGTTTTCTTTTTTTTGTTACATGCAATATTATGTAGTATGGGATGCATAACATTGTATGTGTACGCTGCTCATAACATGCACTAATGCCTTTTTAGAATGCATAGCACTACATACATGACATATCATCGCATAAGCACACATGCCAAGTTAAAGATCTGCATGATGACATATGTACACTCATGATTTGAAAGAAAATTTAAACATTCATGCATACATATTATAGGCACAAATTAGAAGCATAGCATCATTTCATGATTTCCCAGAGCAAGGTAACAGCAAGAGCAAGTATCTGTACATTTTCGATCTGATTTGAGTCTCATTGTTTCTGATCTGAACTGGGTTAGGATATTCGAGTTTGCTAGCTTATGTTTCTTAAGCTAGGTCCTTGATTAGTTGTTTGTTCGTATCGGTAGAAAATGACCCTAAACCGTTTTGCTAAGGGAATATATTTCCAGTTTGTTTGTGAGTCTTCGAGTAATTCGTATCGAAGCAATGTTAGGTGATCTGTGTCAGAACTGTAAGACTCTGTCAAGGTAGTTGGTCGTAATGCTTGCACAGTTGCCGGAATTACTTGGTACCACCTTGAGGCAGTACCCTGGTATGTTTTTCTTTGCCTGTGTTGATTGGGTACGAAAGTGAGATCGGTCAATCAACTAGATTACTCTTGAGTCGATAGTTGTTGTAGAGTGTCAAGTCTAAAACTTCTGGGGTAATCTCAAGTTAGACCCTAATCTAGTTGATAGCTTCCTTAATATCTCGATTTCTGTCCGACTAAGTTTTGGGTGTGAATTATAGGAAGGTAAAGGTAAGTAACCGATGAGCATGCGTTCTTTGATTTTGGTGATATCAACTTGTGCGTGGTTAGAATTCTTATAGCTTATTATCACTTGACTCCCGATCGAGTTAGTGATTCGTTTCACGCTAAAATTCCCTCTAGTGACTTGGAGGTGTCGAATCAGGATATTCAGAGTTGACCCATTTCTTAGACTGGATTTCTAGGGTATGTCGATTTATAGTGCTAGATTTGGAAGACCTCAATATGATTTCGGACATGGATTGGAGGTCTAGTTTTGACGATGTAGACCGATGCTAGGATACGTATCTGGACTTGATGATGAATATTGACCAACCCTGGAGTGTGTTTGGATTCGAATATAAGGATTCTCCGGCTTTTTTTGCGGTGCGTTCTCGTAAATTCTTAGAGTCCGGCTGCAAGCCTTTTCTCATTTCATTTTATGTTCTGGAAACTGCTCTTTTTGTGCTGCGTGTTCCGTGGCATGAGTGTTCCCAGATGTTTCCCGGCTAGTTTTCCCGGTCTCCTTTCTAAGAGAGAGGTGGTGTTTGTTTTTTATCTCGAGCCAGATATTTGTATCTTCGTGAGAGCACCTTACCGCCTGACCCCACATGAGCTAGAAAAGTTTCATACCTAGCTTAATGAGTTTCAATTTTGTGGCTTCTATAGGCCAAGTTTCTTTCTCTAGAATGTCCCAGTTCTATTTGCAAACCAATGGAGGATGTCTTTAGAAGATTAAAAATGAATTATAAAGAGTTGAATGAGGTGAATATAGAGATAAATGTTCACCATTGCGGATAGATGATTTGTTAAATAAGTTTCAAGATAGTTCCATATTCTCGAGGTTTGTTCTCAATCTATAATGTGTTGTGTTAAGGATATATGTGTTGAATGTTCCACGGACTACCTGTTTGTTCCCGTTATAGGCTGTATTTTGAGGTTTTAGATATGTCCTTTGATTTTAATGAATGCATCCTCTTCCTTCTTGGATTTGATGAATATGGTGTTAAGAGAATTTTCGGACCACCTCGTGGCTGTTTTTTTTATGTTTGGATATGGTCTAAGAGCGCAGGAGAGCATGTTGAGTATTTGGAGATTTGTGAGGTCTAGGTTAAGAAAACATAACTATGTTGGCCAGAATAGGCAATTGAAATATTAGCTGTCGTGGTCCTCCTTTTTGGGTCACAATATTAAGAAGGATGAATTATCGACGAACTTAGTAAAGATCGCTGAAGTGATTGATTTGGAAGAGAATTATTATACATAAGGGAATAAGGAATTTTAATAGGATGGACAGGACGATATACAAGCATGTGAAGTGAATTATGTTATGGTTGGCATTCCTGATTAGGTTTATGTAGAAGAATTTGATATTTATTTGAGGATGAGGTGTACGTTTAGCCTAGGTATGTCATGATACAAAGAGAAATGAGGTCGCATACAAGTTAAGCTAATTAAGGATATATGAAGAGAATTATCATGCGTATAAATTTGAAAGTTACAATGATGATTATACCTCAATGTTTTGGAGACTATTTGGTTTGGTGTGTTTTGTACGATTTTTGCGAATCATAAGAGCTTGGAGTATATCTTCACTCAAAGAAAATTCAATTTGCGTGCCATAGAGACTGGATAAAAATTTTTGCGAACTTTTACATTGACGTTCGTTATCTCTTAGATTTCACTAGGATGTATAGAGAATTAAAATAAATTATTTGATATTATGAGTTGAATTTATTGTTCGTTAAGGTTTCCCAGAAAGCATATATTCGATGTGAGCTATCGTAAATAGATGGATAAAAGGTGCCCATATTGTTTAATTCTGATTGATTGGTTACTCAGTGAAGAATATAATAGTACCGTATTAGGATGAGGTTGTGAGATTCCATAATAAGCCTTGGAGTTTTGTGTCGAGGCGAATCTTATAATTTATGTCACGTTCGAACCGAGTTGCAAGAAGTGTGGGGTTTTGATCTTTGGTGTTTGTCCGTTTATCTACAGATCGATGGTATGTCAAATGGAAAGTTGTTCAGGCTTGAAGGGAAGGAGTTTTTCTGTAGTGGCATCTTGGGTGCGCCCGATTGTGTTGGCCCATGGCATTGCATATTAGTGCATCAATGTGCCTGCTTGTAGACTGGAATTGTCTGTTTCTTTCTCTGGTGTTCAAGACATGTTTCTTGTGAGCCAGTTGCGAAAGTGTGTTCGTAGTGATCGGCATGTACTTGAATCAGTGCCCCAGTTGCTGCATAATCTCTCTTATGTCGAAGGGCCTGTCTGTATTCTGGAGATGCAAGATCGAGTGCTAAGAAGGAAGACAATTCCGATGGTTTAGGTTCTCTGGCGCAATCAGGATGCTAGAAGTGAAATTTGGGAATTGGAATCTGCAATGAGAGAATTTCATCTCAGCTATTCTCCAAATCCTTTCTGGTTAGTATTCCTATCTAGCGAAATTTTATCTCATCTCTTCCTCTGTTCTCGTGATTCGTGTTGCGTTTCAAGTTTCGGGACGAAACTTCCTTTTTGGAGGGGTGACTATAACGCCCCAGATTTTTCTGTTAATTATTTTATCCTCTCGGTGACGTCATAATGACGTAAGGGCGTTACGTTTCCGCGAGTTGACAGCGCGTCGTCGTTAGTGCGTTTCGCGTTCGTTAGGTTTGACCAACCAAATTTTTGGATTTGCATCGAAAGTAAAAATATTTACGTTAGGAAATTAAATTGATTTATTTTTGACTTGCTCGTCAAATTTCGTCACGATCTGAGCATTTTTGGAGCCTCAGCCCATTTTCAAAGATTCTTAGTTTTTCTCGTTGCCATCGACTTTAAAAAAAATTAATATCTCGAGGACGACACTTCGGATTTTGATTTTGACTTCGTCGTTGGATTCGTAGCACCAACTTTTGCCTTAGGTGCGAATTTCGTTCGAATCGGCTTTCGTTTAGCCCTTCCAAATAATATAAAACTTATATAATTACTATTATTATTATTATAAAATATATATATGTATATAAGAAATAATAATTTGTTTAATTACTTACCTTCATTCATGGAATGAGAGCCGAACAGTACCCCTCCTCCCCTCTTATAAAATCTAGTTATTATTATTATTATTATTATTATTATTATTATATAATAAACCTTCATCTCCCTTAAGAATAGAATAGAACCTACCCCCCTGTATTCCCTTCCGCCGAGTCAGAGCAGACGTCGTTGTTTCCCGGGGCTTCCGATCGCCGCCGTCGGAGAACCAAAACTCGAAATATTTGTCTGAGCCTAGATCCGAAAAGCTCTCGCCGAGAGCTACGCGTGCGCGGTAAGTGTTTTCCATTTCGTGAACTTTTTAGCGTTAGGGTTTTTCGGCTCTAACCCCATTTGGCAATTTTTCTTGTAGATCTCGTTTTCCCGTGTTTTCGTTAGGACCGATCCATAGCGTGGAGAAATTTGAAGGACGTTTTCGGACGCGATTGAGGCAAGTAGTGCTCACCTGCATTTTTTTCTTTTCCTTCTTGTTCTCACCTCCAATTGGAGATTTACCTGTGATTATTGTTTGGAAAGTATGCTCGTATGCGTTGCTAGTTGTTTTTTTTTGCCTAAAAGATTTGTGTGTGCCACCTTGTGAAAGTGATTTGCTCGTCGTAGGTAAAATTGTCGGAAACCTTGTCGCTCTCGGTCGTGTTTTATGTGTGTCAAATCTCTTGCTTGTGGTGTTGTTCGGATTGTCTTGTCCATTTGACCGAAGAAGTTGTTTGCTCGTTGTAGGCTTCGCAATTATTGTGTAACATTTCGTGCATACTGCATGACTTTGAAATCATCATTGTAAAGGCCCCACCGACCTAGTTGTATCGTTTGATTTATTTTTAATATCGTTAATCTTGTTGGGGCTTAGTTCGTCGAAAGCCTTATCGCCTTCCGACGGATTTCTGTGCGTCGGAAACCTTGTTGTCTTCTATCGTATCGTAGTGGTCGCGACGTTTAGATCATCATGCCGCTATGACTAAGTTAATCTCTCTGTTTGACTGTAAGTGTCGTTTTGACTATATTTACCACTTTGTTTGTGTAAGTGTCATTTGTATTGTTGGAATGTAGTTTGTCGGAAGCCTCGCCGCTTTCCGTATTAATTTTTGTCGATAAAACCCCCGTTTACATCCATCGCTGCATTTGCGTGTGTGTTGGTTTGATCGTCATGACGATTTGAGCTAGTGTCCCCTTATGATCCCAGTTTTAGTCGTAAGCATCGTTAGTTGATTCGTTTATGTCGTGGACTTGGAAGAATATTGTGGTTAAGACCTTGGAGTTCTGCCAAGCAAATCTGTATCTGTGTCGATCGTATGCTACGATCTGGTTTTAGTCCTTGTTAATGGTGTCATGTACCCTTAGCCGGGTCGTTGCAAGAGAGAGAGCTTTTTTTTGTTTTTTGTTGGCCTGTTCGTTTAGAGTTCTTCTTGGTTTGATGCATTTATATGTATATATATAATAAAATATCTGATATTTGTTGGACTGTTGGTTGGCAGTGGATAAAAGTCCGCCACCTCAGTGCCTTGTTTTAATGGTATATTTTATCGAATGTTAGTTTGCAGTTGATATAGGACCGCCACCTCAGTGCCTTGTTGTTGTGGGTCATATACCCAGGCTTTGCCCGGTGTTTTGATGCCATGTGGAGCTGATCAGTCTCTCTTAAATCATGAATTGATATGTAAAAGATGAAAGATATATATATATATATATACATATGCATATATTTCTCTCCCAGTTGTGGGATTTCTTACCTTGTGCAGCATATTTAGTTCCTCTATGCCTTTTTTGTGTTTTATTGGTTATACTGACTATTTGGTGATAGCTTGTTCGTACAGTTACTTGCTACTCGAGATTCGTTGTTCCTCTTTGGTTTTCATAGCACTACTTGTAACTTGCTTCTGAGGTGTTCTTCTTTTGAATGCCTCACGTCCAGAGCAATAACAAGTTTAGCTGTCAGAGTTGTGCTTCTTGTGCTGCGAGTTGCTGCAGCTGTTTGTTTCCACCTCAGAGTGTTGAGGTAGCTTTTTTTTTAGACATGACAGTTTCTCTGTGGGTTCGTGTCAGCTGTTGACGCCCATAGTCTTAGATTTTCTGTGTTAGATTACTTGCTAGTAGTACTGCTGTTACTTACTGTTAGTTTTATACTTTCTCCCTGGGAATGTTTTATGTTAGGATGTTTGTTATGCATTTTAAATATAAAATAAAACTGCATTTTCACATTGTTCCATAACATTCTTTCAAATGGTTAAACTACTATTTTAAGGGCTATAAAACTGTTTTCTTACTTATATTAAATCTAGAAGCCACATGTTTATTGTAATTTATGCTGAATTTTTATTGTCATATAGGATGACAAATGAATCAAACTAGTGTTTTCCGCTGTGTAAACCTATACTTTCTAACCCGTGGACTAGTTGATCCACTAGACTGAGGGACACGGTCAGCACACCTAATAATAAAACAATGTTTTAAAACATAACTCATAGTCTTTTTATAAAAATTAGTGATAGGACAGGGTTGTCTGAACGTCTGCAGTTGTCCCCTGCACGACATGGCATCACGATCACGTATTTTCTCACACTCTGATAGTATTTTAATACTGAGACAATGTGGGTTGTGACAACTTATGTCCCTTCTTACTACTTCCTCAGTCGATGGTGATTGTGATGTCCGGCAGAGTCGGCGTTTTGTGGTGTCGACCATCCCGGAGGATGGTGTCAACACAAAATGACGGTCCTGGGCCTAAGACCCCGGTGGTTGTTGCAAAAAAAATGTGGTCTTACACTGGCATAATCAGCGTGTTGCGGAGTCAACTAACCCGTGCATTAGTGCCACCGTAATACGGCGGTTCGGGGCATAAGACCGGGTGCCTCCTTGGAAAGGGGAGGGGGGTCTTACAATTAGATGATCGGAGGATTAGATAAATGAGGTAGCAGCAATTCAGGGGAAGCAGATGCTAGAAGCAGTGATGTTCCATTCTACAAGAAGGGAAGTGTGGTAACTATAGATCACTTCTTAATTATATAGTTTCCTTTTATTATGCTTATTGCTGCATAGTTTGTGTATGTCATTGACTCCCTTGCTTAAGAGTTTTGACTTCCTTAAATAGATAAGATTGTTTGGTTCATTGCCCACAATGTCCTGGATTTGAGGAAGTCAATCTTATCAATGATATACACATATCAGAAGATGACTGTGATGGGACAGGTAGCCTAAATGGCTAAGTCAGGTAAACACTTACCTAAGGTGTGTGATGACAGAAATCTTTCTAAGTCCACAGGCATTGAGTGAAGTTAAATCACTCAATGCCAGATGACTTATAGCGCTGAGTGGAGCCTATACAATCAAAGCCTAATTAGTGGTAAGCTGAGAATATGACCAAGTCCATAGGCATTGAGTGAAGTCAACTCACTCAATGCCATACAACAAAATACTGTGAGATAGGCTAAAGTAGAAATAGCCTAAGTTAGAATGAGCTGAAATGTTGCTCAGTCCTCATGAATTGTGTGAAGTCAACTCACTCAACACCATGCTACTAAAGAGTAATATGGCGAAGTGTTTTTGCGTTGAGTGATGAAGACAGACTCTGTAACATCCCTCAAACAGCTAGACCCCTAGGAGTAGTTTTGTCATGACTAGGTCATGACAAAACCCTAGAAAGCCCAAGAATGCCAAGTGAACCTAGGAATGTAGGTGAGACCAATATGGTCTGGAAACAACAAATTTCTGAATTCTAGTTTAAGATGACCATGGGGCTCCACTAAGACTTCTAAACCCCACCATGGTCACATCAACCCATTGTAAGGACCATTTGAACCCAAGGGGTCCATTGGATAAGCCATGTTGACTTAGACTCACTCTAGACCTAAATTGGGCAATATGCTCGAACTAAGGGTAGTGTTCCCTAGTAAAGCCCAAATAACTCTACCAAGGGCTTCCTATACCTAAAATGGGGTCAATGGGTCACTAAGGACCCATGGAGGGCTGTCAAATTAGTTAAGTTGACCCAAGTCAACTATAACCCTAAATGGGTCAACCTGATCTACATAGGGTTAACTGACCTTCCCTTAACCAAGTGGACCCCACATATACCTTCCTAACCTTAGTGAGAGGCAAATGAGTCACCAAGGACCCATTGGGGTCAACCAAAAAGGCTAAGTTGACCAAAGTCAACTCCAGCCCTAAAGTGGTCAAAGTGTCCTGTTTAAGGGTCAAGTGACCTCCAAGGGCCAAGCAAACCCCACCTAGACCTTAGGGGAGGCCAATGGGTCACCAAGGACCCATTAGGAGCAACCTCAAAGACCAAATTGACCAAGGTCAATTCTAGTCAAGGTTTAGGTCATGCTAGTCCAAATGGGCTAACTCAAGCTCAAGCCCAACTCACTTGGGCTAACCTTGTTTTGGTGAATGAAATAGACATGTGGGCTGCCATTGGGTTAGGTAGGAGCCAAATTTCAGCTTGGTGTGTAGGAGAGAGAAAAATCCACTTATGTAAGAGAGAGAAAGTGAAAGGAAGTAATGGAGGAAGACTTTGGACTCCTCCTTCCCTTCCCCAACCTCCCATTCATTGCTCTAGGACAAGGAAGACAGCCCCAATTCAACAACCTAGTTTTTGACTGGTTTGAACCAAGTTTCACCACCTACCTACCATGGCCGCGAACCTTGACTAATGCCAATAATGGTAATGAAGCCTACAACCACCTAACACCCCAATTCTCCCCCTTAAAAGCTTCACTGGACTCCAAGGATTGATTCCCACACCTTTCCAAAAGGAGCCAAGGGTGCTCACTGTACTGTTGTAGAAACCCGACCACCACCACTATTCCAATCCGGCGATCGGCAAGGCTACAGCCACCCACACAAGTCCTCCTCCACTCCTTTTTCCATGGGTAGTTTGTAGGAATCATTAGGGCCAAGGTTCAGGCTCAGTTGAGCCCGATCCAAGTTCAAAATTTCATGGTTTTTCCGTGATTTTTAACTTCTCGGGTTCGCCGGAATAGTGCTTTAAGGCGGCTGTGCCGCCGCCTGGAGGTAGCCACCACTTCCACGAAGGTGGCGGTGGCCGGCCGAGGAGTTGGCCGGATTGCCGGCGGCAGTGTCTTGAAGAGGCTCCATGACAGTTGAATCGGGACCGTCGGCTGGAGCTTGACGATGACGGGATGCCGTCAAATAGCGGGCCAAGATTTGTGCTAGCATAATATTAAACTATAGGATATGTGTATGATTATTTCATTTTTGTCACACTTATTGTATTTAATGTTTTTTAATTTTTAAAAATACTTAGAGGGGAATTCAGAGGATATAGTCAACATAGAAATTATAGCTTGATGAGTCTAGTTAACTGCAAAATTGGTTAGAACCAATTTGAGTGCCTGGTTAGACAAGGCCACTAATTTTGGTGGGGACAATACATATGGTTGGGCCGAAATTAAAATGGGTTCCCACATCTCATCTCTGGTCCAAATGACCTGAAATTTTGGCAGGGTGTCACCCTAGTCCATATCTATACCATGCCCAGAAATGGGAATTTTTGGAAATAATTTTTCTATAATTTTGTAAATAATTTAATGTATCTAGCGTAAAATAATTTAGGGGTCCAATGAACTCCAAACTCATCCAAATTTCGGTGGGTGGTGCATGGGGTCATTATTAAGCTCTGGTTAAAATTTCATTACATTTGGAGGTGGTTTGAACTGAAATCATGCAAACCCTAGCCTTGCCTTAAAAAGGGTACTTTGGTCCAAAAGGGGACCTAGGGCTTTGTGTGGCCAAATCACCTCAACAGAGGTTGAAATTGGGGCCTCTGACTTGGAATGGCTTTTAACACCTTCCCATGGAAGATTGGATGGATTTTAATAGATTTGGCCTAAGATCTAAGTCCAAACCCTAAGGAAGGGCTTTTGTACCTTGTGAAGGGCATAAGGTCAAAAGACCTTGTATGAGCCTGAAAACTTGTAGGGAGGGTGCTTGTGTAGCTAAAACCCTCTTGTAAAAATATTAGGAGATTTGGGGAAGGGTAGGCCCCACAAAACCCTAACCCTAGTTTGAGGCACACACATTGTAGTGCTAGAATAGGTTAGTAAAACTCCTTGAACTATGATGAAAATTTGGTAGAGTGGTCATAAGGATATGTTAAACCTCTAGTAATTTAATTGGGAATTTTGGAACAATAATCTTAGCACTTCCATTGTAACTCATGGGATTGCTCTAATTAATCATTTGATCATTGATGCGTGGAAAATACGGCAAACGCACCGGTCGCACAAGTAATAAAGTTTGGGAATAAATCCACGAGTGTCGGTCTCTTGAGGAACACAGTAAGGGATGAGTTAATGTCGAGGAGGACTTGAGATTGAAGTCCCCGGGTCGGAAGTAACGAAGGGGGTTTTGTTGGTTGCGGAAACAGAAAATAAAATCTACAAGCTACTCCTATGCAACGCCGCTATGCGATGCTTCGCCAGGCGGGATGGAAACTACACGGGCCGCTATGCACCGAATCGCTTGGCGGATGGACGAGTAGGCTAGCGGATGAGGTGGTTAGAATGGCGGAATGAGGGTCGTGAGCACCTCTTCGCAACGCACGCCACTAGCAATTGCTAGTGCGGCAAGGGTGGATGGTGGAGGATGGAATATGGCGCACCTCATGCAATAATAACAAAATCACAATAACTCACATAGACATGAATAAGTGAAAATGCTAATCAATAAAAATACTTCATCAATACATGGAAAATAACTAAGCTAACAACAACAAGAGGAAGAGGTGTGCGAATCGACCGAATCCGAAGCCTTATTGAGGGTTCACGGTTGGAATCCCGGGTTGTCAATCCGAGTCCAAGCTCGGTCGTCAACTGCGTCCGGGGTAGAGGAGGCTGTACTCACTCCCAATGGACCCGTCTTCTTCGTTGAAATGACCCGGAAGATTGCGGCTCCAGCCCCTCCTAGCTTGATGGAGAAAGCTCGGTCAAAACTCCGCTTGAAGCTTGGGGATGAAGGAGGAGGCCGAGGGGATGCTCCGGCTTTGATTTGGCGTTGAAGGCTTGCCCGGAGCAACTCCCTTTGGTGGAGGATGATGGAGGACGATGGAAACCCTCCTTGGAGACGAAAATGGTGGAAAAACGGCGGACTTTGGCAATCTCCCGAAATTAGGGTGGAACCTGCGTATTTATAGAAAGCAGAATAAACAGCGCGCACGATCACAGGTGCACGACTAGTGGTCGTGCGCGATATGGTCCGTGATCGTGCGATATGGAGGCAGAAAAGTGGAAAAAGATGTCATGACTGCGCACAACCGGCAGCGCACGAGCAGTGATCGTGCGCGGTATAGCTGGTGATCGTGCGATATGGCAGGGGCAGAACTTTCATAAAAGAGGGTAGACTACGCACGACCAATGATCGTGCGCCAAAGAGGTCGATGGTCGTGCGTGGGTAAAAACGCACGACCATTGGCTCCTTTGTCAAAAATGGTGAAAGCCCTATCCCGGACGCCCACACGATCCCAGAACTTGCAGGAAAACTGGACGGGATGTCGACATGGCAGTCACAGACATAAATATAATGCACAGCAAAAAGGGAAATACACACACACACACAGAAATAGGCTAAAAGGGGTGCACAAGACATGGAAAACCGTAGCGAACCAAAAGGAGTGCAAATGACGCTAAACGGTGTGCAAAGACAAGAAAATAAGCCTAGATGAGTCCAGAATTAAGTATAAAATATGGACTCATCACTCCCCCAGACTTAACCGTTTGCGCGTCCCGAGCAAACAAAACCTAAGCAGACGGGGAAAATGAACTAGCTAACAAAGAAATTGTAAAACGGAGTACCATGCGAAGTCGCATGCTCGCGTGCATAAAAATAAAGTAGAGGAAATTTTTAAGTATACAAAATATTTTATATTTTTCACAATGCGTATCAAAAATTTATTATTACTCAAAAGTGGAATCACGGTGAATCATCCGGTCCTACGCAGGGAGAAAGTAGACAGGCCACTAAGGTGAGCATTGCCGAAGACCGGGGCTCAAGATTACCTCCAAAGGAATCCACCAATGTCGGAAACCATAAGCTTGCCCGTTCGCACTCTCTCCACGGCATTAGTTAGACTCAAGCGTAAATCTGTAGGACTTTAGGATAATCACGGGGCTTGGGTTACGGTGAGGTAAACAATAATAAAAAGAAAGGCTATGCACCTAACCCAAATGAGCTAGCCTAAAAGATATCCTCTGCTAATCCAAAATATAAACAAGTACACCACACCCCCAGACTTCATTTTCATAACATGGGTGTGTGCAATGCCTACGCCAAATCAAAATCATCTCCAAAAAGATTTTCAATTAAACTTTTTCTTTCATTTTTTTTCTTTTCTTTTCACAAACATTTCATCCATTTTTTTTCTTTTTATTATCAAACTCTCAGCAAATAAAAACTTGGGCGCACTTCCACATTTTCACGAATAAAAATACCACATCACAACCCAACATGAAAATATAAAACACTAAGCTCGACTTGGGTGTGTGACTAGGATCGGCTATGAGGCTTTGGCGAATATAGTGGAGCTGAATCAAAAGGAAGGGTAGGCACAAAGGGGCTAGCAAGGGCGATGTTAGGAATGGGTACAAAGCTCAACCGGGCCAAAAGGTGGCCTACATCACTCTCACGCTAGACTAACCGTGTACCAATGCTTCAAGAATAGCTTGGGGCAAGTTCTTAGCAACCGAGAAAGATAATCCTTCCTCCCGACTCAAGCAATACGAGTCTAGTGGCGGCTACACACATTCCTACGCTACCGTTTGATTCACACCGGATTCACCAACTTTTGAGTAAAATAAGAAATATGTACGCAAATAGAAAAATATAGAACTATAAGCATACGAAAAAATTAAATCTACACAAATTTCTATACAAAACGAGGGCAGTTGACTAGAAACACAGCAAGGCCAATATTTTACTCTGTCGCATAATCCTAAACTAGCACAGAAATTTTCCAAAATCTGACAAAGACACGAGTTTAACTCGCAACACGCAAAAAGTTAAGCACGCGCTCATGTGGGTGCAGTGGTGTGCAAGAAATGAACTAAACAAAATAATAACTATAAAAGCTTCTAGTATGCGCTTGCAATTTTCACGTGCAAAAGGCAACAACTAGTAGCTCTCCCCCAGACTTAAACTAAGCAGCATAGCATACGATATAGAAATTTAAATCAAAAAAGAGCTAAGGGAAGAGGTTACCTAATGCTCAGCTAGTGAGCATACCAGAAGACGCATGAAAAGTAGAAGCAGGCCCGCCAAACGAAGAATCACAACCCCGCCAATGCGTAGTTTCCATGAATACCTGCAGGGGTGAGCTCCGCAAAAACAAAACAAAAGAAAAACAAAATACATATAAATTCTAAACTAAGCTAGACATAAAAAGTAAAATGCAGAAATTTAAGATATCTACTGGGGTTACTGTCATCCCAGCACGACTTATTCGAAGCAGAAAAGCCTTAGCTAATGGGCCTATTGATGTAGCGCCGTCCTATGATCCTACATGTACGGCGCCGCACTACTCTCGCCACGAAAAACAACCTCGTTCTACACGCCAACGAAACGCAGCACTACAATTAATTTATTTATCTTACGCGCCAACGTTCGGAGAGCCAATCCGAAAGAGATCAAACCACGACTAGAGGTCAAGATCCGGTCAAGCTAAAAGGACTAATATTCGCGTCCGTGCGAGCGAAGTTGTACCAAAGAAAGATCCACCAAGAAAAATCCGATTTCGCAAACGGTTGATCTTTCCCCAACAAGAAAAAAAATGAGGATCGCCAATCCTTTCGAGAGTACTAAAAAACCAAAACGAAAAAGATCCACAAATCTTCAAGAAAACGCCGCGAAATTTTATTCGTTTCAAAAATCACGCTAGTTCGTCCACCACACAAAACAATCCAAAGAAAGGGATCCCTTGAGTAGAAATTTCGTTACCCCACTCGGAATAGTAGATCCGGGTTTTTGGTTCCACTAGAAAATGATCGTTCTCCTTTGAACTCCGCGGAGATGCTCCAAGGATGAAGAAACTCGGCCGTCTTCCCCGCTTTAGCACCGTGAAGCTTCCCCAAGATCTTTAGTATTTGTACTCCGCTAATCTCTTCCAATAGGTGGCCGACTATGGAGAAGGATGGAGAGAAAATAGAAGAGGGTGGTTGTGTAGGGGCGGTTTTAAGGAGAAGAGAAGGAGGAGGGAGAGAGGGAGGAGGCCGAACCTAGGAGAGGAAATGCCCAAGGGGGGCGGCGGCAAGGAAGGGAGAAGAGGGGAAATTAGGTTAGGGAAATCTTGTTTCTCAAGCAAAATAAAATCTGATTTTTAATAAGAGTTTTGGCCTTATATAGGCCTTACAACATAAGTGCTAAAAGCAGACCAAACAATAGTGCTAGATGCACACCAAAAGTTCAAAAAAATAGTAGACTACAACTCATTATAAAAATGCAAGCCATAACTTTAATAAAGCATATAAATATTAATTCTTGTGGCGTGGACGTAGATTGTAGCGGCCACGACGCCGCAAGTCTTTAGTCGGTGTGCCAACATCATCATCATCCGCCGCAACTCCATGATCAACCAAAGCGCCATGTACGTCATCTTCATCATCAAGGTGGTCGTCATGGTGGCGGTCGCCATCACCTATGAAATAAAAAATGAACAGGCAACTGTCCTAATATCCATGTCGATAACGGGTACCGATACGGCGATAGCACAGTTACCCCTCTGCCTAAATAATCATACCTGCTCCTCACAGGCAGAGGGAATAGGAAGTAAGATGAGGAGGCCTGGTCCTCACTCATCCCACCACAAAAAATATCCTTGCCTAGCAAGGTATCGTCCACCACAGGTTCGTAGGAAGCGACGGCAGCGGCAAAAATGCCAGGCGCATCGACAACTTCACATACCCGTGGAGATTCCACCTGCACAGGCTCAGATAAAGAAGGGGGATCAAGTAATAAAAGAGATGAAGAACATAAGGAAATAATCGGGGGAGTGGTCCCGGTCTCACTCCCAGCAGGATCCAAGCAATGATCATCGTCAGTGTCATATGAGTCGTATTGGGGAGAATCCGAGAACTCGAAGTCCGCGGTGGAAAGGTGGACCGCCTCATCAGATAGGGGGGGTGCAAACCTCCGCATCCGAAAGGTAATACTCCTCGTCCCACCGGGGTGAGTCATAGTGGTCCGAAGATCCACATTCTCCATCGGAGATAGCAGAATCGTCATCCCACATCGGCACAACCTCAGGCACCGAATCATCCACAATAACGGCCTCATCAGCCGACTCACAAGAAAAAGGAGTAGAAAACTCAGGCAAATACTGCGTAGGGGCAAAGCTGCTCTCAAAATCAGGCATAGAATGCGCAGGCCCCTTCGCAACATCATCCGCAGATGCCACCCCGTCGACGACCGGAACACTCTCATCGTCCCATACAGGATCGTCCATGAGTTCCCGATCCACTCCTTGCGGCCTAACATCCGAGTGAGAGTGATCACTCAAAGGAAGGTCGTAAAAAGGGGTTGAGGAACCCATGAAGGAACTATATGCGGCGAGAGATTCTTCCGTAATCTCAACGGGCAAAGATCGAGCAAGGTGCGCCATGTCAGTGTATGGGCCAGGCAACACCCTGGTAGGCCCATCCACAGTAGTCTCCCGCGAACAGGGGACTGCTGCGGATGCGTCCACAGAGGTAGAAGGCTTGCACAAGCGAGGGCAATCCTTCAACATATGGCCCACACCTTGACATATAATACATCGAAAAAAGTGCTCGGCATTAGAAACAGCCATGGCATCGATGCAACTCCGCAAAGCGTCAAAAATACGGCACTCGGCAGCAGAATCCATCGCGAACAGAAATATTTACCGGAAATTACTACACACAAGAATAAAACAACTAGGATCTGCAATATAAAAAAAAACAAGGGACAAAAAAAAATAAAGTAAACAATTTCAAAAACTAAAATAAAGACAAAACAGGGTATCAACAAATGGACAAGGGCGACTATCTCGCATCTACCTCTTCAAAAACTCAAACGACTGT
The DNA here is from genome assembly GCA_039513925.1 of Platanthera zijinensis. NCBI lineage: Eukaryota > Viridiplantae > Streptophyta > Magnoliopsida > Asparagales > Orchidaceae > Platanthera > Platanthera zijinensis. The sequence continues at coordinate 48,450,194 of CM077083.1, forward strand.
GTTCCCCGGCAACGGCGCCAAAAACTTGATGCGTGGAAAATACGGCAAGCGCACCGATCGCACAAGTAATAAAGTTTGGGAATAATTCCCCGAGTGTCGGTCTCTTGAGGAACACAGTAAGGGATGAGTTAATGTCGAGGAGGACATGAGATTGAAGTCCTCGGGTCGGAAGTAACGAAGGGGGTTTTGTTGGTTGCGGAAACAGAAAATAAAATCTACAAGCTATTCCTATGCAACGCCGCTATGCGATGCTTCGCCAGGCAGGATGGAAACTACACGTGCCGCTATGCACCGAATCGCTTGGCGGATGGACGAGTAGGCTAGCGGATGAGGTGGTTAGAATGGCGGAATGAGGGTCGTGAGCACCTCTTCGTAACGCACGCCACTAGAAATTGCTAGTGCGGCAAGGGTGGATGGTGGAGGATGGAATATGGCGCACCTCATGCAATAATAACAAAATCACAATAACTCACATAGACATGAATAAGTGAAAATGCTAATCAATAAAAATACTTCATCAATACATGGAAAATAACTAAGCCAACAACAAGAGGAAGAGGTGTGCGAATCGACCGAATCCGAAGCCTTATTGAGGGTTCACGGTTGGAATCCCGGGTTGTCAATCCGAGTCCAAGCTCGGTCGTCAACTGCGTCCGGGGTAGAAGAGGCTGTCACTCACTCCCAATGGACCCGTCTTCTTCGTTGAAATGACCCGGTAGATTGTGGCTCCAGCCCCTCCTAGCTTGATGGAGAAAGCTCGGTCAAAACTCCGCTTGAAGCTTGGGGATGAAGGAGGAGGCCGAGGGGATGCTCCGGCTTTGATTTGGCATTGAAGGCTTGCCCGGAGCAACTCCCTTTGGTAAAGGATGATGAAGGACGGTGGAAACCCTCCTTGGAGACGAAAATGGCGGAAAAACGACAGACTTTGGCGATCTCCCAAAATTAGGGCGGAACCTGCGTTTTTATAGAAAGCAGAATAAACAGCGCGCACGATCACAGGCGCACGACCAGTGGTCGTGCGCGATATGGTCCGTGATCGTGCGATATGGAGGCAGAAAAGTGTAAAAAGATATCATGACTGCGCACGACCGGCAGTGCACGAGCAGTGATCGTGCGCGATATAGCTGGTGATCGTGCGATATGGCAGGGGAAGAACTTTCATAAAAGAGGGCAGACTGCGCACGACCAATGATCGTGCGCCAAAGAGGTCGATGGTCGTGCGTGGGTAAAAACGCACGACCATTGGCTCCTTTGTCAAAAATGGTAAAAGCCCTATCCCGGACGCCCACACGATCCTAGAACCTGCAGGAAAACTGGACGGGATGTCGACATGGCAGTCACAGACATAAATATAATGCACAACAAAAAGGTAAATACACACACACACAGAAATAGGCTAAAAAGGGTGCACAAGACATGGAAAACTGTAGCGAACCAAAAGGAGTGTAAATGACGCTAAACGGTGTGTAAAGACAAGAAAATAAGCCTAGATGAGTCCGGAATTAAGTATAAAATATGGACTCATCAATCATTTTGATCCCACTGCCCATTGGGAGGTGATGAAAATTTGGCAGAGGGAGTTTTAAACCTTCTTAGTCATGAATGAATTTTATTAGAATTTTTGGATACATTTTTGTGGTACCTACTTCACAAGCTTAGTAAATTGGAAAATTGTTCAATAACTTGCTTAAAGCTCTTTACTGGCTAATAAATTATGAAACTTGAACTAGAGCATTTATATGCCCTTACAGTCATTCTTGAATTTTCTCTGAATTTTTGGAAGTAATATTGTCCTACTTATCTCTTTAAATGAATTATTGTGGGATATAATTGAAATAAAAATTTTTGGCCTAAAACTTGCTGAAATATTGGGATATTTTGGATGGTAAGTTAAATACTTATTTTGCATATAATATAAATTTTGTGGAATGTTATCTTGTCTTAAATTGGTACTTCATGTTCAATCTTGGAATTTTTGGCTACTAGGATAATTAAATAAATAATTAGATAAATAGGAAAATTGTGAATCTCAGGATGTAGGCCTCAAAGGTCATAATGGACCTCTAATAATTATTATAGGAGTACTTGTTGATTATTTAGTGTACCTCCCATTTTACGGGTCATATATCTTAAGTTTTCTGCATATAGTAAACACTACAGAAGAATAAGAATAAGTTCCTTGCAAAAGGGAGCTTTGGGCTTCAGCCCATCGTAGCTCCTAGTGCCCTCGAGAGCCCTTCATGGGGAATACCTTGGGAAGTCTTGGGCTAAAACTAAGTCATAGGCAAAACTGAAATGCAAGAGTAACTAGTAAATCTACGGTTTTACCTTCTCACACCACTATGTTTCGGGGAGATAGGTTGGGTCACTCGGGCAATAAACCCAGTGGTTTTTGTGATGGGCAGGTTTGCTCGGTGAGCTTTGGCTCGGTAATGATTTGTGATGGGAAGGATGGCCCGGCGAGCTTTGTCTGGATTGTTACTTATGATAGACGGAATGGTCGGGGGTGCTTTGGCTCGGTTGCTGAAACATAAGGTTGCATGTGCATAAAGTATAAGGTTGTGGGTCTTCGATATTGGAGGGTTGATGCACCGACGCCAATATGTTGACTCGAAAAGTGTGGTTTAGATGTTGGCCAAATAAAGTCTGGTGCGCCAGCCGACAAGTGTACGCAGGATCTCCTCTTTGTGCACCAGCGTTGAGGCGTACGATAGGTCTGACTGGTAGTGCTATTACCGGTTTAGAGGTTAGCGAGGCCCAACCCACCGCTTTCGTTTGCCACTACGGAGGTATCTTGGGAGGTTTTGCTCTAGAAAGGGGGAACTAAAGGTCTGTGTACACAAGGTTGAGTGGGTGAGTTGCACTTGCATGCTCACGTCATGGCATAATTGTATTTCATATAATAATCAATGCATATAACCCGATAACTAATGTATAAGTTGTATGGGACGCTTTATACATTAGGCCCTGAAAAACGACCCCTTGTTTTATAAGTTCGTGCGAGCGTGCTTCTAAGTTAAGGTTCTTATTCAGTATTACATATTTATACTTGCTAATAAAACTGACACCCTATCATATAAATTGATATGGGACTTTTTATATGATAGGAGCCATGTAAGAGATCTGTTAGCTTATGTATTTTCACATAAGATAAGGTTACTTCTTATTCAGTGTTCCATACCTTTATTACCATCTTATATACCTTAGAACTGCTAGATTAGTTCCGCCGCCATCTACTTGATTGCAATTCTCCACTATCATTTCCTTCTGTTTCCTTCTCTCCGCTCGGTGCCTAGGAGCCATGGGGGAAGGGGCGGGGGATGATAGGAATTAGTATTTTAGACTAACAGTTTTCGAAACACATCATTTTAGGGGACCATGGAGCCTAACATGGAGGAGCAGCCCTGGAAGTTGGCACGCTTGGAGATCAGGCAGTCTAGTACCAGAGTTCAGACGGCAGAGACTGTGAGTCCTAATCGCTAGTAGTTATATTAGTTTGCTTCCGTAATGAGAGATATGTAGTGAGGACTTGATGTACAGGGCATAAGCCCAAGATTCAGTTATGTTTTATATCTGTGGACACTACCTTCGTGGAGATTATTTATTTATATGTGATTTTTGTGGACTTGCTTTATTATATTGCTACAGTTGTGATCGATTTGGCCGACAGGATCGGCGTTTTGTAGTGATGACCTTCCTTGGTGCGAAGGTATCACCGCAAAGCGACGGTTCTAAGCATAAGACCCTGGTGTTTTAAAAGAAAAACAAAATAGGGGTCATTCAAGTGGTATCAGAGGAAAACATTGATCGCAAAGTAGCAGTCCACAATCCCCGGGTCACCAACGCACGAGTTTAGTTTGGGGACAAACTAAGCAGCGGAAGAAGTGGTGGGCCCATATGGGGGATCACTTGAAATTGTCCACTTGTAGTTAGTTTGGAGCGATTACTTATAATTGGCTTTTGTTACGCAGCCCCCAGCGCAGCCTACACAACAGGGGGGAGTCCAGCAGACTCTGAATGTTGCACCACCTCCCCCGATCCCCACACTATTCCTACAGTCTGAGATGGGGAAGACTCTGATAGCTATTCTAGAATCTTTCAGGGCCCAACAGGTTCCGGCTCCGCAGCCAAACCTGGGGGCCAATTGGTTGAGCATCTTCCGACTACTTTCTCCCCCATCCTACTTAGGGACAGAGTCAGCTATTCGGACGGAGGAGTTGCTGGAAATTATGTACGAGATGTTGACCGGGATACGGTGCCCCTTGGAGGAGAGGGTGTGTTTGGTGGTCTTGCTTGGAGTCTCATGCCAAGCGATGGTGGAAGACGTCATTGGATATGACTTTTGCTGATAAGGTGGTTTCAGAAATTACTTGGGTGGAGTTCAGGGCCGTATTACTAGAGCATTCTGTTGCACAATCGGATAGTGATGAGCTGGAGGACAGGTTCCCACAGTTGAAGAAGGGCAACAAGACAATGGTAGAATACCACCGGGAGTTCAACCATTTAGCCCGGTTTGCGGACTCCTATCAGCTTGATGAGGCAGGATACACCAAGAGGTTCTATAAGGGCCTGCGGGAGGAGTTTAGGGAGGCCCTTTTGTTCATATCTGAAGGGGCCTATACCTTGGATGTTAGAGATGGCCAAGAGGATTGAGGCTGATTGGCACACGACTCGGGATTAGAAGAGGCCAACGGAGGACCAGGGCCGGGAAGACAGGAATGCTCAGCGGCGGGGCAGCATCACTGATGGAAGAGAGGGAAGAAGAGAAGAGGACCAGCCTCGTCAAGAGGTGAGATATGAGCCGAGGGAGCTGGTGTTAGTTCCTCCTCAGCCTCTTCAGATTCGGGAGGCACCGAGACCCGTGGGTATGGCATTTCCCCCGCTGGAGTGCTACAACTTCCATCAGACACGACACATCCGGAGAAACTGCCCCATGAGGAGAGCACCTCTACTAGCACCAAAGGCTGCCCCGCATGCTAAGCAGTTTGGAGGTGGAGGACGTGGCCGAGGATGTGGATACCAGGGTGCAGATCGCAGGCAGGATAGGGAGCAAGTTTTTGCACTGGATCTGGCTAAAACCCAGAACCCAGAGCAAGTGATCACAGGTACGTCAGAAAGTTTTAAGTTTTCTTTCCTGAACACTTAAATTTATGAATACAGAATTGATAATCTAGGAAAGAAAACCATAACTAGACTCTAAGACATTTAACTTCCCCACCCCCAGGCATAGTTTTCATAAGCGGCAAGCCCGCTTATACGCTGTTCAATACAGGTGCTTCACACTCATTCGTATCGGAGGCCTTTGTAGAAGGGTTGGAAGGCGTGGAGCGATTCACTGGTTTGATGATGAGGATACGATTACCCGACGGATCGGAGTTGTTCACCTCTGCCCACTACAACATGGAGACGGAGATCGGCGGAAAGATATTTGATGCATCAATGACAATCATGAAGATGCCAGTCTTTGATTTGATCCTGGGAATGACGTGGTTGCACTGGAACCATGCTCAGATTGACTGCATGTCCAAGAAAATTACTGTGAGGCATGGGGATTCCCACATCATCATCGAAGGTATTAGATCTATTCCCCCTCTCATGGTGTCATCCGTACAGCCGTTAAGGCCCACTTGCAAGGGGAGGAAGTCTATGAGGTTCTGTTTGAAATGGCTGAGGCCAAGGGTTCCATCTCGGATATCCCGGTGGTGTGATATTTTGCCGACATATTTCCAGAAAAGCTGTCTGGGCTACCCCCGTACCGGGAGCAGGATTTCGGGATATAGCAAGTGTCGGGGGCTAAGCCGGCTGTTAGAGCCCCTTACCGGATGGCCCCGAAGTAGCTGACAAAGTTTCAAAGACAGCTCTTGGAACTAGTGGAGGCCGGATTTGTCCGGCCAAGCTCTTCACCATGGGGATCCCAGGTCTTGTTCGTAAAAAAGAAGGGCGGGACACTGAGATTGTGCATTGATTACTGAGTACTAAATCGACTAACAGTCTGAAATACCTATCCACTACCAAGGATAGATGAGCTGTTTGATCAGCTAGAAGGCGCACATTTCCTTTCAAAATTTGATTTGAGCTCGGGCTACTATCAGCTGCGAATCTAGGAGGAGGACATACCCAAGACTGCCTTCAGTAGCAGATATGGGCTATTCGAGTTTACCGTGATGCCCTTAGGGCTCACGAATGCACCGTCGGCATTCTTGAGCCTCATGAATCGGGTGTTTGAGGCATATTTTGATGTGTTCGTCATTGTATTTATTTATGACATCCTCATTTACTCGAGGACAGAGGAGGAGCACTCGCGACATCTGATACTGACCCTAGAGAGACAGCGGGAGCACCAGCTTTATGCAAAGATCAACAAATGTAAGTTTTGGTTGAGGGAGGTGGCTTTCCTAGGCCATATCATCAGTGGTGCTGGGTTGGCAGTGGACCCGACCAAGATTCAAGTAGTTCGGGATTGGCCGCAGTTGAAGTCGGCCACAAAATGTGCGGAGTTTCCTAGGACTTGACGGTTATTACCGGAAGTTCATGGAAGGATTTTCTCGTATTTCCCTTCCACTCACATCCCTGACAAGGAAGGAGGTGCCCTTTGTCTAGACCACACAGTGTGAGGTTGCTTTTCAGGAGCTGAAGGGTCGTCTCACCTCGGCTCTAATACATTCCCCCCCATCAGGGAAAGAAGGATTCCAGGTCTGAACCGACGCTTCCTACAAGGGCATGGGTGCAGTGCTGATGTAGAATGTTCATGTGATAGCATACGCTTCTCGGCAGTTGAAGAAGCATGAGCAGAACTACCCAGTTCATGACATAGAAATGGGAGCTGTCAAATTTGCTCTGAAAGTCTGGAGGCACTATATGTACGGTGTCCACTATGACATATACTACGATCACAAAAATTTGAGGTATGTGGACACGCAGAAAGAGCTGAACATCAGGCAGAGATGATGGGTGGAGTTTCTAGCAGACTACCAATATGAGATGCACTACCACCCAAGGAAGGAGAATGTGGTGGCAGATGCATCGAGCCGAAAGGTCGTAAACACTAGAGCAGGAACGCAGTTGATGGCCTTTGGAATTGGTCCAGATATTAGAAAATATGAAAATATCCTTTGTGTCCCAGGATCACCCTGAGCTGTACCGGGAGTACCTATCATCGTTGATTGCCACGGATGACATTCGAGACCGAGTCAAAGATGGGAAGAGGCAGGATGCCCATCTAGAGCCGATATTTCGGTCGTTAGAAGCAGACACTGCTGGATATTACTCGCTGAGAGATGGCCTAGTTTTTTTCAGAGGACGAGTTTATGTACCAGAGGGAGGCTAGGTCCGGGATGATATCATGAAAGAGGCTCATTGCAGTCGGTATTCAGTACACCCGGGAGTTATAAAAATGACTGCGGACCTAAAGAAAACCTTGTACATGCCATTCATGAAGAAGGATATAACCTACTTCATGACCCATTGCGAGGCATGCCAGTTGGTAAAAGCAGAGTGCAGAAACCTCGCAGGATTATTGCAGCCTCTCCCAGTGCTGGAGTGGAAGTTCGATGATATTGCCATGGACTTTATACATGGGCTTCCCCAATCACAGACGGGGAACGATTCGATCTGGGTGATCTTCGACCGGTTGAAGAAGGTAGCCAGATTTATTCTGATCAGAATGGATGACTCAGTTGGTGTGTAAGTTCGGAAGTTCGTGGAGTAGTTCGTCCGTTATCATGACGTACCCAGATCGATTGTATCAGACCGTGATGGATAGTATATGTCTAGGGAGTGGAGATCAGTGCAGACTTATTTTGGCACTAGGCTAACATTCAGTACAACATTTCATCCCTAGACTGATGGGCTGACAGAACGCACCAATCGGACTCTGGAAGATTTGCTGCGACTTTGCATATTGGATTGCGGTGAGCCTTGGTAGAAGCTATTGCCATTGATCGAGTTCTCATATAATAACATCTACTAGTCCAACATAAGGATGGCTCCTTATGAGGCCCTATACGGACGGAGGTGTAGGACACCGCTGTCATGGATACAGGACGAGGATCCGAAGGCTTTGGGTTCTTAGTTTATTGAGGACACCGAGGCTCAGGTGAGATTGATACGGGACATGATTCTAAAGGCACAGAGCCTACATGCTAAGTATTACAATGCTTTACACCGTCAGGTGGAGTTCCGGGTGGGGGACCAGGTGTTCTTGAAGATCCAACCAATGCATGGGGTTTCATGGGTACGCGGTCAAAAGAAGAAGCTCAGCCAAAGATATATAGGGCCTTATTGGATCTGGGAGCGAATCGGTCCCTTGGCATACAGGCAAGAGCTGCCACCGGAGTTGGCAAGTCTGCACGACGTGTTCCACATATCCTCTCCTAGGAAGGCTCTATTACGCCCGAAGAAGCAGATTACGGCCACAGATGGGCCGGTAGCACCTGAGCGATCAGTTCACCTGGAACTTGTCCGGATTAACGACAAGGGAATACAAGTCTTATGCCGGAAGAAGGTTCCATTTGTCGAGGTCCTGTGGAGGAATCATGGGAGAGAGGAGCACACATGGGAGCCTCAGGACTTGATGCAACAGAGGTACCCCGAAGCTTTTTGGTCAGGTATTACTCACAACCTCTCGGGATATTACAATTTACATTCTATATTGAAACCCCGTGGGCCTAACTAGAATTTCGAGGATGAAATTTTTTTGTTTACATTTTGAGATTTGTAATATCCCTCAAACAACTAGACCCCTAGGAGTAGTTTTGTCATGACTAGGTCATGACAAAACCCTAGAAAGCCCAAGAAGGCCAAGTGAACCTAAGAATGTAGGTGAGACCAATATGGTGTGCAAACAGCAAATTTTTGAATCCTAGTTTAAGATGACCATGGGGCTCCACCAAGACTTCAAAACCCCACCATGGTCACATCAACCCATTGTAAGTACCATTAGAACCGTAGGGGTCCATTGGATAAGCCAAGTTGACCTAGAACCACTCTAGGCCTAAATTGGGCAATAGGCCCTAACTAAGGGTAGTGTGCCCTAGTAAAGCCTAAATAACCCTTCCAAGGCCTTCCTTGACATAAAATGGGGTAAATGGGTCACTAAGGACACATGGAGGGCAGTCAAATTGGTCAAGTTGACCCAAGTCAACTCTAACCCTAAATGGATCAACCTTCGATACATAGGGTCAACATACCTTCCCTTAACCAAGTGGACCCCACATATACCTTCCTAACCGTAGTGAGAGGCCAATGGGTCACCAAGGACCCATTGGGGTCAACCAAAAAGGCTAAGTTGACCAAAGTCAACTCCATCCCTAAAGTGGTCAAAGTGCCCTGTTTAAGGGTCAAGTGACTTCCAAGGGCCAAGCCAACCCCACCTAGACCTTAAGGGAGGCCAATGGGAAACCAAGGACCCATTAAGAGCAACCTCAAAGACAAAATTGACCAAGGTCAACCCTAGTCACGGTTTAGGTAAAGCTAGTCCAAATGGGCTAATTCAAACTCAAGCCCAACTCACTTGGGCTAACCTTGTTTTGGTGAATGAAATAGACATGTGGGCTGCCATTGGGTTAGGTAGGAGCCAAATTTCAGCTTGGTGTGTAGGAGAGAGAAAAAGCCACCTATGTAAGAGAGAGAAAGTGAAAGGAAGTAATGGAGGAAGACTTTGGGCTCCTCCTTCCCCTTCCCCAACCTCCCATTCACTGCTCTAGGACAAGGAAGGAAGCCCCAATTCAACCAGCTAGTTTTTGACTGGTTTGAACCAAGTTTCACCCCCTACTTACCATGGACGCCAACCTTGACTAAGGCCAATAATGGCAATGAATCATAAAACCACCTAACATCCCAATTCTCCCCCTTAAAAGCTTCACTGGACTCCAAGTATTGATTCCCACACTTTTCCAGAAGGAGCCAAGGGTGTTCACTGTGCTGTTGCAGAAACCCGACCACCACCACCACTATGCCAATCCGGCGATCGGCAAGGCTACAGCTACCCTCATAGGTTCTCCTCCACTCCTTTTTCCATGGGTAGTTCATAGGAATCATTAGGGCCATGGTTCGGGCTCAAATGAGCCCGATCCAAATTCAAAATTTCATGGTTTTTCCGTGATTTTTAACTTCTCGAGTTGACTGGAATAGTGCTCTCCGGCGGCTGTGCCGCCGCCTGGAGGTAGCCACCATCTCCACGAAGGTGGTTGTGGCGGTGGCCGGTCGGGGATGTGGACAGATTACCGACGGCAGCGTCTTGAAGAGGCTCCAGGACGGTGGAATCGGGACCGTCGGCTGGAGCTTGATGATGATGGGATGCCGTCAAATAGCGCGCCAAGATTCGTGCTAGCATAATATTAAACTATAGGATATGTGTATGATTATTTCATTTTTGTCACACTTATTGTATTTAATGTTTTTAATTTTTTAAAATACTTAGAAAAGAATTCAGAGGATATGACCAACATAGAAATTATAGCTTGATGAGTCTAGTTTACAGCAAAATTGATTAGAACAAATTTTGGTGCCTGGTTTGACCAGGGAACTCATTTTGGTGGGGTCTATACATATGGTTGGGAAGAAATTAAAATGAGGGTCCACATCTCATCTCTTGTCCAAATGACTTGAAATTTTGGCAGGGAGTCAACCTAGTCAATATCTAGATCTTGCCCAAAAATAGGAATTTTTGGGAATAATTTTTCCATAGTTTTGTAAATAATTTAATTTCTCTAGGGTTAAATAATTTAGGGGTCCAATGAACTCCAAACTCATCCAAATATTTGTTGGTGCTGCATGGGGTCATTATTAAGCTTTGGTTAAAATTTCATTACATTTGGAGGTGATTTGAACTAAAATCATGCAAACCCTAGCCTTGCTTTAAAAAGGGTACTTTGGTCCAAAAGGGTACCTAGGGCTTTGTGTGGCCAAATCACCTCAATAGAGGTTAAAATTTGGGCCTCTGACTTGGAATGGCTTTTAACACCTTCCCATGGAAGATGTGGTGGATTGGACTAGATTTGGCCTAAGATCTAAGGCCAAACCCTAAGGAAGGGCTTTTGTGCCTTGTGAAGGGCATAAGGTCAAAAGACCTTGTATGAGCCTAAAAACCTGTAGGGATGTTGCTAGGGTAGCAAAAACCATCTGGTGAGAATATTAGGGGATTTGGGGAAGGGTAGGACCCAAAAAACCCAAACCCTAGTTTGAGGCACAAACATTGTAGTGCTAGAATAGGTTAGTAAAACTCCTTGAACTATGATGAAAATTGGGTAGAATGGTCATAAGGATATATTGAACCTCTGGTAATTTAATTGGAAATTTTGGAACAATAATCTTAGCACTTGCTTTGTAACTCATGGGATTGCCCTAATTAATCATTTGATCATTTTGATCCCACAGCCCATTGAGAGGTCATGAAAATTTGGTAGAGGGAGTTTTAAACCTTCTTAATCATGAAGGAATTTTATGAGAATTTTTGGATACATTTTTGTGGTACCTACTTCACAAGCTAAGTAAATTGGAAAATTGTTCAATAACTTTCTTAAAGCTCTTTACTGGCTAATAAATTATTAAACTTGAACTAGATCATTTACATGCCCTTACAGTCATTCTTGAATTTTCTCTGAATTTTTGGAAGTAATATTGTCCTACTTATCTCTTTAAATGAATTATTGTGGGATATAATTGAAATAAAAATTTAGGGCCTAAACCTTGCTGAAATATTGGGATATTTTGGATGGTAAGTTAAATACTTATTTTGAATATAATATAAATTTGGTGGAATGTTATCTTGTCTGAAATTGGTACTTCATGTTCAATCTTGGAATTTTTGGCTACTAGAATATTTAAATAAATTATCAGATAAATAGGAAAATTGTGAATCTCAGGATGTAGGCCTCAAAGGTCATAATGGACCTTTAATAAATATTATAGGAGTACTAATTGATTATATAGTGTACCTCCCATTTTACAGGTCATATAGCTTAAGTAGTTTGCATATAGTAAAAACAGCAGAAACCATGTTGGAGTATAAATTGAGGACATGGGTAGGGGTTAATGGTTCGCTGATTTGGAAGTGTCAAAATACTTGGGTTAGATCCAATACAATAGTTAAGGGACTTGGAATTGGGTATTAACCAATAAGAATAAGTGCCTTGAGAAAGGGAGCTTTGGGCTTCAGCCCATCGTAGCTCCTAGTGCCCTCGAGAGCCCTTCACGGAGAATACCTTGGGCATTCCTGGGCTAAAACTAAGTCGTAGGCAAAACTGAAATGAAGGAGTAACTAGTAAATCTAGGGTTTCACCTTCTCACACCTCTATGTTTCGGGGAGATAGGTTGGGTCACTCGGGCAATAAACCCAGTGGTTTTTGTGATGGGCAGGTTAGCCCGACGAGCTTTGGCTCGGAAATGATTTGTGATGGGCAGGATGACCCGGCGAGCTTTGTCACGATTGTTGCTTATGACGGACGGGTTGGTACGGGGAGCTTTTGCTCGGTGGCTGAAACATAAGGTTGCATGTGTATAAAGTATAAGTTAGTGGGTCTTCAGTATTGGAGGGTCGATGAACCGACGCCAATACGTTGACTCGACAAGTGTGGTTTTGCACTTGGCCAAATAAAGTCCGGTGCGCCAGCTGGCAATAGTATTCAGGAGCTCCACTTAGTGCACCAGCGTTGAGTCATACGATAATTCTGACTGGTAGTGCTATTACATACTTAGAGGTGGGTGAGCCCCTACCCACTGCTTCCATTTGCCACTACGAAGGTATCCTTGGAGGTTCGACTCTAGAAAGGGGGAACTAAAGGTCTGTGTACACAGAGTCGAGTGGGTGAGTTGCACTTGCATGTTCACGTCATGGCATAATTGTATTTCATAGCATAATCATTTCATATAACCCGACACCTAATGTATAAGTGGTATGAGACGCTTTATACATTAGGCCCTGCAAAATGACCCCTTTTTTTATAAGTTCGTGCGAGTGTTCTTATAAGTTAAGGTTCTTATTCAGTATTACATTTTATACTTGCTAATAAAACTAACACCCTATCGTATAAATCAGTATGAGTATTTTTATACGATAGGAGCCCTACAAGAGATCCCTTAGCTTATGTATTCTCAAATAAGATACGGTTACTTCTTATTCAGTGTTCCATACCTTTATTACTGTCTTATATACCTTAGAACTGCTAGATTAGTTCCGTCTCCATCTGCTTGATTGTTATTCTCCACTATCATGTCCTTCCCTTTCCTTCTCTCCGCTCGGTGCCTAGGAGCAATGGGGGAAGTGGCGGGGGATGATAGGACTTAGTATTTTAGACAAACGGTTTTCGAACAACATCATTTTAGGGGACCATGGAGCCAAGCATGGAGGAGCAGCCCTGGAGGTTGGCACGCTTAGAGATCGGGCAGTCTAGTACCTGAGTTCAGACAGCAGGGACTGTGAGTCTGGATCGATAGTAGTTATTTTAGTTTGCTTCCGTATTGAGAGATATGTAGTGAGGACTTGATGTACAGGGCATAAGCCCAAGATTCAGTTATGTGTTATATCTGTGGACACTCCCTTCGTGGATATTATTTATTTATATGTGATTTCTGTGGACTTGTTTAATTATATTGCTACTGTTGTGATCAATTTGGCCAGCAGGATCGGCGTTTTGTAGTGATGACCTTCCCAGGTGCGAAGGTGTCACCGCAAAGCGATGGTTCTGGTCCTAAGACCCCGGTGTTTTAAAAGAAAAAAATGGGAGTCTTACACACTCAACGCCATACAGCTAAAAGGATGTAAGTTGAACCATGTTCAAAATTAGTCAAACTGCATTAAGAGTTCGTTGAGCTCAGCTCACCATTCGTCAAGCTAAGTTCAGAGCTTGATATTCTAAGTTCGTCGATCTTAGTTGAGAATTCATCGAACTGAGTTCAAAGTTCGTCGAGCTCAGCTCGCCATTCGTCGAACTCAGTTCAGTTCGTCAAACTAAGTTCGGGATTCTAGCTAAGGCAAAAAGTGTTGAGTGTGGCGTGCTCACTCAATGCTCTCAACGCTTAAGTTGCTGAAGAAGTAGAAATCTGGCTAAGGCAGATGTCTTTGAGTGAGGGATGTTCACTCAATACTCTCATCGCCTAGAAACATATTTATATTCTAATAAGTGTGGTGTTGAGTGAAGGTTACTCACTCAACTCCAAAATACAACAAATCTGTCTGTGTTTTGGCATTGAGTGATGCTTACTCACTCAACGCTTATTCTACTGATGCTCGATTTTGGTTAAGTCCACAGGTGCTGACGTCAGCAAAATCGACAAAGTCAACTAAAATCAAATAAGGTATGAGAAAGCTACAGTACATGAGAAGACTTGTCGTAAAGCTATTCTACGTCTTCTTCCGTTAAAGCAAGATGCAGTTGGAAGCTGTAGGTGGGGCCTAAGGATCTATAAGAGTCATTGATTGGCAAACTACAAAAGGAAGAGATAGGGCCAAGACAAAAACAACTTTTAGGGCATACAATATTCAAAAAGGAAAGCAGTCGTCTGCATCTTCTTCACCATTACTGCATGTTAAAAGGTTGAAGCTCTCCAGCAAAAAAAAGTTTAAATAGCTATGCAAGTCTCCATCTGCCACAACAGATTCAAGATCAGTTCTGAAGAAAGAAGAACCTTCAACCTTAAGCAGGTTCAGTGAGCTGTTTGAAGACCTAAGAACAAAAGATCTTTAGCCTTCTACAGCAAGTTCAGAAGTTAACTTCTGAGTTCCTCCAACAAATCTTTTCCCTACTGTGAGGAGAGTTGGAGCAGAAATTTTTCTGCTCAAGTTGTTGACACAGTGAAATTTCTTTGTGTCAAAGTTAATTAAACTATTTTTTTTTTGTAGGAGCTAAAGGAGATGGCTCCTCTCTTAGTGTATGATCCTTAGGGATTTGAGGTAGGTGAGTTCTTACTCACTGAGTAGTATGGTAGTTTTTCCTGATCTGTAGAAGAGTATATCTCTCTGAGCTGTAGGAGCAAGTTTGCTCTAAGGTAGGGCTATCCTCCATAGCCTGAGTGGTAGGGCTTAATTGCCTGAGGTAGGTGATACTTGTATCACTGACAGTAGGCCTTTGTGGCAGAGGTGTAAGTCTTGGAGGAGAATTAGAGATCTATAAGGATCTGCGGTGTAAGCTCCTTGGAGCATTGGTTTGGAGAAGTGCCTTGACTAACACGAAGATAACAAGGTGGGATAAGTGTGGATGTACACATAATTTTAGGGAACCACAATAAAATACTTGTGTGATTTTTTGTGTTTGCTTTTCTTAATTGCATGTGTTAAGGACAAGCTCTAGATCATCCTAAGCTGAAAGCTAAAAGAAAATAACAAGATATTAAAAATACTTTCAAACAACCTTGACAAACCTATTAACCCCCCCCCCCCTCTAGGTTGCTATCTATCATGAAAATTAGATCTTTCAATTATAAACATTATACTCTAACAGTTCTACACATGCAATATCCATCCATCAAGTATATAGATCTACAACAGGAAAGTAACTTAACTTATAAGAATGCCCATACAGACTTATTAGTTAAGGATTAACAGTAAAGTAACTCATCATATAAGAGTGCCCATACAAACTTATATGATAAGGATCTTGTGTATGTAATGCAATGCAATGTTATGAATGCAATGCAATGACTCACCCTTGCTCACACACACGCACACTGCTATGTTGACACAGAATTGTAGTTCCCACTTTTCTAGTAGGAAGCTAACCTCTCGGGCACCATCAATCGGAGCCAGACGATGATAGTGAATTAGGCATTTCACTACCCGGCTAGCATCCACACTACCAAGCCTAGGCCTTTGTATGCCTCAATGCTAAGAACACAACAACGGAGCTCCATGCGTACGACGGCTCAAAAGAAGTCTCGGGTATATGTGCATCGAGAACCAAGCCCAACTGGCCTATCATTGTGGCAGGGAAGGAGCCCCGGGACTGAGCAACGAGGACCAAGCCCAACCGTCCAAAGTCTATCTGTCAATTCCCATCGGTGTGACGATTGGCGAGCCTGTAGACCTGGCACACTATCCTTAACATAGGATTTTGAAACTTCGTATCAACTCACACAGCATGCAATTTCATATGGCCTTGCCATCAATAATCCAAGGGGTCCACCTGAGTCCCTTTTTTATCATTACCAATCCAGTGCTCAATAGCACTCAAGGGATCCACACTGAGTCCCTTATCATCATTACCAATCTAGTGCTGTCAAATACTCGCAGACTTATACCCTTTCACAATTTCGTTCTCCCAAGCACTCAAGGGTTCAACATCAACACAGGTGGCAAGCCATCTTTAACAACATAAAAATCCCATACTACTACCCATAGGGAGACACACTCTCAGCATTGGACTATGTTTGGTCTATTGCCCACAATTTCCCATATTTGAAGAAGTTAATCATGTCAATGATATACATAAAGTTGTATTTGATGTATGTTCAAGATTCATGCGTACATGTTAGTCCTTGAAGCACTCATAGGACAGGTATTCCATGTGATGTGACATGTGGTCACAAATTAAAGATGTGGAGAGATAGAAATATATCTAAGTCCATAGGAGTTGAGTGAAGCCACTTCACTCAATGCCAAATGAAACGGAAGATACAAGATAGGCTGGAAATCGTGTGATTCAACAGGCGTTGAGTGAAGCCAGTTCACTCAACGCCAGATGACATAAAGCGCTGAGTTTGTTATGGACAGTCAAAGCCATGCAGTCAGCAAAGAAATTCTGCGGCCAAGTCCACAGGCATTGAGTGATTATAGTTCACTCCACGCCATTGTTGAGTATAGCTGAATATATTAACGCCTACGTATTGGCAGGATAAATATTTGACAAGGTCTAGAAGAATCGAGTGAACATAGATCACTTAATGCCAAAACAAAATCATTGAGTCTTGCTGCTGTAGTCAAAGCCTAAGAAGAAGACAGAAATCGACAAAGTCCAGAAGCATTGAGTGAAGCAAGTTCACTCTACGCCCAATAAACAAGGTAGGCAAACACAAAAAGCATTGTGTGAGGCCATCTCACTCAACGTCTTCAGACAAGTGAAGAAATGACTAAGTGTTAAAGCGTTGAGTGAATCCTTTGCACTCAATCCTCTCAACGCCTATGAGGTAGAATGATTCAAACAGTTGACTAAGGGTTTTGGCATTGAGTGGAGCATGTTCACTCAACGCCTAGAGTGAATTTTAGAAAAAGTCTAAGTTCATAATCTGATGATGTCAGCCAAAATTGATAGTCAACAGAGTTCAAATTAAGTGCGGGGAAGCTATAGAACACGACAAATACTGCCAGAGATTTACTGTACGTCTTCTTCAATTAAGGCATGGTGCAGCTGTCAGCTGTTGTTGGTCCTTACTACTTCTTGGATCTCTTAATCGGCGGAAGATATAAAGGGGCAGCTATTGAATGTTGTACTCAATTTAATGGTTTTGTTTCAAAAAGAAAAAGAGCGGCTGGACTTCATCTTCCTCACCATTGTTGCCGGGAAAAATCTTGAAGTCGATCAGCTGAACTAAAAGTTCAGTCTTGTTGGTTGTAATAGTTTTTCTTCTGTTACAGCAAGTTCAAAAACACTTCTGATAAAGAAAGAGAGGAGAGCCTTCAGTTTTCTGCAGGTTCAGTTTAGCTGTTTGAAGAACTCAAGACCTTGCAGATCTTCAGTCTTCTACAATAAGTTCAGAAATAGTTTTCTAAGATACTTCCAGTAGAGGCAGCCATTTATTGAAGAACATTTTTCTATTGCTGTGAAGATAGATAGAGCTGAGATAACTCAACACTAATTATAGACACAGAGAAATTTCTTTCTGTAAAATTAATTAAAGCCATTGTATTTCTATAGGATCCTTTTGGATCTGAGCTGTAGGACTTTTGAGCATGAGGTAGGGCAGTTTTGCCTGAGCTATTAGAGAGTTATATACTCTCTGAGTGTAGGATCAAATTGGGATCTAATGAAGGGCTCTTGAGCCTGAGGTAGGAGAGTAATTATCTCTGAGTTGTAGGGCACTTGCGCCTGAGTTTTTGAGAAGTGTCTTGTCTAACTAGAAGTTAGAAAGGTGGGAGTAGAGTGGATGTACCCATAATATAGGGAACCACTATATATTTGTGTGTGATTCTTGTGTTGTTTCTTTATTGCACGTTTTGTGTTTCTTCAAAGCAGAAAAACCACAAACAAACTAAGCACTTAATGAAGAAATTAAAAGAAAGTCACAAGAGACTAAGAAATCTATTCACCCCCCCCCCCCCCCTCTAGGTTCCTAGCTACCTTGAAAAAAAATACTTTCAAGTGGTAATAGAGGGAGGTTGCTCAAAAAGGATTTAACAATCTGAGTGATCTCAAAGGGTAGCTACTGTTCTGTACTTATGGGTTCTGTAGAGTGCCATAAGGAGCTAGGTTCCATGAAACTCCCAATCTGCAGGAAGAAGAATTTTGGAATAAAGAAGGAGAGGGTCAGACTATTTATGGAATCCTATGACCCTAGGATCTTTGTGATAGTCAAGGAGGGACACTTTATCCCTATGATGGTCTTTTTTCTTAGATGAAAATATCTAGATACCTAAGACATATTCAGAGGTGACATAGGATGAAGTCATCTTAGATATATTAGATAAGAGGGCACAAAACATTATTATTAGTGTCATAGATGACTCAACCTTTCAGAACTTGGCCCACTACAAGACCTCCAAAGAGATGTGGGACACTCTAGTTGTCTACATAGAGGGTACTGAAGAGGTAAGATATGATAGGAAGTCCATGCTCAACCAGGAGTATGAGGCTTTCAGGCAATCCCTTAGAGAGAATATAGATACTTGCTATGAAAGATTTTTCAGGATCATAAATGAACTGAGGACCTATGGGAGGGTCTTCTGTCATTATGAAATAAATGAAATGTTCCTAAGGTCTCTCACTAGAGACTGGTGTAGTAAGATTTGTGCCATAAGAGACGTGGTCATGCTTGTTGAGACTCTTCCCCAAAACATTGTTTGGAAAGCTGCTCTCTTATGAGGTGTGGTTGGCTGCCTGGAAAGAGGAGGAGGCCACTAGTAGATCCCAAGCCAAGGAAAAGTCCTTGGCCTTCAGAGCCGATAACACAAGGAAGAGTAATTAAAGGATTCCCTCCCCTCCAAGAAGACTAGCTGATTCTGACAACTCAGATTCATATGCATCAGACAATAACATGTTTGATGAGGACTTTGATTCCTTCTCCAGGCACTTTCAAAGGCTGACATAGAAGAAACAGTGGAAGAGCGGACCTTCCACCTCTCCTCATAACATGAGGAATCATTCCAAGGCTGACAGGTATGATTCTAGATCTAGTAAATATAATTCCTCTAAAGTTGTCTGCAATTATTGTAGCAAATCATGACATCTGATAGATGACTACCCATTAAAGAGGAAGGAGGCTGGTGAGAAGATACAACACCAGCATAAGGAGAAGAAGGAGAAATACTTCATTGCTAAGAATGAGAAGAGATTGACAGACTCATCTTTATAAGAGTGTGTAGAGGAGGAAGCCTATATTGGGCCAGTAGCTGTTGCTACTGAACAAGAAGCTATAGTATCAAATGAAGACTATCCTTCTTCCATGATAGGTATTAGGGCCCCTATATCACACTCAAACATTGATTCATAGGTGGATGATGAAGATGATGAAGATGCCTACAACTACTTTGGGCTGATGGCAATGACTAATGAAGAATCCAGCCAGGATCATCCTGGTCAAAGTAAGGTAAATTCTCTATCAACCGCTTCTTCTGAGTCTGGATATGAGACTAGTTGCTGTATAAAAGCTTTTTCATCCAGTGGTGAAGATGATTCTGAATCAGAGGGAGATGTCAATCAATTGATTAATAGATATGGTGAACTTCTAGATGCATTTAAGAGGTGCAAGAAGTCGACTAAAAAACAAGCTGTGGAGATTGCCTCTCTTCAGCTAGCGGCTGCCCAGCTGACTGAAACAATACTCTACAGGATCAAAAAGCAAGGGAAGTTAGCAAACATAGAAACATCACTCTCATTTTGATTGGCGCAATCAAGTTCAAGAATAGTCTCATAAGGGACCTTGAAGAGAAGCTAGGGAGGGAGAAAAGAATAGTGGCTAGCTATTATAAGCCAAGTACTGTGTTACCCTTGATAAACTCCTTATCCTCTCAGAAGGGTAATAAGGGGTTGGGTTTCAAGAGAAGCACAAGAGTTGCTCCTTCCAACGGGAAGGGCATAGCTCTAGCTCTAGCTCAGCCTCTTGCTTCCAAGCCTCGCATTCCTTTTAGGAAAGTTAAGTTGACTTCATAGTCTTGGTAGGAAAGTCTACACCCTTGTAGTAGTTGATGACTATTCAAAGTATGCTTGGGTCCCTTGATGTCTTCATAAAGTTTTTCAAGCAAATTTAGAATGAGTTTAATAGTACTATGGTCAAAATTAGAAACGACAATGGAACTGAATTATAGTCTGAAGGCATGACAAAGTTCTATGAAGAGCAAGAGATTCATATAGAATTTTCTTCCCTAAGAACTCCCACGTAAAATGGGATTGTTGAAAGGAAAAATAGAACTCTCATAAGGGGTGGACGAACATTATTGAGTTATACATATCTCCCAGAATATTCATGGGTTGATGCAGTGAATACTGCATGTCATGTTCTCAACAGGGCCTCTATCACAAAGAGCCACAAGAAGACTCACTATGAGATCTTGAAGGGTAGAAAACCGAAACTGGGCTATCTCAGAATCTTTGGTAGTAAGTGCTATGAGCTTCACAATGGGAAGTCCTATATGACTAAGTTTGCTTCCATGTCCTTTTATGGGATTTTTGTTGAGTACAACAATCTTAGTAAAGCCTACAGGATCTACAACTTGAAAACCAAGTTGTAGAAGAATCTGTACATGTAGTCTTTGATGAGTCTACTATGATTAACATTAAGCTGCCAAGCTCCTCTTCTAGTACTGCAGGTACAGAACAGATGGTATACCAGCTAACTCTCAAAGAATCTTCTTCATTAGTCAAATACAAAGCTGATGGAATGGACATTACAGTAAAAGGCCTGCAAGACACAAGTGGGGTGGATGAAGATCAGTAAGAAGCTGACCCTATAGCTGATGCTGAAGCAAGATTGCCTCCATCTGTCAGGCATCTAAGGGATAATCCAAGACACCAGATCATTGGTGATGCCAGCCAAGGAGTGGTGATGAGTAGCAAAAGTATGAAAATAGCTTTGTACTCAAGCTTCCAATCATAGGTTGAGCCAATGAGATTTAAAGAGGCTAACATAGATCAGTTCGGGATTATTGCTACGCAAGAAGAACTGAACCACTTTAAGTGATATAAGGTCTGAAAGCTTGTTCCCACACCTCTAGGACATAATATCATTGGAGTAAATTGGATTTACAAGAATAAACTTGATGAAAATGACATTATAATCAATAACAAAGCAATGTTGGTCGCTTAGGGGTACAAGAAAGAAGAAGGTATTTATTTTGATCATACCATTGCCCCTATAGCAAGATTGGAGGCCATCAGACTGTTCCTTGCATATGCTGCACACAAGGGATTACAAGTCTACCAAATGGATGTGAAGTCAACCTTCCTGAATGGTGACTTGAAAGAAGAAGTCTATGTTGAGCAGCCTCCAGGTTTTGTTGTTCCTAACTCTCCTAATTTTGTTTATAGACTTAAGAAAGCTCAATGTGGCCTAAAGAATGCCCTTAGAGCATGGTATGAGACTTTATCTAGCTTCCTCATTAAGAAAAAATTCTCAAGGGTGAAGATAGAAAAGACCATATTCCTAAGGGAATCTAAGGGTGAGATAATCTTAGTCCAGATATATGTAGATGACATTATCTTTTGATCTACTGATTACAACCTTCGCAGGAAGTTTGCCAAACTTATGCAAGGGAATTTTGAGGTGAGCAGTATGAGTGAACTTAAGTTCTTCTTAGGTATCCAAGTTAAACAGACTTATAATGGCTTGTCCATATCCCAGTCTACGTTCACCATGGAGTTAATCAAGAACTTTGGTATAAAGAATTCCTCCAGCATGAAAACTCCCATGGGATCAAGTATGCTATAAGTAAAGATGAGGCGAAAAAACCTGCTGATGAAACATTGTATATAGGTATAATCATCTCCCTTCTAGATCTAACTGTAAGTAGGCCAGACATCATGTATACTACATGTGTTTGTGTTAGGTATCAGGCTTTCCCTAAAGAATCTCACTACTCAACTGCAAAGAGGATTTTGAGGTATCTTTAGGGAACACCAGATCTTGGCCTATGGTACCGTAAGAATGGGGAGTTTGAACTAAAAGGATATTCAGATGCAGATTTTGTAGGCTGCAAAGAGGACAAGAAGAGTACTTCTGGCACTTGTGAGTTCTTAGGAGGAAGACTAGTGTCTTTGAACAGCAAGAAGCAAACAAGTGTTGCAATCTCAATTTTAGAGTCAGAGTATAGCTCAACATGTAGCTGTTGCGCTCTGTTGTTGTGGATCCATCACCAGCTTTAGGATTATAACCTCCAGATAAGTAGAAGTCCCTTATATTATGATTCTACAACTGGAATATCAATTGCTAGGAGATCTGTCTCACATAGAAGGACTAAGCATATTGAGATAAGATATCATTTCATTAAGGAGCATGTAGAATATTAAGATATCATCCTTTTGTTTGTCCCTACAGATAAGAAAGTGGCTGACATCTTCACTAAGCCACTAGATGAAGCAAAATTCAGCACCCTCAAATTTGAGTTGGGTATGTTGAACCTGGTATAGCTGCAGTTGCTCCTCATGATTGTTTCCTTGTTTTAGGTTATACTTTTTTCTTGAAGGCGGAATTGTTCTTCAGTGAAATGAAGACATTTCAAATGGTATACCTTCATTGGTATCATGTTCAAGTGCTATTCAGACTGGTATAGACTAGTGTGTCTACCAAGAAGTATTACAAAGGATGCTTCTGTTGAGGGGGAGCAAGTCCAGCCGTACAGAGGTTGATTCTAGTAGTATCATGTAGAGAAGGAACATCACATCTCTATCACTCTCAACTGGTTTAACTGCTGCAAGAGTTGATTATCTGTACTCAAATAGGGGAAGCAGATAATCAGTGCCTCTCTGACTATTTACAAAAGTCAAAAAGGGGGAGAGAAATTAGAAGGATACAAGTGGTATCAGATGGAAATGATCAATATGATGGTATCAGATGGAAATGATCAATATGATCAAGGCCAGGTATCAGCAATTCAGGCGGAGCATGTGTGATTATGTTCACCCTGTAGGCAAGGAAGTGTTGTAATTATTACATGTTCTCTTTTTATATGATTTCCAAGTTAATGTTCTATTGCTGCATATGTTTGTGTATGTCATTTACTCAATTCATTAAGGGTTTTGACTTCTTCAAATATGGTGAGATTTTTGGGTCTATTGCCCATAATGTTCCAGATTTGAAGAAGTCAATCATGTCAATGATATACATAAAGTTTTATTTGATGTATGTTCAATATTCAAGCATACAGGTTAGTCCTTGAAACACTGATAGGACATGTATTCCAAGTGATGTGACAGGTGGTCACAAAGTAAAGATGTGGAGATACAGAAATATATCTAAGTCTACAGGCATTGAGTGAAGCCAGTTCACTCAACACCAGATGCAAGGGAAGATGCTGGATAGTCTAGAAATCGCCTAAGTCCACAGGAATTGAGTAAAGCCAGTTCACTCAATGCTAGATGCCATAAAGTGCTAAGTTAGTTGTGAATAATAAAAGCCATACAGTCAGCAAAGCCATTCTGCAGCCAAGCCCACAGGCATTAAGTGATGACAGTTCACTCAATGTCATCATCAAGTATAGCTGAATCAGTCAACGCCTATATATTGGTGGGCTGAATATTTGACAATGTCTAGAAGCGTCAAGTGAACACAACTTACTCGACGCAAAAGCAAAAGCATTGAGTCTTATTGCTGTAGTCAAAGCCTCAAAAGAAGACAGAAATCGACTATGTCTAGAAGATCTAAGTGAAGCCAGTTCACTCAACGCTCAATAAAGAAGGCAGGCAAAAGCAGAAAGCATTGAGTGAGGCTAGCTCACTCAACGCCTTCAGACATATGAATAAATGACTAAGTGTAAAAGCGTTGAGTGAAGCCTTTGCACTCAATGCTCTCAATGCTTATGATGTAGAATAACTCTGATAATTGACTAAGGGTTTTGGCATTGAGTGGAGTTTGTTCACTCAACGCCTAGAGTGAATTTGAGAAATTGGATAAGTCCATAATCTGATGACGTCAGCCAAAATTGACAAAGTTAACAGAGTTCAAATTAAGTGCGGGGAAGCTATATGTTGTTGAATGGAGACCGGGTGATCTGGCGTTCTGGCACTGGCAGATTAGATACCAGGCGGTCTAGTGGTTTGTCTCCAGCAACTTGGAGACCGGGCGGTCTGGCGGTCTCTTATGGCGGCTTGTTCTCTCCTTCTGGTGGTTGCCGGGAGGTTAGCCTACTCGTCTAACCATACGGCCTGTTTGGCTTGTTTTTATTAAACCTATTATTATTTAGTCTCACATTGCTTATTTGTAATCACTCTAATCACCTCCATTCTATAAAATAGAGGTCATACATTTGTAATACTTATCTTCTTTGGATAATAAAAATTTTTGTTATTCTAATTTTCGGTTTCTACTTGCCTGTTCGCACATGGTATCAGAGGACTCGATCTTTTCAACCTGATTCGGTGCCTTATTCTGACCGCGCGGTTTGCCCTTCTTCGTGTAGTCTGTTCACGCGGCTTCTCTTATCTTTGTCGCTACCCTTTGTGTGTGCGTCCTCTATTTTCTTCTTTCTGCGAGCTATTTTTGCGGTTGCTCTACTTCTTTTCTCCCCACGATCTCCTTTGATTCACGCGACATGTTTCTGTTCATGCGGTCTCTTCTCTGTTCGTATGACCTGCTTGCCTTTCTCGCGAACTCCTTCTAGTTTGCGCGGTCCACTCTATCTCCTATTTGCGCGGCCTTCTCTCTAGCCGCACGACTTCTATCCCTCTACTGTACTCTGCTTTTTGGTCATGGCCTTCCTTGCTGCTGGTGTGTTGACACCGACCGCTGCAAAATCTTTTCTTTATCTGTTATGGCCTTCCTAGCCGCACGTATTGCTTGCTGTTCACACGGCTTGTTATTTCTTCTCGTACGGCCTCTTGTTTGTTCTTTGTCCGTTGCGGCTTTCTTTGCCGCACTTCCTGTTCGCTGTTTGCACGGCTTGTTGCTTCTTCTCACGCGAATTCGTGTTTTTCCTCCGTGGCTCTTTCCAGTACCTCAACCACCACCGCTACTCCCGTAGCAAATCCGCCTCCTCCTCCTAATCCTTCCGGGAATCTTGGCACTGTCTCCCAAATCATCACTCCCAACTACCCGAATTGGAGTGTCTCCTTTACCTTTATTCTCCGCTCATAAAGCAAACGCCACCATCTCACTTATGACCCACCCCCTCTATATTCCTCTGAGTTTGACGACTGGGATGCTAGCATCGCGCTTGTGCCCACTTGTCTAGCTAACAGCCTTTCAGATAAATGTCATCCCATCATCTGTCATGATGAGACGGTCAAGACGGCTTGGCTTTATCTTGCTTCTTTGTACTCTAAGGGGCTCAGACGTCCCACATCTATACTTTATATGCGGACCTCTTTGCCCATCCTTCCATGTCTCCTGTTGCCGCTAATAAACAGGTTCAGGCACTCGGGGCTGAGATTCTTCTGAATCGCCCCTTCTCTATGGATTTGGCCGAGCAGCACAAGAACTTGCAGGAACTTCTGGTTATATGCTATCTTCTAAGACTTCTTGAGTCCAATGACATGATTCGCTAGCAAATTCTGGGTGAGGCGAACTCTCCTACATTTGATGCCACTACTGCACGCATTATCGCAGTTACCTCTAAACTTCAGTGTCCACTTTTGTCCTCTCCTTCACCACAAAACATCTATTCTCACCAGACTCATTGGAATGTCTCTTGTAGCCGCAATTACCAGTCCGCGGGTGTGGCCCTTCCCGCTTCCTCTGCTCTCACTGTGGCCGTACCGAAAATACCGTGGAACACTGCTGGATGACACATCCGCATCTTCTCCCCTCTGGTGACTCTTCCACCTCCTCCTTGAAGCTGTCCGCCGCAGTTGTCATATCACCAGGTAGTGCGCACGTGGTTACTCAAGGTAAATGGCTGATAGGCTCTAGTGCAACCAATCACATGACGGGCAATCTTAAGGGTTTTTCTCTCCTAGAAAACCTGATCGGTTGCCCCCGGTTCTCATTTTTGACGGCTCTCCCTCCACGGTCCAAGGAACGGGAGTGGTTCATGTCACTCTGTCTCTTCGCTTGGCGGACACTCTCTATGTACCAAAGTTTCCCTGCAATTTATTATCAGTTACCTCTTTATGCAAACAAATCCAGAGCTCCGTCACATTCACTCCAACTTCTTGTTATTTCCAGGATCCGATCTCCCAACGAACGATTGCTATTGGGACTAAGAGCGGCGGCATCTACTTCCTCGACAATATTTCTGCTCTATACGCCTTCTCCTCCTCCTCTACAAATCTTCTATAGTGGCACCTCTGCCTTGGTCATCCTCCTCCACGTCTTCTTTGTCAGCTTCTACCCCACCTCCCTCCACACAGTTCTCCTCTCAACTGTGATGCTTATCATCTTGGCAAGCATCACTATTCCTCCTTCCCTCCGAAGAATGGTCGTGGCTATACCCGTCCATTTGATCTCATGCATTCTGATGTATGGGGTCCTACTCCTACCGTCACCGTTTTTCGGGGTAGTTCATATTTTATAACCTTTATTGATAACTTTTATAGATGTACTTGTGTGTATCTCTTATAAGATCTCTCTGAATAATTCAATGTATGGAAATCATTTTATCATTTAATTCAAAATCAGTTTGTTATTTCAAATAAAGTCTTTCGCTCTGATAATGCTAAAGAGTATATTAGTCAAGCTTTTTCATCTTTTTGTATGCAACATGGGATTATCCATCAAACTAGTTGTGTCTATACCCCACAACAAAATGGAGTGGCAGAATGCAAAAACCATCACATCCTTGATGTCGTTCGCACTCTGATGATGCAGATGCAGGTACCTCACTCCAATTGGGGCTATGCGGTTCTCATTTCCTGATATCTCATCAATCGCATTTCATCCACAGTTCTCCACGGTCAAACACCATTCTCTATTCTCTATAAAGGAATGGAACCTTTACGAATCTTTGGATGTACAGCCTTTGTGCACGCTCCCTCCGCCACCCGTGACAAACTCTCCCCTCGCTCCACAAAATGTGTTTTTCTGGGGTACTCTACCACCAAGAAGGGCTACTGTTATTTTGACCCCGTTCTCCGCAAGCCGTTTGTCTCCGCCGACATTACCTTCTTCGAGAATGCTCCTTATTTCTCTGACGAATCCTGTCCACTTCCAGAGGTTTCTGATTCTCCTATTGTTCCCTCCAACCCATCGACCCCTACTGAGGTTTTTCCACCTCAACCATCTCCATCGTCCCCTCCTCTCTCCTCTCCTCTACTATGTCCCTCTTCTTTACCACCGTTTCTCTCTACTCCCGGGCAAGCTATCTCCGCCACGGACGCTCCGGATACTGAGGAACCTGCTGACCTGGATTTTTCCATTGCTCTTCATAAAGTGGTTCAGGCATGTACCCAGCACTCGCTTGCTGTTATTGTTTCCTATGATCATCTTACCCTTTCTCAAAGGGCTTTTGCAATGGCTATCTATGCCACTTCCACCACCCTATTCATACCAGGAGGCCTATACTATTCCACATTGGAAGGCAGTCATAGATGAGGAAATTGTTACTCTCACTAAACGGTGTATGCGGACCCTTATTCCTCCTCCCTTCGGCACAGATGTTGTTGGATTTCGCTGGGTATTTGTGGTGAATTTCACTCTAGATGGCAGTGTGGATCATTACAAGGCCCTCCTTGTTGCCAAAGACTTTACCCAGACTTATGGTATTTACTATTTTGAACCTTCTCTCCAGTTGCTCATCTCAGCACTATTAGGGTCCTCCTCTCTATGTATGTCAACAGGGATTGGCCCATTTCCCAACTGGATGTCAAAAATGCCTTTCTATATGGGGATCTTCAGGAGGATGTTTACATAGAGATACCTCCAGGAGATGTTTCTCAAGGGGAGGCACAGGTATGCAGGCTAAATAAGGCTATTTATGGACAAAAGCAAAGCCCTCGGGCTTGGTTTGACAATTTTAGCGGGATTGTGGCAGCCGTGGGCTTTACGAGAAGTTCTGAGGATCACTCTTTGTTCGTTCGCAAAACATGCCTTGGTCTGGTAGTTCTTGCGATTTATGTGGATGATATTCTTCTCACTGGAGATGACTAGGCTTGGATAACCTTGACAAAGAAGCATCTTCGTCAACACCTGGTCACAAAGGATATGGGCTCTCCAAAATACTTTCTAGGGATAGAGATCTCTCGAAAGCCCAATTCCTTAGTCCTTTCCCAACGCAAGTATGCTCTTGATTTGATAAAATAGGCAGGGTTGACTGGGGCTAAACCTGCCCGATGCCCCATGGCGACTTGTAACACCCCCGATTTTTCTTCGATTATTTTTATTCTCGTTTGGCGTTACGATGACGCGGTTCCGTGGCTTGTGCCATTTGTGGATTGTGGTATAGCTCCTTAGAACTAAGTGCCATATTTTGTAGCCTATGGGCAAGATCTCCCTAGCAAGCCGAGCCGTTTTGGGTGACCCGGTGTGGCCTCTCGGGGGATGCTTGTGTTTTGGCTTTGGGTGGGTATAACTCGAGTTCTATTTGTCGAAAATTAATTTCGACTTCGCCGTTGTGTTCGTAGCGTGGGTATTTAGCTACGGTGCGAATTTCGTCAAATTCCGAGGTAGTTCGGTTTTCGCGTCGTTTTGGTGCTTTATGTAATTCTTTAATAAATTATATTATTATATGTTAATATATATATATATATATATAGGTTAAGTATTAGGTTAGAAAGAAAAGCCCGCATCATCTTCCCCATTTGAAACCGCCGTCCCTGTACGAGAGAAAACGGAGAAACCGCCGAGCCTTGCCTTCCACCGCCGATTCCCGGAGCGTTTGTGGACGGAATTCGATTCCGAGAGTGATTCGGATTGCTCACGTCAAGACCTTCATTCCTACGGTAAGAAATTCAATTTTCGTGGAGTTTTAGGAGGATTGGAATTTTTGGTTTTAGGTTTCCGCCATTAAAGTTCGGGTTTGCTTGTTAGGTGTTCTTTTGGTGCTGCTCCTTCTAGTGCAGCGTGAAGAGAAGGGAAAGCCGACCAAGCTTCGCTAGAAATCGAGGCAAGTGGTGTTCTTGCCCTTGACAAATTGTTTCTTTGTTCATAAATCCTACTTGCTTCTATCATTTTTATCTCCTATTTTTTTCCGTTTCGAATGTTTAGGCATAGTTTGTATGGTAGTGGTGCGCGTCGATGATGGTTTCCTGCTGCTACTGAAGTTGCGTGGGTCGTGTGCGCATTCCGGTGTCGTTCGGGAAATCCCAAATAATACAGGTTAACCGCGCACGATCATCAACCGTTAGGGCGCACGACCACTGGTCTTGTGCCTATGTTCGTGCGCGTCCACTTATTTATTTTCCTAAGTTCTGTCTCGGTTATCGCACGAGCACTAGCAAACAGTGTGCACGACCACCGGTCGTGCGCCACTGATCGTGCGCAGATGCTAAGTTTTCTGTCAGGTTTTCCAGGTTCACTTCGCACGATCATCAGCCAATGAGTGCGCATGACCACTGGTCGTGCGCCACTGATCGTGCGCTCTGTATATATTATATTTTTCTTTTGCTCCCGTATTTAGTTGGCTTCGTTGCGCGAGTTATGTGGGCATGAGTGTTTTGTGTTGTGTTAAGGTAGTAACGTAAGAGTAGTTGGTGTGATAGTTTCGTTTTGCGTGGCACATTGAGTGAGTGAAGCTCACTCAATTCGGTGTCGAGAGGACCCAGTGCCAAGTCGTGTTGAGTCATTTCAACACTTTTTTCCCTATCTCGATTTCCGTTCCCGAGTGAATTCTTTGTTTATGTTTTGAGTTTTCTTGTCGGCCGTGTTTTTCTTCCCAAATGGCCGAATCGTGGGTTGTGGTTAGTAGTGGTGGTTTGAAGCTCTTCATGGGGGAGGTGTTGTGTAAATTAGTCGTAGCCACCCTTTTCTTCTATCTTGCACCAGGTACGGGCTGGGCAAGGGGGTGGAAGGTCCCTAATGCTATTACATGTAGACCCTTGAGCTTGTTGACTTGGAAATGGTGGTTGGGGAACTGAGTTTGCCTCCAACCCGGATCCATGTTGTTTGTCTTGCTACTACCATCTCCCACAGCTTAGGGTATTAGGTATTTCTTCCTTGGTAGATTACAGCATTTTGGGCTCTTGGAAGCCTAGTAGGCTCTGCAGGAAGTAGTTTCTAGGCAGGGTTGATGCTGTTTCCTCGCACCTACTGCATTTCTTTATGTCTTGCCTTGGGAAGTTGTGACCTTTTTCTGCTTTGTGTTTTCCTATTTCGTTTATTCCCGGTGGACACTTTCATGCAGTTTCTTTTGTTTTGCTTGCTGAGGTATTCTTTCTTCTTTTGAATGCCTTAGGTTCTGAGCAGTAGCTAGTTTGGTGGCTAGCTTGCGGTGGTGTTGCTAGTGGTCTCTTGGACTTTGGAGATCCCGTTGCTTTGTTTGTGAGGTAGTTTTTCTGTACCTTTTCTTACAGACATACATATGTGTCAGTGGCTTCGTGTCTGGCTGTTGGAGCCCACTAGTAGTTTTTATCTTTGTACTAGATATATTACTTTTGCTGCTACCGTTTTCTGGAGATAGTCTACTTGCTCTGGAGAGAATTAATGCTAAGTTGCTAGCTATTTTAAAACTACAACTATTACTATAAGTACAGCTCATGATCAGCATGTTTTTATAAAATTAAATCACTATTTCCAAACGACGTATAAAGATCGATTTCTTATATATAGTATAAATTATATGTAGAGTCTTGCATAGTGTAAGTGGTCCTCATGGGAATCTTATGCACCCTCTTAGGATGTCAATCTTGAATAAAGTATCTTCCGCAGCGTAAAGTATAGTTTTTAATTGTGGACTAGGTGATCCACCGAGCCGAGGGATACGACCTCTAAAATATAACTAAATTTTTCTAATCATTAATCTCATGAATTTCTTTCATAAAGTAAAGTAGATGTTTTTGTCTGAGCGTCAACAGTTATCCCCTGCTTGACGTGGCATCATGACGCGTGTTTTCTCATACTCTGATACTTCCTAAATTCAGAGAATATGCGGGTTGTGACAGTTGGTATCAGAGGGAGGTTGCTTGACAAGTTAGTCGGGCAACCTTTCTTTGATTGTTTTAGTAGTTCAGCATCATGTCATTCACACACCGATATGTCATCAGCACGTCTTGGCAAAAGCACGAACACTACACTCATAGCATAACATGAAGTATACGGGGCATATTATGTAGTATGGGATGCATAATATGTGTTCGTATATGGATCCACCATAGGGGCAACGTGTAAGGGTTATGTAGTATGGGATGCATAACCTCACCACATGGCTGCGACTAGCACGTTTTCTTTTTCGTTGCATGGAAATGTTATGTAGTATGGGATGCATAACATTTTCTTGCGTACGCCGCTCATAACATGCATTAGGGCCTTTTTTTTAGAATGCATAGCACAAGCATGCATAGCATATCATTGCATAAGCACAACGTGCCAAGCTAAAGATTTGCCGGATGACATATGTACACACATAAGTTTTCAAATTAATATAAAGTCATGCATTCCCGATCTAGGCACAAGGGTTAGTAAGGTGGTGGTAAACCATCTTAGGCTAGGGCATAACATCAAATTTTGTTAAAAAGATAAACTCCCAGAGCAAGTTTAGCAGCTTTAAGTCTATATCTGCATATGTATTGCCTGTACTTGAAATTGGTTCTAGACATTGTAGTAGGATCTAATTTGTATTGTTATGATTTTAGAATGGCAAGGCGTCCTGCGACCCGATCGACTCCCCTGTCTGAGGGTAAGTCATCTGGGGCTCAGAATGATGCGGTGATCGAGAGCCTGCGTCAGAGTAGCGATTCCATGAGCAGGCAGTTGGAGGAGGTGCGAGCCCAGATTCAGTCTTTGGTGGCAGTTGTGGCAGGACAGGCTCAAGGTGTGCAAGTCCAAGCTAGGGGGTTAGCTGTTCCTCCTCCCCCTACGCCCTTAAGACCTCCAGTGGTGGTGCCAGCAGAGATGGCCTTCATCTCGCAGTTTCAGAGGCTGAGCCCTCCCACTTATGACGGGAAGGCAGATTTCATGGTCATAGATGATTGGATGATCTCCATGGAGGAGATGTTCTCGTACTCAGGGATTGCAGATGATCAGAAGGTGATGATAGCCGCCTATCAGCTTAAAGGTTTGGCTAAGAGTTGGTGGCTGAGAGATGAGGAGAGTTTAGTAGCTGGATGCTCTTGGGAAGTGTTCAAGGAGATGTTGTTGAGGAAGTTCTTACCCTCAGTCGAGCGTGACCGCCTCATGAATGAATTCCTTCATCTGAAGCAAAGGCAACTCACGGTGGGTGAGTATGAGATAGAGTTCAGCAAGTTGAGCCGTTTTGCCCCTGGATTGGTCAACATTGAGGCTGATCGGTTTAAGCGATTTCTCGGTGGTTTGAGGAGCGAGGTGCAGCAGTTGACCAGTGCTTATGGGTCAGAGACTTATGTAGGTGTATTGGAGGCTACTCTGAAGGTGGAGGCTATTGAGACCGCAAAGAGCAGAGGTTAGCATATGAGGAAGGACAAGAGGAAGTCTGTGGAGGAGAAGAAACCCCAGGTACCCGGTGCAGCTCCGGGAAAGAGGAGCATGGTGAAGTGCAGCTTCTGTGGCTAGTCAGGCCACCCCGTCGAGAGATGTTTCAAGAAGGCAGCAGCTCAGAGGAAGGAGCAGGTTCATGCGATTCAGGGTGCTCCTAGGAGAGATGTCTCCTGTTCTGTTTGCAAGCGATCCGGGCATGATGCTGCCTAGTGCTGGTCCAAGGATAAAGTCTGCTTTCAGTGTGGGCAGAAGGGACACATCAAGTCTAGGTGTCCTCAGGTTCAGCCAGCTTTTCCTGCAGTTCCATTACAGGCATTACCTCCACCTCAGCGTGTTGACAAGGGAAAGGGAAAGCTGAATGTGATTTCTTCCGAGGAGGCTCATGCTTCGACCCTGGTCATCTCAGGTTAGTTGTTATTCCAGCCTGAAAGTTTTGTTCTTGTTTTGCTTGAATGTTTGCAGTATTGTTTTGGCTAGTTCCTTAGTTATATGTGCTCCTATAGGGAAATTTAAGGTGAAGAACCGCTGGGCGCGTGTTCTGTTTGACTCCGGCGCTACCCACTCGTTCGTAGCTAGAGCCTTTGTGGAGCGTCATCGGTTGACTCTAGATCGT
Organism: Platanthera zijinensis; assembly: GCA_039513925.1. Lineage (NCBI taxonomy): Eukaryota > Viridiplantae > Streptophyta > Magnoliopsida > Asparagales > Orchidaceae > Platanthera > Platanthera zijinensis. Next base: position 48,483,645 of record CM077083.1, read on the forward strand.
GTCCGGGTTTCCTTCCGTGTCAAGTTTCCCTCTGGTGAATCTGTGTTGTCAGATTTGGGCGTATTGGATTGCCCTGTTTTGTTGGGGGACTTTCTTGCGATAGCGGACCTAAAGATGATTGATCTGGAGGATTTCGATGTTATTTTGGGCATGGACTGGCTCTCTAGGTATGATGCAGTCATTCAGTGCAAGGGAAAGCGCTTGGACTTCATCAGGGACGACGGTCAGCTCGGCAGCGTGTATGCTGATCCGTGTCAGGATTCTCCTGTCATCTCTGCGGTATGTGCTCAGAGGTTGTTTCTTTCTGGTTATTGTGCTTGTTTAGTCTCGGCGGTTGGAACCGCTGTTAGCGTACCACGCTTGGAGGAGATTCCTATTGTTCGTAGTTTCGCCGATGTTTTTCCTGATGATCTTCCTGGTCTTCCTCCTGATCGGGATGTTGAGTTTGTGATTGATTTAGAGCCGGGTATGCGTCCTATTGCTAAGGCGCCGTACCGAATGGCCCCTCGTGAATTAGAGGAGTTGCGAGTTCAGTTGGATGAGCTGTTGGCTAAAGGATTTATCAGGCAGAGTTCGTCACCTTGGGGTGCTCCTGTTTTGTTTGTAAAGAAGAAAGATGGGTTGATGCGGCTTTGCATCGACTATAGAGAGTTGAACAAGGTCACTATCAAGAATAGGTACCCTCTAATGAGGATCGATGATTTATTTGACCAGTTGCGCGGTAGCACGGTGTTCTCCAAGATCGATCTTCGTTCTGGTTATCATCAACTCAGGATCCGTGAGGCGGATATTCCACGGACTGCATTTAGATCGAGGCATGGACACTTTGAGTTTTTGGTGATGTAATTTGGTCTTACCAACGCACCATCAGCCTTCATGTATATGATGAACCGGGTGTTCAAGGATTTCTTAGACAAGTTCGTGGTGGTCTTCATCGATGACGTGTTGGTTTATTCTCGCAGTGCGGAGGAGCATGAGCAGCATTTGCGTTTGGTTCTGACAGAGTTGAGGAATCACAAGTTATTCGCCAAGTTGAGAAAGTGCGAATTTTGTTTGCCTCAGGTCTCATTTCTAGGCCACGTGGTGAACAAGGATGGGATCTCGGTCGACCCAGAAAAGGTCGCAGTAGTGATGGATTGGAGTAGGCCGAATACCCCTAAGGAGATCAGGAGTATCCTAGGGTTGGCTGGCTACTATAGGAGGTTTGTGGAGGGTTTCTCTTCCCTAGCTGCACCTTTGACCAAGCTGACTCAGAAGAACGTGGTTTTTGTTTGGAGCGAGAAGTGCGAAGAAGCCTTTCAGGAGCTAAAGCAGAGATTGTGCACTGCTCCCGTTCTGACCCTGCCTACTGAGGGTGTGGATTATGATGTATACGTGGATGCTTCGCATGTAGGTCTGGGATGCGTTTTAATGCAGGTTAGAAAGGTGATTGTCAATGGGTCAAGGCAACTGAAGACTCATGAGAAGAATTATCCTACGCATGACCTTGAGTTTGCAGCGGTAATTTATGCATTGAAGTTGTGGAGGCACCTGCTTTATGGGGCTCAGTGCAAGATCTTCACTGACCATAAGAGCCTGAAGTGCGTGTTCACGCAGAAAGAGTTGAATCTGCGTCAGCGGCGGTGGCTAGAGTATGTGGCCGATTATGATGTAGAGATCCAGTATCATCCAGGCAAGGCCAATGTGGTGGCCGACGCCCTGATCCGAAGGACGGGAAAGATCTTTAAACTCTCCGCCGATCATTTAGTGGAGGAGTTCCTCCGTATGGATATATCAGTGGAATGCTGCAGTTTGCAGAGTAGTTTATCAGTGGTAGAGCCGTCTTGGATTTCTTTGACCAGACTGCACCAGAAGGACGATCCGGATCTTTTGCACTTATTCATCAGGACAGAGAAGGGAGAGTTGCCAGATTTTGCTATCGATGATGCAGGTATTTTGAAGTACCGCGGCAGGTTTTGCATCCCCGCTGTTGGGGACATTAGAAGTCTTATTTGCAGAGAGGCTCATGGATCCAGCGTTGCCTATCATCTAGGATCTACGAAGATGTATCGTGACTTAAGGAAAATTGCCTGGTGGTATGGCATGAAAGGAGATATATACCGATTTGTTGCTGAGTGTCACACTTGCAAGTGTGTGAAGGCCGATCATGGAAGGCCTGGTGGTAAGTTGACTCCGCTAGAGATCCCGAATTAGAAGTGGGAGAGTATATCTATGTACTTCTTTACGGGCTTACCGAAATCCCCGAGGGGATTTGATTCTGTTTGGGTTATAGTGGACAGACTGACGAAGTGTGCTCACTTCGTGCCATATAAGATTGATTACCCGATGAAGAAGATAGCGGAGTTGTACTTGAATGAAGTCATCCGACTCCACGGTGTGCCGGTTAGCATCGTCTCTGATCGAGACTCCCGGTTTACTTCTTGTTTTTGGCAGAGTCTGCATTAGAGTTTGGGAACGGATCTGAGGTATTCTACTGCGTACAACCCACATACCAATGGGCAGACAGAGCGGGTGAACCAGATTGTTGAGGATATGATCCGATGCTACATTTTAGACCACGGTGGAGCGTGGGATGAGCGGCTGCGACTTATAGAATTTGCTTACAATAACAGTTATCAGGAAAGTTTGTAGATGGCTCCGTTCGAAGCCTTGTATGGGAGGCGTTGTAGGACTCCATTTTTTTGGGCTGAGGTTGGTGAGAGGCCGTTGTTGGGTCCTGATGCGCTGGAGGAAATGGAAGTCGCCGTGAAGCTTATTCGGGAGAAGCTTCGTATAGCTCAGGAGAGGTATGAGAAGAACGCCAATCGGCGTAGATCTGCCTTGGAGTTTTCCGTAGGGGACCTTGTATTTCTTAAGGTTTCCTCGATGGTGGGTGTAAAGAGGTTAGGTAAGAATCGGAAATTGGACCCAAGGTATGTGGGCCCGTTCAAGATTTTGGAATGGATTGGCGTGTCAGCTTATAGATTGGATTTGCCAGCGAACTTCCCAGGTGTTCATAATGTTTTTCAAGTTAGCCAATTGCGGAAGTGTGTGCGCAGCAGTGGGCAGGTCTTGGACGTTGTACCCCAGTTGGAGCCCAACCTCTCTTTTGTTGAGGTGTCGGTCCGTATTTTGGATACTCAGCAGCGAGTGCTGCGAAAGAAGTCCATTCTGATGGTGAAAGTTCTTTGGAAAAATCAGGATTTGGAGAGCGCGACTTGGGAGCTAGAGTCGGCCATGAGGATGGCTTACCCTCACCTATTTCCCTGATTTGATCGGTTTGTTTCCCTTCTTGTAACTCCTATTTGTTACTTTTCCTTCTTTAGTAGGAGTGTTGTGCGTAAAGTTTCGGGACGAAACCTTCTTTTAGGGGGAGTGACTGTAACGCCCCCAATTTTTCTTCGATTATTTTTATTCTCGTTTGGCGTTACGATGATGCGGTTCCGTGGCTTGTGCCATTTGTGGAGTGTGGTTTAGCTCCTAAGAACTGAGTACCCTATTTTGTAGCCTATGGGCAAGATCTCCCTAGCAAGCCGAGTCGTTTTTGGTGACCCGGTGTGGCCTCTCGGGGGATGCTTGTGTTTTGGCTTTGGGTGCGTATAACTCGAGTTCTGTTCGTCGAAAATTAATTTTGACTTCGCCGTTGTGCTCGTAGCGTGGGTATTTAGCTACGGTGCGAATTTCGTCAAATTCTGAGGTAGTTCGGTTTTCGCGTCGTTTTGGTGCTTTATGTAATTCTTTAATAAATTATATTATTATATGTTAATATATATATATATATATATATATATATATATATATATATATAGGTTAAGTATTAGGTTAGAAAGAAAAGCCCGCATCATCTTCCCCATTTGAAACCGCCGCCCCTGTACGAGAGAAAACGGAGAAACCGCCGAGCCTTGCCTTCCACCGCCGATTCCCGGAGCGTTTGTGGACGGAATTCGATTCCGAGAGTGGATTCGGATTGCTCTCGTCAAGACCTTCATTCCTACGGTAAGAAATTCGATTTTCGTGGAGTTTTAGGAGGATTGGAATTTTTGGTTTTAGGTTTCCGCCATTAAAGTTCGGGTTTGCTTGTTAGGTGTTCTTTTGGTGCTGCTCCTTCTAGTGCAGCGTGAAGAGAAGGGAAAGCCGACCAAGCTTCGCCGGAAATCGTGGTAAGTGGTGTTCTTGCCCTTGCCAAATTGTTTCTTTGTTCATAAATCCTACTTGCTTCTATCGTTTTTATCTCCTATTTTTTTCCGTTTCGAATGTTTAGGCATAGTTTGTATGGTAGTGGTGCGCGTCGATGGTGGTTTCCTGCTACTACTGAAGTTGCATGGGTCGTGTGCGCGTTCCGGTGTCGTTCAGGAAATCCCAAACGGTACAGGTTAACCACGCACGATCATCAATCGTTAGGGCGCACGACCACTGGTCGTGTGCCTATGTTTGTGCGCGTCCACTTATTTATTTTCCTAAGTTCTGTCTCGGTTATCGCACGAGCACTGGCAAACAGTGTGCACGACCACCGGTCGTGTGCCACTGATTGTGCGCAGATGCTAAGTTTTCTTTCAGGTTTTCCAGGTTCACTTCGCACGATCATCAGCCAATGAGTGCGCACGACCACTGGTCATACGCCACTGATAGTGCGCTCTGTATATATTATATTTTTCTTCTGCTCCTGTATTTAGTTGGCTTCGTTGCGCGGGTTATGTGGGCATGAGTGTTTTGTGTTGTGTTAAGGTAGTAACGTAAGAGTGGTTGTTGTGATAGTTTCGTTTTGCGTGGCACGTTGAGTGAGTGAAGCTCACTCAATACGGTGTCGAGAGGACCCAGCGCCAAGTCGTGTTGAGTCATTTCAACACTTTTTTTCCCTACCTCGATTTCCGTTCCCGAGTGAATTCTTTGTTTATGTTTTGAGTTTTCTTGTCGGCCGTGTTTTTCTTCCCAAATGGCCGAATCGTGGGTTGTGGTTAGTAGTGGTGGTTTGAAGCTCTTCATGGGGGAGGTGTTGTGTAAATTAGCCGTGGCCACCCTTTTCTTCTATCTTGCACCAGGTACGGGCTGGGCAAGGGGATGGAAGGTCCCTAGTGCTTTTACATGTAGACCCTTGAGCTTGTTGACTTGGAAATGGTGGTTGGGGACATGAGTTTGCCTCCAACCCGGATCCATGTTGTTTGTTTTGCTACTACCATCTCCCACAGCTTAGGGTATTAGATATTTCTTCCTTGGTAGATTACAGCACTTTGGGCTCTTGATAACCTAGTAGGCTCTGCAGGAAGTAGTTTCTGGGCAGGGTTGATGCTGTTTCCTCACACCTGGTGCATTTCTTTCTGTCTTGCCTTGGGCAGTTATGACCTTTTTCTACTTTGTGTTTTCCTCTTTCGTTTATTCCCTGGTGGACACTTTCATGCAGTTTCTTTTGTTTTGCTTGCTGAGGTATTCTTTCTTCTTTTGAATGCCTCAGGTTCTGAGCAGTAGCCAGTTTGGTGGCTAGCTTGCGGTGGTGTTGCTAGTGGTCTCTTGGACTTTGGAGATCCCGTTGCTTTGTTTGTGAGGTAGTTTTTTTGTACCTTTTCTTACAGACATACATATGTGCTAGTGGGTACGTGTCAGGTTGTTGGCGCCCACTGGTAGTTTTTACCTTTGTACTAGATATATTACTTTTGCTGCTACCGTTTTCTGGAGATAGTCTACTTGCTCTAAAGAGAATTAATGCTAAGTTGCTAGCTATTTTAAAACTACAACTATTACTATAAGTACAGCTCATGATCATCATGTTTTTATAAAATTAAATCACTATTTCCAAACGACGTATAAAGATCGATTTCTTATATATAGTAAAAATTATATGTAGAGTCTTGCATAGTGTAAGTGGTCCTCATGGGACTCTTATGCACCCTCTTAGGATGTCAATCTTGAATAAAGTATCTTCCGCAGCGTAAAGTATAGTTTTTAATTGTGGACTAGGTGATCCACCGAGCCGAGGGATACGACCTCTAAAATATAACTAAATTTTTCTAATCATTAATCTCATGAATTTCTTTCATAAAGTAAAGTAGATGTTTTTGCCTAAGCATCAGCAGTTATCCCCTGCTTGACATGGCATCATGACGCGTGTTTTCTTATACTCTGATAATTCCTAAATTCGGAGAAAATGCGGGTTGTGACACGACTGGAGAAGATAAAACCTGGACGGATGACTCTCCTCCTCTTTTAGATGTTACGAGGTATAGACGTCTAGTTGGTATACTCATATATCTCACGGTGATGAGACCCGACATCCCCTATGCTGCTGGCAAGGTTAGCCTATTCATTCAAGCTCTAAGGTAGGGCCATCTACAGTCTGCCCTGAGAATATAGGAGTATGTTAAATCAGCGCCTGGGAAAGGACTACTCTTTCAGAAGAATATTCATTTGAGGGTTGAAGCGTACTCAGATTAGAGCTATGCTGATAACAAAGGAGACCGCAAGTCAACATAGATCTTTTGCACCTTTGTGGGGGAAAACCTAGTGAGCCGGAAGAGCAAGAAACAGTCTGAAGTCTTTAGGTCCAATACATAAGCAGAATATCAAAGTATGACGTCAACAACATGTGAGTTGAAGTGGTTATGGGCTCTCATGCTTGACCTAGGAAAGGTCTACAACCATTCTCTACCTATGTTTTGTGATAACAATGCCGCTATATACATCTCCAAAAATTCGGTCTTCCATGAGACAACAAAGCACATTGAAGTGGACTGCCATTTTATTCGGGTAGAGATTTTAAGGAACAAATTTGTACTCCGTTCGCCACCTCTGATAAAGAATTTTCTGATATTTTCACCAAGCCGGTGTCCGCCATATTTCTTCACATTTGCGACAAGCTGGGCATGATCGATATATATGATCCAGCTTGAGGGGGAGTGTTGCTGTATGGAGACCGGGCGGTCTGGCGGTCTGGAATTGGCGGATTAGAGACCGGGCCATCTGGCGGATTGTCTCCAGTGACTTGGAGACAGGACAGTCTGGCGGTCTCCTATGGCGTCTTGTTCTTTCCTTCTGGTGGTTGCCGGGCAGTTAGCCTATTTGTGTAATCGTGCAACATGTTCGGCTTGTTCTATTAAACCTGTAATTATTTAGTCCCACATTGCTTATTTGTAATCTCTCTCATCTCCTCCATTCTATAAAAGGGAGGCCATACCTTTGTAATACTCATCTTTTTTAGATAATAAAAATTTCTATTATTCCAATTTTCGGTTTCTACTTGTCTGTTCGCACAGTATAGAACACAATAAATACTGTCGGAGAGCTACTGTACATCTTCTTCCCATAAAGCAAAGTGAAGTTGTCAGCTGCAGGTGGTCCCCACTACTTCTTGGAGCCATTTATCGGAGGAAGACATAAAGGGTCATCTACTGGATGTTGAACTACATTTTTAGGGTTTTGTTTCAAAAAGAAAAAGAGCAGTTCGACTTCATCTTTCTCACCACTACTGCCGAGAAAAAGCTTGAAGTCGATCAACTGAACTAAAAGATCAATCCAGTTTGTTGTAGTAGTTTTGCTTCTTGCTATAAAAGTTCAGAAACACTTCTGATAAAGAAAGATTGGAGAGCCTTTAGTTTTCTGCAGGTTCAGGTTAGCTGTTTGAGGAACTAAAGACCTAACAGATCTTCAGTCTTCTATAGTAAGTTCAGAAACAGTTTTCTGAGATACTTCCAGCAGTTTTGCAGCCATTTATTGAAGATCATTTTTCTGCTGTAGTGAAGATAGATAGAGCTGAGATAACACAATACTAGTAGCAGATACAGAGAAATTTCTCTGTGTCAAATTAATTAAAACCTTTGTATTTCGGTAGGATCCTTTTGGATAGGAGCTGTAGGGCTTTTGATCCTGAGGTAGGATAGATTTGCCTTAGTTGTAGGAGAGTTATATACTGTCTAAGTATAGGATCCAGTTTGGACCTAAGGTAGGGCTCTTGACCTTGAGGTAGGAGAGTCATTCTCTCTGAGTTGTAGGGCACTTTTGCAAAAGTTGTAGGATCCTTTGAATCTGAGGCAGGGACTTTCTGCCTGAGCTGTAGGAGAGTCATTCTCTCTGAGGTTTGATCCTTTGGGGATCATAGGTAGGGTTGTCCTCCCAGCCTTAGTTGTAGGGCCTTTGGGCCTTAGGTAGGTGATGAGTGGATCACTAAGTTATTGGAGCAAGTTTGCTTTGATCTAGGGCTATGGCCTTAGTTGTAAGTCTTGGAGGAGACTGAGAGATCCTATGGAATCTATGGTGTAAGCTGTTGGAGCTGAGTTTTGGAGATGTGCCTTATCTAACTAGAAGTAAGAAAGGTGGGAGGAGAGTGAATTGATGAGTTGAAAATATACCTATTTTATTGAATGTTTATTTAGTCATTTTACTTTATTTTTGCCTTTTTTTGTTTAATAATTTGTTTCTTTTTTGTAAAAATTATTCTAAATTACTTTATTTTTGTTTTCTGAAATTTTTCAGAAAAAGTCAAAGTTTGACTGGTCATGCCCGTGACATAGCCCGACACGCCCGTGACAACACTCAACGCCATCACACTCAATGCCGTCAACTCGAAACTCAACGATTTTACTGTTCACTACTCAACATCATAATGTCACGCCCATGTCCGAGCTTGTCACGCCCGTGTCAATGTCGGCACTCAACGCCTCTAGCTAGTAAAGATCAAGTTGATTTCCTCCAGCCAGCTGCCTAGTCACGCCCCCCGTCACGCCCGTGACGGACACCTGTCACCTTCCCGAAACTTCCAGAATGAAGCCAACTCGCCGAAGTTGCCAAGCCAAACACGCCTCTAGCTAACACGCCCCTGTCACGCCCGTGACTAGGGCGTGTCACACCTGAAAAATTTGTCTATAAATAAAAGCTTTCTGTAAGATTTTTTGGTCAACTTTTTGACCACTTTGCTTAGGGTAGGTGCTGCCCAAATAGTTTCCAAATGCTATGTAAGATAAATTTCTGCCTCCCCTCTTAGTTTGTATTAGCTTTTTTTGTTTTAACTTTGTTGTAATCACTTATCATTTTAATAAAATTTGTCATTTTCTCTTCTTCTCTTGCTTGGTATGAAAAATCCATTTGAATGCGCCTATCCAAAGTAATTTTTCGTTCTTTTTTTGTTCTTTTCTTTTTTAGTTTTCAATTTATAGCTTTTATAACTTGTTTAGCTTAGGATTTCTCTGCATTTCTAGACGTTGTAATCGCAATTTTATTTCCATGCAACGTATTTTTAGTTTGTTTTCTTCTTCTTTCTAAAGTTTTCATCCTTATGATTTTATAAAGAGAGTTTTAAAAAGTGTTGATTTTCATTTTCTTTAACTTACGATTTTTAGGATTGTAAAATTTTTCGTCTTTTTTAGTTTTATTTTCACTTTTTTAGTTCTTTTCTAAAAACAAAAGAATGAAAAAGTTGTTATTTTAATTTTTCGTTAACTTTGTTTTAGTCTTTAATTTTAAAAAATTTTCGCTCCTTTAATTTTATTTTCTCTTTTTATGCATTTCGAACGCATTCTAGCAGTAGAAATGCAGTTGTTTTCTTTTTTAGATAACTTAGTTTTTCTTATTTTTGTACGTATGCGTGCGTGTATGAGTTAGTGTTATCGCTTTCTTTCAATTTATGTAGAGTGTGTGCGTGTGTGAATTTATTTCCGCCTACTCGTTACGAGTTAAATGGCGTGCTTTCATTTCCGGCCTACGCATTTGAGTAGGACTTGCAATTTATCACTTTAATTTTCTTCCTACTCACTTGAGTAGGATTTTGTGCGTGTGTGTGCATTTTATTTCAAGTAGAGTGCGTGTGTGTATGAGATAGATTTATTCCCGCCACTCGCTTGAGCTGGGTCTTGTCATTTACTGCTTTTATTTCCCGCCTACTCGTTTGAGTAGGACAAGCAATTTACTGCTTTCTTTTACTGCTTTCCTTTTACTGCTCTCCTTTTATCGCTTTCTAGCTTTAGCCGTCCCAATTCCGATGAGTGGCTAACCGCTCTTAGCCCTGAATATCGAAGAGCATTGGGGAAGATAAAATTGCTTTAAATAATTAAAGGTCCTGTTTTTCTATTTAATTAAAATTACTTAAGGTTTGCCCCTGGTCTAAGACGCATAGGACCACAAATCGATGTGTGGGCTCTATTTCCGTTATCCATATGCAACGCTGAGAGGCCGTACGTATGGACTGATCACCCTTGGGTAAAGAGAGCTTCGCGCTAACCCTCGAGAGAGGAGGCGCGCAACTCTACCGGATTGGGTTCCCCACCCAATAGCGGGGTTCTTAGCGTAATGCGGGCGTTAAGAGGAATCCTTCATCGGTCTAATGATCAGTCGAAAAGTTTTAGAGTTTAGGTGAGCGATATTACCTAGAGATAGGTGTGCTCATTTTTGTGGAACCTCCACGGCCAAGTCTCCGCCTTAATTAATTTGAAATTCAGGATCTCTTTTTATTAAAAGTTCATTTTAGTTCAATTCTTTTTAATATCGTCGCGCTAAGCTCTTCATCGGCTTCCTGCTTTATTTTTCTGCACTTTATTTTCACGCTTTCTTTTTTTGATTTTATTTTTAAGCACTTTAAATATATTTTATGCCCTTTTTTATTTGAACAAAATACAAATATTATCGGTAAAATAATAGGCTTTCAGGGAAAGAGTAAAAATAGGTAAGCCGACTCCGAGAACAATACGACCCCGATATTCCTCCCCGGGAATATCCTGTACTACAAACGATAGGTGCAATTGCCACCCTCTCGTTAAAACTTGGTTTCAAGCGTTCATCTTTCATTAATCATAAATAAAACCCCATTAAACTAATCATTTAAATAAAAACCAATCGAGTTTTAGCGCATCAAGTTTTTGACGCTATTGCCGGGGAAAATTTTCGATTTACTATTTTGAATTTCTGAAAACTATTAATTTTATCCTTTATTTCTATTTTAAAAAAATGGCCAACTAAAAAAAATATATTATTATTAATAATAAAATAATTAACAATACAAACTACTTAAAAATCTTTAAAAACTTTAAAAAACTAAAAAAAACTTAAAAAACTAAAAAATTTAAAAACTTAAAAATCTAAAAAAAAATAAGAAAACTAAAAAAACTTAATAATCTAAAAATCAAAAACTAGAAAAAAAAACATAAAAAACTTAAAAATTTAACAACTTATAAAAATCTAAAATAAAAAAAGGGATGAAAACTTTTATCTTATTTTTCTTCAAAAATTCAAAATTCAAAAAAATATATATCTTTTTTTTATGCCTTTATCTTATTTTTTTTAATTTTTATTTTCAAAAATAAAAAAAAATACATAAAAATCAAAAAAAAATCAAAAAACTAACTAAAAAAACTAAAAAACACTAAAAACTAAAAATTATATACTTATTTTGTCGCTTCGGCGCGCTACACTATTGTGAGCGCTAGGAAAACGCATATATGTCACACTCATATAGCTAAAACGTTAGCTTACGAGTCACACTCACTTGCCCCATATACCTCGCACACTTTTCGCCGAATTTATCTTTTTCGTTTTTTTTGTTATATATATATATATATATTTTTTGCTATTTCTTCTAAATTTTTGCAGGTCTTAATGTAACGGGCCTCCCCGAACGCGTTTATGGGAAGCTTTTCTAAACCCCTATTTTTAATTTTTTGTACATAACTGCTTAGACTTCTTTTATATATATATTGTTCCTCATACTTAGTGCAACATTGGGGATAATGTTGGACATAAGTATGGGGGGTTTCTTATTTTCTGCTCTTTAATTTTTTGCACCCAATCAAAAATAAAAAAAATTGCAAAAATTTAAAACTCCAAAAAATTTCATTTTTTTATAATAATAAAAAATTAAAACTCTCAAAAAAATGAAACATCGCTCCGCGACGTTATACTCATCGAACCAACCACCCAAATAAGAGTCTGTTCGCGGGCGATCATGTTTTTTTACTTTGTAATAATATTTTGTGTAAATATTCTTGCCTCTTTCCTCTTCTCTTTCCTATCTTGTAAAAATTTTTTCTCTCTTCTTGTAAATATTCACGTAAATCAAAAAATTAAAAAAAAATTTATAACTCATAAAAACAAAAAAATTTATTTCGAATTTAGTATAACGTTTAAAAATTTTTCCAAATAAATGATAATAACCCAAAAATATCAAAAAAATTAGAAAAAATCCAAAAAATCACAAATTTTATTTCGAATTAAATAATTCGAATACCTCATTTCTTAACCTCTTTGCTCTCCAAAATAATCATTTCGAGTTTATTTATAAGCGAATTTTAATTAATTCTTTTTTACTATTCATTTTCTAATTGTAGCTCGATAGATTTAGATTTCTGGGGTTAAGATTTTAAAGAAATTTTTATGTCTTTTTCTTATTATAGGGAACTTTTGTTAGAAAATAACATTTATGGATTTTATATTATTTCTACTTATGCTTTCAGAAACGTAAGAACGTTCAAATTAAAAAGTTTGCTCTCAAATTTTTTTATTAAACTCTTTTTTTCTTTTAGAAATTAAACCATCCAGCTTTTTTTTTCAAGCCTTAATTGGTATGATTTCCCGCTTTCACCTTTAAATGATCTTATGTCAATGAGGATAAGATTTCATCCTGAAAACATAGGCACCCAATAATTAAAAAGATTATATGTTACAGAGTAAGATGATAAAATTCATTACTCCTATACATATACATTGGGTTAATTATTTTTATGAAGAAAGAAAATGATTTTTAGGAAAATAAGATTTCATTTTCCTTATTATTAAAAAAAATTTATGAAGGTTGGAGAAAAAATTACCTCACCTCACAATCAAAGCCCTCTTCATAACCGCCAAACCACTTAGCCAATTTTCATGATTCTAGAATTAATTTAAATCTTTTTGAGAGCATAATTTTTGAATTGAATTATTTCCTATTAATTTCCTTTTAGCTAAAGTTTTTTTCTATAATTCCAATCCATTTTTGTTAAACAAACAAAAATAATTTTCTCTTTCTATTTTTTCCATTTAGAAGTATTTTTTGAAACGGTTCCTCTATTTATAACATTTTCATAATTTAGGATTTAAATCTGAAACCCCAGAAATTTATTTTTATCTTTCTTACAATTAAATTAAGCGTTAGTTAAATTTAGGTTTTTTTATTATTCCTTATTAGTTCACCTCAAACTTTTGCTATGGAATAGCAAAACCTTAAGTATGGGGTATTGATGAGTTGTAAATATACCAATTTTAGAGTATGTTTATTTAGTCATTTTACTTTATTTTTGCCTTTTTTTGTTTGTTTTCGTTTAATAATTTGTTTATTTTTGGTAAAAATTATTCTAACTTACTTTATTTTTGTTTTCTGAAATTTTTCAGAAAAAGTCAAAATTTGACCTATCACGCCTGTGACATAGCCCAACACGCCCATGACAACACTCAACGCCATCACACTCAACGTCGTCAACTCGACACTTAACGATTTTACTGTTCACCACTCAACGCCATCATGTCACGCCCTTGTCCGAGCCTGTCACGCCCGTGTCGATGTCAGAACTTAACGCCTCCAGCCAGCAAAGATCAAGTTGATTTCCTCCAGCCAACTGCCTAGTAAATGTCACGCCCGTGACAGAAACGTGTCACCTTCCTGAAACTTCCAGAACGAAGCCAGCTCGCCGAAGTTGCCAAGTCAAACACGCCTCTTACTGACACGCCCCCTGTCACGCCCGTGACTAGGCGTGTCACACCTAAAAAATTTGTCTATAAATAAAAGCTTTCTGTAAGATTTTTCGGTCCACTTTTTGACAACTTTGCTTAGGGTAGGTGCTGCCCAAATGGTTTCCAAATGCTATGTAAGAGAAATTTCTACCCTCCCCCTCTTAGTTTGTATTAGTTTTTTTTGTTTTAACATTATTGTAATCACTTATCATTTTAATAAAATTTGTCATTTTCTCTTCTTCTCTTGCTTGGTATGAAAAATCCATTTGAATGCGCCTACCCAAAGTAATTTTTCGTTCTTTTTTTGTGCTTTTCTTTTATTGTTTTTATTTTATAGCTCTTATAACTTGTTTAACTAAGGATTTCTCCGCATTTCTAGCCGTTGTAATCGCAATTTTATTTTCATGCAACGTTTTTTTAGTTTGTTTTCTTCTTCTTTCTAAAGTTTTCATCCTTATGATTTTATAAAAAGAGTTTTAAAAAGTGTTTATTTTCATTTTCTTTAACTCTGGATATTTAGGATTGTAAAACTTTTCGTCTTTTTTAGTTTTTTTTCACTTTTTAGCTCTTTTATAAAAACATAAGAATGAAAAAGTTGTTATTTTAATTTTTCATTAACTTTGTTTTAGTCTTTTATTTTCAAAACTTTTCGCTCCTTTAATTTTTATTTTCTCTTTTTATGCATTTCTACCGCTTTCTAGCGATAGAAATGCAGTTGTTTTCATCTTTAGATAACTTAGTTTTTCTTATTTTTGTACGTGTGCGTGCGTGTATGAGTTAGTGTTATTGCTTTCTTTCAATTTATGTAGAGTGTGTGCGTGTGCGCATTTTTTCCGCCAACTCGTTAAGAGTTAAATGGCATGCTTTCATTTCCCGCCTACTCATTTGAGTAGGACTGACAATTTATCGCTTTAATTTTCTTCCTACTCACTTGAGTAGGATTTTGTGCGTGTGTGTGCGTTTTATTTCAAGTGAAGAGCGTGCGTGTATGAGATAGATTTATTCCCGCCCACACGCTTGAGCCGGGACTTGTCATTTTCTGCTTTCAGTTCCCGCCTATTTGTTTGAGTAGGACTCGAAATTTACTGCTTTCTTTTACTGCTTTCATTTACTGCTTTCCTTTTATTGCTTTCCTTTTATCGCTTTCTAGCTTTAGCCGTCCCCATTCCGATGAGTGGCTAACCGCTCTTAGCCCTCAATATTGAAGAGCATTGGGACAGATTAAATTGCTTTAAATAATTAAAGGTCCTGTATTTCTATTTAATTAAAATTACATAAGGTTTGCCCCGGGGCTATAACGCATAGGACTACATATCGATGTGTGTGCTCTATTTCCGTTATCCATACGCAACGCTGAGAGGTCGCACGTATGGACTGATCACCCTTGGGTAAAGAGAGCTCCACGCTAACCCTCGAGCAAGGAGGCGCGCAAATCTACCGGATTGGGTTTCCCACCCTATAGCAGGGTTCTTAGAGTAATGCGGGCATTTAGAGGAATCCTTCGTCAGTCTAACGATCAAACGAATAGTCTTAGCGTTCAGGTGAGCAATATTACCTAGAGATAGGTGTGCTCATTTTTGTGGAACCGCCACGGCCAAGTCTCTGCCATAATTAATTTGAAATTTAGGATCTCTTTTTATTAAAAGTTCATTTTAGTATAATTCTTTTTAATATCGTCGCGTTAAGCTCTTCATTGGCTTCTTGCTTTATTTTTCGGCACTTTATTTTCATGCTTTCTTTTTTTGCATTTATTTTTAAGCACTTTAAATATATTTTTATGCCATTTTTTATTTGAAATAAATTCAAATATTATCGGTAAAATAATAGGCTTTGAGGGAAAGAGTAGAAATAGGTAAGCCGACCCCGAGGACAATACGACCTCGATATTCCTCCCCGAGAATATCCTGTACTACAAACTATAGGTGCACTTGCCTCCCTCTCGATAAAACTTGGTTTCAACCGCTCATCTTTCATTAATCATAAATAAAACCCCATTAAACTAATCATTTAAATAAAAACCAATCGAGTTTTAGCGCATCATGAACGTACCCATAATCTGGTGAACCACTATACATTTTGTGTGTGCCTCTTGTATTGTTTCTTTGTTACAGGTTATTTTTTTTCTTGAAAGTAGAAAAACCACTAATATACTTAGCACTTAAAGAAGAAATTTAAAGAAATCACAAGAGACTAAGAAAACTATTTACACCCCCTCCCTCTAGTTTGCTAGGTACCTTGAAAACAAATACATTCAGACTATACAAATTATTCCATCCAAACTTGAGATCACGATTCAACATATTTCATTGCCATGAGATTTACCTCATCCGATTGCTTCCTTATTAATGAAGATTTCACAATATATCTGCCTTCATATATTTATCACCACAACATAATAACTCTTAACATATTCAACTGGCATGATAACATAAGTATATGTTACATATTAAGTTATCGGATTACAATCGCGCAAATCCTTACTGGATTTCACAAGTAGCCATTTGTACCACCAACTCTTATCAAACCATTTATTCTCTAATTTACCCAAACCATTTGATTATTAAATTCCTCCAAACCATTCTCAAGTCATACTCAATGAATTCGTCGGATATCCGTGATGATATCCGACAAATTTTACTTGTCGAATCCGATGCACCCCGAGCCCGAGTCATGTCTCTTTACTCAAAATGCGGGCGAGGGGTCTTGCGCAAAATAGGACGTTACACTGGGTGTTCAAAGCAAACTACAGGAGAAAAAGACAAGTTCCTTATCCTAGATAAGAAGAAGGGGGCATGGTGGCATTTGGTGACAACATTAAAGAACATTTTCTTATAATCAGCACTATAGGTAACAAAGCATTTTTCAATTTGGAATGTATTATTTGTAGATGGACTTCAGCATAATTTAATTTCAACTAGACAACTATATGATAAAGTCTTTAACGTTCTATTTGAATCATATACAAACACCTATGATATTATAGATGCAAAAACTAATAGCTTTTTACTTACTGCTTAGAGGAATCATAATGTTTACACTGTTATTTTTGAAGATATATCTTCTTCTGATTTGAAATTCTTAGTTACAAAGAATTTGGAGTTAGATCTTTGGCATAAGAGTCTAGGACATTCTGGAAGTAAACAAATTGTCAAATTATCAAAACATACACTTGTTCGTATAATTCCAACATTAAGCGGTAGTTTTAAATCCCTATGCGCTCCGTGTCAAAAAGGGAAATTTGTCCAAACCTCATTTAAAAGAAAAAATGGCATTTCCACGTCTAGACCACTTGAAATCATACACATGGATCTTTTTGGTCCTCTTAGTATATGTAGTCTAGGTTGCAAACGATACATGTTCGTTGTTATAGATGACTACTCCTTTTTCTGTTGGAAAATCTTTCTTATAAAAAATTCTGACACATTTATTTAATTCATAAATCTATGCACTAGACTTCAAAATGAGAAGGAACTAAAAATAAAATGCATAATATCAGATCATGGGGGATAATTTTAGAATGAAGACTTTACAAACGTCTACAACAATCTAGTAATTAAGCACGAATTCTTTGTCCCACGCACTCCATAAAAGAACTTGGTAGTTGAAAGAAAGAAACATACACTTCAAGAACTAGCACGCACAATGCTCATCGAGTTTGGCTTGCCTAGAAATGTTTGGGCGGAAGCGGTCAACACAACATTGTATGTGATAAATCAAGTCATGCTTTGCCCCCATTATTAAGCGAACTCCATATGAGATATACTTCAATAAGAAGACATCAGTATCATATTTTAGAGTCTTTGGTTGCTCATTCTTTATTCTAAATACTAAGGATTACTTAAGAAAATTCGACGAAAAATCAGACTATGTCATCCTCTTAGGATACTCTAGTACGAGTCGTGTCTATAGGGTCTATAATAAAAGAACCTTAATTATTGAAGAATCGGCTCACATTCCCTTTAACGAAAATACTTCAACTAAAGAATCTTGGTTGAATGAAGTGGAAGGTTATGACGATGTGCAGTTAGCAGATAAGTGTGATGAGAGTGAAATGGTGGATGATGTTCCAACTCACTTAGAAGGATTTAGGCCTCTAAGCACTCTAAATTTTTCAAAATAACATCCACGAGAACTAGTAATAGGAGAGCCCTCATAAGGAGTTAGAACTTGGTCAGCCCTATATAAATCCTTCTCAAACCTATGCTTTATATTTGAAATTGAACCCAAGAATATCTTAGAAGCTTTAAAGGATGATTCGTGGTTCTTGGCTATGAATGAAGAACTAAATAGGTTCAAGAGAAATAAGGTATGGGTATTAGTGGAGCATCCTGATGGCCATCTAATTATTAATTTGAAATGGGTATACAAAAATAAACTTGATGGTGCATCTAGGATAACTAGAAGTAGGACCGATTGGTGGCATAAGGTTACCCACAAATAGAGGGTGTGGACTTTGAGGAATCATTTGCACCGATTACATGTCTTGAATCCATTCATATGTTTTGGAGTTTGAAAGTTATAAAGAAATTAAGTTATATCAAATGGATGTTAAGAGTGTATTGAGGTGTGTGTCGAGCAACCACCCGGGTTCAAGAACGTTGACTACCCAAATCACGTATACAAATTGGTGAAAGCCGTGTACTGACTGAAATAGGCACCCTGTTCTTGGTATTATAGGCTCACGAATTTTCTCCTAGAGCATGGTTTTAGGATGGGAAGTGCGTACACCACACTATTTGTAAAGCACCTAAATCTCGATCTAATTATATTACAAATTTTTGTTGATGATATCATATTTGGTGCTATGGATGAAAAGCTATGTAATGAAATTATAACCCTAATGCTATCTGAATTTGAAATGAGCTCAGTTGGGGAGTTAACATATTTTTTAGTATTTCAGAATTCTCAACGAAATGATGGAATTTTAATCAGCCAATCGAAATACATAAAAGATATGCTTGTACGATTCAATTTTAAAAATCTAAAATATATAAAAACTCCAATGAGTGCATCTCTAAAATTAGGAAAGGAAGTGGAATTTCGGTGGACCAAACCTTATTTAGAGGAATGATCAGATCACTTCTATACTTAAGTACTTATAGACACGATATTACACTCGCAGTGTGTATTTTTGCTAGGTTTCAAGCAAATCCTAAAGAGTCACACTTCAAAGCTATTAAACACATCTTTAGGTATCTTATAAGCACCCAAAATATTTGTCTTTGGTAAGCAAACACCACCAAATTCATGTTTTACGGATATTCCAACTCTGATTACGCTGGATGCTCACTCGATCGCAAGAGCACAAGTAGTACCTATCACTTCTAGCTCTGACAATAGTTTCATGGTCAAGTAGAAAAAAACTCAGTTGCACTCACTACTGCTGAAGCCAAGTATATTGCCTTAGGAAGTTGTTGCGCACAAGCACTTTTAATGTCACAAACGTTAAAGGACTTTGGCTTAAAGTTCAAGAACGTTAAACTTAGGTGTGATAACAAGAGTGTCATAAACTTAACAAATAATCCAGTACATCACTCTCATTCCAAACATATTGACGTTCATCATCATTTCATCCAGTAACATATTAAGAAAGAGAACGTGAGAGTGAGCTTCATTGGAACAAACGATCAAGTAGCTATATCTTCACAAAACCCCTCCCTGATTAACATTTTTTGTTTCTTCGATTAAAACTGGGAGTTTTGGATCTGACTACTTGATCATGCTGAATCATCTACTGCATTTGATTTGATTTGTTTTGTGTTTTTCTGCTTTTTTTTTCTATTTTATTTCTATTTTAAAAATCCAAAAAAATGAAAAATCTCAAAAAAAACATGTCTTTTGTTTGATTCGATTACTCGGTTTTTATATAAATAAAAAATAATATTTGTAAAAAAATATAAAACCCAAAAAGAAAAATAACTGTGGATTGTTCATTCTTATGACACACATGGCTAGAACCTAGAGCACAATTATTATGCAGAATTTTTGATATAGGTTTGTTAATCGCTGTGAACATTGTCTACTTTTGTCATGATGTGTCGAATCTATAGGAGCATAGCTACTGAGTGCAACTAGACATGATAATTTTTTGTTGAATATGCCTCTAGGTATGTGTGAGGATTTAGGTAGTTACACTATTTGCACGTCCCTAGACGAAGCAATCATGTCGAAACTCTATGCTTACATGTTAAAACTTGTGATATTGTGTCTAATACATTAGAATTAACTTGTACAATCAATGTCACGATATCTTATTCTTAAATAAAGGCTAGATTTTTGTGCTAAATCTCTAGTGATCATGTCTTTTATATAGAAGTTAAAGTGCATCTATCTATTTAGGTAGATTTTGATTGATTCGGGATCCTTGAAATGAATGCTACAATAATCATAGTATAAAAAATAAATTAAAAAAAAACAATGCATACTATCATATCATGTGTCAAGGATACCCCCAGACATTAGTCAGTCCTCCTGATAAGTCTTCATGAGCATTGCGAGGATGAGCACTTTAGTTAAAAGAATCGTTTCGATCATGTGCAAAGACTAAACCTTTAGTGAAGTTCCCTGTGTTCTAGTCTTGGTATGAAGAAGATTGAATGTGACGTGACTCTTCACTTTATTTCACTTGTGATAGCATATTTAAATATTTAGATAAAACTTGTACTAAATTTTAGTTCAACTTTATGTTTTTTTTGATGCTACACGTACACATGACATTGCTCTATCTAATGCTTCCATGCATAAGAATTGGACTGGAACTACACTATATGTCTACAACACATAGTTACTAGTACATAATTTTTATTCCTGGCTTTTACAATGTTCCAATATGTTAACTCTATAAATCTTATAGCATTATACTCCAAATCATTCTGTACTTCGTTTCACTTGTGTTGTCTAATTCTATTTACTCTGAAAAATCATATGATTTGGCTCTATATACTCCGCTCATATATATGAACAATACACATTATATTCTCTAATTTATGTTTGGTCACCCCTGTTGTGTTAGCTTCTTGATTCACTATATAACGTGCATTGTTTTATCTCTATCACGCTTATTTAGATGACATTTTTCCCATACATGCATAGAGTCACATTTTTGATCTAGCCCACCCCTTTCGATAATATCAAAAAGGGGAGAATAGAATGTTCATGAGTCATGAGTGAGGGAAGATCACATGTAGGGTGAACTTGTTGAACTGTGTGCACATGATTATGGTAGCACGTGTATAGGGTGTATGCGTGTGTAGGGGGAGTTACAAGCAACCTGAAACCTTACTATTTAATTTTGACTCCTAACTATTTAAAGCTTATTTCTTATTTTCATTGTATCATGCATCTCAACTATTACATCTCATGAACGGGATTTAATATTATCAAAAGGGGGAGTTTGTATGAGCCAATAGTTCACATATCCTTAGTTTAAAAATATCAATTCCCTTGTTGTATTTGATCAAAACTTGTGTTTGTTAAAGTATGCAGGTTTACAGGTTCAAGTGAAGCAAAGAACTCCATTATATGACCTACTGCCGCGCACTAGCCTTGTTTTAATCCGAATAAGCACTCTGGATACTATAGCGTGGCGCTAGCGCCATCGCACACGCTAGCTTCTAGATTTAATCTGAACAGGCGCTCTGGAACCTACTACGTAGTGCTAGCTTCTTACCGCACACTGCAAGCTCACTCAACGTTCGTCAAGATGGTATCTTCGAGATGCTTGAGTTACTGCCAGGCGATATTTGGATACCGCACCGCACTAATACGAAAAAGCGAAAAATAATCTTTTTGAATATTTTTCTAAATATACAGGAAAGCTATCACATTGATGTGCACAGACCCACCGTCGGGCGCTAGCTTACCGCTGGCAGTTGAATGTGTTTTCAAAGACATATGAAAGGCATTCATTCTCTTATTCCTTGGATGGAGAGAGACATGCTTGAATTATTTCATGGGTTTGGGAGCCGCCTCTAAGCACCATTACACCGTCTCTATCAAAGGAAGAGAAAACCTCCTCACTCCCATTCACGCACAAAAATCTCTGGTGAGTAAAGGACAATAATAACTACAATGAGTTGATCGAGTGTAACAAAATGAGGATTGTTTGCATCGGTCATGCATCACTCAACGGAGGAACCATCTTGAGGGAGATTCAATCATAATTCTTATTTAATCTTTTTGTATTTTTCAATTTTCTTTGTGATTATGGTGAGGAAAATTGACCAATGAAGGTTGTCAGAATCCGGCGAGGATTACGTGAAAAATCATCTTGGGGAAGGGACGTCTAGATTGGGTGATCTAGCAGGACTCTTAAAGACTTCCTTACATGAATGTGAAGAGCTATCTCGAAGACCTATCTAGGAGGGAAATGGAGACAACCAACAGGTCCGGGTAGTGGGGCAATATAGAAAAAAAAGATTTGATTTTCACCGCCTCCGATCTTCGGCATCATGGTGATCAAACATTTGTAATTGTAAAACACTTATGATTTTGATTGAATAAAATTGTTTGTGTTCTTATTTCTGCGTGTAACATAGTGTTTGTTGGAACCCCTATGTGATTTGGGCAAGGTTATCTTATTAGGTTGTGACCCATATTGTATAGAAGGGTCAAATTTTGTGTGTTTCTAGAGTCTAGGCCATGTTCTTATAGTCAACAGATCAAAGGATCAACCTACAACACTGCCAAAGACTCAAGACTTAGAGAAATCAAGAATTAGAAAAAGAAATCTACATTCGTCGATCTCAGGTTGACGATAGTCGTGCTCAGCTCGACTAACTCAGAGCTAAAATCTCTGAGCTGAGCTCGACGAACTCTGTTCTCAGATCGACTAACTTTTCAACACTAGCCTCCATAATTCACTCAAAGCCAAGGATGACTCAGAGACAAAGAACACTAAACACCAGAGGTGCTATTCACTAGATGCCGA
This sequence comes from Platanthera zijinensis, assembly GCA_039513925.1. Taxonomy (NCBI): domain Eukaryota; kingdom Viridiplantae; phylum Streptophyta; class Magnoliopsida; order Asparagales; family Orchidaceae; genus Platanthera; species Platanthera zijinensis. The sequence continues at coordinate 48,506,230 of CM077083.1, forward strand.
CAGATTGACCAAGTATTTAGGTCGACTAACTTCACAGTCTCAGGTCGACGAACATAGAGCTCAGAATTAGTCAGTTTATGCACAGCAGTTGATTCACAGAGCTCAGGTCGATGAAAGCAGATCTCAGTTCTACGAAGGCAGTTTAGAGGTAGACGAAATCTCAAGTCGACGAAAGCTGATTAGAGGTCTACGAAAGCTGATCTCAGGTCGACGAAAACTAGCCGTTACTGGCAGCATTGATTGCTAACATCCTCCATGGAATTAATTGCTTATATCTCGGGATAGACATATAATTTAATAATTGATAGAATCTTGCCATTTTTTATTCCCAAGATTTCGGCTGAACATTTATTGCAGAAGTTTTCTTTTTGAATTCGATGGAGTTGTAGTCATCAGACACATATCTCCCTTCCAAGAAAACAACAAGGGACACAAGGGCAGATATTGATCATCAACTAGAGTCACAGTATAAAAAACATCGCAAAAAGTGCAGTGAAAAACACCTCTCAGAAAATTTACTTCTCTCAAGAGAAGAAGAAAGAACAATCATCACCATCAAGAGTCTTTCTTTCTCTCCCTCTTTGTTTTCAGGGATCTCAAGTGACAGCAACATTCAAATCAGTCAAGGATCTCTGAAAAGCTGAAGGCCTACTTACCCTTTTACAAAGCTTCCTCTCCTGAACCATTCAAGATCTCAGGGGGAGCTTTGTCATCAACAACTCAGAATCCACATAGTCTTCTTACTGTGTTTTGAGAAAAGAAGACTTTCATCAAACTCGCATCCCCACCTCTATATTGGGTTTTAATTCCCTTCAAAATTATTCTGGTTGCAAGTCTCGTTCCAAAAGACTTGGGTTGGTTTTTGAGCGCTTGATCAAAAGCTCATTGGTTGCAGTCACCTGATCAAAACCTGTAGTGGATTCCTACCTAGGGTGGTAGAAGAGTGGATGTACCCAAGTTTGGAGGACCACTATAAACTTCTTGTGTTGTCTGCGTTTGCTGTGATCTTTCTTTGTGCTTGTACTGTGATACATATGTGTTGTGTAGATTAGATCTATATCTCTAGTTTATCTCTGCACCTGTATACCTGTACACTTATAGTATAGTAACCTATTTTATTAAAAATTCTTTAATACGGCTAAAATTTAAAAAGCTTTCAATAACTCTATTCATCCCCCCCCATCTAAATTTTTCAGAGCTTATCCTATCTTTCAATTGATATCAGAGGAGGTTAATCATATCATACAGGCTCACACCTAGATTAACCAAGATCCTAAGGATAAACTCTGAATAAGCTTTAGTAGTCTTTCTGATTATATTTTACTTTCTGATATCATGGCACAAAACAAGGATTATGCCAGCACCAGACCTCTAGTTTGCAACTTGCAAAAGTTTGGAATCTGGAAGGCAAGAATCAAGCTGTACATGAACTCTATTGATGAGAATATTTTTAATTCTATCTTGACAGGACCACCAGCTCCAGTAGCCTCTACTTCAACTCAATTAAATCTCAGTGCAGTGCCTCCTCCAGACCAAGCTGATGCACTTAAGAAGGCAAAGATTGCTGATGCTAGAGCTATGAATATACTGGCTCAACTATGTAAGAAGACATATTTCAAAAAGTTGCTGAATGCACATCTGCCAAAGCCATTTGGGATTCCCTTAACGAATTGGTAGCAGGCTTTGCTGATGAGAGGAAGGACAGAATATCAAACCTCATATCCCAATATTAGAACTTCAGAAAAGAAGAAGCAGAATCTGTAGAAGTAATGTAAAACAGGCTGAGCTCCATCATCAATGAGCTCAGAACATTGGATAAATAAATCACATTAACTGAAGTAAATGACAAGATCCTCATGTGCTTCCCTAGCACATGGGATTCCAGGAACCTGGCCCATCAAAGAAGCCAGAAACATAACTTAAATCTCAACAAAATATCTACTTGGAAAGCTCAAATCCTATGAGCAACTGGTCAAGTCAAGAGAAGCTGCAGTTGAATCAAAAGCTTCAACACCTACTAGGAAGGAACAAAACTTAGCACTCAAAGCTGTAGAAGAATCTCCCAGCCTATCTGCCAATGAAGAAATTATGAGTCTCTTTGCTAAGAGATTCTATAACATGGCAAGAAAGGACTTTAGGAGGAAGTCTTCAAGGAATGAAGATAAACCCAGGTATGATAAGACCCCTTCTAAAGAAGTTGTCTTTTTTGGGTGCAGGAAACATAGACATTTCATCTCAGAATGTCTAGAAGCTCAAAAGAAAGACAGAAGGTATGAGTAGGAGTCAAGAAGACATCAGCACAACAAGGCCTCCTCCAACAAGTACAAAAAGAATGAGAAAGGCTTTGAAGCTGAAACTTGGAGTGACACTAAAGATGAGACATCTTCCTCCAGTTCTAGTGAGAATGATTCAGAAGAAAAGAATACAAGAGAAGTTTGCCTTATGGCAATAGATGCTGGAAGTAGTAGATCAAACTCAGATGAATCAGAAGATGAAGAATTCCTCTCTGAAGAGGATCAGGTAATTGCTTCATATGATTTTCAGTCTAAAGAATTCAAATCTGAATTTAAACTATTGTGTTCGTAACTAATAGGATCTGAGAAGGAAATCAAACTTCTCAGGGAAAAACTGTTAGAACAAGAAAAAATCATTGTTGATAATGAAAAATTAACTGAAAAATTAAACCTAGCTAATCAACAAATAATGTTCCTAAAATCTGAATTAAGTAAGGCTAAGAAACTAGAAGAAACCTTAAATTGTAGAAGTTTACAACTGATCGACATAACTAGCACAGTCAATACAAGATCTAGTAATAACAAACTAGGATTAGGAGCCTCATCTATTGAACCAATCCTTTTTCAGAAAAATCAACTATCAAAACCCGTAAGTTTTATTTCTAAAAATGGTAAGAAGAATACCGAACCAGTAGAGAAAGTAAATGAAGTGCTTAAACAACTAGACCTTAAGAAAACAAGTCAGAAAAAGAAAAACACACAATATAACTATGTTCAGCAAATTTTATCGAACTCAGAACGATGAAATGGGTATAGTTCGTCGAACTCAGAACGACGAACTCTGAACGCAAATAATAATGTAATCTATTCTTCGAACTGGGATCGAAGAAACCAGTATGGTTCGTTGACAAGAGATCGACGTTTATTGGGCCCTGAGAATGGATACTTACATTCTTCGAGCAGAGATCGAAGAACTCAATCCCGATCGTCGAGCTCAGGTCGACGAACATACCCAAATTTGTCAGATCTACTTAATAACCAGAGTAATATAAAAACTAATAAATCCTTTAATCCCTTTTGTCAGTGGGTCATACCTCCTATAAGGTATCATCGTTTAGGTTATAAGGATCAACATGAGTGCTCTTTTATTTCTAGTTTTTGCTATGTTAAACAACAAGGACCCAAGGTAACCTGGGTCAAAAATTGTTAATCCTCTTTACAGGTAAGAAGAGAACCCTATCACTCAAAATAAGTGGTACCTGGATAGTGGTTGCTCTAAACATATGACAGGTTTCAAAGAATGCCTAATAAACTATAAAACAAAGACTGGACCTAAATTAATCTTTGGGGACTCAGGCTTTGGACTGATAGAAGGCTATGGTGACTTCAACTGTGGAGCTGTCACATTCAAAAAGGTGACTTATGTAAATGTTCTAAAGCATAACCTAATATCAGTAAGCCAACTATGTGATACAGGTTATCAAGTAAGCTTTACTAACTCTTTATGTGTTATGTATTTAAACAACACAACTGTTTAAACAGGAACTAGACAAGGAGACATCTACGTAGTAAACTTTGAATCAGCTAAATCTGAAATCTGTTTATTCAATTCTGTTATCATTCAAACTACTTTATGGCATAAAAGACTAGGACTTGTAAATCATAAAAATATAGCTAGGTCTCTAAGGATAATCTTGTTAGAGGTTTACCTTCTAGTCCCTATAAGAAGGAAGGCCTCTGCAGGGCTTGTCAACTAGGCAAGAACCTAAATCTAGTTTCAAATTAATTAATAAGAGTGATTCACCTAGAATTTTGTATTTGCTCTATATGGACCTTTTTGGTCCTATTGCTGTACAAAGTCATGGAGGAAAGTCTTATACATTGGTTATTGTAGATAACTTCTCCAGATTCACACGGGTTTTCTTTTTGATAGCAAAGTCAGAAACTTTTCAAGTTCTTACAGATTTTCTCAAGAACATATAGATTGAGTATTCTACTCAAGTTGCATTGATCAGAAGTGATCATGGCACTGATTTTGAGTCTCTTCTTATGCTAGAGTTCTGTAGGAAAGAAGGTATAAGACACTGCTTCTCAGCTCCCAGAACTCCTCAACAAAATGGGGTAGTTGTAAGGAAAAATAGAACACTTATTGAAGCTGCAGGTACATTGCTTGCAGATGCTTACATGCCTCTATCCTATTGGGCAGAAGAAGTAAGCACAGCAAACTATGTTCTGAATAGAAGCCTAATACATAAACTAAAGCTTAAAACTCCCTATGAACTACTCAAAGGGAAGAAACCTATAATCACCTATTTTAAAGTATTTGGATGTATATGCTATATTCACAACAATGACAAGAAATATCTTAGAAAGTTTGAAGCTAAGGCTGCAATAGGAATTTTTCTAGGATATTCCCAAGTTAGCAAGGCATATAGGGTGTTTAATAAATCAACACTAAAAATTGAAGAATCCATGCATGTGATATTTGATGAATCTAACATGTTTTACAAGGAGAGAGATCCTTACCAACAGTAATTTGTAGGTACAGAATTTGTGTAAAAGCTTAGGTGATCTAAACCTTACCTCTAAGTTTGAATCACATCCCTCTCCACAAGCTATATTAGAAGCTGACAGTGAAAAAGAAACTGTGGAAGCAGTCCAACTTCCTTTAACAGTTGATACAATTCCGAAAGAGGAATTAAATCAAATAACTGTTGCTGAACCAACTTATCTTATTGATTTTGTCAAACTTAGAGATAACCCTAGATGTCAAGTGATTTGAGACATATCAGCAGGAGTGTAGACAAGGCATCAACTCAACCCTGATGTGATGCTTGCCTCCTTTCTCTCTCAAATTGAGCCTTAATCCATATCTGATGTAGAGCAAGATCTAAACTGGATTATTGCAATGCAAGAGAAACTCAACTAGTTTGAGAGGTGTAAAGTTTGGGACTTAGTTCCAAGGCCTAAGGGCTATCCAGTAATTGGGACCAAGTGGGTATTCAGAAACAAACTTGATGCCCAAGGTGTGATTGTGAGAAACAAGGCAAGGCTTGTTGCTCAGGGATACAGGCAAGAGGAAGGAATTGATTATGATCAAACCTTTGCACCTGTTGCAAGACTTGAAGCCATCAGAATTTTCTTGTCCTATGCTGCTCACAAGAAATTCAAGGTATATCAAATGGATGTCGAAAGTGCTTTTATCAATATGGAACTAAAAGAAGAAGTATATGTGGAACAGCCACCAGGTTTTGTCTCTTCAACTCACCCCTCCTATGTTTTTAAATTGCATAAGGCTCTCTATGGTTTAAAGCAAGCTCTAAGAGCTTGGTATGAGACCTTAGCCAGCTTTCTTTTAGAGCATGGTTTTTCAAGAGGCATGGTTGATAGAAACCTTTTTACAAAACTGCATCATGATAAAATTCTATGAGTACAAATATATGTAGATGACATAATCTTTGGCTCTATTGATCCAAATCTGTGCAAAAGATTTTCTTATCTAATGCACTCAAGGTTTTAGATGAGTAGCATGGGTGAGTTATCATATTCCTTGGTCTCCAAGTAAAACAAACCCCTGAAGGAATCTTCATCTCTCAGTCTAAATATACTAAAGAGCTTATTAAGAAGTTTGGGATGAATGATGCCTCTATCATGAAGACTCCCATGGCTGCCAATGCTGTTATAGATGCTGATGAATCTGGAAAACCGATGGATCAAATAATGTATAAGGCCATTGTTGGATCTCTACTGTGTTTAACAGCAAGAAGGTTAGACATTATGTTTGCCACATGTCTTTGTGCTAGATTCAAGGTGAACCCTAAAGAATCTCACCTTATTTTCTTAAAAAGGATTTTAAGATATATAAAAGGTTGTCCAGATCTAGGCCTCTAGTATTCAATAGAATCAGGATTTGTGTTAACTGGATTTTTTGATGCTGATTATGCTGGATGCAGAGTAAACAGGAAAAGCACCTCAGGAACTTGTCAGTTCCATGGTGACAGACTTGTATCTTGGTTCTGTAAAAAGCAAACATCTGTTTCAACTTCCACTGCTGAAGCTCAGTATATTACTGCAGGCAGTTGTTGTTCATAGATTTTGTGGATACAAAACCAACTAGTGGATTATGGTGTCAACTTAAATAATTCAACTATACTATGTGATAATACAAGTGCCATTTCAATTGCACAAAATCCAGTATTGCATTCTAGAACCAAGCATATAGACATTAGACATCATTTCATTAGAGATTGTGTTGACAAACATAAGATTAAACTTGAATTTATCTCTTCTGATTTGCAAAGGGCAGACATATTCACTAAACCATTGGACTAATCCAAGTATATGTTCTTTGTCAATCAGCTTGGTATGAAAAATGGTCAGGATTTAATCTAATGCTCTGTATGTAGTCAAAGAATTGTCTCTGTTCGTCGACCTGAGATCAACGAACTGATAACTATTCTTTAGAATTTTCGTCGACCTAATATCGACGAAATATCTTAGTATAGCTCATTCGTCGATCAGAGGATGACGAATTATATCTCTACAAGTTTTCTGCGAATGACGAAAACTTTCCCTCTCTTCGTTCTTAGATCGACGAACTTTGTCCTTTACGTAATTTTCGTCGACCTGAGATCGAAGAATCTTGAGTTTTCGTCGGATTGAGATTGTCATTTCATATTCCAGAAAATACTATATCTGGCTTTTCTTCGACCTCAAACCCGCGCTTTCAGAATTCCCCTCCAGCACTTGATCTTGTGTTTTCTCTTGCTGGTGTGCTCTTTCTCTCTCTCATTCGATCTTAACGTCACAAATGGCCGCTACTGGATCAACTGGCATAAAGTTTGATCATGGTTTCGATATTGATTTTGACTCTTTCCAGCAGTCAGATCAAATTTTCATATATATTCTACAGCTATTTGAGGAACAAAATCTGAAGCAGTTCATGTCTGATAGAATCAAGATTCCTATGACGGAAATCAAGGAATGGGTTGGCTCTTCTTCTTCAACAGAGACTGAAATGACTGGGACTATTAGTGGTACTCAGGTGATTCTTTCTCCCTCCGTTCTCTCTGAACTTTTAAATTTGAAAACTGGAGAAGATGATCTAGAAGTAGATGATAAGGAATATAAAGATAGGCTGGCTGTTATGGGTCACTTTGGAGAAAACCCTAACAATCTGTATAAGAAAAATTTCTCCCCGACATATAAATTTCTTACAGATGTCGTTGGAAAGGTGCTGTTTGCTAAGCATACAACACATGACTACATTTCCAAGCAACAGTTCCAGGTTAAGGCTGCCCTGGTCAGCAAGAAAAGTGTGAACTGGCCACAAATTCTGTTTGATTTAATCAGGAGAAAGAACAGCAAAAGGAGGTTTGTTATGGAAGAATATTGGGCTTGTTTCTGACAGTCAAGGCTAATGAATTGCTTTTATCTCGTACCACCTTCATTAATGCCTCTAAGAGGCTCTCATATGCTCTTTTTGGCAGATGGGAGAGGATTATCATAAAGCTATCTAAGGGAAAGTCCTCTTCCTCTAAATCTTCTGAAAGTATAAGGGCTACATCAGCCACTCCTCACCCCTCTACATAGATTCAATCCACCCCTCCACCTCCTCATGATTCTCAAGCTCCATCTCAGCCTCAAGTTCAACTTACCCCAGCCTCCACTTCTAATCTCATATATACCCCTAGACCACCAGCTTCTCCAATTCCTTCTTCCCCTATACATATTCCATCCAATTATCCCTCTCCTAGGGCTGATACATCCATCCCTACTCCTCCCCAATCTCCTTTTCCATCTCATCTTGCTGATACCCCCCTCTCAACTCTCTCTTCAATCCCATCTTTCAATTTACTTTCATTTTCTCTGAAAACTCCTTCTCCTCACCAATCTCATCAACAGGACCCCCTAGCAGACACTTCCAACTAACCATCTCCTCCAGCAACTATCTTCACTACCTCTATCCCTTCTCAACCACCTCCTGCCCAAACATTTGACTCCACATCTTTGAATCCCTCTATCATCCAACCACTTCTTGAGCTCCTCAAACCTATCCTCCAAACCATCATTACAAAGGCTATTTCCCCTTTGTCTATCTCCATATCATCACTTTCTGCTCAAATCTCTACCCTCACCTTTACCATCTATTCATCTGGGAGCCTGGCTTCAGTACATACTGAAACCAGGCAGGGGGAGATACTTAATGATGAAGTAGCAACAGCAGCAGCAGCAGCAGCAGGAACAAATGTTGATATGGAACCAGATTTTCTACATTTTCTTGATACTGATATGGAATCAGCTAATATAGAGATAACTAACTCAGTAGTAAATGTATATAATCAAGGTACAGATATTATAGTATCCAATGCTCAAGAGGCCAGCTTGCCAGAAGTTCTGCCTGGAAGGGTCTACTTCATTAAATCTAAAGTAAATCTACATACTCTGCTAAAATTTTTGGGATCTTATATTCAGTTCTGCCTCTCCTCTCCCACTCAATCATCCAGAGAAATAGTATGCTACACCTCTCCTACAAGTTCAGAAGTATTAGCCATTATAAAGAAAAGTCTGATAGCTCCTCCAGTAGCATTATATGAACAAAGATCTAGCCCTCCTGGGCCAACTTATATCATGGATAATAGCCCTATTCCTAGTTTAGATGATCTAGTAAATTAGGACATTACTATTGAAGCTGAAGCAGCTGAAGCTGAAGTTCTTCCCACTCAAGCTAGCAAAGAAATTCCCAAGGATCTGATCAGTCAGATTGATGAAATGTATGACAATCCTTTGTCTTATGATGATGATGATAATGATGATGATGATGATTCTGATGATGCTCCAAAGAGGAAGCTAATCTCCAAGAAAGGGAAAGCACCACCTCCACCTGATCCAAAACCTAAGTCTACAAATGATATTCCATACTACATTCTGCAAAACATAACTCCTTATAAGGGTATGCCAGCTTGGATGTGGATTTATCAACATTAATGCTAATTATTCAAGCGAAGAAAGTGTTTGGTCCATTGATCACAATGTCCTAGATTTAAAGAAGTCCCACAGGACAATGGTTTACACATGATTGTATCTGATGGATACTCTATGTTCAATGTTTGCAGGTTATTTTTTGTTGCACTGATTTTACAGGTAGTCTGAGTCACAATGACAGATGGATTCAAGAAAAGATGCTGCCAAAGTAGAAATTTGGCTAACTCCAAAAGCATTGAGTGAAAGAATATCACTGAACGCCAAGAGGCTAAAGTCATTGTCTAAAGCCAAGCAATAAAACCCTCAGAGTTTCTATCAAGAAATTTGGCTAAGTACAGAAGCGTTGAGTGAAGGCAGTTCACTCAATGCCAATAGTTTAAAAGCATTGACAGAAGCTCAAGTAGTCAAATCCTCAAAGGTGCAGACATGAAATCTGTAAGTCCAAAAGCGTCGAGTGAAGACTGTTCATGTACAACCCCGTATCCGCCGAGTGGGTCCGCGGAAGCCAGACCGGCCGGTCAAGACCGCCTCACGGTCGGGCAGGGTTCACCGCCGAGCTCGAGCTCGGCAAATCGTCATACCGAGCTCGAAGATCGTCGGGCCGAGCTCAGAGTTTTTCTATCCGAGCCCGCACTCGCCAAACCGGCGCTGCTCGCCAGCCGAGCCCGCACTCGCCAAACCGGAGCTGCTCACGAGGCGAGCTCGCACTCGCCATTGGCCGAGCAGAATCGGTGAGATCCAGCCCCATCGGGTTCTCTCCGCCCTGGCCGAGTAGGGGATCTAGTGGCCATCCCGCCCCAGGTGGTCTGCCCCTGGCCCCACATAACATCGGAGTTTGGCTATTGGCAGGCCAGCCCAAGGGTGTTTTCAGTAATTTCAGACCAGCAGAGGTAGGCTATTTGCAGGCCGTTTTCAGTTCTCTATATATAGGACCCAAGGGGTACCTCAGAAAGGCATGCTCACTAATTCTCAGGTCTCAAAGCGTTTTCTGAGGTACCTTAGCCCGGCAATTAGCTAAGGAGGGGAAGCGCTCTAAGATCTTCCGGGTGTGTGGTGGAACCTCCGCGCCGGGCCCTTGGTCTAGTCCTTTGTTCTTCACTTTCTTGTTGTTTTCTTGCAGGAGCGGAGTAGGTGCGTGACCACCCCTTCCCCAAGGGTCAAACTCCACAGAGACCGGTTTTACAGTTTCAACATTTTGGTGCGGTGAGTGTGGAGAGTGGTTAGTAGAGAAAATCTTCTTCAGGTTCGATGGCCGGAGAAGAAGGACAAGGATCAAGCAGGGGCAACTCACCACCCCCTCGTCCGCCCCCAGCGTTGGGTGTGCCAGCGGAGCTTAGGGAGGAGATCCTCGGGCTCGTCAGGATAGCACTCAGCGTGTGAGCCGAGAGCGCGACGCCAGCAGTCCCGGTGGTCGCCTTCCCCGCGATCGGCGACGATGCGTCGCTCAGGCGACCAGGGAAGGAGCCCGCCGAGAAAGCCGAGCGCGAGTTCCTGGGGCGAGTCCTATTCCCCGGCTCGGCTGCCGAGTACCACTTTGGAGAGACAGCAGGGAGGGAGTTCCCATCTTGCTTGGCTGAGGGGGGAGCCCCTTCAGCGAGTTCATCTCTTCAGCCCCAGTTCCAGAGGGGTTTCGTGAGCCGGAGATGCCCTACTACTCCGTAAGGTGGGACCCAGTCCACCACATCCATTGGTTTGAGGACGTGGTCTCTATCCGACAGATGTCAGATGGCTTTAAGTGCCAACTCTTCGCCATCACCCTCAGGGAGAAAGCGAGAGAGTGGTTTCATCAAATCCCAACCGGGTCCGTCTACTGCTTCGAGGACCTGCGACGGGGGTTCATGTTGAGATTCACCACTTCCAAGAAGAGGAAGAAGGAGGCGGAGTCTTTGTTCCGCATCAAGCAGAGGGTGGGGGAAACTTTAGGAAGCTATCTGGACAGGTTCAAGGAGGAACTGTCCCAAGTATAGGAGATGCCGGGACACACCATGATGGTGGCCTTCACCCTGGGTCTCCAGTCTGGGTTCTTTGCGATGGAGCTGAAGAGATCACCTCCAGTATCTTTTGAGGCACTCTTGGAGAGGGCGGCCAGAGATGTTGATATGGAGGCAGTGCACCTAGAGTTAGCGGAGGTTGGCCAAGTGGGCCGTGGAGGAGGAGAGGCCACGGGGTGGTCGAGCTCAGGAGGAGAGGAGGGCTGAGCCCCGGTAGAGGGAGCATCCACCGCAGCAGCAACAACCCAGGTGGGGGCGTCCGGAGCAGACCCACCGTTTGGGATGGAGACCGGAGTGGCAGGATCAGGCACCACGGAGGGGATAACTGCCAGGGGGGTCGGGGGCAGTTCAACCCTCAGGGAGGTAGGCAGGGCTAGAGGCCCCCTCTCCCCGACCAGGAGGAGGCAATGACAATCACCATGAGAGGAAGGAGGAGAGGGCAGTTGAGGAGAAGGAGGGAGGTCAGGGTGGACCTACCCTATTGTGATTTCCATAGAGAAGAAGGGCACCTCACGTCCACGTGCCCGGAGTTCCTCGAAATGAGAGGGAACAGGGAGCAACAACCGCGAAACCATCAGGAAGTTCGGATAGAGGAAATCCGGCCTCGGGTGGAGGAGGATCAGTTTGAGGTCTGGGTTGATTTAGGCACCCGAGGTAGGATTGGAGCAATCCATGGTGGGGCTAGGATCGAGGCTTCCCGTAACTCAAGCCTCCACACCATGTACCATAGGAGCGTTGGCTCCACGTCCCAGTCCTCGCCTTCGGATGAGAAAATCATCTTCTCTAGGGAGGATATGCCAGGTCACGAGGACCCCTTTTGCGATGCGCTGGTCATCAAGACAGCCATGGAGGATTTTATTGTCTCCCGGATCCTCGTCGACAACGGGAGCTCAGTCAATGTCATCTTCAAGAGGGCGTTCGACGTAATAAAAGTAGAGTCCAGAAGGGTGTTGGCCTCGGACGGACCCCTGTTCGGCTTTTCGGGAGAAAGGAAAGAGGTTGAGGGAGGAGTAGGACTCCACGTCACTCTGGGGGGGCAGTCCCGTAACTACAAGTTCGTCATCGTAGACTCCCCCAGCAGTTACAGCGCTATCTTCGGAAGGCCCCTCATCAGCGCCTTCCGCTGCGTCCCCTCATCCTTCCACCAGTGCCTAAAGTTCATCGTCGAGGGGGTCCAGATCCGGATCCGAGGAGACCCTAAGAAGGCAAGGGAGTGCTATGTCTCAGCAATGAACTCCATCTCTTGGTGGGAGGGGGCTGAGGAGATGGAGCGAAGGTTGGAGGAGGTGGAGCAGGAAGCTGGCGGGGAAGAAATGAAGGTGGAGGAGTGTCGTACCCAGGCGGGGGTCGCGGAAGAGGCCCGAGAGCCGGTCGAGTCAATGGCCGTGGAGGAAGCTGAGGAAGAAATCCTCGCCCTCGGAGGGGGAGGTGCCGAGGAAGGGGGGAGCAGTCTCGTCTGGAGGCAGCGGAGGAGGTGGTGGAGATGGAGGTGGTGGAGCAGGAAGCTGGCGGGGAAGAAATGAAGGTGGAGGAGTGTCGTACCCAGGCGGGGGTCGCGGAAGAGGCCCGAGAGCCGGTCGAGTCAATGGCCGTGGAGGAAGCTGAGGAAGAAATCCTCGCCCTCGGAGGGGGAGGTGTCGAGGAAGGGGGGAGCAGTCTCGTCTGGAGGCAGCGGAGGAGGTGGTGGAGATGGAGGTTCTCACCATCGGGGGAAGGGCGGAGAAGGACCGCATCAGCAGAGGATTGACCCCAGAGGCTCAAGGCAGGATGTTGGAGTGCATCTAGAAGAATGTGGACGTCTTCTCCTGGAATGCCGCGGAGATGCCAGGGATCGACCCCAACGTGGCCTGCCACCGCCTCAAACTGGACCCGGAGGTCCGCCCCATCTAACAGAAGAAGAGGTCCATCGCGGACAAGCTCGCCGAGCCCATCAGGGAGAAAGTCGCCAAGCTCCTCCAGGCTGGCTTTGTATCCGAAATCCAATACCCTGGCTGGGTCTCCAACATTGTAATGGTTAAAAAAGGAGATGGCCGGTGGAGGATGTGTATTGAATTTTCCCTTCTTAATAATTCATGTCCGAAAGATTGTTATCCCTTGCCTCAGATCGACGCACTGGTTGACTCAGCCGTCGGTTTCCCTGTAATGAGTTTTCTGGATGCTTTTTCAGGTTATCACCAAATTAGAATGCACCCCCCCCCCCCCCCGACGTCAAAGATGTCTCGTTCATCACAGGGGAAGGATGTTATTGCTATAAAATGATACCCTTCGGGCTAAAGAATGCGGGGGCTACCTACCAGAAAATGATGGACATGGTCTTCCGGGAGCAGAAGGGAAGAAATTTGGAGGTGTACATGGACGACCTCATGATCAAAAGTCTGTACGACGATTCCCACCTCCGGGACTTGGAGGAGACTTTTGCTACCCTCCGCAAATATAAGATGAGGTTGAACCCCCTTAAATGCACCTTCGGGGCAAGCAGGCGGAAGTTCCTGGGGCATCTCCTCACCCCAGCTGGCGTGGAGCCTAAACCGGATAAGGTAAGGGCAATCGTGGAACTAAGGTCACCGCGAAATACTAAGGAGGTACAGCGGTTGACAGGGAAGTTGGCAGGGTTGAGCAGATTCCTCTCCCAGGCCGGGGAGAGGTGCTCCTTATTTTTCAAAACCTTGAGAGGGGATCGGAAGTTTGAATGGACCTCAGAGTGCGAGGGGGCATTCCAGGCCTTAAAGAAACAGCTGACTCAGGCGCTCCTGCTCCAAGGGCCCAAAGGGGGGAGGACTTATTTTTGTACTTGGGGGTCGGGGCGGAGGCCTTGAGCTCGTTTTTAGTTCGGGAGGAGGGGAAGAAGCAACTCCCCATTTATTATGTGAGTCGGGTATTGAGGAAGGACGAGCTTCGGTATCCCATCTTGGAAAAGCTAGCCTTCGCCCTTGTCATCTCGGCCCGGAGGCTCCGACCCTATTTTCAGGCACACTCGATCCGAGTGGTGACTTACCACCCCCTCCGAAGCATCTTCGAGGGGGTGGAGCATTCAGGCAGGTTGGCCATATGGTCGGTGGAACTGAGTGAGTTCGACATCTCCTTCGTTCCCCGCCTCTCGATCAAGGCCCAAGCTATGGCTGATTTCTTAGCAGATTATGTGGTTGAGGTGGCGGAGGAGCAACTAACTCGTCCGGTCCCTTGGAAAGTCGTGGGGGATGGTGCCTCGGGGAAACATTCTTTGGGGGTTGGAGTCATCTTGGAAAGTCCCCAGGGGACAAGAATCGAACAAACCGTGGTAGTGCATTTCCCTATCACCAATAATCAGGCCGAATACGAAGCTGTAATCGCAGGTCTGTGCCTGGCAAGGGAGTTAGGGGTGCATGACGTGGAGGTCCTCACAGACTCCATGGTGGTTGCTTCCCAGATCAATGGGGAGTTTGAGGTAAGGGAGCCCACCCTGCAGCTCTATCTGACAAAGGCAAAGAGAATTATAGGGACCTTCCAGACCTTCTCCATCAAGCACGTGTCTCGAAAGGAAAATGAGCAGGCAGACCAGCTGGCAAAGCACGGCCCCAGGGTGGGGGTACCATCACAGATCTCTTCCGAACTTCCATTGAGGAGGGGGAACTAATGGAGGTGGAGCAGCATCCCACATGGATGGACCCCTTCGTCACCTTTCTGTCCATAGGAGAGTACCCGGAGGGGATGGATCGTAGAGGGCTCAAGCACAAGGAAGCATACTACCTCCTGCGCGAGGGGGAGTTATACCGCAAGACCCTCTCGGGGATGCTGGCTCGTTGCGTGGCCGAAAGGGAGGTGCATAAAATTTTGGAGGAGGTCCATTCCGGCGAGTGTGGCAGTCACTCGGGGAGCCGGACCTTGGAAGGGAGGATCATCAGGCAAGGGTACTTCTGGCCTACCCTCGGTCAAGATGCAGCCGAATTCGTAAAAAAATGTCATAAGTGCCAGCTCTATGCTCCACTCCAGTTACAGTCAGCTCAGAGACTAAGGAGCATCATTGCACCATGGCCCTTCGTCATATGGGGTTTGGATCTCGTAGGGCCTTTCCCTCAGGCCAGCGGGCAGAGAAGGTTTTTGCTAGTCATGATCGATTATTTCTTTAAGTGGATGGAGGTGAAGGCTCTAGCCAAGATAACCTCCCAAGTGATCAGGAATTTTATCTGGGGGAGATCATCTGCAGGCACGGGCTACCACAGGCAATCGTCATTGACAACGGGCCTCAGTTCGCCAGCACGGAGTTCATTCACTTTTGCGAACAACTGGGAATTGACCTTCGGTTCGCCTCTGTCCACCACCCCAGGAGCAACGGGAAGGTGGAGGCGGCCAACAAAATAATCGTGAACCTTTTGAAAAAGAAAGTGGAAAATCTGAGGGGGAGCTGGGTGGAGCAACTCCCTTCGGTCCTCTGGGCTCTTAGGACCACCCCCAATACGGCCACGGGAGAGACACCCTTTAAACTTTCTCATGGCTGCGAAGCCGTTTTACCCGTCGAGTTCGAGGTCCGGACACCCCGGGTCGCCGAGGCGGAGACTGGAAGGGAGGAGTTGAGATCAAAAAATGAGGAGGAGCTCCGACTCTCCCTTGATATGGTCGAGGAGTTACGCGACTTGTCCACCGTCAGGCAGGAGGAGTTCAAGCGGAGGATGGCCAAGTACTTCAACAAGCACGTCCGGGTCAAGAAGTTCGCGGAAGGGTACCTTATCTTGAAAAAAGTGGATGCGACAGGAAGATCGGCCGCTGTGGGAAAACTCCATCCCAATTGGGAGGGGCCCTACATTGTACAGGAGACCTTAAAATCAGGGGGTATCGCCTCGAGGATGTAAAAGGGGATACCCTCAGCCACACTTGGAATGGCAATGATCTGAAATGTTTTTACCTTTTAAAATATTATAGGTATTCATATTCCATTAATCAAAATGAATCTCATCATCGTGTCTTGTGCTTTTGCAAAACTGTAATTACAGGATGGCTCGCGATTCGAAGCCCGACAGGCAAATGTTTCTAAGTCTTCTCGCTCTGGGGTTAGGTCTCGTCGCTCCCCTGCTAGGCTTCCACCTAGTTGGCACGGCTGAGTCTCGATGGACATCGCTATGACCCTGGGGCTGAGCCTGGACGGTGTTCAACACCAGCCCTCAGGCTCTCACGTAGCTGACTGGCCCGGTGGTAGCACCTGGGATAGGCAAATGTTTCTAAGTCTTCTCGCTCTTGGGTTGGGTCTCGTCGCTCCCCTGCCAGGCTCAAACCTAGTTAGCACGACTAAGTCTCGATGGACATCGCTATGACCCTGGGGCTGAGCCCGGAGGATGTTCAACACCTTCCCTCAGGCTCTCACCTAGCTGACTGGCCCGGTGGTAGCACCCGGGATAGGAAAATGTTTCTAAGTCTTCTCGCTCTGGGGTTAGGTCTTGTCGCTCAACTGCAAAGCTTCCACCTAGTTGGCACGGCTGAGTCTCGATGGACATCGCTATGACCCTGGGGCTGAGCCCGGAGAATGTTAAACACCCACGCTCAGGCTCTCACCTAGCTGACTAGCCCGGTGGTAGCACCCGGGATAGGAAAATGTTTCTAAGTCTTCTCGCTCTGGGGTTAGGTCTCGTCGCTCCCCTGTCAGACTTCCACCTAGTTGGCATGGCTAAGTCTCGATGGACATCGCTATGACCCAGGGGCTGAGCCCGGAGGATGTTCAACACCCGCCCTCAGGCTCTCACCTAGATGACTGGCGCGGTGGTAGCACCCGGGATAGGCAGATGTTTCTAAGTCTTCTCGCTCTGGGGTTTTGTCTCGTCGCTCCCCTGCCAGGCTTCCACCTAGTTGGCACGGCTGAGTCTCGATGGACATCGCTATAACCCTTGGGCTGAGCCCGGAGAATGTTCAACACCCTCCCTCTGGCTCTAACCTAGCTCACTGGCCCGGTGGTAGCACCCGGGATACGCAAATGTTTCTCAGTCTTCTCGCTCTGGGGTTAGGTCTCGTCGCTCCCCTGCCAGACTTCCACCTAGTTGGCACGGCTGAGTCTCAATGGACATCGCTATGACCCTGGGGCTGAGCCTGGAGGATGTTTAACACCCGCCCTAAGGCTCTCACCTAGCTGACTGGCCCGGTGGTAGCACCCAAGATAGGCAAATGTTTCTAAGTCTTCTCTCTCTGGGGTTAGGTCTCGTCGCTCCTCTGCCATGCTTCCACCTAGTTGGCAGGATGAGTCTCGATGGACATCGCTATGACCCTGGGGCTGAGCCTGGAGGATGTTCAACACCCACCCTCAGGCTCTCACCAAGCTGATTGGCCCGGTGGTAGCACCCGGGATAGGCAAATATTTCTAAGTCTTCTCGCTCAGGGGATAGGTCTCGTCGCTCCCCTGCCAGGCTTCCACCTAGTTGGAACGGCTGAGTCTCGATGGACATCGTTATGACCCTGGGGCTGAGCCCGGAGGATGTTCAACACCCGCCCTCAGGCTCTCACCTAGCTGACTGGCCCGGTGGTAGCACCCGGGATAGGCAAATGTTTCTAAGTCTTCTCGCTCTGGGGTTAGGTCTCGTCGCTCCCTTCCACCTAGTTGGCACGGCTGAGTTTCGATGGACATCGCTATGACCCTGGGGCTGAGCCAAGAGGATGTTCAACACCCTCCCTCAGGCTCTCACCTAGCTGACTGGCCCGGTGGTACCACCCGGGATAGGCAAATGTTTCTAAGTCTTCTCGCTCTAGGGTTGGGTCTTGTCGCACCCCTGCGAGGCTCCCACCTAGTTGGCATGGCTGAGTCATGATGGACATCGCTATGACCCTGGGGCTGAGCCCGGAGGATGTTCAACAACCGCCCTCAGGCTCTCACCTAGCTGACTGGCCCGGTGGTAGCACCCGGGATTGGCAAATGTTTCTAAGTCTTCTCGGTCTAGGGTTGGGTCTCGTTACTCCCCTGCCAGGCTCTCACCTAGTTGGCACGACTGAGTGGATCTGAGAAAAGCCCCAGGGGCGAGCTCGCCAGCCAAGACGGCGAGTTCGGGATATTCCACCTCCCCCCAGCTCGCCATCCAGGAGGTCATGGTCCCATCTCGGACTCAGGGGGGGGATAGTTCCCTCAAGCGAGTCCGACCTCGCCGCGAGCACTGGTAACATCAGCGAGTCCAGCTACGGTCGGCGCCTAGGGTCTCTCCGCAAGCGCTTGCCCTATCTCAAAGACATCCTACAGACAGGGTTGGACTAGGCAGGATTGCCTAAAGTGGTATCGCGCGCACAGATACAATCGCAAGCAAGCTTAAAAAGAAGTTAGAAAAATTGTGCGAAAATTGTCTGTTTTACTATTATGATTACAAAATCAGGTTTCCCTCGGCAAGGTACAAAAAGAAGAAGAAAGAAGAAGAAAACAAAGGTTGAGGAGCCCCGTCAGCTGTCGCCTTCCCTCCCTGCGTGGCGACCCTCCTCACCGCCGAGCCGAGTGTCCTTCTCTCCCATACCTGCGAAGAGCGATTCGAAGATGTCCTCTTTCTCGCTGAGCGTGCTGGGTGGGAACAAGGTCGGCAGGAGATCCCGGACGGTGACTCCTTCGCAGCCTTCAACCAAAATCCCCGTCCCCCGCATGGCCTTCACGAGGCACTCGGCAGACTCAATGGAGTTGACTCGCAGCCGCTCTGTGACGTCAGCCTCGCCAAAGACCCGAGGCCTCTTGTAGGCGAAGGGTGGCTCGCTGGCTCCTGGGGAATGAGAGCTTCAGCCTAGCGGAGGACCTCGCCATGGAGCTCCTTATTCTTCTCCTTCAAATCCGCCGCCTCCATCCTCAGCTGAGCAGCAACAACCTCCTGCTCACAAGAGTGCGTCCTCTGCTCGGCAAGCTGGGTCTCCCACTCGGCAAGCTGAGCTTGCAACTAAGCAACCTCGCCTCGCAGCGCGTCGGCGGCTTCGGCATCCTGCGGGACTAGAGTTCAGAACAAGCACAAGAATAATCCTAAGTAAGATGAGTAGAGATATCTAGTGATTACCAAGCCACCGACGGATTTTGCGAGCAGAGCGTCGGCAAGGCCGAACCGCCTTTCCGCGTCGGCCGCGCTCTCCTTCGCCAGGTCACGCTCCAGCTCGGAAGTCTGCAGGGCATTGCTGAGCTGGAAGCCGCGGCGGACCATCATGTGGTGAAGCTCGAAGGCCCGCAAGTGGGCCTGCAACCCCTCATGGCCAAGCTGGCGGGGGGTTAGCTGTTTATACGACTCGGCACTGTCATGGCCGTAGAGGCCGAAGCCGAAGGCGAAGGCGTGACCAGTGAGAGGCCGGCGAGCCCCCAGGAGGGGGCGCGAGGGGAAACGGAGACCCGGTGGGCCCCCTCATCCCATTTCAGGATAGGCTCGCCGGCCACATCCTTGCTCCTTCCTCCCTTGCCGAAGTGGGGGTGATCCTTCGACAGGCCGGGTTCGCGAAGGACGACCCCCTTGGCAGAATCAGAGGGGGAAGGACCATCCCTCTTCTTCTTCTCCCTTCGGGGGGAGGACGCTTCCTTCAGCGGGCTCAACAGGGGGTCGTCGGAGGAAGCCTCCGGTGATCTCATGAACTTGACGGGCGAGGAGGGGAGATGCAGCCGCCCGCACGAGACCACCTTGGCCTTTTTCTTCTTCGGTGCTAAGGGATCTGGGCGCGAGCTTGACTCCGCGAGCTCCAAGCGCTTCTTGTTAATGGGTTAGCCCCGCGCTTGTTCGTCTCGGCAGGCCTCCGCCGCTGCCCGGGCCCGCTCTAGGGGATCAGAGAATATCCCCGGGTCGGCGAACGGCGGGTGCTCCGGCAGAAGTCGCTCCCCTGCAGGAAAAACTTAATCAGAAAAACCGAGGTTCACTTTGACAGAGCTCGCGAGAAGACAGGGCAAGGTGTACCTTCACCAGGGAGGATGGGTTGAATCGAGTTGAGGCCGCGGCGGAGGTAGGCGACCTCGATGTCTTTGTGAAGGAAGAATTTGTGGAGGTCGGCGTCGCCGCCGGACTGGGAAGGAGGATGGTAGATGTCCTCGCCTTTCTGCAGGGGCCGGAAGGGGATGTTGCCGAGCTCGCCCTTGATAAAGACGAGCCGGGTCATCCAGTTATGGTTCTTGTTTGCGAGCTCGCGAACCTTGACGAGGGATCCGCCGAAGTAGGCGACCCCATTAGGGGTGGCCTTGTAGGAGAACAGCTTACGGAAGACCATGAGATTGAATTCAATCCGCTCTCGGCGGAGAAAGCAGGAGAACGCCACCATTATGGCGATGGCGTTGGAGTTCAGCTGCGCGGGCACCGCGCCATAATACTTCAGAATTTGTCGGATCTCTGGCCAGAGGGGGAGGCGCAGCCCCACCTCAAAGTGCGAGATGGGGAAGGCGAGCTCACCCTCAGGGAAAGAGTTGATAGCTTCATGCTCGGCGGGCTGGCGAGCCTGGAAGTCGGGAGGGACGAACTTAGACGTGAACTCGGCGAGCTCCTCCTCTGTGATGTGCCCCTCAAAGAAGTAGTGGTCGACGAAGTGCCGGGCGCACTTGGATCGGCCATCCGTGTCAGGGTTATTTTTCACCATTCTAGCAAACAAGGGAAAGGCGCGAGCTCGGGGTGACGGAGGGGAAGTTAGGGTTCAGGAGCAATAAAGGTTTATCCAGGGGGGTAGGTGAGAGGGCCTATTTATAGAAAGAGAAAGTAAGGCAGTGAAGGGGGAGGGCGAGCCGATCGATCTGCCCAGCCCCTCCACGCCGCCTCGCCGCCTCGCCGCCCTCTGCTCGCCAAGACCCGCGAGCTATCCCGGTCCAAGAAGGAGGAATTTGAAAGGACGCTTATCAGGATATCGAAAACACATCTTCATATATATACCAGGTCACATAAGATTTGTTTAAATTAATACAGACAGTTTAATTATTCAGAGCAGGGAAAGATAAAGGCGTGAGGACCACGCGAGGGAGAGCGCGAGCACCGGTCGACCGACAGAGGAGCCGTCCTATTCTCCCCGGTCTCACCGGTCCGCCGTCGCAGATCGCCGCGCGTGGAGCTCGCGAAGCCGCCCCATATTCCTATTCACCACCCGCATGTTCTCGTCAATCTCATCCATCAGCACCAAGGAAGACGCCTCCTCGAACGCCAAGAAGACCCCAGTACCGTCCGCAAGACGCGAGATATCCCACTGCAGCCTGTTGTTGTCCTTCCCCAGGTCGTTGAGCTCGCGCACCAGCTTCTTGAGAACCTTCCGCTCCCATTTTGCACGTTCAGGACTACCCAGTTCGGAGTCTAGGAAGGCGTCTAGGGCGCTTGGAGAAGGGAGAGGCAAGTAAGGAGGTCGATCCACGGACTCGCCGTCTTCAGTCCGGCCGAGAAGGTCTACATGAAGAACTGAAAGACGATTAGAAGACCGAGCACCCCCAGAACAGAAGAGTATAGAGTTGAAGACTTACCGTGCGAGCCTGGCTCCTCCGAGTTGGCGCGAGGAGAGAAGTGGCGCAGGTCCTTGCCACGTCCATGCGGGAGTTCCTGATGGGCGAGTTGGTAGCCGGGGATGGGGATATGCCCGACACCTCCCCCTGTGAGTACAGAACCAGGGGACGGTTGCCGAGAAGGGGGACGACTCGGCGACGCCAGTTTCTGCGAGTCCGGCTCCTTGACCTCCGACTCCCGTTTTGGCGAGCTGTCAGGAATGCTTTTGGCCTGCGGGGTGGACGCCTCGCCACTATTCTCCCGGCTGTAAGAAAGCTCCACGAGATCTTTTGCAGGAGAATCAAGAGTCGGCTTGTTGGAGGAGCAAGCCCCGCTCCCCAAGGCCGCTGAAATATCGGCTAGAATGGGCACGGCCCCCGGAGGAAAGGGTTTTGCCCGCTTAGCCGAGCCAAAATCAGTGAAGCGGCGAGCAGGGACCTCTAGGCTGGTCAGGCCCGCAGCTTTAGCAGCGATTTCCTCGCGGGTACGTACGAGCCGCTTTAGGACTTCCTTGGGAAGCGAGATCTTAGCAGTATTCCAGGAAGGGCAAGGGTCAGTCAGATGCGTAGGGGTACATATATATAGCTGCTTGTGGGGCCTACCGGAAGATTCTCGCTTTAGTGCATGCCCCCCACTCGCTGGATCCTGCGGGGTTGGATGTATCTTTCCGAGCTTGTCCCAACCTCGCAAAGAGCGGGGATTGTGTACAACCCCGTATCCGCCGAGTGGGTCCGCGGAAGCCAGACCGGCTGGTCAAGACCGCCTCACGGCCGGGCAGGGTTCACCACCGAGCTCGAGCTCAGCAAATCGTCGTACCGAGCTCGGAGATCGTTGGGCCGAGCTTAGAGTTTTTCCAGCCGAGCCCGCACTCCCCAAACTGGGGCTGCTCGTAAGCCGAGCCCGCACTCGCTAAACCAGAGCTGCTCGCCAGGCGAGCTCGCACTCGCCATTGGCTGAGCAGAATCGGCGAGTGCCAGCCCCATCGGGTTCTCGCCACCCTGGCCGAGCAGGGGATCCAGTGGCCATCCTGCCCCAGGTGGTCTGCCCCTAGCCCCTCATAACAGCGGAGTTTGGCTGTTGGCAGGCCAGCCCAAGGGGGTTTTCAGTAATTTCAGACTAGCAGAGGTAGGCTATTTGCAGGCCGTTTTCAGTTCTCTATAAATGGGACACAAGGGGTACCTCAAAAAGGCATGCTCACTAATTCTCAGGTCTTAAAGCGCTTTCTGAGGTACCTTAGCCCAGCAATTGGCTAAGGATGGGAAGCGCTCTAAGATCTTCCGGGTGTGTGGTGGGACCTCCGCGCCGAGCCCTTGGTCTAGTACTTTGTTCTTCACTTTCTTGTCGTTTTCTTGCAGGAGCAGAGTAGGTGCGCGACCACCCCTTCCCCAAGGGTCGAACTCCACAGAGACCGGTTTTACAGTTTCAACTGTTCACTCAATGACAAGAGGTATAAGAATTGATAAAATTTCGTGCAGTTAGAGCCGGTGTGTTAGAATCTAAGGAATCTATCTAAGTATAGAAGCGTTGAGTGAAGCTAGTTCACTCAAGGCCTACTGGACTGGATTTGAGATCAAGTATAAAAGCATTAAGTGTTGATGATTCACTCGATGCCTCAAGGTATTAAAATCTGCTATGTCTTTCTGTGTTGAGTGAAAAGGCTTCACTCAATGCATATGAAGATTGTCTGAATTTTCAAAGTACAAAGAAGCTAAGTCACGCCGATGTCATCAAAATTTCAAATGATATGGGAATAATACACTATATGATAAAAGTCATTGATTTCCTTTAGTACGACATTTAATGCAAAAGAAGTGTGGCAGATACCAACTCCAGTTGTCGATACTACAAAAAAAGCCTTTGAACGACAGGATACAGAAGCAGAGTACCGAGAAATTTAAAAAAAGCTTTTGGTCAACTTCTTCTTCTCAATGAAGTGAAAGATTGCTAAGAAGTTGCTCTCTAAGTAAGTCTGTGATCAATAGAGATAAGTTAGCTATTGAAGAGATAAATATTTGAAATCTCATTTCGTCTTCAACGACAAGTTCAAAAATGATATTTTTTCGTAAGGAGAAGAAGCAGAGCAAGCTTAAAGCTTCTGCTCATCTTCAAGTCCTTAGCTTTGACCACTACTATAATCTAGGCTTGAAGAAGCAGTGCTCTGTAGTAACTTCTCAGCACATGCAGAACAACCTTGAAAATCTATTCTTGGTTTTGTGAAGAAGATAGGGCTAAGTTTACTCAGTTCAGAAGGCAGGCTCAGAGGACACTTTCTCTGGAGTCAATCAACAACAAACTTACTCATTCTATAGGATCAATCTTGATCTAAGTTGTAAGCTTGAAATATAAAGGCTGAGTGGTAGGATTTTGCTGCGAATCTGAGGTAGGGTCTGTGTTCATGAGGTAGGATTATTCTGGATCTGAGATGTAGGAGAGTTATTCTCATTGAGTGTAGGGATATCCTCCTAGCCTCAGGTATATGACTTTGATTAAGTCTAAGTTAGGTGATCTGTGGTTCCCGAAGCTGTAGGAGTAATATTTACTCTAAGTTGTAATGATTTTGCTTGATGTAGGATTTAGAGGAAGTCAAAGAGATCCTGAGGGATTGGTGTTTTAAGCTCTTTGAGCTGAGATTAGAGAAGATTGGCTTGTCTAATATACTGTTAGAATGGTAGGAGGGACAGTGGATGTACCCATACCTTGGGGAACCACTATAAATACTTATGTATTATGTCTCTTTCTAGAAAGCTAACTAAAATAACTGAACACTCAACACACCAAAACAAAATAATAGTCTTAAAGAAGAAGAAACCTATTCACCCCCTCCCTCAAGGT
Organism: Platanthera zijinensis; assembly: GCA_039513925.1. Taxonomy (NCBI): domain Eukaryota; kingdom Viridiplantae; phylum Streptophyta; class Magnoliopsida; order Asparagales; family Orchidaceae; genus Platanthera; species Platanthera zijinensis. The sequence continues at coordinate 48,530,671 of CM077083.1, forward strand.
GTATAACTACTCTTGAAACAAAGACTTTCAAGTGGTATCAGAGGGAGGTTGTTCAAAAATGACATAACAATGAAAAGATCTCCAAAAGTAGTTAAAGATTATCCCTATGGGTTCAAGAGAGAACCACAAGGAGTTGAGCTCAATGAATCTTCAAGTCTGTAGAAACAAAAACTTTGGGATTCGGAAAGAGAGGGTCAGGCTGTTCTTGGAAGCCTTAGACCCTATGAAATTCTTTAAAGTTCAGGAAGGGCCCTTCATTCCTATAAAGAAATCTATCCTAGATGCCAATGTCCAAACCCCAAAGAAATACACAGAAATGACTAAGGATGAAGTCTTCTTGGCCACTATGGATATGAGGGGACAAAATATCATTGTTAGTGCCATAGATGACTCCACTTTCTAAAACCAAATCTACTAAAAGACTACCAAGGAAATGTGGGACTCCCTTATTGTCTACATGGAAGGAACAGAGGAGGTGAGGGATGATAGGAAATCACTCCTAAATCAGCAATATGAAGCAATCAATCAAGGGAAGAAGGATTCCAAAGCTGAATGCTATGAGAAGTTCTTCGTGATAGTGAATATTCTTATCACTTACGACAGTTAGTTGATTAATTATGAGATAAATTACAAGTTCTTGATATCCTTAAATAAGGAATGCGAAATTCTTTTATTTCAAGGATAGCTAAATCACTTAGAGCGGGGGGGGGGGGGTGAATAGGTTATTGGTCTCTTTATTAGTTCTTTTCTTTTCTTTTAGTTTGCGGCTTGAGTGGTTGGTTAATTTCTTGCTTTCAAGATGATTTACCTTACTCAAAGAAAATAACACAACAAAGCACATAGATATTTATAGTGGTTCCCCAGCTGGGTACATCCACTTTCCCTCCCACATATCCAACTATCTTGTTGGACTAGGCACTCCTCCAAAATGCTCCAAAGAGCTTACAACTAAAGCCCTTAGCCTTACACTGAGGTTCTCTTTAGAACCTACCTTAGAACCACAAAGGTTCCTACCTTAGAGCCCTCCAGTGCTCCTACCACTCAGTGGTCCTCAAACCACCTACCTCAGCCTTATTTCTAAGGCCTACAACTCAGGCTTTTCAGCCCTACAATTTAATGTACTAGGCCCTACTCTCAGAGTGTTGTAGCACTCCTACAGCTCAGATCTAGAAGGATCTACAATATGGTAATGGGTGATGTGGTTCTTGATTGATCACAAGAGTAATTCCTCTGTGACAATCAACCTTGGGTGAGTTACACTAAGCCCCCCACTTTGACATTAGGAGAGTTTTCCTGTGTCAACTTTATTGGACTGAGTGGACCTAAGTCCAAACTACTTAATAACAACAAGTTTATGCACTTGAGCTGTAAGAAACTTGTTGAATACTATAATGACTCTTTCTGAGCTGAACCTAAGATTCATCTCTCTCTTCTTCATAGCAACAATGATGTAGAAGCTTTGGCTTATGCTGGAAGCAACTAGCAGATCTATTTCTCTGCTCCTTTTTGAACTGAGCTAACTGATCAGCTCCAACTTCTTCTTCACAGCTCCTCAAGTGTATGTTCTTTTAGGATGTTTTGGCTGGATCTGTGAAGCTCCTGTAGTAAGGGTTAGCTCTTACTACTATCTCTTTCTCAAAGAATCACCCTGAGCTTGCTTGCTGGTGCAGATGAAGATGGCACCAGCAAACTTACCGTTGAAGATGTTATTCTCAACAACTAACTTGCTCTTTTCCTTTCTGACTTGAGCTTCCTATTATTTAGCACACAACAATACCGGAGAAGAAGAACAACTGTCACTCAAACTTTTTCTGTAAAGAGCACTTTATTTTATTTAATGAGACCAAATGACATTTTTAGCAGTGTGTCCCGCACTTTTAATGCTGGCTGCAATTTTTCTTTAACTCCAACTATCGTATAGTAAGTCTGCAGCAACCTTTGTTGCGTATTGTAGCCATCCTGCCACTTATTTGAAATATGTTTACTTGTTGACTTGCTGACGTCACCAGCGGTGGACTTAGCCAAAAATCAAGCAATATTAGCATAGGCGTTGAGTAAGTATGCATAACTCAACGCCAAAATACTAGGACATATTTTCTATCTCTTGGCGTTGAGTAAGTAGCCTTCACTAAACGCCAAACTACTTAGAATATAAATCCATTTCTAGGCATTGAGAGCGTTGAGTGAACAACCCTCACTCAACTCCATCTGCCTTAGCCATATATCTGCTTCTTCAGCAACTGAAGCATTGAGAGCGTTGAGTGAGCATGCCTCACTCAATGCTATTTGCTTTTAACTCATTTCTGTATAAAGCCATTGAGTGCATTGAGTGAACACCCTCACTCAACGCTTTTTGCCTTAGCCATTTTTCTGTGTTTAAAAACACTGGGATTGGACTATCTTACTTTGAACTGAGTTCGACTACTGGTGAACTGAGTTCGACGAACATTGAAATCAGTTTGACGAAATCTCAACTAAGCTCGACTAACTCAGAACTCAAGCTCTGAACTTAGATCGATGAAAGGTGAGCTGAGCTCGATAAAACTCTGAACTCAGTTCGCCAAAATCTCAACTGAGCCCTATGAACTCAGAACTCAAGATCTGAACTAAGCTCGATGAAAGGTGAGCTGAGCTCGACAAACTTTGAACTCAGTTAAACGAATTCTGAACTTAGTTCAACCAGTTCAACTTATAACCTTTTTGCTGAGTGGCGTTGAGTGTGTCTTCATCACTTAACGCCAAAAAACATAGCCAACTTTTTCTTTTGTAGCATGGCATTGAGTGAGTTGACTTCACTCAACTCCTATGGACTTAGCCATATTTCAGCTCATTCTAACTTTAGGTATATACTGCTTTAGCCTATCTCATAGCTTTTTGTTGTATGGCATTGAGTGAGTTGACTTCACTCAATGTCTGTGGACTTAGCCATTTTCTCACCTTGCCACTACCTTGGATTTTACTCTATAGGCTTCACTCAGCGTTATAAGTCTTCTGGAATTGAGTGATTGATCGTCACTCAACACCTGTGGACTTAGACAGTTATCTGTATTTCCACCACTTAGGTAAGAACTTACCTGTCTTAGCCACTTAGGATACCTTTCCCATCATAGCTTATCAAGACAAACTGCAATCATTTACCTTGAACACAAGTTAGATCACGACATATGTATACGTTGTTTTGCTGGTCATTCTTCAAATTCAGGACATTGGGATCAATGAACCCAACAATCTTCCCCTATTTGAAGAAGTTAAAACCTAAGCCAATGTATACACTAACTTACTCATATTATAAATATTTAAAACACATCATCACAGAAGAATTTCAAAAAATTATAGACATCTCAAATGATATAGCAAATAAATCAAAATTATAGCAAATGATGAATTAGACAGATAATAACAAAAGGTTATTCTATTTAATCATATAGAGAATAGATCTTTAAACAATATAAGCACAGTGTTTCATCCCTAGCCCTGTAAGCAAAACCTGAAACATTTTAAGTTTCAGGTTCTATTATCATAATTCCACTGCCTCTGGATTTCTTTGTCGGTTTGTATTTATCTCCAGCTATCTTCTTTCGTTTCTTATCAGCTTCATCAACAGCCTTAGCCTTAGTAGCTCCAGCTTCAGCTTTATCCTTTTGTCTCTCAAAATAGTTGAAAGGCTTGGTAAAGTATTTAGAGGGATCCACAACATTAGGAGTGAGAAGATTTGTGTTGGAACCCCTAGGTGATTTGGGCTAGGTTGTCTTCTTAGGTTGTGACCCATGTTTTATAGAAGGGTCAAATTTTATCGGTTTCTTAAGTCTAGGCCATGTTCTTAGAGTCAACAGATCAAAGGACCAACCTACAACACTGCCAAACACTCAAGACTTTGAGAAATCAAGATTTTGAGAAAGAGATCTACGTTCGTTAGTCTCAGGTCGACGATAGTCGTGCTCAGCTCGACTAACTCAGAGCTATAATTTCTGAGCTGAACTCGACGAACTTTGTTCTCAGATCGACTAACTCTTCAACACTCAGTGCCATAATTCACTCAAAGCCAAGGCTGACTCAGAGGCAAAGAACACTCAACGCCAGATGTGCTATTCACTCAATGCCGACAGATGGACCAAGTTCTTAGGTCGACAAACTTCACAGTCTCAGGTCGACGAACATAGAGCGCAAAATTAGTCAGTCTATGCACAATAATTGATTCACAGAGCTCAGGTCGACGAAAGCAGATCTCAGTTCAACGAAGGCTGATCAGAGGTCGACGAAATCTCAGGGCGGAGAAAGCTGATTAGAGGTCGATGAAAGCTGATCTCAGGTCGATGAAAACTGTAAGATATTTTGTTATTTATTCTTTCTCTTTCTGTCTCATCAGTTTATATCCATTATAGGTTATTAATTTCCTTGCAAATCAATGCACTTATATTCTCTGAATAGAGCCGTTACTGGCAGCATTTATTGCTAACATACTCCATGGAATTAATTGCTAATATCTCGGGACAGATATAGAATAGAATTTTTGACATCATTCTTGCCATTTTCCATTCCCAAGATTTCGGCTGAACATTTATTGCAGAGTTTTCTATTGAATTCGACCAAGTTGCAGTCATACATACACATCTCCCTACCAAGAAAAGAACAATACACGAGAGCAGAGATTGATCATCAACTAGAGTCACGGAAAAGAAAACATCTTCAAAAGTGAAGTGAAAAACATCTCTCAAAAAAATTGACTGCTCTGAAGAGAAGAAGAAAGAACTACCATCACCAACAAGAATCTTTCTTTCTCTCCCTCTTTGTTTTCAGGGATCTCAAGTGACAATAACATTAAAATTAGTCAAGGATCTCTAAAAAGCTGAAGGCCTACACCCTTGAATATAGCTTCCACTCCTGAACCATTCAAGATCTCAGGGGGATCTTTGACAACAAATAAGAATCCACCCAGTCTTATCATTTAGATTTGAGAAAAGAAGACTTACATCACTCTCTCATTCCCACCTCTATACAGGGTTTTAATTCCCTTAAAAATTATTCTGGTTGCAAGTCTCCTTCCGAAAGACTTGAGGTTTGGTTTTTGAGCACCTGATCAAAAGCTCATTGTGACAGTCACCTGATAAAAACCTATAGTGGATTCCTACCAAGGGTGGTAGAAGAGTGGATGTACCCAGTTTGGGGAACCATTATAAATTTCTTGTGTTGTCTGGTTGCTCTTTCTTTCCTGTTCTTGTTGTGGCTGTGTAAATTAGATATTCTGTGATCTTTGATTTACTTTAATCTGTGATAGTTAGATATAGTTGTTAAAGGTAAAGATAGTATATTGTTAAAGAAAAAAATTCAAAAATAAACAGACATACTCTATTCACCCCCCACCCTCTAGAGTATATCAGATCTAACCCTAACTTTCAATTGGTATCAGAGTCGATTCTTTTGTTTGTACAAGCTAAACCTTGAACCAAAGATCCCAAGTTAGACATGTTCTCTTACATCTTCTAGATCTATACAGCATGGCACAAAACAAAGAATATGCAAGCACTAGACCTCCAGTGTGTAACTTGTTCAAGTTCACACTCTAGAAGGCAAGAATCAGACTCTACATGAATTCTATTGATGATGATATATTTAATTCCACCTTAACAGGACCACCAGCTCCAGTGGCTTCAACCCCATCAACTTCAACAGACAAGAGTTTAGTTCCACCCCCTGGATGGACATATGCACAGAGAAAGGATAAGATAGCTGATGCCAGAGCCATGAACATATTGGCTCAAATAATGTCAGATGAGATATTTCAAAAGGTTGCTGAGTGCCCATCAGCCAAGGCCATTTGGGACTCCCTGAACCAGATGGTGGCTGGATTAGTAGATGAGAGGAAGGATAGAAGATCCAACCTCATCATTCAATATGAAAACTTCAAAAAGGATGAAGCCGAAATAGTGGAAGTGATGTACAACAGACTCAGCTCCATTATCAGTGAGCTAAGGACTCTAGATAAGGAAATCACTTTGACTGAAGTGAATGACAAGATCCTTATATTTTTCCCCATCATATGGGACTCAAGAATCTGGCCCATCAGAGAAGCCAGAAGCACAATAGAGATCTCAACTGAAGCTCTACTAGGAAAGCTAAATTCCTATGAGCAGCTGATAAAATCAAGGGAAGCAGTAGCTGAAGTCAAGGCTCCTGCACCAACTAGGAAAGAGCACAACATAGCTTTCAAAGCTGCAGGAGACTCTAAAGTCATTCCTGTAAATGAAGAATTGATGAGTCTCTTTGCCAAGAGATTGTTTAAGATGGTTATAAAAGATTTCAAAAGGAAACCATCCAAGTATGAAGACAAGCCAAGGTATGACAAAACACCATCTAAAGAAGTAGTGTGTTTTGGCTGCAAGAAACCTGGGCATTTCATCTCTGAGTGCCCAGAAGTTCAGAATAAGGATAGAAGAAAGGAGGGTGACTCAAGGAAGGGTAACTAATGCAATCCTTCCTCAAGCAAGCACAAGAGGAAGGACAAGGGCATTATTGCTGAGTCATGGAGTGACACTAACGAATAGTCAACCTCCTCCAGCTCCAATGAGGATGAAAAAGAGCAGAAGGACAAAGAAGTTTTCCTTATGGCTATTGAGGAAGGCAGTAGCAGATCAGATGATGATGAGTCTGAAGATGAAGAGCTCTTATCAGCTGAGGATCAGGTAATAGCCTCTTATGATTTTGAATAAGAGGAATTTAAACTTGAGTTTAAAAATTTGTGCTGAGACTTAATCAGCTCTGAGAAGGAAATCAAACTTCTTAGAGAAAAATTAAATGACCTAGATAAAACGACTGCAGAGAATGTTAACCTAACAAATGAAATTTTTTCTGCTAATCAACAAATATCCTTTTTTAAATCTTAACTTAGCAAGTCCAAGATATTAGAAGAATCCTTAAATGGGAGAAGTCTACAATTATTAGATATCACTAGTACTGTAAATGCTAGGATCAACAATAGTAAACTAGGATTAGGTACCTCGCCTAGTAATCCACCTATAATTCAGAAAATCAATCTTTCTAAACCAGTAAAGTTTATATCCAACAAAGGAAAGAAAAATACTGAACAGGTCAATAGGGTTAATAAAGTTCTTGAACTAATTGAAATTAAAAATAACCTCAGTAACAAGAAAAACAAAAATAACAATGTTCAGCAATTATCGTCGAATGCAGATCGACGATATATGAACAGATCGTCGAACTCAGAACGACGATCTCTGAACGCAAACTTGAGTAATAATCATTCTTCGATCTATGATCGACGACATCAGTATGGTTCGTCAAACTGAGATCGACGATTTTGGTACTCCAAGAATGAATACTCTCATTCTTCAAGTAGAGATCGACGATCTCATACAACATCGTCGAGCTCAGTTCGACGATCCAACCAGAAATCATCGATCCAAGATTTTAACAACAGAAATCCAAATTCTAAGAGCAACTTTAATCCCTTTAGCGTATGGATAATACCACCAAGAAGATATCATTCCAAAGGTTATAAAGATCAACCTGAATGCTCATACATTTCAGGTTATTCCTATGTAAATCAACAAGAACCCAAGGTCACCTGGGTCATGAACAACTAAGTGCTATACTTGTAGATGAAGACCTATCCAGCATATAATCAACATTGGTATCTGGATAGTGGCTGCTCAAAGCACATGACAAGAATCAAGGACAACTTAAATGACTATAAGTCCAAGCTGGGACCAAAGGTCATCTTTGGTGATTCAAATTGTGGACAAACAGAGGGCTATGGAAAAATCAGGATTGGAGCTATAACTTTCAAGAAAGTTGCATATGTGAGTGGACTGAAGCACAATCTCATCTCCATAAGCCAACTCTGTGATGAAGGTTATCAACTTTGAATCCTGTACTATTACCTTAAGATAAAACAAACCAGTTTTAATTGGAAGTAGATAAGGAAACATATATTTAGTTAATTTCCAGTCCATTTCTTCAGATATATGTCTGCTTAACTTAGTTAGTAGTCAAAATGACTTATGACATAAGCGATTAGGACATGTAAATCTGAAAAACATTGCTAGGTTATCTAATGAAAATCTTGTGAGAGGCTTACCTTCTGGCCCCTACAAGAAGGAAGGCCTCTGTAGGGCTTGTAACCTACGCAAGCAAGCTAAATCTAGTTTTAAATCCATTAATAAGAGTGATTCACCTAGGACTTTGTACTTACTATATATGAACCTATTTGGCCCTGCTGCTGTATAAAGACTAGGAGCGAAGTCTTATACCTTAGTGGGTCTAGATGACTTCTCCAGATTCACTTGGGTTTTCTTTTTGAGATCAAAGTCAGATACTTTTCAAGTTCTTACAGATTTTCTCAAGAACATACAAATTGAGTATTCTACTCAAGTTGCATTGATCAGAAGTGATCATGGCACTGAGTGTAACATCCCATTTCCGGCTAGACCCCTAGGAGTCGGTTGGTCGTGACAGAACCCTAGGAAGCGCAAAAATTGAAATAAATCGACCAAGATTTTGGGTCACGGGTTGGTCACGCCCGTGACCTAGGGCGTGACTCCTTCGACGATTGTCGATCTCAGGGAGACGATCGCCGGGCGCAGAATTTTCAACCCGGCCCTGTCACGCCCGTGACCAAGGTGTCACGCCCGTGACCTAGGGCGTGACCACCCTTCGACGACCGTCAATCTCAGTTCGACGGTCGTCTACCTCAGAATTTGCCATTCGGGCATGTCACGCCCGTGACCCAGGTGTCACGCCCGTGACCAAGGGCGTGACCCCCCCTTCAGTGATCGTTGATCTCAGCGTGACGATCGCCGAGCGCGGAATTTGCCTCATGACCCTGTCACGCCCGTGACCAAGGTGTCACGCCCGTGACTTAGGGCGTGACCACCCTTCGACGACCGTCGATCTCAGTTCGACGGTCGTCGACCTCAGAATTTGCCATTCGGGCATGTCACGCCCGTGACCAAGGTGTCAAGCCCGTGACCAAGGGCGTGACCACCCTTCGACGACCGTCGATCTAAGTTCGACGATCGTCGACCCCAAAATTGGCCACCTGGGCCTGTCACGCCCGTGACCTATGTGTTATGCCCGTGACATTGACCGAAATGACGGTTCAGGCCCGAAATTATTCTAACACGCGTGGTAATAAGTGCTGGTGTGGGAAGTTACACCAGGAGTAATTACGGGCCGTTTTTCCTTCTGCAATTATATAATAAAGGAGGAAGTGCTGGTCCAATAGGAATCGCCACCTGGCAAACACCTATTCATCTTCCATCGTTTCTTATCCCTTCACTGTAACCGAAAGGTTATTAAGAGGAGCCTTCATGACCATTAAGGCTTTACCCTTTCATCTCCCCACTTGCTGACTTATAAAAGACCCCTTAGAGCAAGATGAGAAGGTTACACTCTTGACCAAACGGACTCAGATCTTTGTACCTTGCTGCAGGAGAAGTTCAGCAACGCCACCACCGCGCCATGGCACCCCGTCGTTCATCTCGCCTCCAAACTGCAAACAAGGTCCTCCTCTGCTTCTTCTTTCATGGGTAGATCTTAGGATTCTTAAAAAGGAAGTTCGTGCTCAACAGAGCCGGACCTATCTCTCATTTTCATGGAAAACCATGAAAAATGTATTTTTGAGTTCGCCGGAAACCACCACCTCCGGCGGCCATACCACCGCCGACTGCTAGCCATCGCCTCAACGGAGGTGGTGGTAGTGGTGGCTGGCCAGGGAAGTGATCGGGCGACCGGTGACGGATCGCAAAGAGCTACAGGAAATAAGAGTTTCTGTGTTCTGGTTTTCGGGTTCTGTAGAAGATGAACAGTAAAAGCTATTTATAATATATAAATTATGTAAATAATTTATAAGGAAAATAAACATAGATGAGCACATTTTGATGCTGCAAAACGAGGCACTTAGAGGCCGTTTTAGGAAAAATGACCAGTCACGAAACTTGTAGCCCTTTAGATCTAGTTTAATTTAAAATTAATTTCAACTTGTTTGGGTAAGCGGTTTGACCGCAGAACCTGTTTTAGTGGGGGTTGTACCTAGAGTTGGGCAGAAATTAAAATTGATGCCCACTCTTCGTCCCTTGTCCAAATGACCTGAAATTTGGGCAGGTGGTTAACCTTAGCTATATCTAAAGGCAGACCAAAAATGGAAATTTTTGGAGATACTTTGCCTAAAGTTTTTTTTTTTATTTAATTAAGTTAGAGAAATTTATTTGAGTGGTCAAATGACCTCCAAACCCTCCCAAATTTTGGTGAGTGGTCCCTGGCTATAAAACCTAGATCTGTACAAAATTCCAACTAGTTTGGAGGAGTTTTGGGTAGGAAATCTTCTACCCTTAACTAGGCATTAGTGAGACATCTTTTAGTAAAAAGGGCACTAAGAGTTTGGAAAGGTCAAATCACCTCAACAGAGGCTGATATTCTGACCTCTGACTTAGAAAGGTGTTATAACCTGCTTGGAGAAAAACAGAGAGGTTTACGGTTGATTTACCCTAGGATCCAAGCTCAAACCCTAAATGAAGGGTTTTGAGGGTTGTGAAGGACATGAGGGCAATTGCTCTTGTATTGTCTTGAAACTCTGTAGAGTTGATATTAGCACGATAATAATCGTCTGGATGGAACCTTGGAGAATTTGGAGACAAGTAGATGCCTCAAAACCTTAATCTTAGCTTTAGGTTAAAATACTAATTAAGCACCTTCCATCACTAATAATTATCTAAAGGCTGTGAAACTCGGGTAGAGTTAGTTTTGAAGTGGGAATAGTTTATAGAAATTTTACTGGAATTTTATGTTGTTTATTTCCATCACTTCGTTTGTAAAGTTGATTTTAACCCCTATTGATGTTTTGATTATTTATACCTTTCTGTTCAAGAGAATCTCATGAAATCTTGGAAATATATATTTTAGGACAGAATGATTACCCCTGAATTTTTATATAATTTTTAGTTGAGTACATCCAGTACTTCCTTCACAAAAGTTAAAAAGGGGTTCTATGCTTGAAAAATTATTTAGGGATGATTTTATTACTGAAAAATTATGAAACTGGGCCAGTGCTAATTTTAGGCCTTTATCTGCATGTCATAAATTATTTATAATTTTTGGAAGAATATTCCCTGTACTTAGTTCATAAATAATGGGAGATAGTAATTATTGCTAAAATAGTTTTAGTGCCCTTTTGATGATAGAAAAATTATGATACTTTGGATACCCTATTGAGATAACCTACTAATTATTATAAAATTTGCTGGACATCTTGCATGAGAACTTAGGGTAGTTCATGTTCAAACTGGTAGCCCTTGGGATTTTTGGGAAAATTAATTAAATGTCAGATAAATTAGGAAAATTACCACATTCTGGATTTAGGCCATTTATATCCTGATAAGTCTCCAGTAAAAAATTAAGTGTATTTGGATGAGTTTTGGATCGTTGCATAACCAGTTCATCATATAGTCTAGGTCGGTCTGCATATAGCAAATTTGTGAATTGCAATAGGACATGATCCGAGAAATTCATTGGAGTTAATCATTTTGTCTGGGTGGACAATTGTGGAGGAAATCACAATAGGAAGATATGAAGAGTAGAGAGAAGTAGTGGTAGCTAGAGATAAGAGGTGCTCGGGTACGACGAAAGATCGTCCACCCCGGTGGGAATGGAAGAGTCTTAATACTCTAGGGTTAGATCTAAAGTAACTAAAAGGGGATCGGGTTAAGGGAGATCAACCAATAACAATAAGTGCCTTGCGAAAGGGAACTTCAGGCCGTATTGCCGCCGTCTTGGTTCCTAGTGCCCCTTGAGAGCCCTTCACGTGGTATGCCGGGGGCAGTCCTGGGCTAACGTAAACTATAAAAACAAACCGACAAGAGTATCTTAGTAACTAGGGCTGCACCTTTCACAAACACTGTTGGTACAGGAAGATTGATGAGAGCTTCGGCTCGGTTGGTTAAGAGACGGACGGGATGGTTCGGGGAGCTTCGGCTCAGTTGGTTTGGATACGGACGTTTTGGTCCGGGGAGCTTCGGCTCGGCTTTTGTGTGTTTACGATTAAACTTGCATGTGCATAAAAAGGAATGAAAATTAAGGTGGTGGGTCTTCGGTATTGGAGGGTGGATGCACCGATGCCAATACGCTGACTCGACAAGTGTTGTTAGCACTTTGCCAACAGAAGTCCGGTGCGCTAGCCGGCAAGAGTACGCAGGCGTCCGCTTAGTGCACCAAGCGTTGAGGCGTACGATAGGTCTTACCGGTAGTGCTTTACTGGTTTAGAGGTGGGTGAGGCCCAACCCACCGCTTCCGTCTGCCACTACGGAGGTATCCTGGGAGGTAACGACTCTGAAAGGGGGAACTAAAGGTCTGTGTGCACAGAGTCGGGTGTGTGAGTTGCACTTGCATGTTTCATCATACCACTTGCATGTCATAGCATAATCGATTCATTTAACCCTTACACCTAAAGTATAAGTGGTATGGGACGCTTATACGTTAGGTCCTGCAAAACGACCCCTTGGTCTATAAGCTTGTGTGGGCAAGTTTATAAATCAAAGGTTAATTTCAACATATATACATGCTGTTGTTTGATAACCGACACCCCAACGTATAAGTGGTATGGGACACTCTATACGATGGGAGCCTTGCAGAAGATCCCTTGGCTTATGCGCTTTCGCACATAAGTTAAGGTTACCTTTCTTACTTTCTGTTTGTCATATTATTATAGAATTGCTAGATTAGTTCCGTTGCCATTTGTTTCTTGATTAAATCTCCACCTTCATGTCCTTCCCTTTCTTCCTCTCCGCTCGGTACTTAGGAGCCATGGGGGAAGGGGTAGGGGATGATAGGGCTTAGTCTTTATGACTAACGGTTTTCGAACCGCATCATTTAGGGAATCGTGGAGCCCAGCATGGAGGAGCGGCCCTAGAGACCGGTGCGCTTGGAGATGGAGCAGTCTAGCTCCGGAGTTCATACAGCCGGGACCGTGAGTCTCGACCCTGAGTAGTTTCTATTTTAGCTTCCGCATGAGAGATTGTAGTGAGGACATGATGTATCGGGCATAAGCCCGCATTTATAGTACTCTGATTATTGTTATTCTGTGGACACTCCCTTTGTGGAGATTTTATTTTATATATGTGATTTACTTTCAGTGGACTTGCTCTTACTTCAATTATTGTGCTACCTTTCTGTGATCGAATTGGCCGACAGAATCGGTGCCTTTTGGTGATGACCCTTCAGGACGTGAAGGTGTCACCGCAAAGCAGCGACTCTGGGCCTAAGACCCCGGGTTTTAAAAAGAAAAAAAAGGGGGTCTTACAAGTGGTATCAGAGCAAAATATCGATCAGAAGAAAGTAGCAGTCCACAAACGCTGGGTCACCCCCGCGCGAGTTTAGTTTGGGGACAAACTAAGCAGCGGAAGCAGTGGTGTGCCCATATGGGGATCACATATAAATTGTCCACCTTTATGTAATATTTGAACGTTTTCTCAGTATGTGTTTTTGTTAGGCAGCCTCCAGCACAGCCTATGCCACAAGGTGGAGTTCAACAGGCTCAGGATGTTGTACCACCCCCACCGGTCCCCACTCCTTTCCTTCAGTCAGACATGGGACAGACTCTGACTGCCATCCTAGAGGCTTTCAGGGCCCAGCAGGTTCCGGTCCCGCAGCTAAATCCGGGGACCAACTGGCTGAGCATCTTCCGGGGTCTTTCTCCCCAGTCCTATTTGGGGACAGAGTCGGCAGTTCGGACGGAAGAGTGGCTGGATATCATGTACGAGATGCTGACCGGGATACGGTGTCCCTGGGAGGATAGGGTGGCTCTGGTTGTCTCTTGCCTGGAGTCTCATGCAAAGAGGTGGTGGAAGATGCTGTTGGACACGACATTTGCCGATAGGGAGGTTGCGGAGGTTACCTGCGAAGAGTTCAGGGCCGCACTGCTAGAGCATTTCGTTACGCAGTCGGCCAGGGATGAGTTGGAGGAGCGGTTCTTACAGCTGAAGCAGGGCACCCGGACCGTGGTGGAGTACCATCGAGAGTTCGACCATCTGGCTCGATACGCAGATTCCTACCAGCTGGATGAAGCAGGGTATATCAGGAGGTTCTATAAGGGCCCGCGGGAGGACTTGAGGGAGGCTTTGTTGTTTGTATCTGACGGGCCTATCTCCCGGATTTTGGAGATGGCAAAAAGGATTGAGGCAGATTGGCACGCCACCCGGGGCTTGAAGCGGCCAGCAGAGGATCAGGGACGGAGAGGTAGAAATGACCAGCGACGAGGTGCTGTACCAGAGGGGAGGAGGACAGAGGACCAGCCTCGTTAGGACGTGAGGAGGAGCCGAGGGAACAGGCGATATTGGCCCCTCAACCTCTTCGGATGCAGGAGATGCCGAGACCCGGGGGAATGGCGTATCCCCCACCAGAGTGCTTCCTTTGTCATCAGATTGGGCACATTCGGAGGAACTGCCCCATGAGGGGGCACCACCTCCAGCACCACAGGGCGGACCCCCAGCTCAGCATTATGGAGGCCGAGGACGCGGCCGCGGTCATGGATACTAGGAGGGAGACCGTAGACAGGGAAGAGAGCAAGTATATGCTTTGGACCTTGCGCAGCCTCGGAATCCGGAGCAGGTCATAGCAGGTACGCCGCAATGCTTCTTTATATTCATAGAATTTCCCTTTAAATGGTTAAAACTTTGAATCGCACTAGATAGATTAGCAAGGAAAGTAAAACTGACTATAGAACCCTAAGACATCTAATCACCCCAGGTATAGTCTTCATCAGTGGCAAGCCGGCCCGCACGATGTTCGATACTGGAGCTACTCACTCCTTTGTGTCAGAGACGTTTGTAAAAGGACTGGAAGGCGTGGAGCGATTCACAGGCTCGAGGATGAGGGTGCGACTACCGGATGGATCTGAGCTCCTTACCACGGATCACTGCAATATGGAGGCAGAAATTGGTGGAAAGGCATTCGAGGCTCCAGCGACGATTTTGAAGCTGACGGACTACGACCTGATCTTGGGCATGGTATGGCTGTACTGGAACCATGCCCAGATTGAATGCCAGGCAAAGTGGATCACCGTGAGACACGGGGACTCTTTCATTATTATCGAAGGTATAAGATCTGCATCTCGTATACTCTTATCTTCGGTACAGGCTGTTAAGGCCCATCTGCAGGGAGAGGAGGTCTATCAGATTCTTTTTGAGATGGCGGAAGTTAAGGAGTCAGTGACAGACATTCCGGTGGTGCGAGATTTCGCTGACATATTTCCAGAGAAACTGCCAGGACTACCTCCACACCGAGAGCAGAACTTTCAGATACAGCTTGTGCCGGGGGCCAAGCCAGCATCTAGGGACCCTTATCGGATGGCCCCGAAGGAGTTGGCAGAGTTTCGGACTCAGTTGCAGGAATTGGTTGAGGCAGGATTTGTTAGACCGAGTTCCTCGCCATGGGGAGCCCCGGTCCTATTCGTGAAGAAGAAGGATGGGACACTTCGCCTGTGTATCGATTATCGAGCACTAAACAGGCTGACCGTCCGGAATACCTACCCACTCCCATGGATAGACGAATTGTTTGACACGCTGGAGGGAGCCCATTATTTTTCGAAGCTGGACTTGAGGTCAGGATACTACCAGCTACGGATCCAGGAGGAGGATATCCCGAAGATGGCCTTTAGTAGCAGATATGGCCTGTATGAGTTCACCGTGATGCCCTTCGGGCTAACGAATGCTCCGTCGGAGTTCATGAGTCTCATGAACCGGGTTTTCGAGGCCTACCTGGATGTGTTCGTCATAGTATTCATAGATGACATCCTGATCTACTCTAGGACGGAGGAGGAGCACACTCGGCATCTGGCACTGACTTTGGAAAGGTTGCGGGAGCATCGCCTTTATGCGAAATTCAGCAAGTGTCAGTTTTGGTTGAAGGAGGTGGCTTTCCTAGGCCACATTATCAGCGGAGCCGGGTTGGCGGTGGATCCGGCAAAGATTCAGGCAGTCCGTGATTGGCCGCAGTTAAAGACAGCCACCGATGTACGAAGTTTCTTGGGACTTGCTGGGTATTACCGGAAGTTCGTGGAGGGGTTCTCTCAAATTGCCCTCCCACTCACGTCTTTGACGAAAAAGGAGGCACCTTTCGTTTGGACCCTGCAATGCCAGGCGGCTTTCCAGGAGTTGAAGGACCGACTCATCTCAGCCCCTATTCCGGCCCTTCCATCTGGAAAGGAAGGATTCCAGGTGTATACCGACGCATCATACCAGGGGATGGGAGCAGTGCTGATGCAGAACGGACACGTCATAGCATATGCCTCCCACCAGCTGAAGACCCATGAGAAGAACTACCCAGTGCACGACCTTGATATGGGAGAGGTCGTTTTTGCTCTGAAGGTCTAGCGCCATTATCTTTATGGAGTCCACTGCGACATCTACTCCGACCATAAGAACCTGAAATACGTGGACACACAGAAGGAGCTGAATATCAGGCAGAGGCGCTGGGTGGAGTTCTTAGCAGATTATCAGTATGAGATGCACTACCATCCAGGGAAGGCAAACGTAGTGGCCGACGCGTTGAGCCGGAGAGCTGCCACTTCCGAAGCTGGGCCCCAGGTTATGTCCATGGAGCTAGTACGGTCATTCAGAGATATGCAGATATCCCTAGTGTCCGAGGATGATCCAGAGCTATATAGGGAGTATCTGACATTGATGGTGGCCATAGACGATATTCGGGATCTCATTCGGGGCGGAAAGAGGACAGATGCGTGGGCAGAGCCGATGTTCCAAGCCTTGGAGGAGGGTTCGACAGGAGATTATTCCCTTAGAGATGGACTGCTACATTTCAGAGGCAGAGTATATATACCCACAGGAGGCCAGATCCGAGAGGATATTATGATGGAGGCGCATTACAGCCGGTACTCTGTGCACCCGGGGATCACAAAGATGACCGCTGATCTGAAGAAGACGATGTTTTGGCCGGTCATGAAGAAGGACATTACGTACTTCGTGACCCATTGCGAGGCGTGTCAGTTGGTGAAGGTAGAGTACAGGAACCCCGCAGGATTGTTGCAGCCACTCCCGGTGCCGGAGTGAAAGTTTGACGATATAGCTATGGATTTTATACATGGTCTTCCCTGGTCTCGGACGGGGAACGACTCTATCTGGGTGATTGTTGATCGGTTGACGAAGGTGGCCCGCTTTATACCAATCAGGAAAGATGACTCGGTGGGAGTGCTGGTACGGAAGTTCATGGAGCAGTATGTCCGATATCATGGCGTGCCCCAGACGATAGTGTCGGACCGCGATGGACGGTTTACATCCAGGGAGTGGCGGTCAGTGCAGGCATATTTGGGCACCCGATTGACTTTTAGCACGGCCTTCCACCCTCAGACGGACGGGCAGACATTGCGCACCAATCGGACCTTGGAGGATTTACTACGACTGTGTATACTGGACCGAGGGGAGCCGTGGGAGAAGATGTTACCGTTGGTCGAGTTCTCCTATAACAATAGCTACCAGTCCAGCATCAGGATGGAGCCTTATGAAGCCTTGTATGGAAGAAAATGTAGGACCCCGCTTTCTTGGGTTCAAGACGAGGAACCGAAGGTGTTGGGATCGGATTTTGTTGAAGACACTGAGGCACAGGTGAGACTGATCAGAGATAGAATGTTGGGGCGCAGAGCAGACAAGCTAAGTACTATGACGCCCGACATCGTCAGGTGGAGTTCCAGGTAGGGGACCGAGTGTTCTTGAAGATCCAGCCCATGCACGGAGTCTCACGAGTGCGCGGTCGGAGGAAGAAGCTCAGCCCTAGGTATGGGCCCTTACCGGATCCTGGAGCGGATCGGACCCCTAGCCTACAGGCTAGAGTTGCCACCAGAGCTGGCAACTCTACATGACGTCTTCCACATTTCTTCGCTGAGAAGGGCTCTACTACGCCCGGAGCAGCAGATTTTGACCACCGAAGGGCCGGTAGCTTCAGACCGATCTGTTCACTTGGAGCCGGTCCGGATCGACGACAAAGGAGCACGGATCTTGCGCCGCAAGAAGATCCCCTTAGTCAAGGTTCTGTTTCTAACCACGGTTAGGAGGAGCACACCTGGGAACCGCAGGACCTGATGAGGCAAAAATACCCGGAGTTGTTCAGTCAGGTATACCTCACCACCTCTTGGTATACTATAAATTACCTTCTTGTACAAAACCGGTAAGATTAGATAAGGAAAATTGATAACCTAGGCATGCGCAGGAAAGTAGGGGCTAATCTTTCGTTTATTGGGGAGATTTCCTTCGTTTATCAAACAAGTAGTCGCTTGAACCCAATAGAAAAATCGTATGGGATGTTACAAGTTTAATTTATTCCGATAGAAATCCCTGTAGGCTCAACCTCAATTTCGGGGACGAAATTTTTGTTTTGTTTATTGGGATTTGTAACATCCTATTTCCGGCTAGACCCCTAGGAGTCGGTTGGTCGTGACAGAACCCTAGGAAGCCCAAAAATTGAAATAAATCGACCAAGATTTCGGGTCACGGGTTGGTCACGCCCATAACCGACCCGTCATGCCCGTGACCTAGGGAGTGACTCCTTCGACGATCGTCGATCTCAGGGAGACGATCGCCGGGCGCAGAATTTTCAACCCGGCCCTATCACGCCCGTGACCAAGGTGTCACGCCCGTGACCTAGGGCGTGACCACCCTTCGATGACCGTCGATATCAGTTCGACGGTCGTCGACCTCAGAATTTGCCATTCGGGCATGTCACGCCCGTGACCCAGGTGTTACGCCCGTGACCAAGGGCGTGACCCCCCTTCAGTGATCGTTGATCTCAGCGCGACGATCGCCGAGCGCGGAATTTGCCTCATGACCATGTCACACCCGTGACCAAGGTGTCATGCCCGTGACTTAGGGCGTGACCACCCTTCGACAACCGTCGATCTCAGTTCGACGGTCGTCGACCTCAAAATTTGCTATTCGGGCATGTCACGCCCGTGACCAAGGTGTCACGCCCGTGACCTAGGGCGTGACCACCCTTCGACGACCGTCGATCTCTGTTCGACGATCGTCGACCCCAGAATTGGCCACCCGGGCCTGTCATGCCCGTGACCTATGTGTCATGCCCGTGACATTGACCTAAACGACGGTTCAGGCCCAAAATTATTCTAACACGCGTGGTAATAAGTGCTGGTGTGGGAAGTTACACCAGGAGTAATTACGGGCCGTTTTTCCTTCTGTAATTATATAATAAAGGAGGAAGTGCTGGTCCAATAGGAATCGCCACCTGGCAAACACCTATTCATCTTCCACTGTTTATTATCCCTTCACTGTAACCAAAAGTTTATTAAGAGGAGCCTTCATGACCATTAAGGCTTTACCCTTTCACCTCCCCACTTGCTGACTTATAAAAGACCCCTTAGAGCAAAATGAGAAGGTTACACTCTTGACCAAACGGACTCAGATCTTTGTACCTTACTGCAGGAGAAGTTCAGCAACGCCACCACCGCGCCATGGCACCCCGTCGTTCATCTCGCCTCCAAACCGCGAACAAGGTCCTCCTCTGCTTCTTCGTTCATGGGTAGATCTTAGGATTCTTAGAAAGGAAGTTCATGCTCAACGGAGCCGGACTTATCTCTCATTTTCATGGAAAACCATGAAAAATGTATTTTTGAGTTCGCCGGAAACCACCACCTCCGGAGGCCATACCACCGCCGACCGCTAGCCATCGCCTCAACGGAGGTGGTGGTGGTGGTGGCTGGCCAGGGAAGTGACCGGGCGACCGGTGACGGATCGCAAAGAGCTACAGGAAATAAGAGTTTCTGTGTTCTGGTTTTCGGGTTCTGTAGAAGATGAACAGTAAAAGCTGTTTATAATATATAAATTATGTAAATAATTTACAAGGAAAATATACTTAGATGAGCATATTTTGATGCTGCAAAACGAGGCACTTAGAGGCCGTTTTAGGAAAAATGACCAGTCACAAAAGTTTTAGTCATTTGAGTCTAGTTTAATTTAAAATTAATTTCAACTCGTTTGGGTAAGCGGTTTGACCGCAGAACCCGTTTTAGTGGGGGCTGTACCTAGAGTTGGGCAGAAATTAAAATGGATGCCCACTCTTCGTCCCTTGTCCAAATGACCTGAAATTTGGGCAGAGGGTTAACCTTAGCTATATCTAAAGGCAGACCAAAAATGGAAATTTTTGGAGATACTTTACCTAAAGTTTTTGTTTTAATTTAATTACGTTAAAGAAATTTATTTGAGTGGTCAAATGACCTCCAAACCCTCCCAAATTTTGGTGAGTGGTCCCTGGCTATAAAACCTAGATCTGTACAAAATTCCAACTAGTTTGGAGGAGTTTTGCGTAGGAAATCTTCTGCCCTTAACTAGGCATTAGTGAGACATCTTTTAGTAAAAAGTGCACTAAGAGTTTGGAAAGGTCAAATCACCTCAACAGAGGCTGATATTCTGACCTCTGACTTAGAAGGGTGTTATAACCTACTTGGAGAAAAACGGTGAGGTTTAGGGTTGATTTACCCTAGGATCCAAGCTCAAACCCTAAATGAAGGGTTTTGAGGGTTGTGAAGGACATGGGGGCAATTGCTCTTGTATTGCCTTGAAACTCTGTAGAGTTGATATTAGCACGATAATAATCGTCTGGATGGAACCTTGGAGAATTTGGAGACAAATAGATGCCTCAAAACCTTAATCTTAGCTTTAGGTTAAAATACTAATTAAGCACCTTCCATCACTAATAATTATCTAAAGGCTGTGAAACTCGGGTAGAGTTAGTTTTGAAGTGGGTAGAGTTTATAGAAATTTTACTGGAATTTTATGATGTTTATTTCCATCACTTCGTTTGTAAAGTTGATTTTAAACCCTATTGATGTTTTGATTATTTGTACCTTTATGTTCAAGAGAATCTCATGAAATCTTGGAAATATATATTTTAGGACAGAATGATTACCCCTGAATTTTTATATAATTTTTAGTTGAGTACATGCAGTAGTACTTCCTTCACAAAAGTTAAAAAGGGGTTCTATGCTTGAAAAATTATTTAGGGATGATTTTATTACTGAAAAATTATGAAACTGGGCCAGTGCTAGTTTTAGGCCTTTATCTGCATGTCATAAATTATTTATAATTTTTGGAAGAATATTCCCTGTACTTGGTTCATAAATAATGGGAGATAGTAATTATTGCTAAAATAGTTTTAGTGCCCTTTTGATGATAGAAAAATTATGATACTTTGGATTTACCCTATTGAGATAACCTACTAATTATTATAAAATTTGCTGGACATCTTGCATGAGAACTTAGGGTAGTTCATGTTCAAACTGGTAGCCCTTGGGATTTTTGGGAAAATTAATTAAATGTCAGATAAATTAGAAAAATTACCACATTCTGGATTTAGGCCATTTATATCCTGATAAGTCTCCAGTAAATAATTAAGGGCATTTGGATGAGTTTGGGATCGTTGCATAACCAGTTCGTCATATAGTCTGGGTCGGTCTGCATATAGCAAATTTGTGAATTGCAAATGGACATGATCCGAGAAAGTCATTGGAGTTAATCATTTTGTCTGGGTGGACAATTGTGGAGGAAATCACAATAGGAAGATATGAAGAGTAGAGAGAAGTAGTGGTAGCTAGAGATAAGAGGTGCTCGGGTACGACGAAAGATCGTCCACCCCGGTGGGAATGGAAGAGTCTTAATACTCTAGGGTTAGATCTAAAGTAACTAAAAGGGGATCGGGTTAAGGGAGATCAACCAATAACAATAAGTGCCTTACGAAAGGGAGCTTCGGGCCGTAATGCCGCCGTCTTGGTTCCTAATGCCCCTTGAGAGCCCTTCACGGGGTATGCCGGGGGCAGTCCTGGGCTAACGTAAACTGTAATAACAAACCGACAAGAGTAACTTAGTAACTAGGGCTGCACCTTTCACAAACACTGTTGGCACAGGAAGATTGATGAAAGCTTCGACTCGGTTGGTTAAAAGACAGACGGGATGGTCCGGGGAGCTTCGGCTCCGTTGGTTTGGAGACGGACGTTTTGGTCCGGGGAGCTTCAGCTCGGCTTTTGTGTGCTTACGATTAAACTTGCATGTGCAGAAAAAGGAATAAAAATTAAGGTGGTGGGTCTTCGGTATTGGAGGGTCGATGCACCGACGCCAATACGCTGACTCGGCAAGTGTGGTTAGCACTTTGCCAACAGAAGTCCGGTGCGCCAGCCGGCAAGAGTACGCAGGCGTCCGCTTAGTGCACCAAGCGTTGAGGCGTACGATAGGTCTGACCGGTAGTGCTTTACTGGTTTAGAGGTGGGCGAGGCCCAACCCACCGCTTCCGTATGCCACTACGGAGGTATCCTGGGAGGTAACGGCTCCGAAAGGGGGAACTAAAGGTCTGTGTGCACAGAGTTAGGTGTGTGAGTTGCACTTGCATGTTTCATCATACCCACTTGCATGTCATAGCATAATCGATTCATTTAACCCTGACACCTAAAGTATAAGTGGTATGGGACGCTTATACGTTAGGACCTGCAAAACGATCCCTTGGTCTATAAGCTTGTGTGGGCAAGTTTATAAATCAAAGGTTAATTTCAACATATATACATGCTGTTGTTTGATAACCGACACCCCAACGTATAAGTGGTATGGGACACTCTATACGATGGAAGCCTTGCAGAAGATCCCTTGGCTTATGCGCTTTCACACATAAGTTAAGGTTACCTTTCTTACTTTCTGTTTCTGTCATATTATTATAGAATTGTTAGATTAGTTCCGCTGCCATTTGTTTCTTGATTAAATCTCCACCTTCATGTCCTTCCCTTTCTTCCTCTCCGCTCGGTACTTAGGAGCCATGGGGGAAGGGGTAGGGGATGATAGGGCTTAGTCTTTATGACTAACGGTTTTCGAACCGCATCATTTAGGAGATCGTGGAGCCCAGCATGGAGGAGCAGCCCCAGAGACCGGTGCTCTTGTAGATGGGGCAGTCTAGCTCCGGAGTTCATACAACCGGGACCGTGAGTCTCGACCCTGAGTAATTTCTGTTTTAGCTTCCGCATGAGAGATTGTAGTGAGGACATGATGTATCTGGCATAAGCCCGCATTTATAGTACTCTGATTATTGTTATTCTGTGGACACTCCCTTTGTGGAGCGATTTTATTTTATATATGTGATTTACTTTCAGTGGACTTGCTCTTACTTCAATTATTGTGCTACCTTTCTGTGATCGAATTGGCCGGCAGAATCGTCGCCTTGTGGTGATGACCCTTCAGGACGTGAAGGTGTCACCGCAAAGCGGCGACTCTAGGCCTAAGACCCCGGGTTTTAAAAAGAAAAAAAAGGGGGTCTTACACTGAGTTTGAGTCTTTTCTTATGCTAGAGTTCTGTAGGAAAGAAGGTATAAGACAGTGCTTCTCAGCTCCTAGAACTCCTCAACAAAATGGGGTAGCTGAAAGGAAAAATAGAACACTCATTGAAGCTGCAGGCACATTACTTGCAGATGCTTACATGCCCCTATCCTACTAGGCAGAGGCAGTGTGCACAACAAACTATGTCCTGAACAGAAGCTTGATACACAAACTAAAACATAAGACCCCCTATGAATTGCTCAAAGGGAAGAAACCAATAATTAACTATTTTAAAGTTTTTTGTTGTGTATGTTATATTCATAATAATGACAAATAACACATTAGAAAGTTTGAAGCAAAGGTTGCAGTGGGAATTTTTCTAGGATATTCCCAAGTCAGCAAAGCTTATATGGGTTTTTAATAAATCCACATTGAAAATAGAAGAATCCATGCATGTTATATTTGATGACACTAACACGTTTTATAAGGAGCAAGAAATTTCTACCAGAATCCCCTTGCAGGTAAACAACTTGTGTGAGAAATTAGATGAATTGAAATTTACATTCCAGTCTTCTCAACAAGCCGATGAAGAAAGTGATAAAGAAAATCTGGATGAAGTTGAACCCCCCCCCCATAATAACAGAAGTAATTCCACAAGAGGAATCCTTCCCAAATATTGTTGTTGAACCAACTCCACCCACTGGTCATGTCATACTGAGGGATCATCCCAGATCCCAAGTGATTGGAGACATAATAGTAGGTGTACGGACAAGGCATCAACTTAACCAGGACTTGATACATGCCCGTTTCCTCTCTCAAATTGAGCCTCAATCCATATCTGATGCAGAGCAAGATCACCACTAGATCATTGCAATGCAAGAAGAGCTCAATAAGTTTGAGAGATGCATGGTTTGGGATATGGTTCCACGACCAAAAGACAACCCAGTCATTGGAACCAAATGGGTATTCAGAAAAAAGCTTGATGCCCAAGGTGTGATTGTGAGGAACAAGGCTAGTCTTGTTGCTTAAGGGTATAGACAAGAGGAAGGGATTGACTATGATCAAACCCTTGCTCCAGTTGCTAGGCTATAAGCAATAAGGATATTTCAGGCCTATGCCTCATTCAAAAAGTTCAAAGTCTATCAAATGTATGTGATGAGTGCCTTCTTGAATGGGGAAATTAAAGAAGAGGTTTATTTTGAACAGCCTCCAGGTTTTATTTCTCCAACTCATCCCTCTTTTGTGTTTAAGTTGCACAAGGCTCTCTATAATTTAAAGCAAGCTTCAAGAGCGTGGTATGAGACCTTAGCCAGCTTTCTATTAGAGCATGGTTTTTAAAGAGGCATAGTTGATTGGACCTTGTTTACCAAATTGCATCATTATAAAATACTGTTAGTACAAATATATGTAGATGATATAATATTTGGCTCTACTGATCCCAAATTATGCAAGAGATTTCTAATCTAATGCATTCAAGATTTGAGATGAGTAGCATGAGTGAGCTTTCCTACTTCCTTGGTCTCCAAGTGAAGCAGCTCCCTGATGGCATCTTCATTTCCCAGGCTAAATATGCCAAAGAGCTTATAAAGAAGTTTCGGATGGTTGATGTCTCAGCAAAGAAAACACCCATGCCTACAAATGTTGTACTAAACTCTGATGCACATGGGAAACCTGTAGATCAAAAACTATATAGGGGCATTGTTGGATCCCTACTATACCTTAGAGTAAGCAGACCTAATATTATGTTTGCTACATGCCTTTGTGCTAGGTTCCAGGTGAAACCAAAAGAATCTCATCTAGTTTTTCTAAAAAGAATTTTAGATATATAAAGGGTTGTCCTAGTCTAGGTCTCTTGTATCCTACTAAGTAAAAGTTTGAGTTAACTAGATACTCAGATGCTGACTTTTCTTGATGCAGAGTGGACATAAAAAGTACTTAAGGAACTTGTCAGTTCCTTGGTATGAGATTAGTGTCTTAGTTTTGCAAGAAGCAGTCATCTGTGTCTACGTCAACTGCTGAAGAAAAATATATTGCAGCTGGCAGTTGCTGTTCCCAAATGCTGTGGATTCAAAACCAACTACTGGACAATGGTCTCAACTTAAATAATTAAACATTACTATGTGATAACACAAGTGCTATAGCCATATCACAAAATCCAGTTCATCATAGCAGAACTAAGCATATAGACATTAGGCATCATTTCATTAGAGTGTGTAGACAAAAATAAAATTAATATTGTCTATATCTACACTGATTTACAAAGAGCTGATATCTTCACCAAACCTCTGGATGAAAGAAATAATGTGTTCTTCATAAATCTTCTTGGAATGATAAATGGAGAAGAATTAGTTTAATTTCGGTCTGCACTCGACGAGTTTTTCAAAGTTCGTCGAACGGAGATCGACGAACTGGGGGAAGTTTGTGAGATATTCGTTGAACGGAGATCGATGAACTCTCTCTGTGAAGTTAGTTTTGTCGAACTGAGATCGACGAACCTACTTCAGAAAATGTTCGTCGAACGAAGATCGATGAAATGTCTACAACCCTTCAGACTGAGATCGACAAATCATTTAAGTCCAAATTATTTCGTCGACCTCAGATCGAAGATCTATTCATTTTTCGTGGAACGTAGTCTGTCGGTTCATATTCAAGAAAACACTATATTTAGGTTTTCTTTGACCTCCGTCCTGCGCTTTCAATTCTCTTGCACTTGATCTTCGAATTTTCTTGCAGGTATTCTCATGGAGATTCCCGCAGGCTCTCTTGCAGCGATGAAGTTTGATACAGGATTCGATCTGGATTTCGAATCCTTCCAATACTTTTACCCTGCATTCGTGAACATTCTGCAAACTCTAGAAGACCAACATCTCAAGACTCTGCTATCAACACGCATCAAAATCTGTGGAACAGAGATCAGGGAATGGGTCTATACATCTACCACAGAGGAGAACGTGATGACAGGGACTTTCACTAGTAATGCCATCTCCCTCAATCCCATAGTTTTTGCTGAAATATTTGGATTGCATAATGGTGAGGAGGAATTAGAAATTGAAACTGAAGAGTTTGATATGATGCTGAGCCTCATGGGCTATTCAGGATAAACCCCACAGAAACTGCTTAAAAAGCATTTATCTGCTGAATATAAGTTCTTTGTAGATATTGTAGGGAAAGTGCTGCTAGGAAAGCACTCTGCACATGATTACATTACCAGGCATCAATTCCTGGTTATGTGTGCAATAATAAACAAGAAAGCCATTAACTGGACTCAAGTTTTGTTTGATCTTATCAAAAAGAAGAACAATAAAAAGGAGGTATGTTTTGGAAGGATCCTAGGGATCTTCCTCAAAGAAAAGGCTGCTGAATCCCTGGTCTCCCCGACCATATCCATTAATGCCTCAAAGATACTTACCTGGGCCCTTTTTGGCAAGTGGGAGAGGACCATTACAAATCCAACCAAGGCTCCTTCCTCTTCCACCAGAACTTCTAAAAGTACAAGTGCTACATCAGCCACTCCTCACCCCTATGCAGAGATTCCATCCACCACTCCACCACCTCCTGATTCTCAAGCTCCATCTCAGCCTCAAGTTCAACAAACCCCACCCTCCACTTCTAATACATACCCCTACACCACCAGCTTCTCCAATTCCTTCTTCCCCATACACATATTCCATCTAATTCTCCCTCTCCTAGGGCTGATACATCCATCCCTACTCCTCCCCAATATCCTCTCCCATCTCATCTTGCTGATATCCCCCTCTCCACGCTCTCTTCAATCCCATCCTTCAATATACTCTCATCGCCTCTGCACACTCCTTCTCCTCAACAATCCCCGCAATAGGACCCCTTTCCAGACACCTCCAATCAACCATCTCCTCCAGCAACTATCATCACTACCTTTATACCTTCTAAACCACCTCCTGCCCAAACATCTGACTCCACATCTTTTAATTCCTCTATCATCCAACCACTTCTTGAGCTCCTCAAGCCTATCCTCCAAACCATCATTGCATAGGCTATTTCCCCTCTATCTATCTCCATATCATCTCTTTCTAATCAAATTTGTACCCTCATCTGTACCCTCTCTTCATCTGGGGGCCTGGCTTCAGTACATATTGAAACAAGGTAGGGGGAGATACTTAATGATGAAGTAGCAGTAGCAACACAATCAGCAGCAACACCATCAGTAGTAGCAGGACCAAATGTTGATATTATACTTAATGATGTAGTAGCACTAGCAGAACCAGCAGCAGTAGAACCAGCATCAGCAGCAGGAACAAATGTTGACATGGAAATAGATTTTCTGAATTTTCTTGATACTAATATGGAATCTGATGATATAGAGATAACTGACTCAGTAGCAGATATAAATAATCAATGTACAGATATTATAGTATCCAATGCTCAAGAGACCAGCTTGCCAGAAGTTCTGCCTGGAAGAATCTACTTCATTAAATCTAAAGTAAATCTACATACTCTGCTGAAGATCTTTGGATCTTATATTCAGTTCTGCCTCTCCTTTCCAACTCAATCATCCAGAGCAATAACATGCTACACCTCCCCTGCAAGTTCAGAAGTGTTAGCCATTATAAAGAAAAGTCTGATAGCTCCTCCAGTAGTATTATATGAACAAAGATCTAGCCCTCCTGGGCCAACTTATATCATAGATGATAGCCTTATTCCTAGTTTGGATGATCTAATCAATCAGGACATTGCTGTAGAAGCTGAAGTTGATCCCACTCCAGCCCGCAAAGAAATTCCCAAGGATCTGATCAATCAGATTGATGAAATGTATGACAATCCTATACAATAATCTGATGATGATGATGATTCTGATGATGCTCCTAAGAGGAAGCAAGCCTCAAAGAAAAGGAATGATCCACCTCTACCTGCTCCCAAACCTAGAAATACCAATGATACACCATATTACATCCTACAAAACATAACTCCGTACAAGGGTATGCAAGCATAGATGTGGCTATCTAAAAATGAACAGAAAGCAAGGAAGAAAATTAGGAGGTATTCTCCTTCTCCACAAAAGTTCAGAAGAGATCCACCACCTCCTCCTCTAGCTGCAGGTGCCTCAGGAACCTTATCCCAAGGCTCAGAAGGATTCACTAAACCTACTCTCACTAAAACTTATCAGAGATAGGGAGGACCCTCTCATTCTTATAGAGACAGTCAGCACAAACAGAGACATCAGTCTTATTCCAGACATCAGTCAGCTCAACAGCCTGTCCCTTAGCCAACATTTTCCCCTCCTCCATCTCCTGACAAAGCTAATGACCCTGAAGAACCTCTAATTCAAGCTTATGATCCTGAAACAAGTCCAACTACAAAAGTGGATAGATTCAAGGAATCTGTGGCTCTCTCTCAAATCAAGCAAGCCAAAGAAAAGGGTAAAGACTCTTCTCAGTTCTCTACCATGTCTAGCTATAGGAAGAAAGGATTTGAAAGATATCAAGTAGGAAAATTATTCAATGCTGATGAATACATGAGTTTACATCCTGAAGCAGTGGTTCTAAGAACTACCTCACAAAAGACTATTGGTGATGCTGATATGACCATGACTATGAAGCAAGCTCATGATCCAAACAGAATAATCAAATTTTCTAAGCCTTCTGATTCTCACAAGAACATTTAAAATTGTTAATTTTTTGTGCTTTCTGTGAACAATCTGGGTACATAGCTTTATAAAGGTACTGATAACTTATTTATTCTATCAATCTCAGTTTTCATGTTATGTTTACTTCATTTCGTTTTGTGATACTTTTTGGTTTATTTGAATTAACCTCACCCAAATAGGGGGGGATTGTTGGAACCCCTAGGTGATTTGGGTTAGGTTTTCTTCTTAGGTTATGACCCATGTTGTATAGAAGTGTCAAATTTTATGTGTTTCTTAAGTCTAGGCCATGTTCTTAGAGTCAACAGATCAAAGGACAAACCTACAACACTGCCAAAGACTCAAGACTTAGAGAAATCAAGATTTAGAGAAAGAGATCTACGTTCGTCAGTCTAAGGTCGACGGTAGTCGTGCTCAACTCGACTAACTCAGAGCTAAAATCTCTGAGCTGAGCTCGACGAACTACGTTCTCAGATCAACTAACTCTTCAACACTCAGCTCCATAATTCACTCAAAGCTAAGGCTGACTCAGACACAAAGACAACTCAATGCCAGATTTTCTATTCACTCAATGCCGACAGATGGACCAAGCTCTTAGGTTGACTAACTTTACAGTCTTAGGTCGACGAACATAGAGCGCAGAATTAGTCAGTCTATGCACAGCAGTTGATTCACATAGCTCAGATCAACGAAAGCAGATCTCAGTTCGACGAAGGCTGATTAGAGGTCGACGAAATCTCAGGTCGATGAAATATGATTAGAGGTCGACGAAAGCTGATCTCAGGTCAACGAAAACTGTAAGATATTTTGTTATTTATTCTTTCTCTTTCTATATCATCAGTTTATATCCATTATAGGTTATTAATTCCCTTGCAAATCAATGCACTTATATTCTCTGAATAGAGCCGTTATTGGCAGCATTGATAGCAAACATCCTCCATGAAATTAATTTTTTATATCTCAGGACAGACATAGAATAGAATTTTTGACAACATTCTTGCCGTTTTCGGTTCCCAAGATTTCGGCTGAACATTTATTGCAGAGTTTTCTTTTGTATTTGACCAAGTTGTAGTCATACATACACATCTCCCTGCCAAGAAAAGAGCAATACACGAGAGCAGAGATTGATCATCAACTAGAGTCACAACAAAGAAAACATCTTCAAAAGTGTAGTGAAAAACATCTCTCAAAAAAATTGACTGCTCTGAAGAGAAGAAGAAAGAACTACCATCACCATCAAGAATCTTTCTTTCTCTCCCTCTTTGTTTTCAGGGATCTCAAGTGACAGCAACAATCAAATCAGTCAAGGATCTCTGAAAATCTTATGGCCTACACCCATGAACAAAGCTTCCACTCTTGAACCATTCAAGATCTCAGGGGGAGCTTTGACAACAAATAAGAATCCACATAGTCTTCTCATTTAGATTTGAGAAAAGAAGACTTACATCACTCTCTCATTCCCACCTCTGTATAGGGTTTTAATTCCCTTCAAAATTATTCTGGTTGCAAGTCTCCTTCCAAAAGACTTGAGGTTTTGTTTTTGAGCACCTGATAAAAAGCTCATTGGTGACAGTCACCTGATCAAAACCTGTAGTGGATTCCTACCAAGGGTTGTAGAAGAGTGGATGTACCCAGTTTGGGGAACCACTATAAATTTCTTGTGTTGTCTGGTTGCTCTTTCTTTTTTGTTCTTGTTGTGGCTGTGTTAGTTAGATATTCTGTGATCTTTGATTTACTTAAATCTGTGATATTTAGATATAGTTATTAAAGGTAAAGATAGTATATTGTTAAAGAAGAAAATTTCAAAAATACACAGACATATTGTATTCACCCCCCCCCCCCCACTAGAGTATATCAGATCTAACCCTAACTTTCAATTTGCCTTTTTGTTCCTCCAAGAAAATCCTTCTTTCTGTGTCTCTCTTTTCCATTTTATCCCATTCGGTATTGTTGTACCATTTACCTCCGTCTGATTTCTTATTCTTGACCTTATCCAAGGCAAGTAGAATAATAAATCTGGACTCTGGGCTCTACTGCTCGAAATAAGACCTCTATTCCATTTCTTCTCTATATCTATTTTTCCATAGCCTGGCCTCCTCTTCAGCATCATCAGTGATTCTCTCTTTGACCTGTAGTGACCGATCTACTATGGGGCTGAAGGAAGGATTCTAAGCACCAGTAGTCTCCTCTCTCCACTGAGCATTAGCACTATCACCTTCTTCAATGTACTGAACATATTCTTGATTGTCTTGAACTTGGGCTACACTGCTATACATATTGTTAAAAGCTTCATGTACATGGTCAAGCATAAATGTGATGTTATTATATTGTAGTGGCTCCATTCCCAATGAGCCTCTCACAGCATTTGTGGCCAAGACCAAATTCTCAGCATTTGTTCTGATGATATTTCACTCCCCTTTTTGACTTATTCAATTACTTGAGTAGTCTGGGAGGTGCTAGCTTCAGATCTCTTGAGATCTAGATGATTAAC
This sequence comes from Platanthera zijinensis, assembly GCA_039513925.1. Taxonomy (NCBI): domain Eukaryota; kingdom Viridiplantae; phylum Streptophyta; class Magnoliopsida; order Asparagales; family Orchidaceae; genus Platanthera; species Platanthera zijinensis. The sequence goes on from CM077083.1 coordinate 48,562,100, forward strand.
TCCATCAATTTCATTATTTTTGACCACCAATAAGTTGTCATCCAGCAGGTTGGTTCTTTCACCTGCTTTGGTTAGTATAGAAGTAGTCTGCTTATTCAACAATACATGGGTAGGATTGCGTATAGCCAGTGAGTTCTGGGCCTAGATATCTTGATTTTGTATGGTAATGAACACATTCTTATTTGCCTCATCCAGCTTATCCATTGTATAGTCGACATCTTGTGCAGCCCTGGTGAAAAACTTCATAGTTTCACCGTTTAGTAAGTTAACTTCTAATCGTATTGATTTGATTTCTGTAGCTAGCCCATTCTTGATGTTCTTTAAGGCATCATCTATAAAATTTTCCAAGGATCTTCTTTGCTCATCTAATAAGCTTTTCAGCTAGACCATTAGCATTGGTGAGATTTGATCTATTCAAGCTGGTGTGCCATCATTTTGGATCTGCTGGACAGGCCAGACCCCTGTTCTTAGAGTGAGGTCATCCACTGTATGAGTTGAGGATTGTTCCTTCTCTTGATTAGATTCCTCTTCCTCTGATTCTGAGAAAACTAGATCATGCACTTCACGAGCAGGGAAATTAGATTGTATCTCCCCCTCTAACTCTGCCATGCTTTCATTTGCATGAAGGTCAACAGCAGCAGCAACCTCTATTGGAGGAACCTTCAGTTGCTCCCCTACAAATAATGTATCATGTATTATCTCATGCATCAGTTACTCCCCCTAAATTTGAGCAATCCTTCCCTCAGCATTAGGAATTTCCAAGACTTTATCTTATAGTTCCTCATCTTTAGACATAGGTATATGCCAATCTTCATCTTCCAATCTGGAGGCATCATCCTCCATTTCTGCAGATACTTTGTTAACAATTTCCTCTGCTATTTGCCCATCATTCTTGGCTTGAGGAAAATCATCTCCTTCCTCTCTAGTAGATCCAACTAACCCGGTAATAATCTCATCCACTTCAAGAACAGATTCTAACTCTAGTCTGCTCATACGACTAAGAGGGGTAAGATCAGACGAGGAGGATACCTGGATATTCATGTCCCTCCTGGACACTTTAGCAGATGAAAATAGATCAGGATCATGAGGCTCTTCGTCCTTAGATGAGCTGTTAGAAGAGCTGGGCTCAATAGCAACAATCCTCTTTCCTTTTCCCTCCATAGCTTCTGAACCACGGTGCTGAAGGACTCTGTCCACTCTCTTAAGCCTCCTGATATCCATCCATCACATGTGGTGTATTCTTGCACACAGTTTAAGATTCAGAATTTCTGGAGCAGTTTCTTGCAAAAATAGTTAAAGGATTCTCCCAAAATTGGGTTCAGCTATTTAGTCCACTACTCTTTCAAACACCACTCTTCCCCAATCAGTTCTCTTGGACAGTATGAACCTGGCAACTAGTTCAAACATCCTTTTTGAGATTTTCTCGTGGGAGCTTGTTTTGTATATCAGAGCTTTCCCAATGACATTGGCTATAAACTTTCCTCTCAGGTTAAGTTCTTTCCTTTGAATTGATCCGGTTGTGTGCTTGGAAAGCCCTCACCATTTCATTGTCGTTTTTGCATTGTTCAGTAATAGCTCGTCTTCGTCCTCAATTGCAGAGAGCTTTGGCAGCTATAGAGCCTTGCTTAGCCTTCTAGGGGTTATCTTGATCTTCTTTCTTCTTACTATGGTCTTAATTTTACCATCTAAAGCATCAACGTTGGTATTGGTAAACAACTCAAGTACTTCCCTCTTCCATAAAAGATAGGGTTCCGTTAGGACGAAGGCTAGGTTAGATTTCTGTAGAAGATTAAGCACCTGCTAAATTTCTTCCAGAGCATCATTGAATCCATTTTGAACCACCTCTGCTCCTTCGAAGTGGAAATCCGGACCCTTAGGCGCCATTTCTCTGGAGAATTTGAGAATTCTAGCGAAAGTGGCTTCCCATATAATTAGCGAATGCGGGCGGGAGTGGGTAAGAAACATTGACTTGGCTTATTACACAAGCCCTTCTATTTATAGGTATTACTAAAAGGAAGGCAGAAAGTCACTAATCCATATTTATTGTTTATTCTTAATCAATGGCCCGGATTGAATCTCGACACATATCCGCAGTTCATCTGTTCTCCAGTATTTGTTAAGTGAGCTTAATTAGCTTAACATCGGTTTTATTTAGTAATTAAATTTTCAATTAGCCCCTAAATGTGTTGGCCTAACTTGCAGGGGTAATATAGACCTGCAGTATACATTCTAAAATGTGCTCTATTGGGGTGCAATTAGACATAATTTCAATAACCTTACATTAATTTCAACTGAGAGTGTATTAGCCCCCAACCTCAATTGGCTCAACCTAATTTATATACTAATCTTGCTTAGTATTCCATATGCAATATGTCTTTGGGTATGTTGAGACAAGTTACAGTTTGTGGCATTGTGAACATGTAAGCCACTAACACATGTATTAAGAAGAGTTGTTGTTTTTACATCTTAGTCATTTGTTTCTATAACCCTTCTCATACATGAGTAATCAATTTTTAAATTAAGTAGTAGAATTAAAGAAAGGTGAATTCTACTTATCTCTGCTCTGTAGACCTTAAGTCTATGCTGAATTCATAGTTTCTGAGCATAACAGTGATGCAGGCCACTATCCGCCACGAGTTAACCTTAACGTTCTATCGCACGAGACGCCTAACACCCACAACGCTAGCCACACAAAGCTCAAACGCAGCGCACCACTATGCAAACTAAACAAGTAAACCAACACGGTAGCCACACCGTCGGAAAGATCGGACAAGCGGCTAGAGGCCGATATCCTTTCAAGCAAAAGGGACCCACCCGGTCCGGACGAGCGATGTTGTACCAAAGAAGATCTACCCGAAAACACGATCGAGAAACGGTAGATCTCCCCCAACAAAAAGAGCGGGGTTCGCCAAACCCTTTTCGGAAATAAAGCGTAGTGATGTTGCAACACTTAAAGCAAAACCCACGAAAATCAACGATTCGCAAGCAACGCAAAATTTACTCCAGCCGCTAGAAAAATCAAGAGGGAAACACACCGAAGTGGAGAGATTCGTTACCCAAGTCGGAATGGATGATTCCAACTATTTTACCCAAAGATCACTCGCCCACGGTTCCGCCGGAGTTGCACCGAATGGAGTAAGAGATTCCGCCGTCGCCGCGTCACGCCGTCTCCAAGTTCCTCGGGGGTTGAAAATACTCCTCCTCCACCAACAGGGGGGTGGTCGGCCAAGAGGGAAGAGAGGTGGTGGTCGGCCTTGGAGGTTGGTGGCCGAATGGTAGGGGATGAGGTGGTCGGGTAAGGCGGTGTTGGGAGGAGAAGATGGCGTGGAGGAAGTAAATGGAAGAGGGAGGAAGGGAAGAGGAAGGGGGCGGCTTTGAGAGTGGAGAGAGGGGGGCGGCCGAAGTTGTGAGAGGAAGAGAGAGAGAGAGGGGGGCGGCTAAGAGGATGAGAAGGAGAGGGATAAGTTTAGGGTTTCAATTTTCTTCTTCAATACCTCAAAAGGAAAACATCCTATGCCTATATATAGGCTTACAACCATCACAAGGCTATTAGCAGCCCATAATGAAAAATAAAGCTAATAATGTTTTTGTTAAACTTAAAGAGACAAATAAAATGCCTAAACAAGTGGCACAACAAATACGCTAAATAAAATGACATAAATAAAAGATTAAACGGGCTTGAGCCGAGGGCGGAGATTATAACGTCGCCCCGAGTGGGCACCATGGCGACGCGAGTCCTTTGTTGGAGACGAGGGAGGGTCTTCAGCAAGCTGTGGTTCGTCGTCTCCACCAATCCTCCCCCCCTTAAAAGGACTCATCACCGATGAGTTGTCCTGCAGATATCGTCGTAGAAGAGCATCGTCCAAGAGCGCGACCTCGGATTCCGGAAGCCAAGAGTCATCCGAGGAGGGGCGGCCACGCTAACGAACCAAGAAACGTCGCACGTCGCCATCCGGAGTGGGAAGTACATCATCCTGTAGAATCCTGTCGGGCAAGAAAGCTGTCCTGGCAAACCTGGGAAAAGCATTAGGCAGTAACGGGGGAAAATCTAATTCATCAACATACGGCGTACCTCCTTTGGAGACCGACGAAACGAGTGATCCCGTACCCCACTCAGTCTTACGCCCAAGAGAATCTGTGGTAGATGTAAACGGAGAGGACGATAATTCTAGCGGCGGAGCAATATATGGCGTTAAGTCCGAAACATTAAAAATAGGGGAAATACCCCAATCAGTGGGTAATTCTAAAAGAAATGCATTTTCGCCTAACTGCTTTAAGATCCGAAAAGGACCCGCTCGCCGGTCCGCTAACTTTTTTAAGGTGCCCGTAGGCAGCCGTTCAGGGATGAGACGGACCATGACTAAATCGCCGACTTTCAGGGGAGACGCTCGTTTATGTGTGTTGGCATGAACTTGATAGGACGCATAGTGAGCGGTAAGCGTCTCATTAATGTGTTTATGCAGGTCATGGATGTGAGAGGCAAAATCTTGTGCGAATTGGCTTGATTTAAAAGATGGGGGTAGCGGAATCAAGTCAAGTGGCACCGGGGCCTTATAGCCATGCACAATTTCATTCGGGGACAGACCCGTGGACCTATTTTTGGAATTGTTATAAGCCAATTGAGCATGCGGAAGGATAAGATCCCATGTACCCTTGTGGTCTCCCACAAGGCAGCGTAGCAGACTACCCAAACTTCTATTTACAACCTCCGTTTGCCCATCCGTTTGCGGATGGTAGGCCGAAGAAAATAGGAGCTTAGTGCCCATTATCCTCCACAAAGTTTTCCAAAAATAGCTCGTGAACTTGACATCCCTATCAGTAACTATCGATTTTGGTACGCCGCGGTGACCCACTACCTCCTTAAAATAAAGTTGCGCGACATGGGATGCGTCGTTAGTTTTATTGCAAGCGATAAAATAAGCCATCTTGGAGAAACGGTCAACGACAACTAAGATCGAATCGTGACGCCTAAATGTGATCGGAAGGCCTAGAACGAAGTCCATGCTAACGTCTTCCCAAGGCGTCGAAGGGATCGGGAGAGGGGTATAAAGCCCCGCGTTCGTCTTGTTCCCCTTTGCCAACTGGCACGCCCGACAACTCCCCACTATCTTACTAACCATGGTCTTAAGGCCGGGCCAATAAAATTTGTCCTCCACTAACGCGATAGTCTTGTCACGGCCAAAATGGCCTCCCAACCCGCCACTATGCAGTTCCCACACAATAAAGTGACGTAGGGATGAGCGGGGAATACATAGCTTCGAGTGGTTGAAAAGATACCCGTCACGAATGTAAAACGCGGAAATGGTTGTGGGCAGGTTATCCTGAGTGGTGAAGTATATGTCCTTGAAATCGGGACAGTGGGCATATTCGTCCTTAATCCTGTCAAAGCCCACCACCTTAACTTCTAATGTGGATAGTAATAACGTGACACGACTAAGAGCGTCCGCTACGCGATTGAGGGTACCCTTCAGATGCTTAATGATGAATGTGTACTCCTGAAGATAGGAGACCCATTTAGCATGTCGCGGACTCACCTTTGACTGCGAATTGATAAAGCGGAGCGCCTCGTGATCGGATAGGATGACGAACTCCTTAGGAAGCAAGTAGTGCCGCCAATGTTGGAGGCATCGGATGACCGCATAGAATTCCCGATCATAGTTTGAATAGTTCAATTTCGGGCCGGCCAGTTTCTCACTGAAGTATCCCACCGGGTGACCTTCTTGGCTCAATACGCCCCCGATCCCCACTCCCGAGGCGTCACAAGTTAATTCAAAAACCTTGGAGAAATCCGGGAGGCGCAAGAGGGGGGCCTCGGACATGCGCGCCTTAATTAATTGAAAAGCCTTGGCGGCCGACTTAGTCCAAGAAAACTCACCCTTCTTCATGCACTCGGTTACGGGGGCCATTATGCTACTAAAATCCCTAATAAACCGTCGGTAGAAGGTGGCGAGTCCGTGGAAACTCCGCACGTCCCGAATGTTGGCGGGTTCGGGCCAATCCTTTATGGCTTGCACCTTCTTAGGGTCTACATGGATTCCCTCTGAACTAACGATATAACCGAGGAACTCGACGGAAGTCACGTGGAAGGTACATTTTTTAATGTTCACGAATAATTTTTCCGATCTTAACGTGGTTAGGATGATTCTCAAATGCGTCGCATGATCACTCGTGGTGGTGCTAAAGATCAGGATGTCGTCGAAGTACACCACAATGAACTTCCCCATGTAAGGTTGGAAAACATGGGTCATCATCCTAGAAAACGTGCTGGGCGCGTTGGATAGCCCAAACGGCATCACTAACCACTCATAAAGGCCCTCCTTAGATTTAAAGGCGGTCTTCCACTCATCTCCTTCTCTAATTCGGATTTGGTGGTAACCACTCCTAAGGTCCAACTTGGAGAAGATCGTGGCGCCGGCCAACATATCTAACAAATCGTCGAGACGGGGAATGGGGAATCGGTACTTGACAGAGATTTTGTTTATGGCCCGACTATCCACACACATCCTCCACGTGCCGTCCTTCTTGGGGGCCAGTAAGGCGGGTACGGCGCAAGGACTCATGCTATGGCGGATAAATCCCTTTCGCAATAATTCCGAGATCTGGGTTTGTAGTTCTAAATGCGCGGAGGGATTGAGGCGATAATGGGGAAGGTTGGGTAGGGAGGAGCCGGGAATGAAGTCGATGGCGTGTTGGATGTCCCGCATGGGAGGTAACTCAGACGGTAGCTCGTCCGGATACACATCCACAAATTCTTCTAGGAGCGACTTCAATGCCGAGGGTAAACTTTCACATATCGTCGCATCGTCCTTAACTTGGAGGCAAACTAAAGCGTAAAGGACTCCGTCCATGAAGGTAGCCCGGGCCAGTTCCTTCCTACCAATAAGACCCAACGCTCTCTTCTCAACGGGGATGATGGTGTCCTTGGACGGGGTCGAAGGGTCCTTCGGAGGAGAGGGCTTCAAGACGATGACGCGGCCATTAAACTTGAATTCATAAGTGTTAGCCCGACCATAGTGGGTGACGTCATGGTCAAACAACCATGGGCGTCCGAGTAAGACGTGACACGCATCCATGGGGATGACATCACACCAAACTGACTCGGTGTAGGCCTTGATGGTGAGGGGAACTAGGCAACGCTTCGCTACGGGGAGGGATGACTTGTTCACCCACGCTACCTTATACGGGTGAGGGTGTGGTTCAGCAACTAGGGACATGCGTTTCACGGCGGCTTCAGAAACGACATTCATGCAACTACCGCTATCTATAATCAGCCTACACCATTTTTCACCGCTCTTGAAATTTAACGTGAAGATATTTGTCCTATTCCATTCGTCTAATGGCCGTGGGGTGGCCAAAATACATCGCATCACCATCATGTGAGATTCATCGTCCATGTCACTCGGCACGCCGTCCGACTCACTAAAATCACCTGCTTCGTAAGTAAGGTCGTCAGACCCGCCCGCGGCATCTAACAGGGCTAGGGGCTTGGGTTTTGTAGGACAATCACTAGCATAGTGCCCTTGAACCCCGCAAGCAAAACAGGTGACGTTCGTCCTGCTGACTCTTCCTATCGGCACTCTTTCTCCAGTCGGACTCCTATTGTTTTTAGCCGTCACCACAATGGAGGAAGAATCGGAGGACCGATACTTTCCTTTATCCTTATAGCTGGTTGTCGGCGGCGGTCCTAAGATGGACTTGCCCTTTTGGAAAGGACGTGACTTTCCTTTAAGCGCATTGTGCTTTTCGATATCTAATGCAGCGTTGAATGTCACGTGTAAGTCCGTGTGGCCATATCGCAAAAGCTTCCCTTGAATATCGGGGTTGAGGCCCTTACGGAACCTAGATAGGGTGACCTCGGGCATTTCCTTCACATCACAACGGACCATCATATCCTTGAGCAAGCTCATGTACTCGGAAACCGACCTCGCCCCTTGCTTAAGGGTAGCCAACTCATCGAACATCTGTGTTCGATGGTACGTGGGAACGTATTGCTCGGTCAACCTAGCCTTCATATCTTCCCAACCGATGGGCCTAGCACCGTTCTCAACTCGCAAGCGCCTCTCTTCATTCAGCCAAAAGATCTTGGCTCGCCCTAACAATTTCATCCTCGCCACACGCACCTTGTCCGCATCGTTGAGCGCGTACCATTCGAAGTAACACTCAATTTCCAAGACCCAATCTTGGAAGACTTGAGGATCTCCCAACCCATCATAGGAGGGTGGCTTGACTCGGACGGCCCGAGTAAGGTCAAACTCGTAGGGGGCTCGAGGAGCGTATTCCTGCGGGTGATTGGGGTTGGCTTGGTGATCTCCATCCGCTCGTTGGTGAGCGGGGGGATGACGGGGTCCCCCTTGCTGGACACCTAGGGCATGAAGGGCCTCTCTAATGGCTGTCATTTGCTCCGTAAAGTCTTGCCGAAGCTCCTCAATCTCATTGAGGCCACGGACGTTACCCGTTTCGTCGGCCATGGTGGAAGACGATGGGAAATACTCCGTTCCTAGCCTTGTACGCATGCAACAAGTTGTCAGCCGATTTAGACAAACGAACTATGATTTAATCCCGATAGGAGACTTTAGAAAAAGATTTGTTTTTTTGATATTCCTACAGGAAAAATTAGAGGATTATTAAAATAATTTTTTTTGATTTTTTTGCAGAAAATTAAGAAATCTAGGACGCTATTGGCAGACCAAGGAAAATTTTTTTTTTTGATTTTTTTTGACACAAAACGCACCCTAACGTGGGAGAAAAAAAAATGGAAGGCAAGAAAGGGGAGGGTGTCAATTAAGAAATTGACACAATCCACCTCTGATACCAAATTGATGCAGGCCACTATCCGCCACGAGTTAACCTTAACGTTCTATCGCACGAGACGCCTAACACCCACAACGCTAGCCACACAAAGCTCAAACGCAGCGCACCACTATGCAAACTAAACAAGTAAACCAACACGGTAGCCACACCGTCGGAAAGATCGGACAAGCGGCTAGAGGCCGATATCCTTTCAAGCAAAAGGGACCCACCCGGTCCGGACGAGCGATGTTGTACCAAAGAAGATCTACCCGAAAACACGATCGAGAAACGGTAGATCTCCCCCAACAAAAAGAGCGGGGTTCGCCAAACCCTTTTCGGAAATAAAGCGTAGTGATGTTGCAACACTTAAAGCAAAACCCACGAAAATCAACGATTCGCAAGCAACGCAAAATTTACTCCAGCCGCTAGAAAAATCAAGAGGGAAACACACCGAAGTGGAGAGATTCGTTACCCAAGTCGGAATGGATGATTCCAACTATTTTACCCAAAGATCACTCGCCCACGGTTCCGCCGGAGTTGCACCGAATGGAGTAAGAGATTCCGCCGTCGCCGCGTCACGCCGTCTCCAAGTTCCTCGGGGGTTGAAAATACTCCTCCTCCACCAACAGGGGGGTGGTCGGCCAAGAGGGAAGAGAGGTGGTGGTCGGCCTTGGAGGTTGGTGGCCGAATGGTAGGGGATGAGGTGGTCGGGTAAGGCGGTGTTGGGAGGAGAAGATGGCGTGGAGGAAGTAAATGGAAGAGGGAGGAAGGGAAGAGGAAGGGGGCGGCTTTGAGAGTGGAGAGAGGGGGGCGGCCGAAGTTGTGAGAGGAAGAGAGAGAGAGAGGGGGGCGGCTAAGAGGATGAGAAGGAGAGGGATAAGTTTAGGGTTTCAATTTTCTTCTTCAATACCTCAAAAGGAAAACATCCTATGCCTATATATAGGCTTACAACCATCACAAGGCTATTAGCAGCCCATAATGAAAAATAAAGCTAATAATGTTTTTGTTAAACTTAAAGAGACAAATAAAATGCCTAAACAAGTGGCACAACAAATACGCTAAATAAAATGACATAAATAAAAGATTAAACGGGCTTGAGCCGAGGGCGGAGATTATAACGTTGCCCCGAGTGGGCACCATGGCGACGCGAGTCCTTTGTTGGAGACGAGGGAGGGTCTTCAGCAAGCTGTGGTTCGTCGTCTCCACCAAACAGCAACCTTGCTTTTGAGCTTTAGCCTTTGATGTTCATCTAGCTTTCCTTTGAAAGCTCCCCCTTAATAATTGCACTTGTCATTGACATTTAGTGCGTGATGATAAGTTGAATCATTTCTTGTATCCAGACTTGGGTCTGGTATAACACCGTCACAGGACCATAAATGGTTATGGCCACTTAGACTATCCTGCAAGACAGAATTACCATCCCTTAGGAACACAAGCTAACTTGGGTCCTAGGTTCTTGTTAGCTTGAAAAAGCAAATGTCTACCTAAAGGATCCCTGTCAGGAAGACTTTCAATTGCCCTTAGCACACAAGGGTTGTTCTAACAATCTATGAAAAAGAGGAAATTTTTCCACAGCACAAGCACTCATGAATATTGTATCTTCTTTTCTATGCAGGTCTGGCAGCATGGTAGACTGCAGACTGAACAAAAGGAAGAGAAGCTTCCTTTTTCCAAATTGTCTTACCCACAGTCTGATTGAGAGTTGTTCTGAAATGATAAGAGCTTGTTTTTTCACAAGGTCTTTCAACAAAAGTTCTCCTTGTTGAGAACATGTTGTTGGTTCCCTTGGAGGATTTCAAGTCTTGCATCCTGAAAGATTTATCCTTGGTCAGAGTGTGAGCATGGAGATTTTGAGAAAAGGCCACTGGCTTGCTCAAGAGAGATAGAGCTGGTGCATTAAATATAAAAGGTCCTGAATGGGCCTTTTGCACTTCTTCATGAGGAGCCTTCTGAGAACTAAGACCCATGTCCTTTCTTCTTCCATTATAAGAGACATTTGTAGTATTACAAGGAAGATTCCCATTCCTCCAGTGACCATCCATGGGGTCTTGGCCATACCTGTTGGAAGGGAGAATTCCCTTGTGAAAGGTAGGTTGAGGGCTTACAAGAATTTGGCATCTTTTCTGAGATTGGATTACTTTAGAAATCCCCTCAGATTAAGATCTTCTCTTGATAGAATCTATCTTAGAGAAGTTAGCCACAATTCTCCTCTCCCTATCAAGTTTCTCCTCAAGAATCTTGATAATAGAGTCCATGTATTTTAAGGACTCAACATAGATATCTAGCAAGATTTTCAGACGTGCTGCTTCCCTCTCTTTTACACATAGGAAGGATGAAGCTTCAACCAGCTGGGAAGCAGTCTTCTGTAGGGAAGCTATTTCCTCTCCTTGTTTTTAACAAGCAGCTTGATTTCCTTGAAAGCTTTCAGAAGGGCAGCATGATTGTCAATCAATTTATTGATATCATCATTTGTAAAAGTAACCTCATCATCACTAGATGAGGAGACATCAAAGTATGTACAGGATTCATATCCAGACTCTAAGGATGAGCTAGATGGGGAATGTACCTTATTTTGACCAGGCTGATCCTGACAAGATTCTACTTCCGGGGTAGCTATTTGTCCATGGCATTTGCATTCCCCTTCTTCAGCTTAATCCACCTCTATGTCACTCTCTGAATGTGATAGAGGCACCCTGATTCTTGCTCTTGCATCTGGAAGGACTTTGTCATCACTAAGAGCAGCCAAAAGCCCATTGCTGATCTTGTCCTCTCTGTAGATTTGTGCTCCATAGAGTTCCACATTGATAGTTTAACTTTCAAGGCAGCCTAAACACCTAGAGGGGGGGGGTGAATAGGTTCTGCTTTTCTTTTGAAACTTCTAGGCAGAATTCAATTCAATAGCTAACATAATAAACACAGCAATCACAGAAAAACAAAACATCACAGATTGCACTATGTTTTATAGTGGTTCCCCAAGGTCTGGGTACATCCACTTTCCCCCTTCACCTATCTAGCAGTATGCTAGATTCAGCCAAACTTCCACTTATCTCAGATCAATAGATCCTACAACTCAGAACCCAACTGGTTCCTACAACTCAGGCACAACTGCCCTACCTCAGCCTTGCCCCAAGGCCTACAACTCAGAGAATATCCTTCTCCTACACTCAGGCAAACAGCCCTACCACTCAGAGTTCAACACTCCTACACTCAGCCTTTATAACATAGGCTTACAACTCAGATCTGTGTAAACAGATCCTACAGAAATATAGAAAAGATTATTAATCTGTCTTGCCAAAGTTGAGAGAGAAAAGGCCAAGACAATTCTTGATCAGCTGATGCAATCAACTGTATCTGAGCCTTCTTCAAGGCTTCTTGAAAATGTACTTAGCTGAGTTGATTCCAAACAGCTTCTTGAGAATCCACTGGTGGTTTCTTTCTTCTTCTTCTAATTATGGCTTGACCTCTCTCTATCCAGCACTTTGAATGATTCTTCTGAATTCTGATTAGAACTCTTCTTAGATCTATCCTTAGATAGTCTTCTTAGATCTCCCAGAGAAAATCTTCTTAAGTGCCTAGCACTTTCTTGAAATGAATTGGATCGTAATCCTTCTCAACTTTTTGATTCTCAACAATGTTTTTCAACAGTTGCTTTCTCCTTCTGAATCCATCTATTTATAGATATTCTTCATGGTAACCGGCTGATCCGGTTTCTAACCGTTTTCTGACAAGTCTGACAGCTTCAGTTAACCGGTGGCAACCCATAGCTGTCAAGTCCTCAAACAAGTCCTGTGCCTTAGTCTTGAACCACAGTCTGTCAGAAAGTGTCGAGACCATCTGTCTAACTGTGTCGACACAATTGACTTTGGTGTCGACACAGTCTTTAGTGATGTCGACTAAGTTGCCTTTGAGTCGACACAGCTTCTTCTGCAAATAACTTGATCTTGACTCTTCAGTGTGTCGACACAAGTCCTGTGTGTCGACACAGTTGTTGTAGAATCATAACTTAGTAAGTGTCGACATAATTGACTTTGGTGTCGACAAACTTGAGGTCGACTATTTTCTTCTGTGTCGACACAAATTCCCAGAGTTGTGTCGACTCTTTTCTTCTGTGTCGACACATTTTCCCAGTGATGTGTCGACTTACTTCTTCTGTGTCGACACTTTTTCCCAGTGTAGTTGTAGACTAACTGCTATGTGTCGACACTGCTTCCCAGTGTTGTGTCGACTCTTTTCTTCTGTGTGTCGACACTGCTTCCTCTGTGTCGACACTTGGACTTAGAATTTTTCTGCATACTTTATCAATTCTTCACCTGCACATGTCAACTTAAAACAACATCAAATACACCTTGATGTATATCATTGAGCTAGGTTGGGCTTCTTCAAATCAGGTACACATTTTCCAATGTACCCAACAATCTCCCCCTATTTGGAGAAGTCATAACCCCTATAGCCAATGATATACACCATTTATAAACAGTACTAAATGATGATTAATGACATATCAGGAATACTTTAATATAAACAAAACATAAAAACAAATCATCACAGAATGCACATTATAATATGCCAAACAACATTTTGTTTATAACTGGGTAATGTTTGATTACAATGTTTTACATTTAATGATTACATCATAACATTACAAAACACTATAAAAGAACTTGAAACAAAATCAGGCTTGATCAGGCTCTTTAATTGTAATCCCTTTGCCAGATTGAATTGTAGCTGTCACAGGAGCTTCTGATTCTTCAGCTATCTTCTTTCCTTTAAGATCAGCTTTCTTCTGAGCTTCTTCCTTGATCCTTTGCCTTTCAAAATAATGAAAAGGCTTAGGGAAGTATTTGCTTGGCTCCTTAGCATCAGATGGCAGTCTTCCCAGCTTGGCTTTCCTTCTGAATTGTACTATTGCTTCTTGTCTTGCCTCATACTTCTGCCATTCTATTTCATTGTACCACTTGCCTCTTTCATGAACTTTATCTTGTACAGCTTTCCATGCAGTGAGTATTATGTTCCTTGAAGTTGGACTCCACTGCTCATAATCTGGCTTCAGTACAGCCTGCTCTCTGAATTTCCTCTTTGCTACTAGAGCATCTTGCTGTTCTTTTAGAGTAGGCTCAGGCTTATCAACCTTTCCAAAGACAATATTAGTAACCTCCTTTGGAGGACTATACATTCCTTGAACCTTCTGATCAATCATGTCAAAATCTGGAGGGGGGGTAAATGACTTGGGCAACCTCAGGTTGAGTGCCTTCAAGTAGATTTGAATGTATTCCTGATTCAGCTACCATAGCATCATCACACAATGGGGGATATCCCAAAGTGGCTCGAATGCTATTGGTCACCCATTTAGAGTGCTCTGAGCCTGCATGTATTAGCATCCTCTCCCCCTTTATGGCTTCTCTAGATACATGATCTCTTAGATCTTCCTTTTGAAATCGAATTTGGCCATCCAAATAATTCACACCCTCTTTGAAAAATGGTCTTAACTTTTGAAGCTTGTCAGATATTTCTTTCTGAGAGGTGGAGATGGCAGTCTGAACAGATGCAATGGCAGCTTGAAAATTCTTATCAAATTCTTCCTTTTCTTTGGCTCTATCTGCAGGCAGACCTGGAACAATCTTCTTTACCTCCTCAATGATCTTATTATGAGATTCAGTTAAATTATCATTCATTCTGATCTGATTTTCCAAAACATAACTTTGCTTCAAGGCAATGTCATCCACCTTTGTAGTGATTGCCTCCTGTTGTTTAGCTAGATAAACCACAGCATTGCCACCCTTATGGAAGCAATCTGTCATTTCCTTTTTATGCATGTTTACCTGAAACTGGATGGACTTGATATCCTGAGCTAAGTCAAACTGAAGTGACTTGCTATTCTCATCAACATACTTTTCCATAGCCAACCTTTGTTCATCCAATTTGACTTGTAGATCTATCATAAATTTGTTGTAATCAAAGGCTGGAGATACTTGTAGAGGTGTGGTCTGTAAAGCCTGCTTATAATTCTTGCTTCTTCTCTTGAAGACAACAAGTTTTCTTTTCTTTGCCATCCTGGCCTCTTCAGTTTCTGTGTCAGATGAAGTATCCACATGAATTCTTTCTTGAGGATGATGAATTGTATCAGTTCCAGGGACCTGTTGCTCAGCTTCAACATCCACTGGCTCACCCTCAACCTGTGGCTCAATTTCAGTTTCCTGATCAATGTCCATACCTATGGACTTCTCAATATCTGGTCCACCTCCTTCTTTATCAGCAGTAGTATCAATATCTGGGAACAACTCCTCCATAGTAAATTCTAGTTGAGCTGTTACTTCTGCAGCAGTTAAATCCTGAGACAAGTTTAACTGTGCTTCCTCTTGTACTTGCACTTCAGTATTTGTTGTATCTGGAGTAGGAGTGGACACTAGCTCCCCCTGAACCTGTGCAGGAATAAGAATATGAGCAATGTCTTTTATAGTAAAATACATTAGCTCCCCCTATACCTGAGCAGGGGTAGATACCTTTGGAGCAGGAGTGGAAACTGGCTCCCCCTGCATCTGTGCAGGTGTTGATACTTCCTGGACCACAGTTGAGTCTAGCTGTGTCCTCAGTGGATCTTCTTGTACTTGTTCAGATTCTTGATTTTGTGTAGGGGATTGCACAGGGGTGTCTGGCCTGCTCTCTTCAGGCACATCCTTGGACAGCACCCTATCCCACCTAGAGAATAGTCTCATATCCATTCTTCTCATATGATTAATCTTACTCCCTTGCAGTTGCTGCATCACATCAGGAATCACTCCAGTGAGGTACAGGCTCATGATCCTAGCCATGTTAGGCTTCTTGATTCCTTCTTTGATCTTGTCAAAGATCACTCCTGACCAATCAGTAGGAATAGTAAATACAATCCTGGTCATCAGGCTGAACATATAGGCTGAAATCCTATCATGTCCACCTGTCTTGCAGAGGATTACCTTCCCAACTACTTCTGACAAGAACTTCCCTTGCTGATTCATTCCCTTCCCGTGGAATGCAGCTCCAATCTTGAATCCTGAATCCAGGCCACACCATTGAAGAGCTTCCCTTGTCTTAGATATAGGAACTTCCTCTTCATTCTCAACTACTTGCAATTGGAAGATCTTTCTTAAACTTCTTTGGTTAACCTTTACCTTAGTCCCTTGAACAGTGGACTTAATCTTGAGGCCAGTAGAATGGACGGATGCAGAGATAAAGAACTCGTGCACCTCCTTCTTCCAGATTTTAGTAGGTTCTGAAATGAGAAATTCTAACCCTGACGCAGAGAGGAGGGTGATAACTCCTTGGACATCTGGCGGCGCCTCTGCAAAGGCCTGGCGCACCAACTCATACCCTTCATTGATGTTATCTTCAATCCTTGGCGCCATCGTTTTGTCGAGAAAGCTTGAGAGAAGAGAGAAAGATAGACTGTCGACACAGGGTTTTAGTCTCGAAAACCTTGGAAGCGTGTCGACAGAATGAGATTTTGACCTATTTATAGCCGCAGTTGAAAGAAGTTCAAAAGGCGCCAAAAACAGTCAAAATGTGTCGACACAGACGGAATGTGTCGACACAAACTTCTACCGTCTCGACATTACTTCAGCCTACTATGTGTCGACACCAATTTGTGGTTATGTCGACACCTAAGATAAACAGAAATTCTGTGTCGACTCTAAGGATAAGTGTCGACACATATTCTGTAAGTGTCGACACCATTTTCCTGGTTGAGTCGACATTATATTTCTGGTTAAGTCGACAATATAACTCTTAAGTGTCGACACATATTCTCTGTGTCGACACAATATTTCTGACTTGTCGACATAATTTCTCTGAGTCGACACATTACTACTGAATGTGTCGACACATTCTTACTTAGCCAATTTCTGTAACTTCAATGTGTCCTTTTTAACACTTGATTATGTTGTTATTATTACCTTTACTTATTTATATACCACTTCAATTGTATTGTTAATGATTTTGTTAATACATTAATCAATGGTTAACATACCTAATTCAATTTTGAATTTATTGAATTTGGTTTCATCTAAAGGCTTAGTAAATACATCTGCTATTTGATAATCTGTTTTTACAAATTCCAATGAGATGTCTCCTCTTTCTACATGTTCTCTAAGAAAATGGTATTTGATTTCTATATGCTTAGTTCTACTATGAGAAACTGGATTATTAGCAATAGAAATAGCACTCTTTGAATCACATAAAAGAGGTGTTCTACTTACCTGAATACCATAATCCTTAAGCTGATGCTGCATCCACAATAGCTGTGCACAGCAGCTTCCAGCAGCAACATACTCTGACTCAGCTGTGGAAATTGCCACACTGGTCTGCTTCTTACTACTCCAAGATATTAGTCTTCCTCCCAGGAATTGACAAGTACCTGTAGTACTCTTTCTATCCTCTCTACATCCTGCAAAATCTGCATCTGAATAGCCTGTTAGTAGAAAATCTCTATTCCTAGGGTACCAAAGACCTAGAGTAGGAGTGCCCTTTAGATATCTCAGAATCCTTTTGACTGCTGTATAATGAGATTCTTTAGGGCAGGCTTGGTACCTAGCACAGACACATGTTGCATACATAATGTCAGGTCTACTAGCAGTGAGATATAGTAGAGACCCAACTATTCCTCTATACAATGATTCATCAACAGGTTTACCTGTCTCATCTTTGCATATAGGCATACTAGTTCCCATAGGAGTTCTCATGGTGGAGGATGACTCCATACCATACTTCTTAATTAATTCTTTGGTGAACTTAGACTGGGATATGGACAATCCATCATCAGTCTGTCTTACTTGGAGTCCCAAGAAGAACTTAAGTTCTCCCATACTGCTCATCTCAAACTTCCCTTGCATAAGTTTGGCAAACTTTTTACAAAGGTTGTTTTCAGTAGATCCAAAGATTATGTCATCAACATAGATCTGGACTAAGATGATCTTTCCTTTGGATTCCCTAAGGAATAGAGTTTTGTCTATCTTTCCTCTTGAGAATTTATTCTCAATGAGGAAGGTAGATAGGGTTTCATACCAAGCCCTTGGAGCTTGTTTTAACCCATACAAAGCTTTCCTAAGCTTATACACATAATCAGGTTTAAGAGAATCTATAAAACCTGATGGCTGCTCTACATATACTTCTTCTTTAAGATCACCATTCAGAAATGCTGACTTCACATCCATCTGGTATACTTTGAAGTCTTGGTAGGCTGCATAGGCAAGGAACATTCTGATTGCCTCCAGCCTTGCTACTGGAGCAAAGGTTTGATCAAAGTCAATTCCTTCTTCCTGTCTGTATCCTTTTGCAACTAACCTTGCTTTATTCTTCACTATTATCCCACTCTCATCTAGCTTGTTCCTATAGATCCACTTAGTGCCAATTATATTGTGGCCTCTTGGTTTAGGAACCAGCTCCCAGACTTTGCATCTTCTGAATTGATTCAGCTCCTCTTGCATAGCATCAATCCAGTGCTGGTCTTGGATAGCTTCTTCAAACTTCTTAGGTTCCATCTGGGACAAGAAACTTGAATGCAAAATTGTGCTTTGATTTCTGCTTCTAGTTTGCACTCCTTGTCTTGGATCACCAATTATCTGATCAGTAGGATGATCTCTTAGATATCTTATAGCTGGAGGTAGATTCCCTTCAGGTTGAGCATCTCCAGCTTCTTCATTCTGCTGTTCCTCTTGGTTTTCATCAGCTTCCATTATCTCTTGTACTCCCCCTGGACAGCAGCCTTCATTTTCCAATGCTCCATCTTCCTTTGAAGCTTCAGCAATGGAGAGCTTGTCCATCTTCTTGCTTATACCTGTTGAGTCATTTGATCTACAAGACAACTCACAATTGATTAATCTTGTTTCATCAAATACAACATGCACAGATTCTTCAACCACTTGAGTAGTTAAGTTGAAGACTCTATAGGCCTTACTATTTGTGCTGTACCCAACAAATATCCCATCCTGGGATTTGGCAGCAAACTTAGTCAAATATGACTTGTCATTGTTAAGTATATAGCACTTGCAACCAAAGATCCTGAAATAGGATAGATTTGGTTTTCTGCCTTTCACAATCTCATAGGGAGTCTTTCTGTGGCTTTTGGTGATAGAAGCCCTATTGATGACATGACAAGCAGTGTTAACTGCCTCAGCCCAAAAATATTCTGGGAGAGAGGTGTCACTCAATAGAGTTCTACCAGCTTCAATTAATGTTCTATTCTTTCTTTCAGCAATTCCATTTTGCTGAGGTGTTCTTGGTGAAGAGAACTCTTGGAAAATCCCAAAGTCTATACACAAGTTTGTTATGCTTTCAGATTGAAACTCAGTACCATGGTCACTTCTGATTTTGACCACTGTACTATTCAGTTCATTCTGAATTTGCTTTACAAAATTAAGTAATATACTTGGGGTTTCAGATTTTTGTCTCAGAAAGAACACCCATGTAAATCTAGAATAGTCATCTACAACCATTAGAGTGTAGACCTTCCTACCTAGACTGTGAACTGGCATAGGACCAAAAAGATCCATATGCAAGAGGTATAAGCACCTCACAGAATCCTTGTTTTCAAGGCTTTGAAATGAGGTTTTTGTCTGCTTGCCCTTTTGACAAGCTGAGCATACCCCTTCCTTTATACACTTAACTTGAGGCCCATTCCTCACTAGTTCTTTACTAAAGAGTTGGCCAATTGTCTTGTAGTTTAGATGAGCCAATCTCTTGTGCCACTTAACACAATGAGAAGC
The DNA here is from genome assembly GCA_039513925.1 of Platanthera zijinensis. Taxonomy (NCBI): domain Eukaryota; kingdom Viridiplantae; phylum Streptophyta; class Magnoliopsida; order Asparagales; family Orchidaceae; genus Platanthera; species Platanthera zijinensis. The sequence goes on from CM077083.1 coordinate 48,581,623, forward strand.
ATTGTCATCAGCTACAAGACAAATGGGGGAAGCCTTATTCTCACATTCAAAATTAAGGCAATACACATTTCTCTTCCTATACCCAGTCAATATGATCTCTTGATCACTTGACCTTTTGATATGACATCCATCCTTACCAAATGAAATGTCATATCCTAGATCACTCAGCTGGCTTATGCTTATTAGATTATATTTCAAACCTTTTACATAGGCCACTTGGGTGATAGTAATTAGGTTAGAAGAAATGTTACCAAACCCATTGATGACTCCTTTTTCAGATCCACCAAAGATCACTTTATGTCCATCATTGACAGATGAATACTCCTTCAGCAGCCCCTTTGTTCCAGTCATGTGCCTGGAACAACCACTATCCAAGTACCATATAGGGGCATGGTTACTTGGATTCACCTGCAATACAGAATTACTTACCCTTAGAACCCAAGTAAGTCTTGGGTCCTTGGTTCAGGTTAGCATTAATAAAGTTATCATAACCTCTTCTAACAGGTAGACTCTTATTCTTTATAACACTTGTGTTATACCAGCAGTCCAATGCAAAATGGCCCCTCTTGCCACAGCACCAACATTCAAACTTATTATATCTAGATCTAGATACATCCTTGTCAGAAGAATTTCTGTTCATTGCTGGTGCTGTTGCAACTTCACCTACTGATTTCTTAAAACCATTGGGTTTATGACCATAGGTAGGCCTGCTTGCCTTAACACCCTTGTTCTTCAGAACATTTGTCTTAATATGACCTTGAATGTCTTCATGATCATATATGTTAGAAGGCACTTTCTCCTTACTAAACTTTATGGGGACTGAAAGGTTTAGTGGCTGAATAGGGGCTTTGCCTTTCCTCTTGAATCTGCCAGCCCTGGAGTTACCTTTAAATCCTAATCCAGCCTTACCCTTCTGAGTGACAAATTCATCTATCAAGGGTAAGACAGATTTTGGCTTAGAGTAACTAGCCACTAAATCCCTTTCAATTCTAAGTCTGGCCTCCAGACTCTTTACTTGATCATTAGTATAATTAATTGTGCCCATCTGAATAATAGTTATATTCTTCAGCTTGGCAATTTCATTTAATTTTTGATCAAGGACTTTTTCTAACTCAGTTGTTGCTACCCTTAGTTCAGCAATTTCCTGAGCCTGTGTTTTAACCAGGTTCTTGCTTTTCTTAAGGGCCTGCAACAAGTCCCCATACTTGTCTATCAATTGATAGACATCTCCTTCAGATCCAGATGCATCTTCATCACTTGATGCAGATGTAGCTGATTCTTCATTTGTACTACAAACAGATGTACAAGAAGGACAGTTTACCTCATTAGGACCAGACTGATTCTGGCATATGTCCTCTTCTGATCTTGTCATCAAACCCATGCATTGATGTTCATTGATGGAGTCTAGCAACTGCATAAACTCTTCTTCCTCAGATGCAGCATATAGTCCAATATATGCTTCAGCTTCAGATCCTGATTCTGAAGTTGACTGGTCTGACAGACTTTTATCTTTCTTTGCTACAAAGGATTTCTCCTTCTTGCCTTTCTGATAAGTCTTCTTCTTTTCTGAAGATTCCTTCCTTTTGTCAGGACAATCAGCCACTACATGTCCAGGCCTATTGCAACAATAGCAAACAATCTTTGAAGTAGTGGCTTTGCTGGGCTTTGATCTACTTTTCTCTTTCCTTGATGACCTTCTCTTCTGATAATAGTCATCAACTTGTTGTGATGTGGAAGGCCTAGACTTCCATTGCTTCTTTTTCAAGAACCTTTGGAATTGCCTAGTGAATGCAGCAAAGTCTGCATCTGACTCACAGCTAACTGAACCCTTATCTGAATTTTCAGAACTATCTTCTTCAACTTCCTTAGGAGGAGATGGTGATTTCCTCCTATTCTTTCTGGTGGCTTCAGCATTAAATGCCACAGTCTTTTCTCTATGCTCTCCTCTTGAGTTTCTTTCCTCCTCCTTCCTTACCATAAGTTGCATTTCATAGGATAGCAACTTTCCAAACAGGGTTGGAGGAGATATTTCTGCCAATTTAGCCACTTCTCTTATGGCACAGATCTTTGTATCCCAATCCTTTGATAAGGATCTTAAGAATTTGTCATTCAGTTCATAGGTACTGAAGACTCTTCCATAGGATATTAGCTCATTCACAATTCTATAGAATTTCTTATAGCACTCAGTTATGCTATCAGATTTACCTTGTCTAAAGCTTTCATACTCCTGATTCAGCATAGACTTTCTATCCAGCCTTACTTCTTCAGATCCCTCCATGTAGACAATCAATGTGTCCCACATCTCCTTGGAGGTCTTGCAGTGAATCAGATTCTGAAATATTGAATCATCTATGGCACTGACAATGATATTCTGTGCCCTTTTATCCATGGTTGCCAAGATGATTTCATCCTTGGTCATTTCTGAATAAGTCTTTGGTATTTGGATATTTGCATCAAGAACAGATATCTTCATTGGAATGAAGGGCCCTTCTTGTACTGTGATGTAAATCCTTGGGTCAGATGCTTCCATAAACAATCTGACTCTCTCTTTCCAGATCCCAAAGATTTCCTTCTTGCATATGGGTAATTTCATAGACCCTAGCTCCTTATGATTCTCTCCAGAACCCATCTTATTGAATCTTGAATCTGCCTTTCAGATCTACCTCAGACTGTTAAGTCCTTTTTGAGCAACCTCCCTCTGATACCACTTGATAGTTTATCTTTCAAGGCAGCCTAAACACCTAGAGGGGGGGGGTGAATAGGTTCTGCTTTTCTTTTGAAACTTCTAGGCAGAATTCAATTCAATAGCTAACATAATAAACACAGCAATCACAGAAAAACAAAAAATCACAGATTGCACTATGTTTTATAGTGGTTCCCCAAGGTCTGGGTACATCCACTTTCCCCCTTCACCTATCTAGCAGTATGCTAGATTCGGCCAAACATCCACTTATCTCAGATCAATAGATCCTACAACTCAGAACCCAACTGGTTCCTACAACTCAGGCACAACTGCCCTACCTCAGCCTTGCCCCAAGGCCTACAACTCAGAGAATATCCTTCTCCTACACTCAGGCAAACAGCCCTACCACTCAGAGTTCAACACTCCTACACTCAGCCTTTATAACATAGGCTTACAACTCAGATCTGTGTAAACAGATCCTATAGAAATATAGAAAAGATTATTAATCTGTCTTGCCAAAGTTGAGAGAGAAAAGGCCAAGACAATTCTTGATCAGCTGATGCAATCAACTGTATCTGAGCCTTCTTCAAGGCTTCTTGAAAATGTACTTAGCTGAGTTGATTCCAAACAGCTTCTTGAGAATCCACTGGTGGTTTCTTTCTTCTTCTTCTAATTCTGGCTTGACCTCTCTCTATCCAGCACTTTGAAAGATTCTTCTGAATTCTGATTAGAACTCTTCTTAGATCTATCCTTAGATAGTCTTCTTAGATCTCCCGGAGAAAATCTTCTTAAGTGCCTAGCACTTTCTTGAAATGAATTGGATCGTAATCCTTCTCAACTTTTTGATTCTCAACAATGTTTTTCAACAGTTGCTTTCTCCTTCTGAATCCATCTATTTATAGATATTCTTCATGGTAACCGGCTGATCCGGTTTCTAACCGTTTTCTGACAAGTCTGACAGCTTCAGTTAACCGGTGGCAACCCACAGCTGTCAAGTCCTCAAACAAGTCCTGTGCCTTAGTCTTGAACCACAGTCTGTCAGAAAGTGTCGAGACCATCTGTCTAACTGTGTCGACACAATTGACTTTGGTGTCGACACAGTCTTCAGTGATGTCGACTAAGTTGCCTTTGAGTCGACACAGCTTCTTCTGCAAATAACTTGATCTTGACTCTTCAATGTGTCGACACAAGTCCTGTGTGTCGACACAGTTGTTGTAGAATCATAACTTAGTAAGTGTCGACATAATTGACTTTGGTGTCGACAAACTTGAGGTCGACTATTTTCTTCTGTGTCGACACAAATTCCCAGAGTTGTGTCGACTCTTTTCTTCTGTGTCGACACATTTTCCCAGTGATGTGTCGACTTACTTCTTCTGTGTCGACACTTTTTCCCAGTGTAGTTGTAGACTAACTGCTATGTGTCGACACTGCTTCCCAGTGTTGTGTCGACTCTTTTCTTCTGTGTGTCGACACTGCTTCCTCTGTGTCGACACTTGGACTTAGAATTTTTCTGCATACTTTATCAATTCTTCACCTGCACATGTCAACTTAAAACAACATCAAATACACCTTGATGTATATCATTGAGCTAGGTTGGGCTTCTTCAAATCAGGTACACATTTTCCAATGTACCCAACACACATCTTATGGTACATCCTTGAAAACATAAGTTTAACCTTTTATCTATCCTTGGAGATCAACTTAGACTATTAGGCACTTTTTGAGTAACCTCCCTCTGATACGACATGAAAGTCTTTAATTTCAAGGATAGTTAAATCACCTAGAGGTGGGGGGGGGTGAATAGGTTATTGGTCACTTTATTAGTTCTTTTCTTTTCTTTTAGTTTGCTTCTTGAGTGGCTGGTTAATTTCTGCTTTAAAGATAATTTACCCTACATAAAGAAAACAACACATCAAAGCACATAGATATTTATAGTGGTTCCCCAACTGGGTACATCAACTTTCCCTCCCACCTAACCAATATCTTATTGGACTAGACACTTCTCCAAAATTCTCCAAAGAGCTTACACCTCAGGACCTCAGCCTTACACTAAGGTTCTCTTCAGAACCCTACCTCAGAACCACAAAGTTTCCTAACTTAGAGCCCTACAGTTCTCCTACAACTTAGTTATCCTCAAACCACCTACCTCAGCCTTATCTCTAAGGCCTACAACTCTAGATTTTCAGCCCTACAATTTCAGGCACTAGGCCCTACTCTCAGAGTACTGCAACACTCCTACAGCTCAAATCTAGAAGGATCCTACAATATGGAAATGGGTTGATGTGGTTATTGATTGATCACAAGAGGAATTTCTCTGTGACAATCAGCCTTAGGTGAGTTAGACTCAGCCCCCCACAATGACACCGGGAGAGTTTTCCTGTGTCAACTTTACTGGACTGAGTGCACCTTAGTCCAAACTACTTCACAGCAACAAGTTTATGCACTTGAGCTAGATGAAACTTGTAGAATACTATTCTGCCTCTTTCTGAACTGCACAAAAGATTCAGATCTCACTTTGTCACTACAACAATGATGTAAAAGCTTTGTCTTATGCTAGAAGAAACTAGCAGATCTGTTTCTCTGCTCCATTCTGAACCGAGCTAATTTCTCAGCTCCAACTTCTTCTTCACAGTTCCTCAAGTGTATGTTCTTTTAGAAAGTTTTGGCTAGATCTGTGAAGCTCCTGTGGCAAGGGTTAGCTCTTGCTGTTATGTAATTCTCAGAGGATCACCCTGATCTTTCTTGCTGGTGCAAATGAAGATGGCACAAGCAAACATGTCGTTGAAGATGTTGATCTCAAAATATAACTTGCTCTTTGTCTTTCTGACTTGAGCTTCCTGTTCTTTAGCTCCACAACAATTCCGGAGAAGACGAACAACTGTCACTCACACTTTTTCTATAAAGAGCACTTCCTTTTATTTAATGATACCCAATGGCTCTTTTAGAAGTGGGTCCCACACATTTAATGATGGCTGCAATTTTGCTTTAACACCAACTATTGTACAGTAGATTTGTGGCAACCTTTGTTGCGTACTGTATCCATCCCACTACTTATTTGAAATATGTTGACTTATTGACTTGCTGATGTCACCAGCTGTTAACTTAGCTACAAAATCAAGCAACATTAGCATAGGCGTTGTGTGAGTAAGCATCACTCACTGCCAAAACACTTGGACAAATTTACTGTCTCTTGGCGTTGAGTGAGTAGCCTTCACTCAATGCCAAACTACCTAGAATATAAATCTATTTTTAGGCGTTGAGAGCGTTGAGCGAACAAACCTCACTCAATTCCATCTACTTTATCCATATATCTGCTTCTTCAGCAACTGAAGTGTTGAGAGCATTGATTGAGCATGTCTCACTCAACGCTATTTGCATTTAACTCATTTCTTCATAAAGGCGTTGAAAGCATTGAGTCAGCATGCCTCACTCAACACTTTTTGCCTTAGCAAATTTTCTGTGTTTAAAACCACTGGGCTTGGATTGTCTTACTTTGAACTTAGTTCTACTAATGGTGAACTGAGCTCGACGAACTTTGAACTCAGTCCGACGAAATCTCAACTGAACTCGACGAACTTAGAACTCAAGCTCTGAACTTAGCTCGACGAAATGTGAGCTTAGCTCGGCGAACTTTGAACTCAGTTCGACGAAATATCAACTGAGCTCGATGAACTCAGACCTCAAGCTCTGAACTTAGCTTGATGAAAGGTGAGATGAGCTCGACGAACTCTGAACTCAATTCGACGAATTCTGAACTTAGTTCAACCAGTTCAACTTACAGCCTTTTTGTTGAATGGCGTTGAGTGTCTTCATCACTCAATGCCAAAATACTTAGCCAACTTTCTCTTTATTAGCATGGCGTTGAGTGAGTTGACTTCACTCAATGCCTATGGACTTAGCCACATTTCAGCTCATTCTAAGTTTAGGCTTTTACCGCTTTAGCCAATCTCACAGCTTTTTGCTGAATGGCGTTGAGAGAGTTGACTTCACTCAACGCCTGTGGATTTAACCATTTTCTCAGCTTGCCACTGCCTTGGCTTTGACTATATAGGCTTCACTCAGCACTATAATTCATCTAGCGTTAAGTGACTGATCTTCACTCAATTCCTGTGGACTTTGATAGTTATCTGTCTTTCCACCACTTAGGTAAGAACTTACCTATCTTAGCCACTTAGGCTACCTATCCCATTATAGCTTATCATGACAAACTGCAATCATTCACCTTAAAAACAAGTTAGATAATAATATGTGTATACATTGCTTTGCTGGTCCTTTTTCAAATTCAGGACATTGGGATTAATGGACCCAACAGAATGAGATATCAAGATATGTGCCATTAGAGAAGTTGGCAACCTGGCCAACACTCTACCTCAGAAATTGTTTGGGAAGATGATGTCTCATGAGATACAACTGAACTCCAGAAATGCTGAAGAGGATGTGACAAGATCTCTCAACAAATAGAAGTCAGTGGCCTTCAGAGCTGAAACCATAGGAATAAGTAGGTAAAAGACTCCTACTCTATGGAGAGTTTCTTAGTTATAATGCTCATATCCCAGCTCCTCTAGAAGTGAGCAATTAGATGTAGAACTAACACTGTTCTCCAAGCAGTTTAAGAAGCTACTGAGCAGGAGGGGACATTGGAAGAATAAAGGCTCTTCTAGCTCCACCTTAAAGATTCCTTACTCCAGCAAAAACAAATCCAAAAATTACCCTTTTGGGAAAGGTATGAGTACAAACAAAACAAATATGTTATGTCTAATGTTGTTTGTAACAGTTGTAACAAGAGTGGACATTTCATTGCTAACTGTCCAGTTAAGAGGAAGGAGCAGATGAAGTCTGAAGGCAAAAAGCATCACTGGGACAAGAAGACTGAGAAGAGATTCTTGGACATGAAGAAAGTAAGCCTATCAAATAGTGATTCTCAGTATTCAGAATCAGATGAAGAAGAGTCCTACATTGGTCTCATGTCCATTGAAGAAGGGGTTGATCATCCTGGTACCCCATCTGGAATAAGGGCTCCACTATCCTCTATTGATAGTGATTGTGAAGATGATGAGGAATTCAGTCTCACGGCTCTATCAGACGAAAATCAGGATATAGTAATTCATGATGAGGTACATTCTATCCTTAGCTCTCCTTCTATCTATGAGTTTGGCTCAGACTCTGAAGAATCCCCTTCCTCGAGTGAGGATGATGGATTAGACTCTGAAGATGATGTCAATTAGCTGATTGACAAGTATGGTGTAATTTCTGATTCTCTGAAAAGGAGCAAAATGCTTGTCAAGAAATAAGCTAAGAAGATTGTCTCCTTACAACAAGCTGCTTCCCTGCAGTCTAAGTCAACACCCTTTCTAGCATAGATGAGGATGGAAGTTATACAACTAAATAGAATCTCAATCATCTAAATTGGGACCATTAGCAAGAAGAACAAGGTCATTAAGGACCTTGAAGAGAAGCTCCTTAAGGAGAGAAAGTTAATGGATGAATTTTCAAAGCTCAAATCAGTGTTGCCACTGATAGGCTCCTTTACCTCTCAAAAGGATAAGAGAGGATTTGGGTTCAAGTGGAATTAAGGAGATGTCCATTACAAAGGGAAAGACAAAGCTCCTACAGTGCCTCAGACCACCTTTCACTAGGTAATGCTCCCAACCAACATGTATGACCAGGACTACATGTATAGTTACTGGAAGAATGGGAATCCTTCTTGTATGAATATAAGGGTATCTTACAATGTAAGGAAAAGGGGCATGGGTATGAGTGCACCTAAGACTCCACATGAGGAAATCCAAATGGCCCATCATGGACCATTTGAGTTTGGTTCTCCAACCCCCACACTCAAGGATAGGGCAATGGCCCATTCTAAGGCTCTTCCAACAAAAACCTAGATAAAGGGTAAGTCAATCAGTAAGCCTTACTTGGCTATCTCTGAGGCCATTAACAGTGTGTCAACTACAAAGAAGACTAATGTTGATGAAACATAGAGTAAGCCAAGTACATCTATTGGACGACTCTCCTTCAATCAGATTCTTGCTGAAAAAAATAAGAAGAAAGCTACTACTCACCCTTCTCAAAAGACAGGTGTTGATAGCTTGCAATCCACAAGAGCTGTTTGATGGGCGCGAAGCCAGACTCTTGATTTAGATGATGAGCACGCTGGGTTCGGATTCCCCGTGGCAAAAAGGTGGTAATTGCTCATCTCACAAGTAGTAAAGGATATTCCGGTTGGGAATATCGAGGTTTTATATTTCCCGAGGTCATTTGACTTTTTCTACTCCTCTAGGAGAGACTATTATTTTACCAAAAATAACTTGTTGGGTTATATAATTAACTAAGGAGGTTATAAAAATGTAGAAAGAAAACTTAGAAAACTGATGAAGAAATAACGCCCGGTATCGAATTGATTAGGACTAAAATAATTTTAGCAAACTAGAGATCTTAGGTTTCAAATTAATTAAAGGGCGACTTGGCCGTGGAGGCTCCATAAAAATGAGCTCACCTATCTATAGGACTATCGTACACTTGAACATTAAGACTATTCGACCGGGCTCTCGTCCGACGAAGGATACATCTTAATGCCCGCATTACGCTAAGAACCCTACTATTGGGAGGGGAACCCAATCCGACAGAATTTCGCGTCTCCTCTCTCGAGGTTATGCACGTAATTATCTTTAACCAAGGGTGATCAATCCATACGCACGCCCTCTCGACTAGCTAGTGTATGGACAACGGAAATAGAGCCTACACATCGATATGTTGTCCTACGCGTTGTATACCCGGGGCAAACCTTAAGTGTTTTAATTAAAGAGAAAAAGAAGACGTTTAATTATTTAAAAATATTTTTATGTCCCAATGCTCTTCAATACTGAGGGCTAAGAATGATTAGCCACTCATCGGAATGGGGACGGCTTATATGTTTGGTGAGACGTGAGTGAGAAAATAAACCCTAAACGATTATAAAAAATACTAAAAAAGAACTCATGCACACCAAAACCATAAAAAATGGAAAGACATAATTGAAATTGCGAGTCCTACTACAAACGACTAGGCGGGAAATTGCAAATCCTACTCAAACGAGTAGGCGGTAAATTACAAGTCCTACTCAAATGAGTAGGCGAAAAATGAAAGCAGTAAAATTACAAGTCCTACTGAAACGAGTAGCCGTGAAATAAAATCAAGTCATACTCAAATGAGTAGGCGAGAAATAAATGCGGTTTCTAATCTCATACACACACGCACTCTAAATAATTTGAAGAAAGCAACAAGGAAAGCATAAAAAGGAAACAGTAAAGGAAAGCGGTAAAATCTATCTCATACACACACGCACTCTACAGAAATGGAATAAAGTAGTAAATAAAGCATTAAAGACTAACTCCTAAATGCGCGCACTCTACAAAAAGAGAAAAACAAAGTGATCGAAAAATTAAAATAACTACTTTTCTACTCCTAGAATATGCTAAAAGTGAAAAAAGAGACAAAAAAAATTATAGGACCAAAAGTGTTTGTAAATAAAAGTAAATAACAAAGGGTTGCAAAAATTAAAACTATAACATTTTCATTCTTATTAGCTTATAAAAATGCTAAAAAAGGGAAAGTAATTAAAAAAGAACAAAACGTTTTACCAACACAAAAAAACTAAGTTAACAAAAATGAAAACCACTTTGAAAACCTTTTTTTATAAATCTATAAGTGTGAAAAGAAAAACACTTAAAAACTAAAGCTAACAAAGCTAGGGGAAAGGAGAAGAAAAGCTAGCATAACGACTCTTAATATGATAGAAAAAAAACCAGAACAAGGCTAAGTAAAAAGGAACTTGAAAACATAAAATTAATTTTACTCTCATACACACACACACTTTTTAAAGAGAAAGAACAGTGATAAACAAAGGATAAAAAAGAGAATAAGTGGGCACTCAAATGGAATTCATAACAACATAAGGAGACAATAATCTAAACATTTTACTAAGCTAAAAAGAGTGTTATAAAAATCTAAATACAAACATAAGAGAGGGGGAGAAAGTCTCCTAACATAACATGGAAAAGACCTAAGCTTCCCACCTAACAGTAAAATGGTCCAAAAAAGGTGAACCCTTGGGACTTACAGAAAATTTACATTTATAGACAAAAATTTTTTGGGTGACACGCCCTAGTCACGGGCGTGACAGGGGGGCGTGTCATGCTGGAGTGTTGGAGAAGTCAAAATCCCGATGACTTGTCGAATTCGAGAAGCTTCTGGAACGGGACATGTGGCGGTCACGGGCGTGACAGAATTGATACGGGCGTGTAGGGGCATGACAGGACACCTTGAAGTTTTATGTTGGAAGCAACGAATCAGGATTGACACAGGCGTGGCTGGTGGCATTGAGTAGTCCGACACAGGCATGAGCGATGGCATTGACTTCTTGTCTTGCTGGAGGTGTTGAGTGCTTGGGGCGTTGAGTGTTTACTGGCGTTGAGTCGATCGATGGACGAATGTGGAATCAAAGCATCGAGCTTCGTTCGAGGATCATCGAGCATCGAATAAGGAATGACACAGGCGTGTCGGATAGGACACGGGCGCGACATGTTCCTTTCTTTGCAGGCAGGACTTTTTCACAGGAATCAAAGTAACTCGCCCAGGTCACGAGCGTGTACTTTGAGAAATTTGGCCTTTTCTGAAAAATTTCTAAAAAACAAAATAATCTTAAGTTAGAAGAGTATTTACAAAAAGAAAAAAATTATTTAAGAAAAAAACTAAAAACTACAAAAATAACCTAAAACTACTTTTATAATGTACTGAAAAATACATATATTTACAACTTATCACTGTTGAGAAGAGGAGATACAACATTCATTAATGTTGTTGTTATGGTAAAGTGGGTCACATTTCCATAGTTTGTTGGCACAAGCCTAATGTGCCCAAGGCAAGGGTGAGTCTTCCTGTCAGAAGTACTGCAGGTAGACATGTTCATTTTTAGGATAAAAAGTACTATGGACATAATCCCTTTTGGGGTCCTAAGGTAAACTAAACTGTGTTTGCAGGATTGTCCAAGTACCCATGCAATGCCAATATGGTTCTTGGACAGTGGATGTTCTAGACATATGACTAGAACAAGGAGCCACCTGAATATACTCCTATAAAGAATTGATCTAATGTGATCATTGGAGGTTCAGACAGAGGAGTCACCAAGAGTTATGATATGATCACAAATTACATAGTGTCCATCACAAAAGTAGCTTTTGTGGAAGGATTGCAACACAATCTGATCAGTATAAGTCAACTATGTGATATGGGCTATGTCATTGTCTTTCACAAGGATGAGTGTCAGATTAAAAGGTCAAGTGATTGAGAGGTAGTTTTGAAAGGCACTAGGAGTTAAAATATATATTTCTTAAATTTTTTATGTTTAAGTACAGACTCACCAGTATGTCTGATAGCAAATGAGAAAGTCTCTTATTGTGTGCAATGGCACAAGGTTCTTGCTCACTTGAACTACAAGAAAATTTTCAACCTCTTCATAGAAGGGCTAGTCAGAAATAGACCCAATATAAGATGGACCAAAGAGGGCATTTTCTTTGCATGTAAAAAAGGCAAGCTGGCCAAAGCAACCTTTAAGATCATTGGGTCCAAGGATTCTGAGAGGTGTTTATACCTCTGTATATTGACTTGTTTAGTCTTATCCTAATTCACTGTCTAGGTAGGAAAGTTTATACACTTGTGATAGTCGATGAATATTCCAGATTTGCTTTGGTTTTATTTCTAAAGAAAAATTCTGAAACCTTAGACATCTTTGTGACCATTGTTAGGCAAATACAGAATGAAAACAATAGTTTTGTGGTCAAAATCAGAAGTGACCATGGTACTGAATTTCAGTCCGATGACATGAAAATTTCTGTGAAGAACAAGGGACTGATCAGGAGTTTTCTTATCTAAGAACATCGCAGCAAAATAGGATAGCTGACAGGAAAAATATAACTCTTATAGAAGCTGGTAGGACACTACTCATTGAAAACTCTCTCCCACAATACTTCTGGTCTAAGGCGGTAAACATTGCTTGTAATGTCGTGAATAGAGCTTCTATCAATAGGTATTACAAGAAGAGTCCCTATGAAATTATGAAAGCCAGAAAACCAAAACTAACCTTTCTAAAGATCTTTGGACGCAAGTGTTTTTTGCTTAATAATGAGAAGCCATACTTAACTAAGTTTGCTGCCAAATCCTACGAAAGAATCTTTGTTGGGTACAACAACCATAAAAAAGCCTATAAAGTCTATAAATTGAAAATTTTAGTTTTAGAAGAGTCTATAAATGTTGTCTTTGATGAATCATCTATGATTAACTATGATCTTCCTAGCTCCTCTAGATCTATAGGTGTTGAGTTGGAGATGGATAAACTAACCATCAAGGACACTCCTCCAACTACCCAAGAAGAAGATGATGGTGTGTGCACTCTTGAAGAAGGACAAAGTTCATAGGATATAGATGAAGACCACCAGGATCAAGTCACTGTAGATCATGATGTTGAAGAAAGAATTCCTCCTACTGTCATGCATTTTAGGGATCGTCCCAAAAATCAGATCATTAGAGATGCTAGCCAAGCGGTTACAACTAGGAGCAAAAGCCTCAACATTGCTATGTACTCTAGTTTTTGTCCTAAGTTAAACCTAAAAGGTTTGAGGATGCCAACATAGACCCATTTTGGATTGTGTCTATGCAAGAAGAACTGAACCAATTCAAGAGATGCAAGGTATGGAAGCTGGTTCCAAGACAACAAGCACATTACATCATAGGAACCAAGTGGATCTACAGGAATAAACTTCATGAGAATTATGTTATAATAAAGAATAAAGCTTGACTACTGGCCAAGGGATACAAATAAGAGGAAGTTATTGACTTAGATCAAACCTTTGCATCAGTAGTCAGATTGGAAGATATAAGACTATTCCTTACATATGCTGCACATAAAGGATTCAAGGTCTACCAAATAGATGTAAAGTCAGCTTTCCTAAATGGTGACCTAAAAGAAGAGTTCTATGTTGAGCAACCCTCAGATTTTGTTAACTCTAATTTTCCTAATTATGTATTTAATCTTATAAAGGATATATATGTGTTGAAGCAAGCCCCTAGGGCTTGGTATGAAACCCTGTCTAGCTTTCTCATTGAGAACAAATTCTCAAGGTGAAAGATAGACAATGCATTATTCCTTTGGGAAGTCAAGGGTAAGATCATTCTAGTCCAAATTTATGTAGATGACATAATATTTGGGTCAATTGATGATGGCCTCTACAAGAAGTTTGTTAAACTCATGCAAGGGCAGTTTGAGATGAGCAGCATAGGTGAACTCAAGTATTTCTTGGGCATCCAAGTTAGAAAATCAAAGGATGGTATATCCATCTCACAGCCTAAGTTCACCAAGGAGTATATTAAAAAATTGGGATGGAGAGTGCCTCCATAATTTAAACTCCTATGGGGTCAAGTATGTTAATAGACTCGGATGAGACAGGGAAACCTTTTGATGAAACCTTGTATAGAGGCATCATTGGCTCCCTCCTCTACCTAACTGCTAGTAGGCAAGACATTATGTATGCTACATGTGTTTGTGCTAGATACAAGGCTAGCCCTAAGGAATCTCATTATTCTTCACCAAAAAGAATTTTGAGATATCTCTAGGGCACACCTTATCTTTGTCTGTAGTACCCTAGGAATAATGACTTTTAACTAATTAGGTATTCAAATGCAGACTTTGTAGGTTGTAGAGAAGACAGGAAAAACACCTCGGTCACCGATCAGTTTCTAAGAGGAAGATTGGTCTCTTGGAGAAACAAGAAGCAAACAAGTGTTGCCATCTCAATAGCTGAATCGGAGTACATCTCATGTGGTTGTTGTTGTGTACAGCTATTGTGGATCCAACATCAGCTCCAGGATTACAATCTCAAGCTTAGTTGAAGTCAAATATTTTATGATTCTTGTAGTGTATCTCTATTGGAAGGAATCCTGTACCTCATAGTAGGACTAAGCATATAAAGATTAAATATCATTTTATTAGAGAGCAAGTAGAAAAAGAAGATATTTGTCATTAGTTTATCCCCACAAACAAATAGGTGGCTGACATTTTCACCAAGTCATTGGATGAAGCCAAGTTCAACACCTTCAAAATTAAGTTGGGTATGTTGAACTTAGCTTAGCTTCAGTGTTTACATGCATATGTGTTGCAGGAAATATTGTATCTTGCAAGATATCAAGATAGACTTGGACTAAGTGCCCAAGCATCGAGTGCATTAAGTCTATGTGCTAAGGCGTCGAGTGCGTCGTGATCACTCAATGAATTCTCCCAGGGACTTCAGATTGTGGCTATCTCGTGGGATTAATCTCAGCCATGGATCTCCTGATTATCTCAACAGGTTGGCACCTCTCTACATTATCAATTAAGAGATAACTATAAACAGAAGTGTGTGTGCTTAGAATAAATACACTATTTCTAGCCATTTACTACTTTCTGTCTCCCTGCACCAAAAGATGGTCAAAAACTACAGAGACTCAAACTTTTTCAATGGCGTCGAAAGGAATGGATGTCCTTTTCGAGGGATCTGAACTAGTGTGAAATGGTTTCAAGGACGCTCTAGAGGAAGTTCATTTGGTCCTGCATGTAACACCTCCATCCGTCAAATGAAATATAATAGAGAGCCAGTTTGGGGTCCCACGCCATATTCCATATATAGTCAGTGGGGTTACAGGTTAAATATCATAAGACAAAATGAATCCTAACTCAGAGCATTATAGCCAAAACTTTGTAACGTCCCATTTCACGCTAGACCCCTCGCACGTGTTTTGAGTCAAGAGATCTGACTCGGGCTCGGGGTGCGCTTGATTCGACAAGTAAAATTAGTCGGATATCATTACGGATATCCGAAGAATTTGCCGAGTATGACTTGTAATTAAGGCCAGTACTATTCTTCAAATATCATCACGGATATCCGACAAATTCATCCAGTATATAAGACAAATTTGACTTGGAATATTTTGGACGAAAGAATTCATCAAAAAGCTTTGAGAGATCTCGACACCAATCGACGAAGCTTCAAGTAGATAAGACGAATTTCTCTTAGAAGAGTTCTGGACTCAAAAGGAGTCGAGTGTGTTGAGAGGTCTCAACGCCATTTGATGAGGCGTTGAGTGATACTCAACTCCTAAGAGGAAATTAACCTTGAATAATTACGGGTTCGGGAAACGTCGAGTGCGCTGAGTGAACTCAACACCACTCAACGAAGCGTCGAGTGATACTCGACGATCCCGACGCTTTAAGTTAGAATGTGTTGGGTCCATTGCCAACAATGTCCTGGATTTGAAGAAGTCAATCATATCAATGTCATACACAATGTTGAATTTGATGTATGCTTAAGTTCATGCATGCAGGTTAGTCCTTAAAACATTGATAGGTCACGTATTTCAAGGGACGCGACAGTTGTTTACAAAGTAAAGACGTGGAGAGAAAAAATGTGTCTTAGTCCACAGGCTTTGAGTGAAGCCAGTTCACTCAATGCCAGATGCTGGATAGGTTGGAAATTGCGTAAGTCCACAGGCATTGAGTGAAGCCAATTAACTAAATGCTAGATCCTATAAAGCACTGATTGAAGTTGTGGATAGTCAAATCCATGCAATGCAAAGTAATTCTACAGCTAAGTCCACAGGCGTTGAGTGATTACAACTTACTCGAATCCATAAATCAAGAATCGTCGAGTTTAGCTGAATCCGTCAATGCCTATATATGTGCGGGCTGAATATTCGAAAAAGTCCAGAAGCGTTGAGTGAGCATAGCTCACTCAATGCCAAAGCAAAAGCATTGAGTCTTGCTGCTGTAGTCAATGCTCAAGTATACATCAAATTGAATAAGAGGGAGGTTGCTCAAGTAGGACCTAACAGTCAGAGCAGATCCCAAAGGATAGCTATAGTTCTGTACTTATGGGTTATGGAGAGAGCCATAAGGAGCTAGGTTTCATGAAACTCCCCTTCTGCAGAAAGGAGAATTTTGGAATATAGAAAGAGAGGGTCAGGCTATTTATGGAAGCCTATGACCCTATGATCTTTGTTATAGTCAAGGAGGGACCCTTTGTCCCTATGAAGATCTCAATGTTAGATACCATTATCCAGACACCTAAGACATACTCAGAGATGATAAAGGATGAAGTCATCTTAGCTATATTGGACAAGAGGGCACAAAACATATTGTTAGTGCCATAGATGACTCAACCTTTCATAACTTGGTCCACTGCCAGACCTCCAAATAGATGTGGGACACCCTTTTAGTCTACATGGAGTGGACTGAAGAAGTAAGAGATAATAAAAAGTCCATGCTCAACTAGGAGTATGAGTATTTCAGGTAATCCATGAAATATATAATAGATACTTTCTATGAAAGATTTTTCGTGATCATAAATGATATGAGAACCTATGGGAGTGTCTTCAGCCATTATGAGATGAATGGCAAGTTCCTAAGGTCTCTCACTAGATACTGGGATACTAAGTTATGTGCCATAAGAGAAGTGGACAATCAGGTTGAGACTCCTCCCCAAATAATGTTTGGAAAGCGACTCTCCTATAAGATGCAGCTAGCTGCCAGAAAAGAGGAGGAAGCCACCAGCAGATCCCAAGCTAAGGAAAATTTCATGGCCTTCAAAGAAGATAGTACAAGGAAGAGTAAGGAGTTGATTCCCTATCCTCCAAGAAGACCAGCTGATTCAGACAACTCAGAGTCAGATGCATCTGAATGCAGCATGTCAGATGAGGAATTTTCTGCCTTCTCCAGGCACTTTGAGAAGCTGATAAAAAAAATTAGTGGAAGAGCAGACCTTCTATCTCTTCTCATCACAGGAGCAATCATTCCAAGGCTGACAGGTATGATTCTAATTCTAGTAAATTAAATTCCTCTAAAGTTGTATGCAATTATTGCACCAAACCAGGGCATGTGATAACTGACTGCTCAGTGGAGAGGAAGGAGAATGGTAAGAAGAAATAACACCAATACAAGGGCAAGAAGGAGAAGTCCTTCATTGCTAAGAAAGAGAATAGCTTGACAGACTCATCTTCATCTGAGTCTGAAGAAGATGAAGCCTATAATGGGATAGTGGTTGTTGCTCCTGAACAAGAAGCTATAAAAGTAGATGAAGACTATCATGCTTCCAGGATAGGTATCAGGGACCCTCTATCACACTCACACAGTGATTCATATGTGGATGATGAGGATGAAGAAGATGCCTATAACTACCGTGGGCTGATGGCAATGACTAATGAGGAATCCATCTAGGATCAACCTGGTGAATGCAAGGTAAAATCTCTATCAAGCTCATCTTCTGGGCATGGATATGAGACATGTCCTTAAAAAAAGATTCTTCATCTAGTGGTGAAGATGACTCTGAATCAATAGGAGATGTAAATAAATTGATTGAAAGATATGGTGAACTCCTAGATGCATTTATGAGGTGCAAGAAGTTGACTAAAAAGCAAGTTGTGGAGATTGCCTCTCTTCAGCTAGCTACTGCCCAGCTAACTGAAACAACAACTATTTTGGATCAAAAAGCAAGGGAAGTTAGCCAACTTAGAAACATCACTATCATTCAGATTGGCACCATCAAGGATAGTCTCATAAAGGACCTTGAAGAGAAGCTCTAGAGGGAGAAGAACATTGAGGTTAGATTTTCTAAGCCCAATATAGTGTTGCCCTTAATAGACTCCTCCTCTTAGAAAGGTAATAAGGGGTTGGGGTTTAAAGGAAAAAAACAAGAGTTGCCCCTCCCAAAGGGAATGGAAAAGCTCCTGTTGAGCCTCTGGCTTCCATGCATCCCAATCCTTTTAGGAAAGTTCAGTTTCCTTAAAATAAGTATGACCAAGAAAGCATCTTTGGTCACTAGATGAATGGAAGATCCACTGGTATGAACAAAAATATTCACAGCCACGGTGGAAGGTATAGCAGGCTGAGTGCCTTTAAGGGTACCCATGAAGGAATTCAAATGGCCCATCTTAGACCATTTGTATTTGGTGATCCAGCCCCCACACTCAAGAATGTGGTTATAGTAAAGGTTCAGGATCATTCAGCCAAGACTCAGACAAAGGGTCAGTCATCCAGCAAGCCTGGTTTGGCTGTGTAGAATGCTATCAAGAGCATGCTTTTTAAAAAGAAACTTGTTATTACTGGCACTCAAAGAAAGCAAAATAAGCCAGCTAAAAGACTTACCTTCAGTCAAATCCATGCTGAAATGAATCTTAAGAAGGCTGCTACACCTCTTCGAACTATTCAGCAAGCAGTTAACCATACTACAGGGCCTACATAGAAAAGAAGATACAACATTCATGAATGTTGGTTTTGTGGCAAAGTGTGCAACTTTTCTATAGGCTGCTGGCAAAATCCAAGTGTGCATAGAGCAGTTGTTAGTCAACCAGTCAAAAAAACTATTGGTAGACAAGTTCATTTTCAGACTAACATGCACCTAGGACCAAATAGATATTGGTGTAAAAAGGTAAAGTGAAATGTGTGATGTAGGTTATGTAATGTCCCAATTCGCGCTAGGCCCCTCGTGCGCACTTTTAAGTCAGGAGAGCTAACTTGGGCTCTGGGAGTGCTGGCAGCTAGGCTTACACTTTTGTAAGGGTGGAGAAGTTTGTCTAGAGTAGGACACAGGTAGTGATTTGGGCGTGTCCATACCCGTGTGGTACTCTGGTGTCTTTGCGGCTTCTTTGTGAAATTTCCATAAAAGGACACGGGTAGTGACACGGGCGTGTCCATATCCGTGTGGCTCTCTGGGAACGTTGCGGATTCCTTGTTGTGTTTCCCGAGTAGGACACGGGTAGTGACACGGGCGTGTCCCTTCGCGTGTGTGTGTATTCATCGAGTAGAGATTGACTAACATTGTCGACCGTATTTACCGAGCAAGATACGAGTAGTGACACGAGCATGACCCTACCTGTGTGTGTATTCATCGAGCAGAGATAGACTAACACCATCGATCGTATTTCCCGAGCAGGACACGGGTAGTGCACGGGCATGTCCCTACCCGTGTGTGTGGACAGCAGTTCGACGTATGATCGAGCAGAACTCGACAAATTGTCGACCATGTTCCTCCCGAGCAAGACACAGATAGTGACATGGGCGTGTCCCTACCCGTGTAGTTCAATTTCGTGTTTTGGCGAATTCTCCGGCCACGTCGTTTCAAAGGGAGTCATTTACTGAGTTGATTTGCGGTCCAATGACAGGCCGACACGTGGCTATGTAGTTACCCAACTTCCCGCATAAAAAGAGGAGAAAACCCTAGCCGTTTCTAGTATTCCTTCCAATACCGTCGCTGTAAGAAAATATTGGAGAGGAAGAAGGTGTTGGAGCCGATTTTATTCCCATGAAGAACTAACATCGACCGAGGAGAAGAAGATGCCTCCAAGAAGGGTGACAAGATCCATGGTAGGAAATAGTGGAAACACCGGAAATGATGTGAGCTTCCTACCCTCTCCCTTGGTGCTAGATCTGTAGTTATTTTTAGGAGAGATATCGACTCAAGAGAGTTTTGACTTACAAGATGAATATTTCCTCGAAGAGACCATTCTAGGGCTTGTGCCCTAAGGATAGTGAGGTCTTCAACCTCTCCCCTCTCCTTGAGTAGATGGTGGACTTTGTTCGTGAAGAGAAAATGGTCTCATAAGGGTGAATAACGGTGGAGGAATTCTTCTACATGGTTTGAACACATGGCTTGATGATGAAGATGAACCGGTGTGGTTCATCCTTGTTTAAGATGCGTGCAGAAATCTGTTTTCTGCACGCAACAGTCTTCGAGGCTGTTTTCGGACACGATGCGGCCGGATCTGGGCTTTCGACTAAACACAAAAGTCGTAGCCCTCGAAAATACCTTTCCAATGAGAAGTTAAACGACTTCACCAGATTCCTGTAGCCTTGGTAATCCCCATTTTAAGTTGTTGTACAGTAATCATTCCTGCACATGTAATTCTCGTGTTTGTTTTGTATCGGCATTAGGTTAGTAGAGCGATTGTAGTACAGTAACATTAATGTATTGTTGAGATGCAGTCTATAAGTGGTTGTTATAAATTATGTCAATGACTTTTGTTCGATAGACCATTAATGAACAAATGGTATAGTAAAGTGCACTTGATAGTGGTGATGTGTGGAACAATGATGAGTTTGGCTTGGACAAGCTGAATATAATTGGTAATGACTGTTACAAATAAACGGTTGTGGTCTTTAGATGATGGATGTGTGAGGTACCCTTAAACTGATAATGAACCCTTAAGTACCTTGGGGCACGGGGTTGTGAAAGGGTGTATGTGCGGGGTTTGACCGCACTGGTTTGGTAATATTGAAAAGAGACGTAAGTGGACGGTTGGGCTTGGTCCTCGGTGTTCATTCCAGAGTCTCCTTCCGTGCGATGATGAAATGAAATTGCATGCGGTGTGAGTCGACACGCGGTGTCATAATCCTGGGTTAACGATAGAGTGGCAGGTTTACTGGCTCGCTAGTCGTCACACCGACGGGAGTTGACAAATGGACTTTAGGCGGTTGAGCTTGGTCCTCGGTGTTCATTACCGATCCTCCTTTCATTCCTAGTGGATGGTTGGGCTATGTCCTCGTGATTTTCTGAGGCTCCATCCGGGTCATAGCATAGGCAAGTTCAGGGCTTGGTTCTCGGTGCACATCTACCCGAGACTCCTGCTGAGTCGTAGTATGCATGTGAGCTCCGTTATTGTGTTCTTAGCGTTGAGGCGTACGGAGGCCTAGGTTTGGTAGTGTGGATACCAGCCTATTAGTGGAGAAGCCCGATCTACTCACACCGTCTGGACACGACGGATGACGCCTGATAGGTTAGCTTCCTGCCCAAAAATTTGGAACTACAAGTATGTGTTGATATAGCAATTGCATGTGCGTGATCATGGGTGAGTCATTGCATAACATTCATGGCATTACATTACATTGCATACACAAGATCCTCATCATATATGTTTGTATGGTCACTCTTATACGATGAGTTACATTACTGTTAAGCCGATCCTTAACTTATACGTTTGTATGGGCTTTCTTATAAGTTAAGTTACTTTCCTATTGTAGATCTACATGCTTAGATGAATTGATATAGCTTGTGTAGAACTACTAGAATGGAATGTTTATAATATTGTTATACATTACTTCTATTGCTACTCGTTACATGTATACTTACTCAACTTGCTTATACTACTGCTTATATAAATATATTGTACCCTTGTTCTTTTCTCCGCATGGTGCCGAGGAGTCGTCGGGGGAGCGGATGTGAAAGCCACTTAGTCCTTAGGACTAACAGTTGCTAAGTCTTCCTTTTTTTAAGAGGAAACCCCGCAGTCAGAGTAGCTACAGATTTTGCAGCCGGACATCCAGGCCAGGACGTTAGGGACTGAAGGGATGGTGCCATCACTACCTTAAGTCACCGATGTGAGTTTGAGAGACTCATGATGTAGCCCATTTGGGCAAGTTTTACCCATAC
Organism: Platanthera zijinensis; assembly: GCA_039513925.1. Lineage (NCBI taxonomy): Eukaryota > Viridiplantae > Streptophyta > Magnoliopsida > Asparagales > Orchidaceae > Platanthera > Platanthera zijinensis. The sequence goes on from CM077083.1 coordinate 48,603,790, forward strand.
TCTAATATTTAAGAAGCTTGTTGTAGCTTCTTTTCTTGATGTACTTTTGGACTATTTTACTTATGTGTGGATTGACGTCTGTTTTATATTCTTGTTTGGGTTGGCATTGGTTGATATTGGCTATAGCTGGCAGGAAAGGAGTCTTGTAGCACAGGTTAGTCGAGTGCTAGCGCTACTGCAAGGCGGCTGTTCTTGGCATAAGACACTCCTCGTGCTGTGTTTTGTGTTCCGGGAGGGGGTCTTAGAAATGGTATTAGCATGCAACGATCAAGAACTAAAGAAGTCATTCAACAATGGTGCCACCCCCATTCGATTAGTCAGTTTGGGGACAAACTGACTTAGCAGAAGCAATGGTGTGCCTATATGTAATTCACACAAAGTATGTCCAACTTTGACCTTAAGATTAGCCAACCTTACCTTAGGTTTGTACTATACGTGTAGTTCCTAGTGCACGTTGAGCCAGTAGGGGCAGCCCTGCCCTATCTGTACCCACATAGTTTCAGCAATCGGAACTAGAGCAGACGCTTACAGCTATCTTGGATACCTTTAAATCCTAACAAGCCCCGTACAACAATAAGCTCCGGGATCCAATTAAGTGAGAACTTTCCGATCTCTCTCCCCTCCTGCCTACCTTAAGACAGATTCGGCAGTATGTACGGAGGAATGTATCGACATCGTGCAAGACCTGCAGGCAGGAATTAGATGTCCGAACAATATGGATGTGACCCTGGTAGTGACACTCCTATAACTGCACGCCAAGAGGTGTTGGAAGTCCCTCATGGGCTCCACCTTTCAAGGTCAAGTTTATACCGAGATTAGCTGGATCGAGTTCTCACTTCATTCCCTCGTCTTCTCGAGATGAACTCGAACAGAGATTTTTACAACTGAAGCAAGTATCGAAGTCGGTTACTGAGTATCAACGAGAGTTCCAACATCTCGCGAGATTTGCTGACTCATATGACTTGTATGATAGAGGATACACTAAGCGCTTCTACAAAGGGCTGTGGGACCCCCTGAGGCAGGCCCTTTTGTTTATAGCGGACTACAACTTGGCGGAAATAATTGATATGGCGAAGAGGCTAGAAGCAGAACACTTGGGAAGTGGTAAGAGACCTGCTGAGGGTGTGATGGAAGCTGGCCCTAGCAATTAAAGGGAACACGACTACGGAGGAGGAAGAGGACATCAGAGAGGTGGCAGGCATTTCCACCAGAATTTTAGAATGGAGCACCCAGTTCCACAACCGCCAGCATTGCCTCCACATCCACAACTTTAATAGTTTCAGCAAACTGAGGGGCAGAATGAGCGAGTGTGCTTCCAATGAAACCAACCAGCCCACATCCGACGTTACTGCCAACAGCTATTTGGGAATTCTCCTCTTGCTCTCCCTCTGGCAGCTCTGCGAGGGATGGGACATATGTGTGGTCGAGGATGATGACTACGAGGAGGAAACCCCGGACCTGTACGGAATCATGTGTTCACGCTTGACATGATACAGGAGCGGAACCCTCATGAGTTGATTGCAGGTATGTTACAGTTAGTTATCACATCTTCATTATTAACCTTAAGTTGCTCGAGACGTACTAGATATCTAGCTTCGAGTATTGCTATTAGTACTTAGGCCCGTGGTGGTCGGTGGGAAGCTGGCCTATACATTATTCGATACTGGTGCCTCGCACTCGTTTGTGTCTGCGGACTTCATTAAAGACCTAAGAGGAGTGCCATACTTCGCAGGTATTGCTCGAAGAGTATGCCTCCCTGACGGCTCTGAGATGACCACAACCGCCAAGTTCGAATTGGAGATAATCATTGTGGGAAAGTCCTTTGATACCCATGCCATAGTTTTTAGAATGCTAGAATTCGTTCTCATTCTGGGCATGACATGGCTTTTTTAACACTATACAAGAATTGACTGTGCGGAGAAGCAAATTTACATGATACATGGGGACACTGATGTCATCTTTCAAGGTATAAAATTCACAACAAGTTTGTTATTATCTTCGATTCAGACCTTGAAAGCTCACTTGAGGGGGGAAGAAGTCTGCATGCTATGTTTTGAACTGAAAGAGATGAAAATAGATATGAAGGATGTGTGAGTAGTGCTGGAATTTCCCGAGGTATTTCCTGAGAAATTGCCAGGATTACCCCCGCATACAGAGGTGGATTTTCAAATTAAGCTTGTACCGGGTTCCAAGCCTGTCTCCAGGACACCTTACCGACCGAAGGAACTCGCAGAGTTTAGAGTTTAGTTGCACGAACTGGTGGAACAAGGGTTTGTTCGCCCCAGCTCATCACCTTAAGGAGCCCCTGTTTTGTTCATTAAGAAGAAGGATGGAACTTTACGATTATGCATTGACTATCGGGAGCTCAACCGATAGATGGTACGGAACACCTATCTGTTACCACGGATAGATGAATTGTTCGATTTATTGGTAGGAGCGCATTGGTTTTCCAAGCTGGATCTACGCTCGAGGTATCAAACGTTGAGGATAAAAGAAGAGGACATTCATAAAATGGATTTTAGCTCAAGGTACGGTTTGTATGAGTTCACCGTGATGTCGTTTGGGCTCACAAATGCCCCTTCAGCTTTCATGAGTTTGATGAACACAGTGTTCGAGCCCTATCTAGATGTCTTCGTTATCGTTTTCATAGATGACATTTTTGTCTACTCAAATATAGAGGAAGAGCATATCGAGCATCTGACCTTGGTACTGAGGAAGCTAAAAGAGCACACCTTGTTTGCCAAGTTCAGCAAGTGCGAATTATGGCTCCAAGAGGTTGCCTTCTTGGACCATGTGATCAGTGGGGCTGGACTAGTTGTGGATCCAGCCAAAGTGCATACCATGAGGGAGTGGTCGCCCTTGAAGACAGCGGCCGATGTGCGGAGCTTCCTCGGACTTGTCGGGTCCTATCGTAAGTTTGCAAAAGGGTTCTCAAAGATTTCCCTTCCTCTTACTACTCTGACAAAGAAAGGTGTGCCATATGAGTTGACACCCCAGTGTGAAGCTGCATTCAAGGAACTGATGGACACAATTACATCCGTACCCATCCTAGCCCTTCCATCCGTGAAAGAAGGATTTCAAGTCTATACCGACTCGTCGTATCAAGGGATGGGAGCAGTGCTGATGTAGCGTGGGCATGCGATTGCTTTTGCTTCATGACAGCTGAAAAAACATGAAGTCAACTATCCAGTACATGATTTAGAATTGGGAGCAGTGATGTTCTCCTTGAAGGTTTGGAGACACTATCTGTATGGTGTCCACTATGAAATATTTTTAGACCACAAGAATTTAAAGTACGTTCATACGCAAAAGGAATTTAATTTGAGACAGCAGCGGTGGTTAGATTTCTTATGTGATTATGAATTTACTTTGAACTACCACCCCAGAAAAGAAAATTCCTTAGCTGATGCTTTGAGAACGAAGGTACCGGAATCAAGCCTTGAGTCCCGATTTATGAGTATGGAGTTAGCTCGGATGCTCAAATAGATGGAGATTACCCTGGTATATAAAGACTTATCGGAAGGGTATACAGAGTACTTAACCGTGATTAGCATAGTCTGTGATATTCGAGACCGAATCCGCGAAGAGCAAGGAAAGGATGTGGCTCTAGCCCCAAAAATCAAGTCAATTGAAGATGGGACTACAGATGAGAATTCCCTAAAAGACAGCCTCGTTCACCTCCGTGGCCGGCTTTACATTCCAAAAGGCGATAAAATTTAGGAAGATATCCTGAGAGAGGCACATTGCACTCAGTATTATGTGCATCCTGGAATTTACAAGATGTATGCTGACTTGCGGAAGACCATGTGTTGGATGGGAATGAAGAGGGACGTCAGATATTTTATTACGCACTGCGAGTTCTGTCAAAGGGTGAAGGCGGAATGCAAGAGCCCCGGTGGATTTTTACAGTCATTACCCATCCCCGAGTGGATGTTCGAGGATGTCTCCATGGACTTTGCCCATGGATTGCCTCGCTCACGCTCAAGGAATGATTCGGTGAGGGTAATCGTTGATCGCCTCACAAAGGTAGCCAGGTTTATTCCTATAAAGAAAGAAGCTCATGTGGATGTTTTGGTACTTCTCTTTGTAGCGTAGTTTGTATGGTATCATGGCGTGCCATGGACAATTGTTTCTGAAAGGGATGGTCACTTTACCTCTATGGAATGGAAGGTCATACAAGCGTACTTGTGTACCTTTAGCTCAGCTTTTCATCCTCAGACGGACGAGCAGTTTAAGAGGACCATCTGAACATTGCAGGACCTATTGAGACTGTGTGTGTTGGATAGAGGAGACCCGTGGGAAAGGGTTTTACCCCTCGTGGAATTCTCCTATAACAAAAGTAACTATGCCAGCATTGGGATGGCACTGCATGAAGCCCTTTACGGAAGAAGGTGTAGAACCCCCTTGTCATGGGTACAAGATGAAGACCCGAAGGTTTTAGGAATTGAGTAGATCGATGATACTGATGCGGTTGTTAGACTAATACGAGACCGCATGCTTGAGGCTCAATGTCGGCAGGCTAAATATTATAATGCAAAGCACTGTGTGGTAGAATTTAAGGTGGGTGACAAAGTGTTCCTGGAAATCCGGCCGATGCATGGAGTGTCACAGGTACGTGGTTTGAAGAAGCTCAGCCGAAGGTACGTTGTACCTTACACCATATTGGAAAATATTTGCCCTTTGGCCTACCGGTTAGAGTTACCACCAGAGATGGAGAACCTTCGTGACGTATTCCATGTGTCGTCTCTCCGGAAGGCGCTGTTGCGGACCGATCAACATATTCCCACCATTGATGTAGCAGTAGTAATTGATAGATCTTTATGACTAGAGCCAGTGCAGATAGTTGACAACGAGACAAATATTTTGTGCCGCAAGAGTGTTCCTTTGGTAAATGTGCGGTGGTCAAAACATGGGAAGGAGGAGTATACATGGGAGCCGGCGGACTTAATACAAAAGCTCTACCTGGAGTTGTTTCCTCAAGGTAATTTTAAAAGAATATTTTATTTTATTTCATGCTTTTATCTCCCCATAGCCTTAGCCTAATTTCGGGGACGAAATCTTTTATTTTGTTTATTGGATTTGTAACGTCCCAATTCACGCTAGACCCCTCGTGCGCACTTTTAAATCAGGAAAGCTAACTTGGGCTCAGGGAGTGCTGGCAGCTAGGCTTACACTTGTGTAAGGGATGAGAGTTGGTCCAGAGTAGGAAACGGGTAGTGACACAAGCGTGTCCATACCCATGTGGTACTCTGGTGTCTTTACGACTTCTTTGTAAAATCTCTAGAGAAGGACACGGGTAGTGACACGGGCGTGTCCATACCCATGTGGCTCTCTTGTAACGTTGCAGATTCCTTGTTGTGTTTCCCAAATAGGACACGGGTAGTGACACGAGCGTATCCCTACCGTGTGTGTTAATTCATCGAGCAGAGATCGACCAACATGGTCGACCGTTTTTCCTGAGCAGGATACGGGTAGTGACACGGTCGTGTCCCTACCCGTGTGTGTATTCATCGAGCAAAGATTGACTAACACCTTTGACCGTGTTTCCCGAGCAGGACACGAGTAATGACACTGGCATGTCCCTACCCGTGTGTGTGCACAACAGCTCGATTCGTCGAGCGGAGCTAGACGAATCATCGACCACATTCCTGCCGAGCAGGACACGGGTAGTGACACTAGAGTGCCCCTACCCATGTAGTTCAATTTTGGGTTTTGGCGAATTTTTTGGCCAAGTCGTTTTAAAGGGACACATTTACTGAGCTGATTGGCAGTCCAATGACAGGCCGACACGTGTCTATGCAATTACCCAACTTCCCACATGAAAAGGGGAGAAAACCCTAGCCGTTTTTAGTCTTCCTTCAAAGACCGTCGCTGTAAGAAACTGGTTGAGTGGAAGAAGGGTCTGTAGCTGATCTTCTTCCCGTGAAGAACTAACACCGACCGAGGAGAAGAAGATGCCGCCAAGAATTGTGACAAGATCCATGGATGTAAATGGTGGAAACGCCGGAAACGAGGTGAGCTTCCTACCCTCTCTCTTGGTGCAAGATCTGTTGTTATTTCTAGGAGAGATGTCCACTCAAGAGAGTTTTTACATGCGAGATGAAGAATTCCTAGGAATAGACAATTCTATGGCTTGTGCCCTAAGGATAGTGATGTCTTCAACCTCTCCCCTCAACTTGAGTAGATGGTGGACTAGGTTCATGAAGAGAAAATGGTATATTGAGGGTGAATAAGGGTGGAGGAATTTTTGTACATGGTTTGAACATATGGCTTGATGAAGAAGATGAACCGATGTCGTTCATAAAAGAAATGGGGACTAGACTCTGATTAACTCTAGAGAGTGGGGGTGAATAGAGTTCAATCCAATCTTTTTAAACTTTTGCGGAATTAAAATATATTTTGTAAAATAGGTGAATAGGATATATGTGTACAAGCGTACAAGTGCTGCAAACTAACAGAAGAGATAAATCTAAGCTACACAGCACAAATATCACAGCATAAGCAGAAAATAAAATACAGCCACACAGACAACACAAGAACTTTATAGTGGTTCCCCAACTGGGTACATCCACTCTTCTACCACCCTAGGTAGGAATCCACTCAGATTTTTGATCAGGTGTCTGACACTAATGAGCTTTTGATCAGGTGCTTAAAAACCAAGCCACAAGTCTTTTTGTTAGGTGACTTGTAACCAGGAATAACTTTTGAAGGGAGAGTTAACCCTGTATAGAGAGGGGAGAGAGAGGTTAATGATGACTTCTCTATTCTCAAAGCAAATAGAGAGAAATCTTGTGGATTCAACTGATTGTATCAAAGCTCCCCCTGAGATTTGTATATGTTCAGGCACGAGAACTTTGTTAGGGATGGTAGGTCTTCTACTGCAAGATCAAATCCAGGATTCTCTTGACTAATTGAAATGGTTTGTCACTAAAGATCCTGGAATCAGAGATAGAAGAAAGAAAAAGACTCTTGATATGTGATCGGTGTTCTTTTCTTCTGCTTCTTAAGAGAACAATGAGATCTTACACAAAAAGAGTATTAGAAAGTCTAGAAGCTTTTTCTCTATACACTTTTTCTATCACTGTGTTGTTTTCTTGAGAGCTGTAAGCACAAAATATTCTTCTCATATATGTTCTCTATGTCTCTGGGTTGATTCTCTATTTTTTTCTCTTTGAGTAATTGATTCCTTATCTTGTTCTGCCGAGAGTATACTAAAATAAAAATTATTCCACAATTCCAATTTGAATTCCTGCCATTAAAGCTAAGTAGAAAATCTGGGAATAGAAAATGTCAAGAATGTTAATTAAAATATTCCATTCCCCAACTGTCCCGGGATATTTGTCAATTTCATTTACTGATGAAAACAATAATCAATGCTGCAAAATAATGACTATACAATGAGAATTAATTACTCAGTAAAATCATGACTTATAATATAAATAAATCAGAACAGATAAGGAAAGAATAAGTCAAAAACATCTTACAGTTTTCGTCGACCAGAGATCATAGATCGTCGACCTCAGAAAACACATTCTTCGACCTTGGCTATGCGAATAAACTTTTCAAAACTTTGGTTGAGTGTGAGCTGGAAGATCATTGAGGTTAGAGCTGCACTGTACTGGAAGATCGTCGACCTTAAAATAGATAACTTCTTTGCCAAATTCGCAGACCACAGAACTCTTGTCTTTCACTTAGAGTAAGTCGACCTGAGCTCTAAGAACGTCGAGCTCAGAAATGACTTCCACACATGAATTCTAGGGCGGATATCTGATACTATCTTCAGGTAGGTCCTTGATGTTGCAAGCTGTAGGACTGACGTAAGACTAGGAAGATAAAATACTTGACCCAACTATACAACATGGGTCACACCCTAAGAAGTGAACCTAGCCCAAATCACCTGGGGTTCCAACAATCTCCCCCTATTTGGGTGAGGTTACTTCAGAAGATAAGTAAGCAAACAATCATAACAAGAAAAAATAGATAACTGATAGAATAAATAAACTATCAGCATCTTTATAAAGCTATGCATAAATTTTTCATAAGCAAAACAGACAGAAAATAAATAAGCTATTTGTCCCTTGGAGAATCAGAAGATTTAGCAAATTTTATTTCTCTGTTTGGATCCAGTGCTTGTCTGAGAGTCATGGTCATGTCTGCATCTCACAAAGTCTTTTGAGATGTGGCTCTGGGAACTATGGCTTCAGGATGCAGATTCATGTACTCTTCAACATTAAACAGATTTTCAACTTGATATCTTTCTAGCTCTTTCTTCCTGTAGGATGACATTGTAGAATACTAAGAGGTGTCCTGACCCTATTCTCTTGCTTTTTTATTTGAGATAGAGCAATAGATGCTTTAAATCTGGCCATTCTGGTATTAAGATCTGTCTCAGGATCATATGCTTGAATTGGAGGTCCTTCATATCTAACTTCAGGACTAACTTCACTGGAAGGGGAAGGAGAGAATGTTGGCTTGGAAGGATATTGCTGAGAAATGAGAGAGCTTCTGGAGAATGAGTGATATTGCTTTTGATACTGACTAACTCTTGAAGCTTCAGAGGATCTACCATTCCTTTGGTAAGTCTGAGTAGTATTTGAAAATCTCTGATGGCCACTACCTGAAGAGCTATCACTGGGAGGAGGAGGAGGATCTCTTCTATTGATCCTTGGAGAAGAGGGAGGGGAGTACTTCCTTTTCTTCCTTGATTTAAGCTCATTCTTTGACAACTTCATCCAATGAGGCATGTTAGGATATGGATCAATATTGTGCCTGATATAGTAGGGAGTGTCATTTTGGGGATTTGGAGCTGGATCTGGAGTCTTCTTTCTCAATTTCCTTTTCTTTGTCTCGGGGGAATCATCACTATAGATTTCTTCACTACTTTCACTGTCAAAGTTGTACATAGCATCAATTGCTTTTATCTGCTCGGGAGTTACCTTGGGAGGAGGAGAAGGAGCCTTGGGAGCTAGGATAGCAGTAGGAGCATAGACTGGAGGGATGGGGTCAGTCATGTTCTCAAACTCTGATTCAACAGACTCTTCAACTGCCTCTTTGGTATCAGCTACTGAAGCTTTCTCAGTAATCATAGCTTCAGTCTTGGAGCTTTCTTCAAAATTGGCCCTTATTGTGGCTATCACCTTTGAGGAAGCCGGTGGAGTATATCACACAATGGCCTTGGATGATGATTCAACAGAAAGTAAAGGATTTTCCGTAAAAGAATGATAGAGTATACTATCCATATCTACCGATGGAGGTATAAAATAAAAATAATTTCCACCAGTCAGAACTTCTGGCAGAGCTACAACCATCTCATCATCTGATGCTGCCGCAAGGGCTTCTTTACAGAATATCTCCCCCTGCATGGTTTCAGAAGGTTCTGAAGCCATGCCCTTGGCTGAAGAAGTGGAAGGGAAGGAGGAGGCAGCAAAGAGAGATATAGGGAATTTATTGATGTTAAATGGGGGGATATCTCAGCTACAATAAGCTCCTTTAGGATGGGAGTCAACTGAGATATGAGGGTATCAATGAAAGCATTGTCAGGGGTTAGAGGAGGAATAATTGGGGGGATGGTATCAATCATGATATCATCTTGGTTAATAGGTGAGTATGGGGTCTGAGGAGAGGGAGTATGAATTGGGGATTGGATGGGAGAAGCTTTAGAAGAAATTTCAGCTGTTATCAACTCAAAGTTTGGAAAGAGGAGGGTGGTTGAGGGAATAGTTGTAAGGTGAGAGGGAAGAGGTGATTCAGGAGGTGTGAGGTTATATGCAGGAGAGGGCTGATGATCTGGAGTAGGAGAGGCAGGAGGGGTAAGGGGAGGAGTTCCTTCAGCCAAAAGAGGAGTGGTTGTTACCACCCTTGTGTTCTTTGAAGCACCTACAGAGGGCTGTTCCTTAGAGGGCTTAGGAATTGTCCTCTCCCATCTGCCAAATAGGGCAGAGGTTAGCCTCTTGGAGGCATTGATGAACGTTGTCTGGGGAACTAACAGTTCATCAGCCTTTGTCTTCAAGAACATCCCCAAAACCCTGACAAAACACACTTCTTTCTTGATGTTCCTCTTCCTTATAAAATAAAACAAAATCTGTACCCAATTGACTTTCCGCTTATTCACCAGCGCAGCCATCACCAGAAACTGATGCCTGGAGATGTTGTCATGGGCAGTGTGCTTTGCAAACAACACTTTCCCCACAACATCTACAAGAAACTTGTACGCAGGAGACAAGTTTTTTTCCATAATTTGTTAGAGTTTTCAATGGAGTGACCCATAACAACTAACACATTCTCAAACTCATCATCATCCATATCCAAATCTTCTATACCATTCTCAAGTTAAAAAATTTCTATAAGAACTGCAGGAGAGAGAGTAGCCTGAGTCCCGCTGATGAATCCTGTCATCTCTTCCTCAGTAGAGGACGATGAGAATACCCACTCCTTGATTGTGGAGGCTGGCAGCTTGATGCGGTTGGTCATAAATGATTTCAGCTTTTGATCTTCACATAGTTGCAGAATATCCTGAAATATTTGATCAGATTGCTGGAATGAATCAAAATTAATGTCAAAGCCTGTGTCGAACTTCATTCCTGCTGAACCAGATGCAGCCATTTCTGAATACTATAGTGAAACGAGAGTACCTGCAAAAGGAAACAAACGATCAAGTGCAGGAGGGGAATTCTGAAAGCACGGGATTGAAGTCAAAGAAGAAAGCTTATAAAGGGTTTTCAGAATACGAAACGACATTCTCAGCCCGACGAAAGAAAAAAAATTCTTCGATCACATGTCGATGAAGATTTCATTAAGGGATATGTTCGTCGATCTCAGAATGAAGAGATCGAAAGTTTTCGTCATTCACAGAAAAATTTCCTGAAACAGAAAGCGTCGTTCTCTAGTAGACGAAACTGCTTCAACAAGAGATTTCATCGATCTTAGGTTGACGAAAAATCCCAAGAATAGTTACCAGTTCGTCGATTTCAGTTCGACGAACAGAAACAATTCTTCGACCACAAACAGAGCATTAGATTAAATTTTGACCATTTATCATTCCAAGCTGATTTATGAAGAACAAATGCTTTGTTAGAACCAATGGCTTGGTGAAGATGTCTGCACTTTGCAAATCAGTAGAGATAAACTCAAGTTTAATCTTTTGCTTGTCTACACAATCTCTAATGAAATGATGTCTAATGTCTATATGCTTTGTTCTTGAATGCAATACTGGATTTTGTGAAATGGAAATAGCACAAGTATTATTACATTGTATGGTTGAATTATTTAAGTTGACACCATAATCTAGAAGTTGGTTTTGTATCCACAAGATTTGTAAACAGCAACTGTCTGCAGCCATATATTAAGCTTCAACAATGGATGTTGAAACAGATGTTTGTTTCTTACAGAACCAAGATACAAGTCTATCACACAGGAATTGGCAAGTTCTAGAGGTGCTTTTCCTGTCTACTCTACATCCAACATAGTCAGCATCAGAAAATCCAGTTAACAATGCTGACTCTATTGGACACCAGAGTCCTAGATCTGGGCAACCTTTTATATATCTCAAAATCCTTTTTATAAAAATAAGGTGAGATTTTTTAGGGTTCACCTGGAACCTAGCACAAAGATATGTGGCAAACATAATGTCTGGTCTGCTTGCTGTTAGATATAATAGGGATCCAACAATGGCCCTATATCTAGTTTTATAAACTAGTTTTCCAAGTTCATCAGCATCTACAACAGCATTGGCAGCCATGGAAGTCTTTATTGAAGAGACATCATTCATCCCAAACTTCTTAATAAGCTCTTTAGCATATTTAGTCTTAGAGATGAAGATCCCTTCAGAGGATTGTTTCACTCAGAGACCAAGGAAATAAGTCAGTTCTCCCATGCAGCTCATCTCAAACCTTGAATGCATTAGATCAGAAAATCTTTTGCACAGTTTAGGAATAGTAGAACCAAAAATTATATCATCCACATATATTTGTACTAATAATATTTTATTATGATGTTGTTTTGTAAAATTAGTTCTATCTACTAAGCCTCTTGAAAAACCATGCTCTAAGAGAAAGCTGGCGAAGGTCTCATACCAAGCTCTTGGAGCTTGCTTTAAACCATAGAGAGCTTTATGAAATTTGAAAACAAAAGAGGGATGAGTTGGAGAAACAAAACCTGGAGGTTGTTCTACATAAACATCTTCTTTGAGTTCTCCATTTAGAAAAGCACTTTTCACATCCATCTGGTGGACTTTGAACTTTTTATATGATGCATAAGCTAAGAAAATTCTTTAGTCCTCTAGCCTGGCAACTAGAGCAAAGGTTTGATCATAATCTATACCTTCCTCTTGCCTATATCCTTTAGCAACAAGCCTTGCCTTGTTCCTAACTATCACACCTTGGGCATCAAGTTTATTCCTGAACACCCACTTAGTCCCAATTACTGGATAGCCCTAAGGCCTTTGAACTAAGTCCCAAACTCTACACCTCTCAAATTGATTGAGCTCCTCTTACATTGCAATAATCAAGTGTGGATCTTGCTCTGCATCAGTTATGGATTGAGGCTTAACTTGAGAGAGAAAGCAGGCAAGTATCACATCAGGTTTGAGTTGATGCCTTGTCTGCATACCCACTGATATGTCTCAAATCACTTTATATCTAGGGTGATCTCTAAGTGTAACAAGATCATTAGGTGGAGTTGGTTCAGCAATATTTATTAGATTTAATTACTCATGTGGAGTTGCATCAACTATTGAAGGAAGTTAAACTGCTTCCACAGTTTCTTCATCACTATCAGCTTCTGCTTCTGATTGTGGAGGAGGATGTGATTCAGCCTTTAGGGTAAGGTCTTGATCATCCAATTTCACACACAAATTTGATACCTGCAAAGTGATATTTGTAGAAATTTTTTTCTCCTTGTAAAACATGTTAGTCTCATCAAAAGTTATATGCATAGACTATTCAATCTTCAAAGATGATTTATTAAACACCCTATAAGCTTTATTACTTGGGAATATGCTCGAAAAATTCCTATTTCAGCCTTTGCTTAAAATTTTCTAAGATACTTCTTATCATTATTATGAATATAGCATACACACCCAAATATTTTAAAATAGGTGATTATTGGTTTCTTCCCTTTGAGTAGTTCATAAGGAGTCTTAAGCTTTAATTTATGTATTAAACTCCTATTCAGGACAAAGTTTGTTTTACTTACTGCCTCTATCCAATAGGATAGAGATATGTAAGCTTCAGCAAGCAATGTACCTGCAGCTTCAATGAGTGTTCTACTTTTCTTTTCAACTACCCCATTTTGTTGAGGAGTTCTAGGAGCTTAGAAACTGTGCCTGATACCCTCCTTCTCATAGAACTCATGTATAAGAAGAGATTCAAACTCAGTCTCATGATCACTTCTGATCAATACAACTTGAGTAGAGTACTTAATATTTATGGTCTTGAGAAAATCTGTAAGAACCTTAAAGGTATCTGACTTAGATCTCAGAAAGAATACCCAAGTGAATCTGGAGAAGTCATCTATAACCACTAAGGTATAAGATTTCCCTCCTAGGCTTTGTATAGCAATGGGGCAAAAAAGGTCAATATGTAGCAAGTACAATATCCTAGGTGAATCACTCTTATTAATAGATTTGAAACTAGATTTAGTTTGCTTGCCTAGTTGACAAGCCCTGCAGAGGCCTTCCTTCTTGTAGGGGCTAGAAGGTAAACCTTTAACAAGGTTGTCCTTAGATAACCTAGCTATATTCTTTTGGTTTGCATGACCTAATCTTTTATTCCATAAGCTAGTTTGACTACTAACAGAATTAAATAAACAAATTTTAGAAATAGAAGATTCAAAATTGACTAAGTAAATGTTGCCTTGTCTAATTCCTGTTAAAATAGTTTTGTTGTTTAAGGAGATAGAGCATAAGGAGTTAGTGAAGCTTACTTGATAACCTGTATCACACTGTTGGCTTACTGATATCAGGTAATGCTTGAGACCATTGACATATGTCACCTTCTTGAATATAACATCTCTACATCTGAAATCTCCATAGCCTTCTGTCAATCCAAAGCCTGAGTCCCCAAAAATTACATTAAGGCCAGCCTTGGATTTATAGTTGATAAGGCATTCCTTGCAACCTGTCATATGTTTAGAGCAACCACTGTCCAGGTACCACTTGATTTAAATGACAGGGTTCTCTTCTACCAGTAAAGAAAAAGATTAGAGGTTTCTGACCCAGGATATCTTGGGTCCTTGTTGTTTTACAAAACCATAACTTGAAAAAAAGGAACATTCAGGCTGATCTTAATATCCTAGGGGATGATACCTTCTAGGGGGTATAATCCACTAACTAAAAGGATTAAAATTTTTATCAGCTTTTATGTTTCTTTGATTATGAACTGGATTCTGCGAAGTTATGTGAGTTCATCAAGCTAAGTTCGACGATTTGGATTGAGTTCTTCGATCTCTACTTGAAGAATGGAAGTATCCATTCTCAGAGCCCCTGAAACGTTGATCTCCAGTGGACGACCCAAACTGATTTCGTCGATCGTAGTTCAAAGAATAATTCGGGCTATTATTTTCATTCAGAGTTCGTCATTCTGAGTTCTATGAACCGTGCCCATTTTATCGTTCTAAGTTCGACAAAAATTGCTGAACATCGTTATTTCTATGATTTCTCTTTCTCTCCTTGTTAAGGTTGATTTTCTTAAGTTCTAGTTGCTTAAGAATTTCATTTACCTGGTTAGCTTGTTCAGTATTTTTCTTGTCTTTATCAGATATAAAATTTACTGGTTTTGATAGGTGATTTTTCTGAATTAGTATTGGTTCACTTGAGGAAGCACCTAATCCTAGCTTACTATTGTTTATTATGGTATTTAAAGTGCTAATTATGTCTAACAGTTTTAAGTTTCTTCCTCTAAGAGTTTCTTCTAATTCTTTAGCCTTACTTAATTCAGAGTTTAGAAAGGTTATTTGATGGTTAGTAGATTTTAGTTCTTCAGACAGTTTGACATTTTCAGCAATGATTTTATCTTGCTCTAAAAGCTTTTCCCTGAGGAGTTTGATTTCCTTCTTAGATCCTATAAGGTCTAAACACAAGCTTTTGAATTCTACTTTAAATTCTTCTAATTGAAAATCATAAGAAGCAATTATCAGATCCTCTTCAGAGAGGAGTTCTACATAATCTGATTCTTCTGAATCAGATCTGTTGCTTCCATCATCTATAGCCATGAGGCAAACTTCTTTTGCCTTCTTCTCCTCTTCATCTTCACTGGAGCTAGAGGAAGTTTTTTCCTCTTCAGTGTCACTCCATGCTTCAACAACAAAGCCCTTTTCCTTCTTCTTGTAATTGTATTTACTGGAGGCGGCTTTGCTGTGATGACTTCTTCTGGAGTCCTTTTCTTTTCTCCTATCCTTCTTTTGGACTTCTGGACATTAAGAGATGAAGTGTCCTGGTTTCCTGCAACCAAAGCAGACAGCCTCTTTAGCAGGAGTCTTGTCATACCTGGGTTTATCTTCACTTCTAGATGGCCTTGCCTGAAATCCTTTCTAGCCATCTTGTAGAATCTCTTAGCAAAGAGACTTATAAGTTAATCATTCACAAATAGACATGGTGATTCTTCTACAGCTTTGAATGCTAGGCTATGCTCCTTTCTTGTTTGTGTTGGAGCTTTTGGTTTTTTAGCTGCTTCTCTTGATTTCACCAACTACACATAAGACTTGATCTTACCCAACAGAGATTCAGTTGATATCGCTGCCATGATCCTTGGTTCTCTGATGGGCCATATTCTAGAATCCCATGTGCTGGAGAAGCACATCAAAATTTTGTCATTGACCTCTGTCAGAGTAATCTCCTTGTCCAAGGTTCTTAGTTCACTGATGATGGAGCTAAGCTTATTATATATTGCTTCAATTGTCTCTGCTTCATCCTTCTTGAAAATTTCATACTGAGTAATGAGGTTTGATCTTATATCTTTCCTATCATCTGCTGATCCAGCCACCATTTGGTTCAAGGAGTCCCAAATGGCCTTAGCTGATGAGAACTCAGCAACCTTTTGACAGATTTCATCAGACATTATTTGAGCCAATATGTTCATGGCTCTGACATCAGCTATCTTTGCCTTTTTTTTGTACATCTTTCCATCAAGGGGGTGGGAGTGCACTCATATCAGTTGATGTAGATGGAGTTGAAACTACTGGAGTTGGTGGTCCTGTCAAAATAGAGTTAAAAATATCTTCATCAATTGAGTTCATGTATAACTTGATTCTTGCCTTCCAGATTGTGAACTTAGACAAGTTGCACACTGGAGGTCTGGTGCTAGAATAATCCTTGTTTTGTGCCATGATATCAAAGAAACAAAATAAAACAATGAGTTATTCAGAGTTTATCTGGAGGTTCTTGGTTTGTCTAGGTGTAAGCCTGTGAGTGTGACAAACCACCCTCTGATACCAATTGAAAGAAATGGGGACTAGACTTTGATTAACTCTAGAGGGGGGTGAATAGAGTTCAATCCAATCTTTTTAAACTTTTGTGGAATTAAAATATCTTTTGTAAAATAGGTGAATAGGATATATGTGTACAAGTGTTGTAAACAAATAGAAAAGATAAATCTAAGCTACACAACATAAATATCACAGCATAAGCACAATAGAAAATACAGCCACATAGACAACACAAGAACTTTATTGTGGTTCCCCAACTAGGTAAATCCACTCTTCTACAACCCTAGGTAGGAATCCACTCAGATTTTTGATCAGGTGCCTAACACCAATGAGTTTTTGATCAGGTGCTCAAAAACCAAGCCTCAAGTCTTTTGGTTAGGTGACTTGCAACCAAGAATCACTTTTGAAGGGAGAGATAACCCTATATAGAGAGGGGAGAGAGAGGTTGATGATGACTTCTTTATTCTCAAGGCAAATTGAGAGAAGCCTTGTGGATTGTACTGATTGTATCAAAGCTCCCCCCGAGATTAACATATGTTCAGACAGGGAAACATTGTTAGGGATAAGAGGTCTTCTGCTGCAAGATCAAATTAAGGATTCTCTTGACTGATTGAAATGGTTTGTCACTTAAGATCCTGGAATCAGAGATAGAAGAAAGAAAAAGACTCTTGATATGTGATTGGTGTTCTTTTCTTCTTCTTCATAAGATAACAATCAGATCCTGTATAGAAAGAGAATTAGAAAGTCTGGAAGCTTTTTCTCTAAACACTTTTTCTATCACTATATTGTTTTTTTGAGAGCTATAATCACAAAATATTCTTCTCGTGTATGTTCTTTGTGTCTCTGAGTTGATTCTCTATTTTTTTTTTCTTTGAGTGATTGATTCCTTATCTTGTTCTGCCGAGAGTATACTAAAATTACAACTATTCCACAATTCCAATTTGAATTCCTGCCATTAAAGCTAAGCAGAAAATATGGGAATAGAAAACGTCAAGAATGTTAATTAAAATATTCCATTCCCGAACTGTCCCGGAATATTTGTCAATTTCATTTACTAATGAAAACCATAATCAATGCTGCCAAATAACGGCAATAAAAGTAGTATTAATTACCCAGTAAAATCATGACTTATAATTGAAATAAATCGGAACAGATAAGGAAAGAATAAGTCAAAAACATCTTACAGTTTTCGTCGACCAGAGATCAGAGATCGTCGACCTCTAAAAACACATTCTTCGACCTTGGCTCTGCGAATTAACTTTTCATAACTTTGGATTAGTTTGAGCTAGAAGATCATTGAGCTTAGGGCTGCTGATGGCCGCGGAACAGAGACCTACTGTGGTTGGTTCGAAATGGTCAGATTCCGCGGGCCGGTTAGAAGATCGAGTTTTCTAACGAGAGGAGGCAAGTGCACCTATCGCAAGTAGTACTCGGTATTCGGGAAAATACCGAGGTCGTATTATTCTCGGGGACGCGTTGATTATATCTACTCTTCCAGGAATACTATTATCTTACTAACAGTAAGGTGGGATTTTTTGTTTAATTAAAACGGAAAGAAAGAAAGCAGAATTTTGCTAAGTTAGTTCGATGATGGGTTAACGCTCGACATTGAATCGGATTAAGACTAAAATAATTCTTAACAATTATTGAACTTTGTTTTTAATTTAATAAAAGGCACTTGGCCGTGGAGGTTCCAAGAACATGAGCTCACCTTGGTCTAGGGATATCGCTCACCTGGGCGCTAAGGCTATTCGACCGAACGTTAGTCCGACGAAGGATTCCCCTTAACGCCCGCATTATGCTAAGAACCCCGCTATTGGGTGGGGAACCCAATCCGGCAGAACTACGTTTCTCCTCTTTCGAGGGGGCGTACGCAGTTCTCTTTACCCAAGGGGGATCGATCCATATGTGCAGCCTCTCGGCGTCGCGTATGGATAATGGAAATAGAGCCCACACATCGATTATGTGGTCCTACGCGTCGTTAACCCGGGGTAAACCTTAAGTCCTTAAATTAAAATAAAAATAAAGTTTTTTAATTATTTCAAATCATTTTTTATGTCCCAATGCTCTTCGATGCCGAAGGCTAAAAGAGATTAGCCACTCATCGGTATGGGGACGGCTTTATGTTTTTAGGTGAAGCGTGAGTGTTAAATTAAGCGCTGAACAATTATAAGAGAAAACACGAAAAATAGGACAATTAGATAAATTGAAAGCTAATTGATGCAGGCACTCATTCACACTTCAAAACCATAAAGAAAATTAAATAAAGCAAACCCTACTCAAATGAGTAGGCGGAAATAAATGCACACACGCACACACTCTTCTTAATTGAAGAAAGCGATAAATAAAGCGGTAAAATTATCTCCTACACGCACGCACTCTACATAATTGAGAAAGCGATAAAATTGCAAGTCCCGGCTCAAATGAGTGGGCGGGAGTAAATTTATCTCATACACGCACGTACTCTACTTGAAAGTAAAACACGCACACGCACTCTACAGAAATGAAAGCACACGCACCCACACAAAGTTTTCCTACTCAAGTGAGTAGGAAGAAAATGAAAGCAGTAAAAAGACAAGTCCCACTCAAACGAGTGGGCGGGAAATGAAAGCAGAGCGCCATTTAACTCTTAACGAGTAGGCGGAAATAAATGCATACGCACACACGCACTATACAGGAGTTGAAATAAAGCAGTAAAACCTAACTCATACACGCACACACACTTGCAAAAATAAGAAAAACAAAGTGCTCAGAAAATTAAAACGACTGCATTTCTACTGCTAGAATGCGGTAGAAATGCATAAAAAGTGAAAATAAAAATTAACCGGAGTGAAAAGTTTTGCAAATAAATGCAAAATGAACGTACTCGAAAAATTAATACCGCTAGAATGCGGTAGAAATGCATAAAAAGATGAAATAAAAATTAAAGGGACTAAAAGTTTTGAAATTAAAAAGCTAAAATGAAGTGAGCGAAAAATTATAACGACTACATTTTTATTCATAAGTTTTTTAGAAAACCTCCAAAAAGTGAGAATAAAACTAAAAAGGAACGAGAAGTTTTACATTCCTAAGAGCCTAAGTTAAAGAAAATAAAAACGAACACTTTTAGGGGAGTTTTTATAAAACCTATATGAATGAAAATGATAAAGAAGAAAAAGCTAAAGCTAAAAAGTGCGGAGAATGAAAACTAAACGGACGGCACAACTGCTAGAAATGCCGATAAATCCTAAATCTAACTAAGTTATGAAAGCTAAAAAGATGAAAACATAAAAGAAACACAAAAAGATGAACGAAAAATTGCTTAAGTAGGCGCATTCAAATGGATTTTTCATACTAATTAAGCGAGAAAAATTCAAATTTTATTAAAGTAAAAACTCTAATACAAACTAAGAGAGAGAGAGGGGGGAGAAATTCTCCTTACATAAGTATGGAATCCAATTGGGCAGCACCTCCCCTAAGCAAAGTGGTCAAAAAAGTGGACAAAATAAGCTTCCTGGAAGCTCTTATTTATAGGCAAAATTTCTGGTTGGTCACGCCCGTGACTAGGGCGTGACAGGGGGGCGTGTCGACACTATTCATGAGCTGATCGGGTGACTTGACTGGAAAGTTGACTTCGGCTGAAAACGTGGCGGTCACGCCCTAGGTCACGGGCATGACATGTGTCAGTCACGGGCATGACTGGGGCGTGTCGGGGAGGTCGATCTGGGCGCGGTCCGGCCGCAAAGTCGCGCGCGTCACGTCGGGCCAGGTGGCAAGGTCACGCCCGTGTCACACCTTGACACGGGCGTGTCGAAGGGCGTGTCGAGCTGGGTTTGATGACCGCCGATCGTCGAGCTGGCACTTGTGGTCGGCGATCGTCGAGGGCATGACACGGGCGTGTCGGTCATGTGACACGGGCGTGTCAGTCAACTTTTTGACTATTTTTGGAATTTTTCTGGAAATTTTCTGCAATAAAAATAAAGCTAAGTTAGAAATAATATTTACAAAAATAAACAATTTATTGGATAAAACAGATAAAAAAAGACAAAAAACAAACAAAATTAACTTAAATGAAATACGAAAATATAGGTATATTTACAACTCATCAAAAACCCCCATACTTAAGCTTTTGGTATTCCAGAGCAAAAGTTTGAGGTGAACTTATAAGGAATAATAAAAAACCCTAAGTTCTGCTACCGCTAAATTAATTATAAGAGAGATCAAATAAAAATATACGGGGTATAAGAGTTAAGTCCTAAAATTATTTAGATGATTTAAACAGGGCAAAAGTTTTGGCCAAAAGACTTCTTGATGTAATCAAATAGAAAGCAATAATTGTTTTGGTTAGATTAACAGAAAATAGTTTGGAGTTATACAAACTTTAGCTTATTGGAGTGTTATCGAAAATAATGCAATTTACGAATTATGCTCTCCAAAAGATTTTTGAATTAATTCTAGAGTCATGAAATTGGCTAAGGGGGGTTGATGTTGGTTTATGAAGATGCTTGGATTTTGAGGCGAGGTTATTTTTTTCGAACCTCCATTTTTTTGATTTGGATGTTAAAGGAAAACGAAATCTTATTTTCCTTAACATAAAATTTTTTTCTTCTTCATAAATAACCCAATGTATATGTGTTGGAGTAATGAATTTTATCCTCTTACTCCGTAACGTATAATCTTTTAATTTATTGGGTGCCTATGTTTACGGAATGAAATCTTATTCCCATTGACATAAGAACTTTTTCTTTTAGGGGAAATATTTTTATCATACCAGGTAGGTTATGATAAGTAAGGGGAGAAAAGAGAACTAGATTTTTAATTGAAAAATAATTGAGAGCAACCATTATAAATTATACGTTCCAATTTTTCAGAAAGCTAAAAGCAAGCATAATTGAATTCTATAGTCGTTATTTTCTAACATGGTACACATGCTCCTATCTATGAAAAATTAGAAGTAGTGCCTCAAGCGAGTCCCCTATTTTTAACAAAGTATAATAAATTCTTTAAAACTTAACCCCGGCTATTTAGATTTTTCAATCTATAATTAACAAGCGAATAGTGAACAAAGAATTGATCAAATTCGCATATAAATAAACTCAAAATGAAAGTTTTGGATAACAAGAAACTTAAGAATGAAATGTTTGATTTATTTGTTTCAAAACTTACATAAAAAAATTTTTTGTTGTTTTTTTTTATTTTTTTTTTGAAGTTATGCTCTTTTTTTTTATTTGTATTTTTGTATTTATATCTTTAATATATACATACTAAAAAGAAAGAAAAAAAAACGAAAATAAAATTTTTTGGATTTTTAAGTTTTGTGAATTTTTTTTGTATTTTTAAAATTTGTGAATTTTTTTTAATTTTTAATGAAGTTTTCATTCTATTTACAAAAATTTGGGAAAAAGAAAAAATATTTACAAGGATGAGCGGGAAAAAGGGAGAGGGGAAAGGGAAAGAATATTTACAAAAAGTATTTACAAAAATTATTTACAAAAATATTTACAAGAATATTTACAGAAATACAAACTAGGTAGCCGCGAGATGACTCGTTATGTGGATGGCTCGATGAGCCGGATCTCGCGGACCGAGTTAAAAATAAGTCAAAGTTTCAAAAATGAAACTTCAAAAAAATTTTAATTAAATTTTTTTTTTGATTTTTTTGTGTTATATGTATTTTTTTTTTGTTTTTTTTTTGTTTTTTTTTGTTTTTTTTTAATTGAAAAAGAAAGTACGAAAATACGAAAACACCCCCATACTTAGATCCAACATTGTCCCCAATGTTGTATGCTAAGCATGAGGAACAAAACAGCAGGTATATGTACAAAAAAGGAAAAAGAGGGGGGCAGAAAACGTCCCTGATCCGCGCTCGGGGAAGCCCATTAGAAACCCTGCATTTATTAGAAAAATAGAAAACATAATAAATAAAGACATAAAAAAAATAGACGTGGGGTGCCTCCAAGGAGCGCTTTGTTTATAGTCGCGTAGCTTGACTATAGTGGCGGGTTTATATATGGAGAAGGGTTATGGTTTTGCTCCTACTGATCACAGGGTCGCCCGCTATATAAGACTTTAACCGATTGCCGTTCACCTTAAAAGTGCCTTTTTCGGGGTGGGAGATGAGTATGGTCCCATATGGCCAAACCTCTTCAACCTTGAAGGGGCCGAACCATCGCGATTTTAGCTTACCCGGGAAAAGCCTAAGACGTGAATTGTAAAGAAGGACTAGATCGCCCAGAGAAAAATTTTTGGGGGTTTTAATTTTTCGATCGTGATAAAACTTAGAACGCTCCTTATAGAACTTATTGCTCTCGTAAGCGTTCGCACGCCACTCATCGAGCTCGTTTAGTTGCAGTTTTCTATTCTTAGCGGCTAAGTTAGAGTCGAGGTTTAAGAGTTTTAATGCCCAAAGTGCGCGGTGCTCCAGTTCTACGGGTAAATGGCACGCTTTGCCATAGACTAATCGAAACGGGGTACAACCGGTAGCGGTTTTGTACGCCGTACGATACGCCCATAACGCGTCGTCGAGCTTAGCGGACCAATCTTTCCTATTAAGTGAAACGGTTTTTTCTAATATGCGTTTTATCTCTCGATTTACTACCTCAACTTGGCCACTTGTTTGCGGGTGGTAGGGGGTGGCAAGCTTGTGCGTGACTCCGTATTTAGCTAACGTCTTAGCCATTAGAGCGTTACAGAAATGCGTTCCCCTATCACTAACAATAGTGCGAGGCGTGCGGAAGCGAGAAAATAATTTTTTTAGAAATGTAACGACGACTCGCGCATCGTTGGTGGGGAGAGCTTGCGCTTCCGCCCACCGTGATACGTAGTCGACCGCCACTAAAATATACATATTTTTATAAGAAGGAGGTAGGGGGCCAACAAAATCTATGCCCCATAAATCGAAGACTTCGCATTCTAAAAACATATTTTGGGGCATCTCGTCGCGACGTGAGATGTTACCCGACCGCTGACAGCTATCGCATGCGCGCACAAAATTGTGCGCGTCTTTGAAGAGAGTCGGCCAAAAGTAGCCCGCCTCTAGCGCCTTCCTAGCGGTCCGGTTGGCTTGATAGTGCCCCCCGGCTGGACCCTCGTGGCAGCGCCTCAATATTTGTGTGCACTCCACTCCCGCGACGCATCTTCGAACCGCTTGGTCCGCGCAGATACGGAAAAGAAATGGGTCATCCCAAAAGAAATTTTTCAAGTCGGAAAAGAATTTCTTCTTTTGATGACTTGAAAAATCTTTTGGAAGTACCCGCGCGACTAAGTAGTTCGCAAAATCTGTGAACCAAGGCGAAGATGACGAAGACGAACGAATGGCGAGAAGGCGTTCCTCGGGGAATCTGTCATTTATTTCAGATTCGACGAGCGCTTCCGCACCCGGATTTTCTAAACGGGAGAGGTGGTCTGCCGCTAGATTCTCCGCGCCCTTCTTATCTCGGATCTCCAAGTCAAACTCTTGTAGGAGGAGAATCCATCGAAGAAGGCGGGGCTTCGCGTCGGCTTTAGCTAATAAATATTTAAGGGCGGAGTGATCGGTAAAAACGATAACTTTAGATAGCGTAAGATACGAGCGAAACTTATCGAAAGCGAAAACGACGGCTAAGAGTTCCTTTTCCGTTGTCGTGTAATTCACTTGTGCGGAAGTGAGCGTCTTGCTAGCGTAATAAATAGGATGAAAATGTTTTTCTACACGTTGGCCAAGAACGGCGCCTAAGGCAATATCACTAGCGTCGCACATGATTTCGAACGGAAGGGACCAATTAGGGGCCACTAGAATCGGAGAATTGATAAGTTTTTGTTTTATAAAATTAAAAGCAGACTCGCAATCGCTACTAAAGACAAAAGGTGATTCCTTTTCCAAGAGGAGAGTAAGCGGCTTTGTTATTTTTGAAAAATCTTGAATGAAGCGCCTATAAAAGCCCGCGTGGCCTAAGAAACTCCTAATGGATTTTATGTTTGTCGGCTGAGGAAGTTTTTCTATGATTTCAACTTTGGCCTTATCGACCTCTATCCCCTTAATCGAAATCTTATGGCCGAGGACCAAACCTCCTCGAACCATAAAGTTACACTTTTCCCAATTTAAAACAAGATTCGTGTCCTCGCATCGCTGGAGGACACGATCGAGATTACGAAGACAATCCGGGAATGAGCATCCGAATACAGAAAAGTCATCCATAAATATTTCCATAATATCTTCTACTAGCTCACCAAAAATTGCTAGCATACATCTTTGGAATGTAGCCGGCGCATTGCAGAGGCCAAATGGCATTCTTCGATAGGCGAAGGTGCCAATGGGGCAAGTAAAAGTTGTTTTCTCTTGGTCTTCGGGGGAAGTGGGGATTTGGAAAAACCCCGATAAACCGTCGAGAAAACAATAAAAAGGATGACCGGAAAGACGCTCAAGAATTTGGTCAAGGAACGGTAGTGGAAAATGGTCTTTGCGGGTGGCATCATTAAGTTTGCGGTAATCGATGACCACACGCCAACCCGTAACAGTACGAGTTGGGATGAGCTCGTTGTGCTCATTCACCACTACGGTTAGACCGCCCTTCTTGGGCACGACATGAATGGGACTAACCCATGCACTATCAGAAATGGCATAAATAATCCCCGCATCTAATAATTTAATTATCTCAGCTTTCACGACGTCTTTCATGTTTGGGTTAAGACGCCGCTGCGGCTGAATGGTTTTGCGGCAATTATCGTTTAAGAAAATTTTGTGAGTGCAGAAAGAAGGGTTAATCCCCTTTAGGTCAGAAATTTGCCACGCAATTGCGTGGCGATGTTTAAGCAAAACCTCCAATAAATCGGAGGTCTCCGAATCGCTTAAATACGAAGAAATGATTACCGGGAGTGTATCATTTTTCCCCAAAAAGGCGTATTTTAGGGATTCGGGTAATGGTTTGAGTTCCAGGATGGGCGGTTCTTCTAGTGTGGTTTTAGTGCTAATGTCTTTTGAACCAATTGGTTCAAAAGGCACATTCGTAGACTCGTCCTCATCGTAATAAAAATTTTCGAGCGAAAAAATATTTCGTTTAAAAATTCGGACTCGAAAACCGGAGAAGAACTATCTCCATAAAAAGAATCTAAAGAATAGCAGAAATCGTCGCTCGGCGACGAGTCTTCCATAGAGGAGTTAATAGAAAAAGTAACTTGGTCATCTCCTACCCAAAGGAGAAGCTGACCATTACTTACATCAATTAATGCACGTGAGGTCGCGAGGAAAGGGCGACCAAGTATTATTGGTACGTTGGCGTCTTCCTCGATGTCCAAGATGACGAAGTCCACCGGGAAGGTGAACTTGTCTACTCGGACAAGGACATCCTCAACAACCCCGATGGGGAACCTAACCGAGCGATCCGCTAGTTGGATGCGCATATTGGTAGGAGCAGGAGTACCCAAACCTAAACGCAGGAAGTGCGAGAACGGCATCAAATTAATGCTCGCGCCTAAGTCTGCCAAGGCGTATTTTACTAATACATCGCCAAAAAGGCACGGGATGGAGAACCTTCCCGGGTCGTTTTGTTTTAAGGGCAATTTACTAGTAAGAGCCGCCGAGCAGACAGCGTTGAGAGATATATGCGAAATATCCTCGAGTTTGCATTTATTAGAAAGTAGTTCTTTTAAAAATTTCGCATATTTAGGTATTTGCGAGATAGCCTCGCAAATAGGAACATTAATATGAATTTGTTTAAGTAATAAAATAAATTTTTCATATTGCGCGTTTACTCGCTCATTATCTAACTTATGCGGGTAGGGCAACGCCTTGTTTAAAATAGTTTTATCGTTAAAAATCGGTAAGGGTTGCGTAATCGAAGAAGAGGGAAGAGGGGTCGGAGGTGAAATATGTACCTGAGGATCGATCCGTTTTGGATCGACCACCTCCTTACCGCTACAGAGGGTTATAGCATTGGCGGTTTCCCTTGGATTGGGCTCCGTGTTCCCTGGCAGTGCCCCCAGGGCGCGTTCTGACATAAGTCGCGCCAGATGTCCAACCTGGAGTTCTAAATTTTTTAGCGATCCGGTGATGTTCCGGATATTGGACTCGTTGGACGCGACATAACGATTAAAATTTTCCTCCACCGGGGATGGCTTCATAGGAGGGGGAGGAGTAAACGTTGGCGCAAAAGGAGGGGGAGGGGGACACTGCGCGTTGTTCGGGTTGCTCCAGGAGTAATTCGGATGGTTCCTCCAACCCGGGTTATAGTGGCTACTATAAGGGTTGTTTTGAAATGAGGGACGCACCGGATTTCCCATGTAGTCCACGAATTCGTCGACTACGCAGATGTTGGAGGGGGGAGAAAACAAGGCGGAGTGGAGGAGGCAACAGACATCTCCGCCACCTGCTTAGTTAGCCTTTCCACTTGGAGGGCAAGCTGAGCAGTGGCATCCACTTCAAAAATGCCCGCCTGCTTAGGGCGTGCCCGCGGGACATTCCACTGGTAGGCGTTCACCGCCATTTCCTCGAAAAGGGCCTGGGCGGCCTCGGGGGTCTTATTGTTTAGAGTGCCCCCGGCAGCCGCGTCAATCATTTGACGCGTCTGACTATTCAGTCCATTATAAAAAATTTGTACCAGCAACCACGTTGGCAGAGCGTGGTGCGGGCACCGGCGGAGGAACTCCTTAAAGCGTTCCCAAGTCTCGTAAAGAGACTCGGAGTCGTTTTGGACGAACGAAGATATGTCCGCCCGCAGTCTTGCAGTTTTCGCGGGCGGAAAATACTTCGTAAGGAATTTCTCAGCCAATTCCGCCCAGGACGTGATGGATCCCCGCGGGAGGGAGAGTAACCACGCCTTAGCCTTGGACTTAAGAGAGAAGGGAAAAAGGCACAAACGAAAGGCGTCATCAGTGACGCCATTAATTTTAAAAGTATCGCAAATTTCAAGAAAATTAGACAAGTGATTGTTGGGGTCCTCATCCGGCAGTCCGTCGAACTGCACGGCATTTTGGATCATTTGAATCACACTTGACTTAATTTCAAAATTATTGTTGGCCATAGCGTGCCGAACAATACTCGACCCCGTATCATCCAAGTTGGGCCGAGCATAGTAAGACATAGTACGCTCGGCCGGTTGGGCGTTATTCGGGTCGGCCATAGAAGAAGAAGAGGGTTCTCCGATAGATTCTGCGGGGTTTAAAAAGGGAATTCGACGGAGAGATCGGATACGCGCAAGAGAGCGGTCGATCTCGGGGTCGAATTCAAGATTTTCAGAACTCGAAGGTTGTCCACGGGTCATACACCAAAAAAAAAAACGAAAGGGGGAAGGATTTTTTTTTTTGGTATAAAAAATTTTTTTATTTGAAAATAAAGTAAAATTAATAGAGTCCCGGATACAATATAACAACCGTGTTCCCCGGCAACGGCGCCAAAAACCTTATGGCCGCGGAACAGAGACCTACTGTGGTTGGTTCGAAATGGTCAGATTCCGCGGGCCGGTTAGAAGATCGAGTTTTCTAACGAGAGGAGGCAAGTGCACCTATCGCAAGTAGTACTCGGTATTCGGGAAAATACCGAGGTCGTATTATTCTCGGGGACGCGTTGATTATATCTACTCTTCCAGGAATACTATTATCTTACTAACAGTAAGGTGGGATTTTTTGTTTAATTAAAACGGAAAGAAAGAAAGCAGAATTTTGCTAAGTTAGTTCGATGACGGGTTAACGCTCGGCATCGAATCGGATTAAGACTAAAATAATTCTTAACAATTATTGAACTTTGTTTTTAATTTAATAAAAGGCACTTGGCCGTGGAGGTTCAAAGAACATGAGCTCACCTTGGTCTAGGGATATCGCTCACCTGGGCGCTAAGGCTATTCGACCAAACGTTAGTCCGACGAAGGATTCCCCTTAACGCCCGTATTACGCTAAGAACCCCGCTATTGGGTGGGGAACCCAATCCGGCAGAACTACGTTTCTCCTCTTTCGAGGGGGCGTACGCAGTTCTCTTTACCCAAGGGGGATCGGTCCATACGTGCAGCCTCTCGGCGTCGCGTATGGATAACGGAAATAGAGCCCACACATCGATTATGTGGTCCTACGCGTCGTTAACCCGGGGTAAACCTTAAGTCCTTAAATTAAAATAAAAATAAAGTTTTTTAATTATTTCAAATCATTTTTTATGTCCCAATGCTCTTCGATGACGAAGGCTAAAAGAGATTAGCCACTCATCGGTATGGGGACGGCTTTATGTTTTTAGGTGAAGCGTGAGTGTTAAATTAAGCACTGAACAATTATAAGAGAAAACACGAAAAATAGGACAATTAGATAAATTGAAAGCTAATTGATGCAGGCACTCACGCACACTTCAAAACCATAAAGAAAATTAAATAAAGCAAACCCTACTCAAATGAGTAGGCGGAAATAAATGCACACACGCACACACTCTTCTTAATTGAAGAAAGCGATAAATAAAGCGGTAAAATTATCTCCTACACGCACGCACTCTACATAATTGAGAAAGCGATAAAATTGCAAGTCCCGGCTCAAATGAGTGGGCGGGAGTAAATTTATCTCATACACGCACGCACTCTAATTGAATGTAAAACACACACACGCACTCTACAGAAATGAAAACACACGCACCCACACAAAGTTTTCCTACTCAAGTGAGTAGGAAGAAAATGAAAGCAGTAAAAAGACAAGTCCCACTCAAACGAGTGGGCGGGAAATGAAAGCAGAGCGCCATTTACATCTTAACGAGTAGGCGGAAATAAATGCATACGCACACACGCACTCTACAGGAGTTGAAATAAAGCAGTAAAACCTAACTCATACACACACACACACTTGCAAAATAAGATAAACAAAGTGCTCAGAAAATTAAAACGACTGCATTTCTACCGCTAGAATGCGGTAGAAATGCATAAAAAGTGAAAATAAAAATTAACCGGAGCGAAAAGTTTTGCAAATAAATGCAAAATAAACGTACTCGAAAAATTAATACAACTGCATTTCTACCGCTAGAATGCGGTAGAAATGCATAAAAAGATGAAATAAAAATTAAAGGGACTAAAAGTTTTGAAATTAAAAAGCTAAAATGAAGTGAGCGAAAAATTATAACGACTACATTTTTATTCATATGTTTTTATAAAACCTCCAAAAAGTGAGAATAAAACTAAAAAGGAACGAGAAGTTTTACATTCCTAAGAGCCTAAGTTAAAGAAAATAAAAACGAACACTTTTAGGGGAGTTTTTATAAAACCTATATGAATGAAAATGATAAAGAAGAAAAAGCTAAAGCTAAAAAGTGCGCAGAATGAAAACTAAACGGACGGCATAACGGCTAGAAATGCCGATAAATCCTAAATCTAACTAAGTTATGAAAGCTAAAAAGATGAAACATAAAAGAAACACAAAAAGATGAACGAAAAATTGCTTAAGTAGGCGCATTCAAATGGATTTTTCATACTAATTAAGCGAGAAAAATTCAAATTTTATTAAAGTAAAAACCCTAATACAAACTAAGAGAGAGGGGGAGAAATTCTCCTTACATAAGTATGGAATCCAATTGGGCAGCACCTCCCCTAAGCAAAGTGGTCAAAAAAGTGGACAAAATAAGCTTCCTGGAAGCTCTTATTTATAGGCAAAATTTCGGGTTGGTCACGCCCGTGACTAGGGCGTGACAGGTGGGCGTGTCGACACTATTCATGAGCTGATCGGGTGACTTGACTGGAAAGTTGACTTCGGCTGAAAACGTGGCGGTCACGCCCTAGGTCACGGGCGTGACATGTGTCAGTCACGGGCGTGACTGGGGCGTGTCGGGGAGGTCGATCTGGGCGCGGTCCGGCCACAAAGTCGAGCGCGTCACGTCGGGCCAGGTGGCAAGGTCACGCCCGTGTCACACCTTGACACGGGCGTGTCGAAGGGCGTGTCGAGCTGGGTTTGATGACCGCCGATCGTCGAGCTGGCACCTGTGGTCGGCGATCGTCGAGGGCATGACACGGGCGTGTCGGTCATGTGACACGAGCGTGTCAGTCAACTTTTTGACTATTTTTGGAATTTTTCTGGAAATTTTCTGCAATAAAAATAAAGCTAAGTTAGAAATAATATTTACAAAAATAAACAATTTATTGGATAAAACAGAAAAAAAAAGACAAAAAACAAACAAAATTGACTTAAATGAAATACGAAAATATAGGTATATTTACAACTCATCAGCTGCACTGCACTGGAAGATCGTCGACCTTAGAAAAGATAACTTCTTTGCCAAATTGGCTGACCACAGAACTCTTGTCTTTCACTTACAGTAAGTCGACCTGAGCTCTAAGAACGTCGAGCTCAAAAATGACTTCAACAAATGACTTTTAGGGCAGATATCTGATACTGTCTTCAGGAAGGTCCTTGATGTTGCAAGCTGTAGGACTGACCTAAGATTAGGAAGATAAAATACTTGACCTAACTATACAACATGGGTCACACCCTAAGAAGTGAACCTAGCCCAAATAACCTGGGGTTCCAACAGTTCATCTTGCTTTAAGATGCGTGCAGAAATCTGTTTTCTCACGTAATCGTCTTCGAGGCATTTTTTGGACACGATGCGGCCGGATCTGGTATTTCAACTAAACATTAAAGTCGTAGCCCTCGAAAATACCTTTCCAATGAGTGGTTAAATGTCTTCACCAGATTCCTGTAACCTCGGGAATCCCCGTTTGAAGTTTTTGTAGAGTAATCATTCCTGCACATGTAATTCTAGTGTTTGTTTTGTATCGCCTTTAGGTTGGTAGAGAGATTGTAGTACATTAACATTAATGTTTTGTTGAGATGCAGTCTATAAGTGTTTGTGATAAATTATGTCAATGAAATTTGTTGGATAGACCCTTAATGAACAAATGGTGTAGTAAAGTGCACTTGATAGTGGTGATGTGTGGAATAATGATGAGTTTGGCTTGAACATGATGAATATAATTGTTAATGACTCTTACGAATAAATGATTGTGTCTTTAGATGATGGATGTGTGAAGTACACTTACACTGATAATGAACCCTTAAGTACCTTGGGGTACGGGGTTGTGAAAGAGTGTAAGTACGGGGTTTGACCGCACTTGTTTGGAACTATTGAGAAGAGATGTAAGTGGACGGTTGGGCTTGGTCCTCGGTGTTCATTCCCGAGGCTCCTTCTGTGCCACGATGATGTGAAATTACATGCAGTGTGAGTTGACATGCGGTGTCATAATCCTGGGTTAAGGATAGAGTGGCAGGTCTACGGGCTCGCCAGTGGTCACACCGACGGGAGTTGATAGATAGATTTTGGGCGGTTAGGCTTGGTCCTCGGTGTTCATTCCCGAGGCTCCTTCCATGCCAAGTGGACGGTTGGGCTTGTTCCTTGTGCGATTCTGAGGCTCCATCCGGGATACAGCATAGGACAGTTCAGGGCTATGGTTCTCGGTGCACATCTCCCCGAGACTCCTACTGAGCCGTAGTACGCATGTGAGCTCCGCTGTTATGTTCTTAGCATTGAGGCATACAGAGGCCTAGGTTTGGTAGTGTGGATACTCGTTTAATAGTGGAGAATCCCGATCTACTATCACCGTCTGGCCACAACGGATGACGCCTGAGAGGTTAGCTACTTGCTCGAAAAATGGGAACTATATGTCTATGTGGACATAGAAATTGCATGTGCGTGATCATGGGTGAGAAATTGCATAGCATTCATGGCATTACATTACATTGCATACACAAGATCCTCATCATATAAGTTTGTAAGGGCACTCTTATACGATGAGTTACTTTACTGTTATGTCGATCCTTAACTTATAAGTTTGTATGGGAATTCTTATAAGGTAAGCTACTTTCCTGTTGTAGATCTATATGCTTAGATGGATTTATATAGCTTGTATAGAACTGCTATAATGGAATGCTGATAATATTGTTATACATTACTTCTATTGCTACTCATGACATGTATACTTACTCCACTTGCTTGTACTACTACTTATATAAATATTTTGTACCCTTGTTCCTTTCTCCGCCTGGTACCGAGGAGTCGCCCGGGGAGCAGATTTGAAAGAAACTTAGTCTTTATAACAAACAGTTGCTACGTCTTCCTTTTTTATGAGGAAACCCCGCAGTCAGAGCAGCCGCAGATTTTGTAGCAGGATAGCCAGACCAGGACAACAGGGCTTGAAGGGATGGTGCCGTCACTACCATCAGTCATCGATGTGAGTTTGAGAGACTCATGATGTAGGCCCTTTGGGCAAGTTTTACCCGTACTCTAATATTTTAGAAGCTTGTTGTAGCTTCTTTTCTTGATGTACTTTTGGACTATTTTACATATTTGTGGATTGAATTTTGTTTTATATTCTTTATTGGGTTGGCATTGGTTGATATTGGTTATAGCCGACAAGATAGGCGTCATGTAGTACAGGTTAGTCGAGTGCTAGCGCTACTACAAAGTGGTTGTTCTGGTCATAAGACTCCCCTCGTGCCGTGTTTTTTTGTTTCGGAAGGGGGGTCGTACAGGTTAGTCCAAGTGCCTATACCCATATATGGTACTTGGATAGTGGTTGTTCAAGGCACATGACTGGGACAAGGATCAACTTAAAGGAGTACACTCCAGTGAAAGATCAACCCAAGGTTATCTTTGGTGGTTCAAATAGAGGGGTAATTAGAGGCTATGGTAAGATTACCAAATGGCATAGTCACCATCACAAAAGTGGCTTATGTTGAAGGGTTGCAACAAAACCTCATAAGCATAAGAAAACTCTCTGATCTTTGCTACGTTATTGTCTTCCACAAGGATGACTGCCAGATTAAGAGGTCAATTGACAAGAGGTCATCTTGACAAGCACTAGGAGTAGAAATGTTTATTTTTTAAACTTTCTTTGTCTAGATACAGACTCTCCTATTTGTCTAATGGCAAATGAGAAAGTCTAATATTGTGTCCAATGGCACAAGAGGCTAGATCATTTTAATTACAAGACGATGGGCAAGCCCTTTAGTCAAGAACTAGTTGGAATGGTCCTAATGTTAAGTGCACTAAGGAGGGAATTTTCTCAGCATGCCACAAGGGCTACCAGACCAATGCCTCCTTCAAGGGAATTAGGACCAAAGACTCTTTGAGGTGTCTATACCTCTTTCATATGGACTTATTTGGTCCTATGACAGTTCATAGTCTTGGTAGGAAAGTCTACACCCTTGTGGTGGTTGATGACTACTCCAAGTATGCTTGGGTGTTCTTTCTTAAGAAAAAGAATGAAACCCTTGATATCTTCATGAAGTTTGTCAAGCAAATTCAGAATGAGTTTGACAGTACTTTGGTCAAAATCAAAAGTGACCATGGAACTGAATTCCAGTTGGTAAGCATTGCAAAGTTCTGTGAAGAGCAAGGGATTCATCAAGATTTTTCTTGTCCAAGAACTCCCCAGCAAAATGGTATTGTTAAGAGGAAAATAGGACTCTCATGGAGGCTGAAAGAACATTGTTGAGTGACACATCTTTCCAAGAATATTTTTGGGCTGAGGAAGTAAATAATGCATGTCATGTCCTCAACAGAGCCTCTATCACCAAAAGCCACAAGAAGACTCCCTATGATATCTTAAAGGGAAGAAAACCAAACATGGGATATCTCAGAATCTTTGGTAGTAAGTGTTATTTGCTTCATAATAGGAAATCCTATGTGACTAAGTTTGTTGGCAAGTCCTTTGATGGAATATTTGTTAGGTACAACAATCATATTAAAGCCTATATGATCAACAATTTGAATAGCCAAGTTGTAGAAGAATATGTACATGTAGTCTTTGATGAGTCTATAATGATTAATAGCGAGCTTCCAAGCTCCTCTTCTAGTACTGTAAAAATAGAGAAGAACGACTAGAAAAACAGGCCGGAAGCTTGAATAACTGAAATTTTTATTATCCAAAAAGATATCATTTACAAAGGTATGGCCTCCCTTTTATAGAATGGAGGAGATAGAGGAGAGTACAAACTAACAATGTGGGACTAAATAAATATACAAAGACTAGGCGGTTTGACATGTACAGACCGCACAGTCCGCGCGGTTAGATAACAGGCTAACCGCCCGGACAGACCAGGAGAAGATGCCGTAGGAGACCGCAAGACTGCCAGACCGCCAGACTGCCAGACCGCCAGATATACAAGCCGCTGGTGACAACCCGCAAGACCGCCGAACCATAGCCGCCACCAACTGGATATTCAGCCTGTCAGCCCCAGACCGCTAGACCGCGCGGTCTCCAGACCGCCATATTCAGACCGCCAGACCGCCTACTTTAACACTCCCCCTCAAGCTGGAGCATAGATATCGATCATGCCCAGCTTGTCACAAATGTGGAAGAATGAAGTAGACACAGGCTTGGTAAAGATATCTGCCAACTCTTTGTCGGAGGTGACGAACGGAGTGCAAATCTGTTTCTTCAAGATTTCTTCCCGGATGAAATGGCAGTCGACTTCAATATGTTTGGTTCTCTCATGGAAGACCGGATTTTTGGATATATATATAGCGGCCTTGTTGTCACAGAACATAGGAAGAGGATAGTCGTAGACCTCTCCTAGATCAAGCATGAGAGCCCGCAACCATTTTAGTTCGCAAGTGGTGGACGCCATGCTCCGATATTCAGCTTCAGCACTAGACCTTGAAACTACAGACTGCTTCTTGCTCTTCCAGCTCACAAGATTACCTCCAACAAATGTGCAGAAACCAGATGTAAATTTGCGGTCATCTTTATCATCAGCATAGCTAGAATCTGAGTAGGCTTCAACTCTCAAATGACCATTCTTCTGAAAGAGTAGTCCTTTGCCCGGTGCGGCTTTAACATACTCTAATATCTTCAAGGCAGACTGAAGATGACATTCCCTGGGAGCTTGCATGAACTGACTTACCTTGCCAACAGCATAGGCAATGTCAGGTCTGGTCACCGTGAGATAAATGAGTTTACCCACCAGACGTCTATACTTTGTGGCATCAGATATAAGAGGAGAGTCATCTGTCCACGTTTTGTCTTCTCCAGTAGCCATGGGATACCGTGCCGGTTTGGCACCGGTCAATCCTGCATCCCGTAGAAGATCAAGTGCATACTTCCGTTGGGAGAGAACCAGAGAGTCGGGCTTCC
Organism: Platanthera zijinensis; assembly: GCA_039513925.1. Classification (NCBI taxonomy): domain Eukaryota; kingdom Viridiplantae; phylum Streptophyta; class Magnoliopsida; order Asparagales; family Orchidaceae; genus Platanthera; species Platanthera zijinensis. Next base: position 48,639,252 of record CM077083.1, read on the forward strand.
GACAGATCTCTATCCCCAAAAAGTATTTCGGGGAGCCCATATCCTTTGTGACAAGATGTTGACGGAGGTGCTTCTTTGTCAAGTCCACCCCAGCTTGATCATCACCGGTAAGAAGAATGTCGTCAACATAAACCGCCAAAACTACAAGGCCCGATGCGGTTTTGCGAATAAACAGGGAATGATCAGCCGTACTTCTTGTAAAGCCAACAGCAGCCACGATGCCGCTGAACTTGTCGAACCATGCCCGAGGGCTCTGCTTGAGGCCATAGATAGCCTTCTTTAGCTTGCATACACGGGTCTCCCCCTGAGCAACATACCCCGGAGGTTGCTCCATGTAAACGTCCTCATGAAGATCCCCATAAAGAAAGGCATTCTTGACATCAAGCTGGGAGATAGGCCAATTGCGGTTGACAGCCACCGAGAGAATAACCCGGATGGTGCTGAGACGAGCAACCGGGGAGAAAGTATCAAAGTAGTCAACCCCATAAGTCTGAGTGAAGCCTTTGGCCACCAGTCGGGCTTTATAGCGGTCCACAGTCCCATCTGGGCGAAACTTCACAACAAACACCCATCGACAGCCAACCACATCAGTACCCACTGGAGGAGAAATAAGGGTCCAGGTGCCCCGTTCAGTAAGAGTAGCGATTTCCTCATCCATGGCAGACTTCCAATGAGGAATCACAAGTGCCTCCTGGTAGGTACGAGGAGTAGTAGTAGCTGAAATAGCTAAAGCAAAATGCCGGCGAGAAGAAGTAAGCCGATCATAGGACACAACTGCCGCAAGCGGGTGTTGAGTGCATGCCCGCACCCCTTTGCGAAGAGCAATGGGGAGATCCAGGTCGTCGGGGGCTTCAGGGACCGGAGCGTCCGTAGCGGAGAAAGCTGGCCCGGGACTAGAGAGAGACGGCTCCGGAGACGGAGGGGAGAGAGAGGGGAGAGGAATAGACGGAGGAGGGGATGAGGAGGAGGGAGGAGAAATGTGGATAGGCTGAGAGGGAACAGACAGGGAGGGTGAGGAGTCAGGAATAGGAGGAAGAAGAGGTGGAGAGGAGAAGTAGGCTGCATTTTCGAAGAAGGTGACATCTGCAGAAACAAACTGTTTTCGCAGAACGGGGTCAAAGCAACAGTAGCCTTTCTGAGTGACCGAGTAGCCCAAAAAGACACATTTGGTGGCACGGGGAGAAAGTTTGTCACGGGTAGCAGACGGGGCATGCACAAAGGCTGTACAGCCAAAGATTCGAAGAGGGAGGGGAAAAGGTTCCGTGCCGGGGTAGAGAATGGAGAAGGGAGTTTTACCCTGAAGAACAGTAGAAGGAATACGATTGATGAGATAACAGGCGAGGAGAACAGCATAGCCCCAATAAGAGCGAGGCACATGCATCTGCATTAGGAGAGTGCGAGCGACATCGAGGAGATGACGGTTTTTACGTTCCGCCACCCCATTCTGCTGGGAGGTGTAAACGCAGGTGGTCTGATGAATAAGACCATGTTGCATACAGAAAGATGAAAAATCACGACTAAGATATTCTTTAGCATTATCAGAGCGAAGACATTTAATAGAGACATGAAACTGAGTTTTAATCATATTATAAAAGCATTCCCAAATAGAGAAGAGTTCAGAGCGATCTCGTAACAGATACACCCAGGTACAACGAGAAAAGTCATCAATAAAAGTTACAAAATACAAACTACCCCGACCAATGGTTGGAGTAGGAGCCGGACCCCATACATCAGAATGGATGAGATCAAACGGGCTAGAGGAACTGCGAGCATGCTTGGGCGGGAAGGAGGAGCGGTGATGTTTGCCAAGTTGGCAGGCATCACAGTTGAGCGGAGGACTGGTTGGCGGTAAGTGGGGCAGAAGCTGTCGTAGAATGCGAGCAGGAGGATGTCCAAGGCGAAGATGCCATTGAAGCAGATCAGTAGAGGAGGAAGTGAAAGCGGACAGAGCGGAAACGTTGTCGAGGAAGTAGAGGCCGCCGCTCTCAGTCCCAGTAGCAATCGTCCGTTGGGTTCTCGGGTCCTGAAAGCAACAAGAAGTAGGAGTGAATACAACAGAGCACTGAAGTTGCTTGCATAAAGTAGTAACAGATAGAAGGTTGCAAGGAAACTTCGGGACATAGAGAGTGTCCACCAAGCGCAGCGATGGGGTGACTTGAACCATGCCTGTCCCACGAACCGGGGAAGGAGAACCATCCGCAACAAGGACAGGAGGCAACCGATCATGCGTTTCGAGAAGCGAAAACATTGAGGATTGCCTGTCATATGATTTGTAGCACCAGAATCAATCAACCATTTACCTTGGATAGCGACATGAGCACTACCTGAGGTCGTTGCCACCGAAGGAGACGACCGAGAGGAGGGGTTTGGGGAGGTCGAAGTATCACCAGATGGGCGCAGGTGAGGATGTTTCTGCCAACAACGGTCAATGGTATGACCGGTACGACCACAGTGAGAACAGAGGAACCTGGACGGACCGCGAGCCCCAGAGTGGCTGCGGCCACTGTTGCTGCCGCGCTGAGTGTACTGAGCATAAGAGTCCTGCGGAGGAGGGGAGGATAACAGAGGGCGCTGGAGCAGAGAAGTAACGGCGGCTATGCGAGCGGCGGTGGCATCCAAGGTGGGAGACTCAGCTTCACCCAAGATCTGCTGGCGGATGAGATCAAAAGATTCGGGAAGTCGCAGAAGATAACAAACAACCAGGAGTTCCTGGAAGTGTTTGTGTTGCTGAGCCAAGTCCGCAGAGAAGGGGCGATTCTGGAGGATCTCAGAGCCAAGAGCCTGAACTTGCTGATAGGCTGCAGCGGGAGTCATGGACGAACGGGCGAAGAGATCCGCATAAAGAGTATAAATCCGGGAGGTCTGCGTCCCCTTGGAGTAAAGAGCAGCCAGATGAAGCCACGCAGCCTTGACCGTCTCATCATGACGGATGACGGGAAGGAACTCATCAGAGAGGCTATTAGCCAGCCATGTGCGGACAAGCGCATCACTCGCATCCCATTCGTCAAAGAGAGGAGAATTAGGAGGAGGCGGATCATCGGTAAGATGATGACGTTTGCGCTGAGAACGAAGGAGGAAAGTGAAAGAGACGCTCCAATCCGGATAGTTGGAGCCAACGAGCTTGGAAACAGTGCCCAGATTCCCGGAAGAAGTAGGGACAGAAGGCGGAGCCGGAGTGGCTGCAGGAGTGGTGGCAGTGGAATTGTCAGAGATATCCATAGAAGAAGACGAAGCCGCGCGGTTAGGAATCAAGCCGGAATCAAACCGGGCGGTTAAGAGAGAAGGGAAAAACTGCAGCGGTCACGATGTCAGACACCAGCGGCTAGAGAAGCCACGACCAAGCCGCAGAGTCAAAACAGAGGGTAAGAGGTCGGGCGGTTGGAAGACAGACCGCACGAACGGGAGAGAAAGAGGAATCCGGCAAACAGGCCGGGGCGATAAGAAAGAGAAGAAGGAAGGCTGCGACAAGAACAGATCGCAAGTAGACAAAGAGAAGCAGGCCGCGCAGACAGGGCACAGGCAAACAAGACAGGCCGCGGGAAGAAGAAGCAGGTCGCACTGCTAGAAAGGAGCACAGAATCAGGAGGCAGAGATCGAGCCCTCTGATACCATGTAAAAATAGAGAAGAACGACTAGAAAAACAGGCCGGAAGCTTGAATAACTGAAATTTTTATTATCCAAAAAGATATCATTTACAAAGGTATGGCCTCCCTTTTATAGAATGGAGGAGATAGAGGAGAGTACAAACTAACAATGTGGGACTAAATAAATGTACAAAGACTGGGCGGTTTGACATGTACAGACCGCACAGTCCGCGCGGTTAGATAACAGGCTAACCGCCCGGACAGACCAGGAGAAGATGCCGTAGGAGACCGCAAGACTGCCAGACCGCCAGACTGCCAGACCGCCAGATATACAAGTCGCTGGTGACAACCCGCAAGACCGCCGAACCATAGCCGCCACCAACTGGATATTCAGCTTGTCAGCCCCAGACCGCTAGACCGCACGGTCTCCAGACCGCCATATTCAGACCGCCAGACCGCCTACTTTAACAAGTACTATAGGGTACAGAACAGATGATGGACCAGCTAACTCTCAAAGGAGCTGCTCCAGTTGTCCAAGACAAAGCTAATGGAATGTATATTCCAATAGAAGGACTGCAAGACACAGGTAAGGTGGATGAAGATCAGCAAGAAGCTTCCCTAGTAGTTGAAGCTGAAGCAAGATTGCCACCAGCAATCAGGCATCTGAGGGATCATCCAAGACACCAGATCATTGGTGATGCCATCTAAGGTGTAGTTACTAGGAGTATAAGTGTTAACACAGCATTATACTAAAGCTTCCTGTCACAAGTTGAGCCAAAGAAATTTGAAGAGGACAACATAGATCAGTTCTTGATTGTAGCAATACAAGAGGAACTTAACCAGTTTACGAGATGCAAGGTATGGAAGCTGGTTCCCAGACCATAAGGACATAATGTCATTGGAGTCAAGTGGATTTACAGGAATAAACTGAAGAAAATGACATTATAATCAAGAACAAAACAAGGCTAGTAGCTAAGGGGTACAGACAAGAATGTATTGATTTTGATCAAACCTTTGCCCCTGTAGATTGATTGGAAGACATCATACTATTCCTTGTATAAGATGCACAAAAGGGATTCAAGGTCTACCAGATGGATGTGAAGTCAGCCTTTCTGAATGGTAACTTAAAGGAAGAAGTCTATGTTGAGCATCCTCTAGGTTTTATTATTCCTAACTCACCTGATTTAGTTTATAGACTTAGGAAAGCTCTATATGGGCAGAAGCAATCCCCTAGTGCATGGTATGAGACATTGTCTAGTTTCCTAATTGAGAAAAAATTCTCAAGGGGGAAGATAGACAAGACCATATTCCTAAGAGAATCTTAGAGTAAGATCATCCTAGCCAGATATATGTAGATGATATTATCTTTGAATCTAATGATGATAACCTTTGTAGGAAGTTTTTCAAACTTATGTAAGGGAAGTTTGAGATGAGCAATATTGGTAAACTTAAGTTCTTCTTGGGCCTCGAAGTTAGACAGATTGATGATGGCTTGTCCATATCCCAGTCTATGTTTTACAGGGAGTTATTCAAGAAGTTTTGTATGGAGAATTCCTCCACCATGAAAACTCTCATGGGGTCAAGTATGCCTATAGGAAAAGATGAGATAGGGAAACCTATTAATGAAATTTTGTATAGAGGGATCATTGGATCCCTTCTATATCTAACTGTAAGTAGGCCAAATATCATGTATATTACATGTGTTTGTGCTAGGTTGATAAGGCTTGCCCTAAAGAATCTCACTACTCTACTACTAAGAGAATTTTGAGGTATCTTAAGGCTACACAAAAACATGGCCTTTGGTACCCTAGGAATGGGGAGTTTGAACAAACAAGCTATTTAGATGCAGATTTAGAAGGCTGCAAAGAGGATAGAAATAGAACTTTTGGCACCTATCAGTTCTTGGGAGGAAGACTAGTATCTTAGAGCAGCAAGAAGCAAACAAGTATTGCAATCTCAGCTACAGAGTCAGAGTACTTCTCAGTAGGTAGCTGCTGTGCTCAGTTGCTATGGATCCTGCATCAGCTCCAGGATTATAACCTCTTGAGAAGTAGAAGTCCCTTATATTGTTATTCTACTAGTGCCATCTCAACTTTAATTTCTCCCAACAGACAAGAAAGTTGCTTGCATCTTCACTAAATAACTAGATGAAGTAAAGTTCAACACCTTCCAGTTTGAATTGAGTATGTTGAACCAAGTATAGCTTTAGTTACTCATGTTGTTGCAAGTTATAATATTTATTGCAGGTGGAATTGCTCTTTAGAAGAATGAAGACTTTTCAAGAGGTATACCTTCAGTGGTATCATGATCAAGTACTATCCAGACTGGTACAAACTAGAATGTCTACCAGGAAGTATGATAGAGGATGCTTAAATTGAGAGAGAGCAAGTCCAGCACTTGTAGAGGAAGATTCAACTGGTATCCTGTAGAGAAGGAGAAACACACCACCAACACTCTCAAGTGGTTCAACTGCAGCAAGAGTTGCTTTTTTGTACTCAAAAAGGGGGAGCAGAAATACAGTACCTATCTAACATTTTACAAAAGTCAAAAAGGGGGAGGAGAAGGATATAACTTAAGGGAAATGGTATTAGAGTTATGAGTGTATCAGATACCAGCCAAGGATATGTGGGAAGCATATAAGTGGCAGAATTAATTAAGAGGGAGCAGGAGCAGGTGTTCCCTGCAGGCATGGAAGTGTGGTAACTATAACCTGTTCTCTTGTTACATGTTTTCCAAATTAATATTTATTGCTGCATATCTTTATGTATGTTATTGCTCATTTGATTGAGGGTTTTGACTTCTTTTTATAGGAGGAGATTGTTGGGCCCCTTTCCACAATGTCTTAGATTTGAAGAAGTCAATCATATCAATGTCATACACAAAGTTGTATTTAATGTATGCTTAAGTTAATACATGCAGGTTAGTCCTTATAACACTAATAGGACAGGTATTTTCAGTGATGTGACAAGTGGTCACAAAGTAAAGATGTCAAGAGACAGAAATTTGTCTAAGTCCACAGGCGTTGAGTGAAGCAAGTTCACTCAACGCCAGATGCTTGATAGGCTGGAAATTTCCTAAGTCCAAAGGCATTGAGTGAAGCGAGTTCACTCAATGCCAGATGCCATAAAGCACTGAATGAAGTTGTGGACAATCAAAGCCATGCATTGCAAAGCTATTCTATAACTAAGTACACATGCGTTGAGTGATTACAGCTCACTAAATGCCATATATCAAGAATCGTCGATTATAGCTGAATCTGTTAATGACTAAGTATTGGCAGGTTGAATATTTGGCAAAGTCTAAAAGTGTTGAGTGAGAACAACTAACTCAATGCCAAAGAAAAAGCATTGAGTCTTGTTGCTGCAGTCAAAGCCTAAAAAGAAGACAGAAATTGACTAAGTCCAGAAGCATTGAGTTAAGCCATTTCACTCAATGCCCAATAAAGAAGACAAGCTAAAGTAGAAAGTGTTTAGTGAGGCCAGCTCACTCAACGTATTCAGACAGGTGAAGAAATCACACCGTATAAAAGAGTTGAGGGAAGCCACTTTAGTCAATGCTCTCAGTGACTATGTTGCTGAATGATTCAGCTAGATGACTAAGGGTTTTGGCGTTGAGTGAAGCTTGTTCACTCAACGCACTCAAAAAATTGAGTGAATTTGAGTAATTGGCTAATTCCATAATCTGATGACGTTAGCTAAAGTTGACAAAGTCAATAGAGTTCAAATCAAGTGCGGGAAAGCTACAGAACACGATAAATACTGTCGGTGGTCTACTATATGTCTTCTTCCGCTAAAGCAAGGTGCAACTATCAGCTGCAAGTAGTTCACACTTCTTCTTGGAGCCGTTAATTAGTAGAAGATATAAAGGGGAAGCTACTAGATGTTGAACTCAAATTTTAGGGTTTAATTCAAAAAGGAAAAGTGCAGCTAGACTTCATTTTCCTCACCATTGCTGCTGGGAAAAAGCTTGAAGTCGACCAGCAGAACTAAAATTTCAGTTAGCTATAGCATTTTCTTCTCCTACAGCAAGTTAAGAAACACTTCTGATAATGAAATAAAGGATATCCATCAGTCTTCAGCAGGTTCAGTAGCTGTTTGAAGAACTCAAGACCTAGCAGATCTTCAGGCTTCTACAGCAAGTTCCGAAAAAGGTTTCTGAGATACTTCCAGCAGAGGCTGTCATTTATTGAAAAAAAATATTTTCTGTTACTGTGAAGATAGTTAGTGCTGAGATAACTCTGCTCAAGTATCCGACACAGAGAAATTTCTCTGTTTCAAATTAACTAAAACCACAGTATTTTTGTAGGATCCTTTTGGATATGAGCTATAGGGCTCTTGAGCCTGAGGTAGGGATAATTTTCTTGAGCTATAGAAGAGTTATACTCTCTGAATGTAGGATCTAGCTTGTATCTGAGGTAGGTGATCATTTAATCACTGAGCTATAGGGCTTTTGTGTCTGAGGTATGGGAGTCATTCTCTCTGAGTTGTAGGGCACTTGTGTGAGAGCTGTAGGATCCTTTAGATCTAAGGTAGGGCCTTTGTTCCTGAACTGTAGGAGAGTGATTCTCTCTGAGGCAAGATCCTTTGTGGATCTGAGGTAGGGCATCCTCCCAGCCTGAGTGGTAGGGCCTTTGGCCTGAGGTAGGTGATCAGTTGATCACTAAGTTGTTGGGCTAAGTGCCTTAGCTGTAAGTCTTGGAGGAGACTGAGAGATTTTGAGGGATCTAAGGTGTAAGCTCTTTGAAATGAGTTTTGGAGAAGTACCTTATCTGAATAGAAGTTCCAAATGTGGGAGGAGAGTGGACGTACCCATAATCTGGGGAACCACTATATATTCTGTGTGTGCTTTTTTTTTCATTATTGCAAGTTCTTGAAAGCAGATAACCACTAAAACAGTAAGCACTTAAAGAAGAGAATAAAATAAAGTCACAAGAGACGTAGAAACCTATTCACCCCCCCCCCCCCTCTAGGTTGCTAGATACCTTGAAAAAAAACTTTCAGAAAGATTCTGGGGGCGTATAATGAACTCGATGACACTCGACAAAGCGTCGAGTGATACTCGACGGTCTCAACGCTTCGACTTAGAAAAAGTGCAGAACTTGACGAGGAGTCGAGTGTTAATGATGGATTTCAACTATTCATCGAGTGTGTATAGTGTGCATGATGATTTTTACTTAGAGCATTTTCGACAGACAGTGTTTTTGGTTCTTGTGTAGTGGCTGAACCGGGTTTTTGGATTTGGCGCTTATTGCTCCTTTGGACCTGTCTTTTCAATAAGACCTAATTTTAGTAATAATAGATGGTCCAATAAGGAGGTGACACGTGGCGGCATGTCTCAAACCCTAATCTTTTGTATAAAAAGGTAAGAAGTAGAAAACCCTATACGTGACTTCATCCTTCTTGCCGAGCATTTTCTGTGCATACCCGACGGAAGCGGAGGGACGACGAGAGTTGTTGGAGTAAGATTTTTTAGAGGATGAACGTTCCTTTCCATGAAGAACAACACCAACGAGGAAGAAGATATCGTCGGGAAGGATAATAAGATCGATGGATGGAAACGAGGTGAGCTTCCTACCCTCTCCCTTGGTGCTAGATCTTTAGTTAAGAACTAGGAGAGATATCAACTCAAAAGAGTTTGACTTGTGTGGATGAAGATCTCCTAGAAAAAGACCATGCTAGGACCTTGTCCTAGAGATTATTTATAATGAACCTCTCCTCTCCTCCTATGAAGACAATGTACTTGGTTTCATGAAGATGGATGGTCTCTTGAGGATGAATAAGGGAGGAGGAAATCTGGATGTAGCTTTGAACAAAAAGCCAAAGGAATACGACGAATGGATGTCGTTTGTCTAGCTTTAAGATGCATGTAGAATCTGTTTTCTGTGCGCAGAGAACTTTGAGGCTATTTTCTGGTGTGATACAACTGGATCTAGATCTTGGGCTGAAAACAAAAGTTGTTGTCCTCAAAAAGACATTTCCAAAGGAGTGTTACTGAAAGTCCACCTAGTGCCAACTAGCTTCACCTATGGGGGGGATAGGTGTCTTGTAGCGTTTTTGCGGAATTAAAGTTTTACCTGCACAAGTAAATCAAACAACACAGCACAGAAAATACCCAAGCAATTTATAGTGGTTCCCCGATTTGGGTACGTCCACTTTCCCCCTTTGACCTATCTCCCAACCAGGGACGACTCGGTCACTTCACCAATAGGATTGAAATCCAATCCTTGCACTAACGGAAGGAACCCTTCCACACGTAGGAGTCACCACTCCCACAACACGGGTTGCACCCAACCCTTACAACCAGGAACAGACCGTTCCTTTATAATGAAAAAGGAAATAGAATGTATAAGAAATACAAATAACTTGGGGAGATCAAGGTGTCTCTCTTCGTTAGACAACGTGTTCTTGATGTCGACGAAGAGTCCACGACAGTAGATCTCTCTTGAAAGGATCTCCTCTTGATCGACGGCTTCAATGAAGGAGGCGGTGATGCTATGTAGATCCAATCTTCTTAGCTAAGCCTACAAGGTCTACCAACGGTCGATCTTGGATCAATCGTCTCAATTGATTCGGATTGGGATAGTTTTCCCAATCTACAAATCAAGAGACAAGGGTTCTCAAGAAGGACACGCGAGACGCATTGCGAGGGAGAGCTTCTGTCACCTGGAGATGAGGAGGAAACCTCTATCAGCGGTGGCGACCACCTAGCACGAGCGGCGCAGCAGTCGGACGGAGCTCCGCGACCTAGGTTTTGACGGCCACTCGTTCTTTTCTTCGCTTCTCTATTCGTTATCCTACTGTTCAAAAATACCTGTGTATTTATACATTAGGTCCTCAAGATGACCGTTGTGAGCCCCACCAAAGAGAAGCCCTAAGACCGGTTCGAAATACCGCAGGTAACATGGATCGGTCCAGAAAGAATCGGAAAATTGCCCAAGTCAAATTCGGCGAGAATCATAGGTGATTCTCGACGAATCGGCGAGAATCACCTACGATTCTCGCCGAATTCTACTTAGCTGAATTCTGGCTGCACTGATATAGAAGCCGGGGAGAATCGGCGGGAATCACACTTGATTCTCGATGATTCTGCCTTAGAGAAATTTCTGGCGCGTCGAGACAGCCGGCTCCAACCGGCGAGAATCAACCAGTGATTCTCGACGACTCGGCGAGAATCATTAGTGATTCTCGCCGAATCGGCGAGAATCACTTAGTGATTCTCGTCGATTCTTACTTAGACAATTTTTCCTCTTTATTTCTGAGAGCTGGTCTTAGGCCCATCCTTGCTCCTTGTCTGCTCTTGCTCTATCATAGCCCTGTACTTGAAATTAAGTACACTCCAATAGAGAGAGTACACGTAGGCCAACACACTGATCTGCTCAACGAGGGATTACATCGCGCAGACCCGTGTATATTGACCACTGCACCCTGATATTGGTGTGTACTTAGCGTGGAATAACTGCAAGCACAGCTAGAAGATTTCATCAAATACAGTGTGAATTCATCTTAGCTAGACAGGTGGCTTCCTCAAATTCAGGTAATTGTTGGTACAGTACCCAACAATCTCCCCCTATTTGACGAAGCCAAAATCCTAGTAGCTAAGATGAATTTCAACAACCAAGATAATAAGTGCATTAAACCAAGAGAACGATAATGAGAGCAATCAGACTAATATGAGAGCCAATCAACAAATCACACATATATATATATAGATATCCACATTAAATGTTCACAATTTTACATGATAGTGAAAATCAAAACGTAAGGAAAGCACTAGCTAACACCCTAGAGTTCTTTATCCTTAGCTATCTCTTCTTTAAGCTGCTGAGCCAAGAACTTTCTGCTTTGCCGCTCAAAATATTCTTTGGGTTTGGATAGTATCTCGGAGGGGGAGCTTTGTTTGCCACCGTATTGGTCCTGACGAATAGGTTTCTTTTGGCTTCATACATTTTGTGTCGCTCCCACTCGTATTGACTATACGCATCATTCCTTTTAACTTGCCCCCCTTGGTGTAGAGCAAAGGTGTCCAATATGATGCTTTTTGAGACTGGGCTCCACCTTTCATTACGCACTTCATCTTCCTTCAGTCTGATCTTCTTTTCTGTTGGTGTTTCCTTTGAAGTTCCTTCTTGGAATTGCCTTTTTCCTTTAGCTTTTATGAGTGCTTCCTGATCAAACCAACTTCTTCGCTCAGCCCTTGCAGCAGCCTTCTTTGACTCAGCTTCACTCAGTGGTACTTCTTCAGTCCTTATTTCTTCCTCAGCAGCATCAGCTAAGCCCTCATCCTCTGGCTGGGCAACAGGGACATGTATGCCCGATGCCTGTCGTACGAGCCAGTGGGCTGTTTCAAACACATACCTATTAGTCTGAGCGAAGTTTTCGATTATCAATTGTTGAAGCCCCGCCATCTTAGCTTTATACTCCTCCTCCCCCTTTTTGGCTTCGGCGGCTATAGAGTTTGCGTAAGAATGCAGGGATGTATCAATGTGCTTCACAGTTTTACCAAATTCATCCAGCAGTGTCTTCTGATTTTCGTTCAACATCACCATGTTGACATTAAACTTTTGGATGTTATCTGCCACAACATGTGTATTATTATTGACCACTGCCAGGTCATCAGTGTTCTTTTTCAGTCCTTTCATTAGAAGAGAGACTGCTGTGCCTGCCTCTGTATATTTTTCTTCAAATTCCTTCTCCATCTCATCTAGCTTATGATTTATTTGTACTACATTCTTGAGCATGAGATCCTCAGATTTCTTCATTCTCTTCAGCACTTTGTTTTGGGCTTTCTCAAACTTATCTTTAAGCTCATTCAGCATCCCTTGGACAATGTTTACCGTATGATTTGCTATACTTGCTTGAAGTGGAGGAACCTTAGGCACGCCCTGGTTTGTCTCCTCAGCGGAGGCACTGGGTGAGTTGGACACTAGAATAGATTCTACGGGGGGAATACCGGCATCCACTGTAGGATGTTCCGGATTGTTCACAGAGGGTTGCTGGGATGGCTCCCCCTCCATTCTTGCATCCAATCTCTCAGGAGCTTGTTCCTCAAATGGAACAACAGCATCCTCCCGAGAATCCACCCCTTTCTCCCTCTCAGGTACTACTTCCACCTCCTCAGTTTCCATATTCCCAGTCTTATCGGCCATATAATTTATATCTTCCTCTTCTTCCTCTTCCTCCTACTCATCAGCCACTTCATCTTCCACCACCTCCTCACTATCTTCTTGCACAGTCTCAACCGCATCTCTAGCTATCTGAGAGATGTCAGATATGATATTATCAGAAGCGGGTAGAGACTCCCCCTCAGTTCCTGCAGTCAGTGCATCAGGAACTTCACTGGGAAATGCCACCGAATGTGCAGGAGCACTGGTGTCCTCAACTGGAGATGCTTCTTGGTCTATGTCCACGGCAACCTACCCTATTCGATGCTCCCACCGGTCGAATATGCTTGAGTCCATCTTTTTCAAATAGTGCAGGGGCACTCCTTTGCTCATGTCAAATTTATCTCCGTCTAGCTGATTAAGATAGAGACTTATTATTCTACCAAAGCTTGGGGATCAGAGAGTGTCTTTAATTTTCTCAAAGAGCATGGCTCCCCAGTTGAACCTTTTTCTGCAGACAATCGCCACCAGAGTCTTGAACATATCCCCTGAGATATGGTCGTGTGATCCAGGTTTGCAAATTAGAACCTTCCCAATGATGTCTGACAGCAGTTTCCCCTCCTCATTCATGTCTTTTCTCTTTATTGACCTTGTCCACCTGGACAGTCCACAGAATGATAGGGTCCTTGTTCTATCATGTTCCTCTAGGTAATCTTCTTGCTCAGAACTGGATAGCTGCAGGCATTGGGACAGCTTCCTTGCAGACATCTTAATCTTTGCCCCAGCAACCTTACTCTTGATGTATGTGTCTTCATTTCGGATTTTGGCTGTCGCGAAGAACTCCAAGACTTCCTTGTCAAGGATTTTGCAAGGGTGCTCCAGTACGAAAGTGAGTCCCGCTTCCTCAAGCATAATGATGATATTTCTGAATTCATCCGAGGCATGGGAGAACCCGATTCGCACCAACTCGCATCCGGTGACCAGGCCGGCAGTAGTCCTTGGAGCTATTGCAAACCTAGGGAGGGATTTCCCAAGTCTAAGTCTAATTCGAAACCACGAGAGTGAATACCAAAGCTACACTAAGCTTAAATCACTGTAATGGACAAGAGAAGGTTACCTAATGCGGAGAGGAAGAGGGAGTTCCGGCTGCTTCACCAGGGAGACGACGGACCACCCGAAGAAACTCGCGACAATGATCCGCGGCGAAGCCTGGACGAACACCCTAGATACGAGCGGGAAGGCCTACGAGATTCAGAGTTAGGTCAACACCGGCTCACGAAGATGGAAATTGCCGGGAGGAGAGGATCGGTGGGATTCCTGCGGGGAGGTCTCGGCAAATATCGGAAGTCGAAGAGTCGGCGGGAATTAGAATAGCGGAAGGTTTGATTATTGGGTATATATATATATATGTAGACCGGGTTTATCTATGTATAACTTCAGTTCGACGGGAATGACTTTAGTTTGACGAAAATAGCCGGGATTCCTAATTTACGTCTTTGTCAAGGGTTGGAAAGGATTCAAAATGATTGTTTCTTAATCCAAGCATGTTTCAACATAACACACGGCTTAGAAGGCACATCAACTTTGGTTTACCTAACCCAATCACAGTGGCTAGCAAATTTCATAAGTTATTTCTAGATCGATAAACGCAAGATCCTTGATGTCTGTTATCATTCTCAGTGATTCCCAATGACGTATCTTCTCAATTTTCCGAGGGCAAACTTGTACCTGATGATGTCAGACTAATCTTTACAAATGGAACTAAAGGTTATCTCAAAATTTTACTCCTTCCCTAGGTGAAGGAGCACATGTGAAGAATTCTCCATATGACCATTTACTTTCAAAAAGTGGGAATTTATTACTTAGTGAGGATATGTAGACATACATATATACATATATGGAACTATTTATGCATTATGGCTCAAACATTTAGGCTAATTGCAATTACCTGTGATAACAGGATGTATCATTTAGATCATCAGCACAAGGCACATCAGGAGGTCAACTGACATGTGCCTGTGTTGATGGCACTGCTCTTATTCCATGTACTTTTTACACGTCATTCTTGGAGCATCTCCTGTCAGGTTCCTGATAAGTTGTAAATATACCTATATTTTCGTATTTTATTTAAGTCAATTTTGTTTCTTTTTTGTCTTTTTTATTTGTTTTATTCAATAAATTGCTTATTTTTGTAAATATTATTTCTAACTAAGCATTATTTTTATTCCACAAAAATTCCAGAAAAATTCCAGAAAAAGTCAAAATGTTGACTGACACGCCCGTGTCACATGACCGACACGCCCGTGTCACGCCCACAACGATCGCAGACCACAGGTTGCCAGCTCGACGATCGGCGATGATCAAACCAAGCTCGACACGCCCCAAGTCACGCCCGTGTCAAGGTGTGACACAGGCGTGACTTAGCCACCTGGCCCGACGTGACGCGCGCGACTTTGCGGCCGGACCGTGCCCAGATCGACCTCCCCGACACGCGCCAGTCACGCCCGTGACTGACACATGTCACGCCCGTGACCTAGGGCGTGACCGCCACATTTTCAGCCGAAGTCAACTTTCCAGTCAAGTCACCCGATCAGCTCATGAATAGTGTCGACACGCCCCCTGTCACGCCCTAGTCACGGGCGTGACCAACCCGAAAATTTGCCTATAAATAAGAGCTTCCAGGAAGCTTATTTTGTCCACTTTTTTGGTCCATCTTACTTAGGGGAGGTGCTGCCCGTTTGGCTTCTAAGCTATGTAAGGAGAATTTCTCCCTATCTTTCTTAGTTTGTATTAGGTTGTTTGTTTTAGCTTTTCATGTAGTAGCCTTTTTATTCAATAAAATGGTAGATTTTCTATCTTGCAAAGTTGAAATGTTCAATTGGAAGCGCCCTTCTTAAGTAATTTTTTCGTTCCCTTTTTGTTATTCTCTTTTTATGTTTTCTTTTTAGCTTTCATAACTTAGTTTAGGATTTTCTTGCACTTTGTAGCCGTTGTTATGCCCGTTTTATTTTCATTTTCCGCACTTTTTAGATTTAGCTTTTCTCTTTTTTCCTTTTTTTTCATTCATAAGGCTTTATAAAAACTCATCTAAAACTGTTATTTTCATTTTTCTTTAACTTAGGCTCTTTAGGATCGTAAAACTTTTTGTCCTTTTTTGTTTTATTTTCACTTTTTAGGAGTTTTTATAAAAATATAAGAATGAAAATATAGTCGTTATAATTTTCGCTCACTTTGTTTTAACTTTTTATTTGCAAATCTTTTAGTCCCTTTAATTTTTATTTCATCTTTTTATGCATTTCTACCGCATTCTAGCGGTAGAAATGCAGTTGTTTTAATTTTTCGAGTACTTTCATTTTGCGTTTATTTGCAAAACAATTTCGCTCGGTTAATTTTATCTTCACTTTTTATGCATTTCAACCGCATTCTAGCGGTAGAAATGCAGTCGTTTTAATTTTTCAGCAACTTTGTTTTTCTTATTTTTGCAAGTGTGTGTGTGTGTATGAGTTAGATTTTATTGCTTTATTTCAACTTCTGTAGAGTGCGCGTGTGCGTATGCATTTATTTCCGCATACTCGTTAAGAGTTAAATGGCGCTATGCTTTCATTTCCCGCCCACTCGTTTGAGTGGGACTTGTCTTTTTACTGCTTTCATTTTCTTCCTACTCACTTGAGTAGGAAAACTTTGTGTGGGTGCGTGTGTTTTCATTTCTGTAGAGTGCGTGTGTGTGTTTTACTTTCAAGTAGAGTGCGTGCGTGTACGAGATAAATTTACTCCCGCCCACTCATTTGAGCCGGGACTTGCAATTTTATCGCTTTCTCAATTATGTAGAGTGCGTACGTGTAGGAGATAATTTTACCGCTTTATTTATCGCTTTCTTCAATTAAGAAGAGTGTGTGCGTGTGTGCATTTATTTCCGCCTACTCATTTGAGTAGGGCTTGCTTTATTTAATTTTCTTTATGGTTTTGAAGTGTGCGTGAGTGCCTGCATCAATTAGCCTTCAATTTATCTAATTGTCCTATTTTTCGTGTTTTCTCTTATAATTGTTTAGTGCTTAATTTAATACTCACGCTTCACCTAAAAACATAAAGCCGTCCCCATACCGATGAGTGGCTAATCTCTTTTAGCCTTCAGCATCGAAGAGCATTGGGACATATAAAATGATTTGAAATAATTAAAAAACTTTATTTTTATTTTAATTTAAGGACTTAAGGTTTACCCCGGGTTAACGACGCATAGGACCACATAATCGATGTGTGGGCTCTATTTCCGTTATCCATACGCGACGTCGAGAGGCTGTACGTATGGACCGATCCCCCTTGGGTAAAGAGAACTGCGTACGCCCCATCAAAAGAGGAGAAGTGTAGTTCTACCGGATTGGGTTCCCCACCCAATAGCGGGGTTCTTAGCGTAAAGCGGGCATTAAGAGGAATCCTTCGTCGGTCTAACGATCGGTCGAATAGTCTTAATGTTTAGGTGAGCAATATTCCTAGAGATAAGTGTGCTCATATTTTTGGAACCCCCACGGCCAAGTGCCTTTTATTAATTTAAAAACAAAGTTTAATAATTGTTGAGAATTATTTTAGTCTTAATCCGATTCGATGCCGAGCGTTAACCCCTCATCGAACTAACTTAGCAAAATTCTGCTCTCTTTCTTTCCGTTTTAATTAAACTAAAAAATCCCACCTTACTGTTATTAAGATAATAGTGTTCCTGGAAGAGTAGATATAATCAACGCGTCCCCGAGAATAATACGACCTCGGTATTTTCCCGAATACCGAGTACTACTTGCGATAGGTGCACTTGCCTCCTCTCGTTAGAAAACTCGATCTTCTAACCGGCCCGCGGAATCTGACCATTTCGAACCAACCACAGTCGGTCTCTGTTTCGCGGCCATCATGTTTTTGGCACCGTTGCCGGGGAGCACGGTTGTTATATTGAATCCGGGACTCTATTAATTTTACTTTATTTTCAAATAAAAAATTTTTATACAAAAAAAATCCTTCCCCCTTTTGTTTTTTTAGGGTGTATGACCCGTGGACAACCTTCGAGTTCTGAAAATCTTGAATTTGACCCCAAGATCGACCGCTCTCTTGCGCGTATCCGATCTCTCCGTCGAATTCCCTTTTTAGACCCCGCAGAATCTATCGGAGAACCCTCTTCTTCTTCTATGGCCGACCCGAATAATGCCCAACCGGCCGAGCGTACTATGTCTTACTATGCTCGACCCAACTTGGATGATACGGGGTCGAGTATTGTTCGGCCCGCTGTGGCCAACAATAATTTTGAAATTAAGTCAAGTGTGATTCAAATGATCCAAAATGCCGTGCAGTTCGAAGGACTGCCGGATGAAGACCCCAATAACCACTTGTCTAATTTTCTTGAAATTTGTGATACTTTTAAAATTAATGGCGTCACTGATGACGCCATTCGTTTGCGCCTTTTTCCCTTCTCTCTTAAGTCCAAGGCTAAGGCGTGGTTACTCTCCCTCCCGCGGGGATCCATCACGTCCTGGGCGGAGTTGGCAGAGAAATTCCTTACGAAGTATTTTCCGCCCGCGAAAACTGCAAGACTGCGGGCAGACATATCTTCGTTCATCCAAAACGACTCCGAGTCTCTTTACGAGACTTGGGAACGCTTTAAGGAGTTTCTCCGCCGGTGCCCGCACCACGCTCTGCCAACGTGGTTGCAGGTACAAATTTTTTATAATGGACTGAATAGTCAGACGCGTCAAATGATTGACGCGGCTGCCGGGGGCACTCTGAACAATAAGACCCCCGAGGCCGCCCAGGCCCTTTTCGAGGAAATGGCGGTGAACGCCTACCAGTGGAATGTCCCGCGGGCGCTCCCTAAGCAGGCGGGCATTTTTGAAGTGGATGCCACTGCTCAGCTAGCCCTCCAAGTGGAAAGGCTAACTAAGCAGGTGGCGGAGATGTCTGTTGCCTCCTCCACTCCGCCTTATTTTCTCCCTCCCCCCCCTCTAACGTCTGCATAGTCGACGAATTCGTGGACTACATGGGAAATCTGGTGTGTCCCTCATTTCAAAATAACCCTTATAGTAGCCACTATAATCCGGGTTGGAGGAACCATCCGAATTTCTCTTGGAGCAACCCGAACAACACGCAGCGTCCCCCTCCCCCTCCTTTTGCGCCAACGTTTCCTCCTCCCCCTCCTATGAAGCCATCCCCGATGGAGGAAAATTTTAATAGTTATGTCGCGTCCAACGAGTCCAATATCCGGAACATCACTGGATCGCTAAAAAATTTAGAACTCCAGGTTGGACAGCTGGCGCGACTTATGTCGGAACGCGCCCTGGGGGCACTGCCAGGGAACACGGAGCCCAATCCAAGGGAAACCGCCAATGCTATAACCCTCCGTAGCGGTAAGGAGGTGGTCGATCCAAAACGGATCGATCCTCAGGTATATATTTCACCTCCGACCACTCTTCCCTCTTCTTCGATTACGCAACCCTTACCGATTTTTAACGACAAAACTATTTTAAATAAGGCGTTGCCCTACCCGCATAAGTTAGATAACGAGCGAGTAAACGCGCAATATGAAAAATTTATTTTATTACTTAAACAAATTCATATTAATGTTCCTTTTTGCGAGGCTATCTCGCAAATGCCTAAATATGCGAAATTTTTAAAAGAACTACTTTCTAATAAACTCAAACTCGAGAATATTTCGCATATATCTCTCAACGCTGTCTGCTCGGCGGCTCTTACTAGTAAATTGCCCTCAAAACAAAACGACCCGGGACGGTTCTCCATCCCGTGCCTTTTTGGCTATGTATTAGTAAAATACGCCTTGGCAGACTTAGGCGCGAGCATTAATTTGATGCCATTCTCGCTCTTCCTGCGTTTAGGTTTGGGTACTCCTACTCCTACCAATATGCGCATCCAACTAGCGGATCGCTCGGTTAGGTTCCCCATCGGGGTTGTTGAGGATGTCCTTGTCCGAGTAGACAAGTTCACCTTCCCGGTGGACTTCGTCATCTTGGACATCGAGGAAGACGCCAACGTACCAATAATACTTGGTCACCCTTTCCTCGCGACCTCACGTGCGTTAATCGATGTAAGTAATGGTCAGCTTCTCCTTCGGGTAGGAGACGACCAAGTTACTTTTTCTATTAACTCCTCTATGGAAGACTCTTCGCCGAGCGACGATTTCTGCTAGTCTTTAGATTCTTTTTATGGAGATTGTTCTTCTCCGGTTTTCGAGTCCGAGTTTTTAAACGAAAATATTTTTTCGCTCGGAAATTTTTATTGCGATGAGGACGCGTCTACGAACATGCCTTTTGAACCAATTGGTTCAAAAGACATCAGCACTAAAACCTCACTAGAAGAACCGCCCATCCTAGAACTCAAACCATTACCCGAATCCCTAAAATACGCTTTTTGGGGAAAAATGATACACTCCCGGTAATCATTTCTTCGTATTTAAGCGATTCGGAGACCTCCGAGTTATTGGAGGTTTTGCTTAAACATCGCCACGCAATTGCGTGGCAAATTTCTGACCTAAAGGGGATTAACCCTTCTTTCTGCACTCACAAAATTTTCTTAAACGATAATTGCCGCAAAACCATTTAGCCGCAGCGGCGTCTTAACCCAAACATGAAAGACGTCGTGAAAGCTGAGATAATTAAATTATTAGATGCTGGGATTATTTATCCCATTTCTGATAGTGCATGGGTTAGTCCCATTCATGTCGTGCCCAAGAAGGGCGGCCTAACCGTAGTGGCGAATGAGCACAACGAGCTTGACCCAACTCGTACTGTTACGGGTTGGCGTGTGGTCATCGATTATCGCAAACTTAATGATGCCACCCGCAAAGACCATTTTCCACTACCGTTCCTTGACCAAATTCTTGAGCGTCTTTCCGGTCATCCTTTTTATTGTTTTCTTGACGGTTTATCGGGGTTTTTCCAAATCCCCATTTCCCCCGAAGAACAAGAGAAAACAACTTTTACTTGCCCCTTTGGCACCTTCGCCTATTGAAGAATGCCATTTGGCCTCTACAATGCGGCGGCTACATTCCAAAGATGTATGCTAGCAATTTTTGGTGAGCTAGTAGAAGATATTATGGAAATATTTATGGATGACTTTTCTGTATTCGGATGCTCATTCCCGGATTGTCTTCATAATCTTGATCGTGTCCTCCAGCGATGCGAGGACACGAATCTTGTTTTAAATTGGGAAAAGTGTAACTTTATGGTTCGAGGAGGTTTGGTCCTCGGCCATAAGATTTCGATTAAGGGGATAGAGGTCGATAAAGCCAAAGTAGAAATCATAGAAAAACTTCCTCAGTCGACAAACATAAAATCCATTAGGAGTTTCTTACGCCACGCAGGCTTTTATAGGCGCTTCATTCAAGATTTTTCAAAAATAACAAAGCCGCTTACTCACCTCTTGGAAAAGGAATCACCTTTTGTCTTTAGTAGCGATTGCGAGTCTGCTTTTAATTTTATAAAACAAAAACTTATCAATTCTCCAATTCTAGTGGCCCCTAATTGGTCCCTTCCGTTCGAAATCATGTGCGACGCTAGTGATATTGCCTTAGGCGCCGTTCTTGGCCAACGCGTAGAAAAACATTTTCATCCTATTTATTACGCTAGCAAGATGCTCACTTCCGCACAAGTGAATTACACAACGACGGAAAAGGAACTCTTAGCCGTCGTTTTCGCTTTCAATAAGTTTCACTCGTATCTTACGCTATCTAAAGTTATCGTTTTTACCGATCACTCCGCCCTTAAATATCTATTAGCTAAAGCCGACGCGAATCCCCGCCTTCTTCGCTGGATTATCCTCCTTCAAGAATTTGACTTGGAGATCCGAGATAAGAAGGGCGCGGAGAATCTAGCGGCTGACCACCTCTCCCGTTTAGAAAATCCGGGTGCGGAAGCGCTCGTCGAATCTGAAATAAATGAAAGATTCCCCGAGGAACGCCTTCTCGCCATTCGTTTGTCTTCGTCAACTTCGCCTTGGTTTGTAGATTTTGCGAACTACTTAGTCGCGTGGGTACTTCCAAAAGATTTTTCAAGTCATCAAAAGAAGAAATTCTTTTCCGACTTGAAAAATATCTTTTGGGATGACCCATTTCTTTTCCGTATCTGCGCGGACTAAGCGGTTCGAAGATGCGTCGCGGGAGTGGAGTGCACACAAATATTGAGGCACTGCCACGAGGGTCCAGCCGAGGGGCACTATCAAGCCAACCGGACCGCTAGGAAGGCGCTAGAGGCGGGCTACTTTTGGCCCACTCTCTTCAAAGACGCGCACAATTTTGTGCGCGCATGCGATAGCTGTCAGCGGTCGGGTAACATCTCACGACGAGACGAGATGCCCCAAAATATGTTTTTAGAATGCGAAGTTTTTGATTTATGGGGCATAGATTTTGTTTGCCCCCTACCTCCTTCTTATAAAAATTCTTATATTTTAGTGGCGGTCGACTACGTATCACGGTGGGCGGAAGCGCAGGATCTCCCCACCAACGATGCGCGAGTCGTCGTTACATTTCTAAAAAAATTATTTTCTCGCTTCGGAACGCCTCGCGCTATTGTTAGTGATAGGGGAACACATTTCTGTAACGCTCTAATGGCTAAGACGTTAGCTAAATACGGAATCACGCACAAGCTTGCCACCCCCTACCACCCGCAAACAAGTGGCCAAGTTGAGGTAGTAAATCGAAAGTAAAACACATATTAGAAAAAACCGTTTCACTTAATAGGAAAGATTGGTCTGCTAAGCTCGACGACGCGTTATGGGCGTATCGTACGGCGTACAAAACCGCTACTGGTTGTACCCCGTTTCGATTAGTCTATGGCAAAGCGTGCCATTTACCCGTAGAACTGGAGCACCGCGCACTTTGGGCATTAAAACTCTTAAACCTCGACTCTAACTTAGCCACTCAGAATAGAAAACTGCAACTAAACGAGCTCGATGAATGGCGTGCGAACGCTTACGAGAGCAATAAGTTCTATAAGGAGCGTTCTAAGTTTTATCACGATCGAAAAATTAAAACCCCCAAAATTTTTTCTCCGTGCGATCTAGTCCTTCTTTATAATTCTCGTCTTAAACTTTTTCCTGGCAAACTAAAATCCCGTTGGTCCGGTCCCTTCTTGGTTGAAGAAGTTTTTCCATATGGGACAGTACTCGTCTCCCACCCGGAAAAAGGCTCGTTTAAAGTAAACGGTCATCGATTAAAGACTTACGTAGCGTGCGACCCTGTGATCGAGTATAGCGAAACCATATCCCTCCTCGACTTATAAACCTGCCACTATAGTCAAGCTACGCGACTATAAACAAAGCTCTCCTGGGAGGCACCCCTCGTCTATCTTTTTTACGTCTTTATTTATTATGTTTTGTATTTTTCTAATAAATGCAGGGTTTCTAATGGGCTTCCCCGAGCGCGTATCAGGGACGTTTTCTACCCCCCTCTTTTTCCTTTTTTGTACATATACCTGCTGTCTTGTTCCTCATGCTTAGCATACAACATTGGGGACAATGTTGGATCTAAGTATGAGGGTGTTTTTGTATTTTCGTAGTTTCTTTTTCACTTACAAAAAACAAACAAAAAAAATTTAAATTAAAAAAAAAACAAAAACAAAAAAAAAATATTTAAAAAAACAAAACTTCAAAAATAAAATTTAAAAAAACAAAACTTCAAAAACAAAAAATATATATATATATAACACAAAAATCAAAAAAAAAAATTAATTAAAAATTTTGAAGTTTCATTTTTGAAACTTTGACTTATTTTTAACTTTGTCCGCGAGATCCGACTCATCGAGCCATCCACATAACGAGTCATCTCGCGACAGCATTTTTGTATATTTTTGTAAATATTCTTGTAAATATTTTTTGTAAATAATTTTTATAAGTACTTTTTGTAAATATTCTTTCTCTTTCCCCTCTCCCTTTTTCCCTCTCATCCTTGTAAATATTTTTTTCTTTTTCCCAAATTTTTGTAAATAGAATGAAAATTTCATTAAAAATACAAAAAAAATTCACAAAATATAAAAATACTAAAAATTCACAAAACTTAAAAATCCAAAAAAATTTTATTTTCGCATTTTTTTCTTTCTTTTTAGTATGTATATATTAAAGATATAAATACAAAAATACAAAAAAAGAGCATAACTTCAAAAAAACAACAAAAAAAATTTATGTAAGTTATGAAACAAATAAATCAAACATCTCATTCTTAAGTTTCTTGTTATCCAAAAATTTAGTTTTGAGTTTATTTATATGCGAATTTGATCAATTCTTTGTTCACTATTCGTTTGTTAATTATAGATTGAAAAATTTACATAGCCGGGGTTAAGTTTTAAAGAATTTATTATACTTTGTTAAAAATAGGGGACTCGTTTTAGGCACTACTTCTAATTTTTCATAGATAGGAGCATGTGTACCATGTTAGAAAATAACGACTATAGAATTCAATTATGCTTGCTTTTAGCTTTCTAAAAAATTGGAACGTACAATTTATAAAGGTTGCTCTCAATTATTTTTCAATTAAAAATCTAGTTCTCTTTTCTCCCCTTACCTATCATAACCTACTCGGTATGATAAAAATATTTCCCCAAAAAGATCTTATGTCAATGGGAATAAGATTTCATTCCGTAAACATAGGCACCCAATAAATTAAAAGATTATACGTTACGGAGTAAGAGGATAAAATTCATTACTCCAACACATATACATTGAGTTATTTTTATTTATGAAGAAGAAAAAATTTTATGTTAAGGAAAATAAGATTTCGTTTTCCTTTAACATCCAAATCAAAAAATTAGAGGTTCGAGAAAAAAATAACCTCGCCTTAAAATCCAAGCATCTTCATAAACCAACATCAACCCCCCTTAGCCAATTTCATGACTCTAGAATTAATTCAAAAATCTTTTTGAGAGCATAATTCGTAAATTGCATTATTTCCGATAACACTCCTATAAGCTAAAGTTCGTATAACTCCAAACTATTTTCTGTTAATCTAACCAATACAATTATTGCTTTCTATTTGATTACATCAAGAAGTCTTTTGGCAAAAACTTTTGCCCTGTTTAAGTCATCTAAATAATTTTAGGACTTAACTCTTATACCCCGTATATTTTTATTTGATCTCTCTTATAATTAATTTAGCGGTAGCAGAACTTAGGGTTTTTTATTATTCCTTATAAGTTCACCTCAAACTTTTGCTCTGGAATAGCAAAAGCTTAAGTATGGGGGTGTTTGATAAGTTGTAAATATACCTATATTTTCGTATTTTATTTAAGTTAATTTTATTTCTTTTTTGTCTTTTTTATTTGTTTTATTCAATAAATTGCTTATTTTTGTAAATATTATTTCTAACTTAGCTTTATTTTTATTCCAGAAAAATTCCAGAAAAATTCCAGAAAAAGTCAAAATGTTGACTGACACGGCCGTATCACATGACCGACACGCCCGTGTCACGCCCTCGATGATCGCAGACCACAGGTTGCCAGCTCGACGATCAGCGATGATCAAACCAAGCTCGACACTCCCCAAGACACGCCCGTGTCAAGGTATGACACGAGCATGACTTAGCCACCTGGCCCGACGTGACGCGCGCGACTTTGCGGCCGGACCGCGCCCAGATCGACCTCCCCGACACGCCCTAGTCACGCCAGTGACTGACACATGTCACGCCCGTGACCTAGGGCGTGACCGCCACGTTTTCAGCCGAAGTCAACTTTCCAGTCAAGTCACCCGATCAGCTCATGAATAGTGTCGACACGCCCCCCGGTCACGCCCTAGTCACGGGCGTGACCAACCCGAAAATTTGCCTATAAATAAGAGCTTCCAGGAAGCTTATTTTGTCCACTTTTTTGGTCCATCTTACTTAGGGGAGGTGCTGCCCGTTTGGCTTCTAAGCTATGTAAGGAGAATTTCTCCCTATCTTTCTTAGTTTGTATTAGGTTGTTTGTTTTAGCTTTTCATGTAATAGCCTTTTTATTCAATAAAATGGTAGATTTTCTATCTTATAAAGTTGAAATGTTCAATTGGAAGCGCCCTTCTTAAGTAATTTTTTTTCGTTCCCTTTTTGTGATTCTCTTTTTATGTTTTCTTTTTAGCTTTCATAACTTAGTTTAGGATTTTATTGCACTTTCTAGCCGTTATTATGCCCGTTTTATTTTCATTTTCCGCACTTTTTAGATTTAGCTTTTCTCCTTTTTCCTTTTTTTTCATTCATAAGGCTTTATAAAAACTCATCTAAAAGTGTTATTTTCATTTTTCTTTAACTTAGGCTCTTTAGGATCGTAAAACTTTTTGTCCTTTTTTGTTTTAT
This sequence comes from Platanthera zijinensis, assembly GCA_039513925.1. NCBI lineage: Eukaryota > Viridiplantae > Streptophyta > Magnoliopsida > Asparagales > Orchidaceae > Platanthera > Platanthera zijinensis. The sequence continues at coordinate 48,665,236 of CM077083.1, forward strand.
TTTCACTTTTTAGGAGTTTTTATAAAAATATAAGAATGAAAATATAGTCGTTATAATTTTTCACTCACTTTGTTTTAACTTTTTATTTGCAAAACTTTTAGTCCCTTTAATTTTTATTTCATCTTTTTATGCATTTCTACCACATTCTAGCGGTAGAAATGCAGTTGTTTTAATTTTTCGAGTACTTTCATTTTGCGTTTATTTGCAAAACAATTTCGCTCGGTTAATTTTATCTTCACTTTTTATGCATTTCAACCGCATTCTAGCGGTAGAAATGCAGTCGTTTTAATTTTTCAGCAACTTTGTTTTTCTTATTTTTGCAAGTGTGTGTGTGTGTATGAGTTAGGTTTTATTGCTTTATTTCAACTTCTGTAGAGTGCGCGTGTGCGTATGCATTTATTTCCGCATACTCGTTAAGAGTTAAATGGCGCTATGCTTTCATTTCCCGCCCACTCGTTTGAGTGGGACTTGTCTTTTTACTGCTTTCATTTTCTTCCTACTCACTTGAGTAGGAAAACTTTGTGTGGGTGCGTGTGTTTTCATTTCTGTAGAGTGCGTGTGTGTGTTTTACTTTCAAGTAGAGTGCGTGCATGTACGAGATAAATTTACTCCCGCCCACTCATTTGAGCCGGGACTTGCAATTTTATCGCTTTCTCAATTATGTAGAGTGTGTGCGTGTAGGAGATAATTTTACTGCTTTATTTATCGCTTTCTTCAATTAAGAAGAGTGTGTGCGTGTGTGCATTTATTTCCTCCTACTCATTTGAGTAGGGCTTGCTTTATTTAATTTTCTTTATGGTTTTGAAGTGTGCGTGAGTGCCTGCATCAATTAGCCTTCAATTTATCTAATTGTCCTATTTTTCGTGTTTTCTCTTATAATTGTTCAGTGCTTAATTTAACACTCACGCTTCACCTAAAAACATAAAGCCGTCCCCATACCGATGAGTGGCTAATCTCTTTTAGCCTTCGACATCGAAGAGCATTGGGACATATAAAATGATTTGAAATAATTAAAAAATTTATTTTTATTTTAATTTAAGGACTTAAGGTTTACCCCGGGTTAACGACGCATAGGACCACATAATCGATGTGTGGGCTCTATTTCCGTTATCCATATGTGACGCCGAGAGGCTGCACGTATGGACCGATCCCCCTTGGGTAAAGAGAACTGCGTACGCCCCCTCGAAAGAGGAGAAGCGTAGTTCTGCCGGATTGGGTTCCCCACCCAATAGCGGGGTTCTTAGCGTAAAGCGGGCATTAAGAGGAATCCTTCGTCGGTCTAACGATCGGTCGAATAGTCTTAATGTTTAGGTGAGCAATATTCCTAGAGATAAGTGCGCTCATATTTTTGGAACCCCCACGGCCAAGTGCCTTTTATTAATTTAAAAACAAAGTTTAATAATTGTTGAGAATTATTTTAGTCTTAATCCGATTCGATGCCGAGCGTTAACCCCTCATCGAACTAACTTAGCAAAATTCTGCTCTCTTTTTTCCGTTTTAATTAAACTAAAAAATCCCACCTTACTGTTAGTAAGATAATAGTGTTCCTGGAAGAGTAGATATAATCAACGCGTCCCCGAGAATAATACGACCTTGGTATTTTCCCGAATACCGAGTACTACTTGCGATAGGTGCACTTGCCTCCTCTCATTAGAAAACTCGATCTTCTAACCGGCCCACGGAATCTGACCATTTCAAACCAACCACAGTCGGTCTCTGTTCCGCGGCCATCAGTTCCCATCAGGTTTATGGGAACCTAGACTACCCTGCAAGAAAGAGTTATCTTTCCTTAGGAACCCAATAAGTATCGGGTCCTAGGTTCTTGTCAGCATAACAATTTGAATGTCTTCCCACAGGAATCCTGCTGGGAGGGCTAACTTTGGCTCGAGGATGTGGATATGCCCTTGCCCTTGACACAGAGGGGTTGTGCCAACAATCTATGGCAAAGTGACCCACCTTGCCACAACACCAACACTCATGAATGTTGTATCTACGTTTCTAACCTGATCTGTTGACTGAGGTAGTCATGATCTTAGGTCTAAACGGGATAAAGTCGGTTCTGCTCACAACATTGCCTTTTTCACCGTGACAAATGGGAGGGTGGAAAGAATGCATGTGGTCAGTGTCAGGTGGCCACGGAGGTGGTGCCTTCCTTTCAGTCAGCACGCTTCCAGAGGCCCCATGGGTACTTACCACATGTTTCCTGACCCCCCTTTCCTGTGTCCTAGGGTGGAAAGTACTGCGGTGAGAGCTAGTTCCGATAGATTCATGATGAGTTGGGGATGAGGCCGAGAATACAAAGGGCTCAGGATGAGCCTTGGGTATTCCCTCCGGGGTAGCCATGACAGCTCTGGCACTGTGGGTATTTCCACATGAGGGCTAATCATTCTTGCAGTGACCATGGTTATTCCTATGGTCATACCTGAATGCATGATGTGTGCCCTTCCTGCTCGGGGTGGGGGTCTGAACACTGTTTCCCCATTTCTCCATGAATTAACGATTTGGGAGATCCACCCATTTTCTGCTTTTCTTTTGATGGCATCTATCTTGGAAAAGTTAGAAACAATCCTCTTCTAGGTCTCTAGACAACTTTCTAGATCCGAGATCTTTGAGTCCTTTACCTTGATGGATTCCAATTGGAGATTCATCAAGGTCTTCAGCTGAGCAATCTCCTTAGCTTGCTCCTCCACAAGTAAGTTGCTCTTCTGAAGGGCACTCTCAAGAGAATCAGGATTTTCAATCTTTTGATTAAAGCTATCCATATCCCTTGCATCTCTGGAAGGACTACCCTCTGAATTGTTCCTGTCTTCAGGAACTTCAAGAGGAGGGGGGCATGAGGAAGGAGTTACCTGCTCCTGGCTTTGCTGTTCAGGGTTACCATTAATATCGGCAGAAATTATTGAGTCAGCTTCATCAGAACTGCTTTCCTCAACTTCTTCTTCAGTCTCAGACAAGGACACAGGAGCCCTGATACTGAGAAATTGGTCATCACTTTCTTCTTCAGAAATGCTGACCCCCATATATGCCTCATCCTCTTGCTGGCGACTTATCCCTGTTCTGTCTGATCCCTCCATGAGGTCTGATACCGTTTGCCACAAGGACTTGGCCGTCCTACACTTTTCAAGTCTTGACCTGGAAAGTCCAGTCCAGAAATCCAGGATGATTTTACGAATCATTTTATCCAAGTTGAATAGAGAGAATTCAATCTCAGACATTTCGGTAGTCTCCTTGGGGATCTGCATATTCATTCCAGAGCAGGAGGCCTTCATGGGAATGAATGGACCCTCTTCCAAGATGATTGATGCACGAGGGTCGATGGCCTCCAGATAAAAGGATACTCTCATCTTCCAGATGGGATAATAGTCCTTTGTGCATGCGGGGAGTCTAAGAGGAGAGATATCATATTCCAGCTCCATTCTGGTTGACACAGGTGGTAGGATTCTCCTCAAGGTGTGAATCTTTTTGACGAGGAACCTCCCTCTGATACCACTTGAAAGTCCACCTAGTGCCAACTAGCTTCACCTATGGGGGGGGGTAGGTGTCTTGTAGCGTTTTTGCGGAATTAAAGTTTTACCTGCGCAAGTAAATCAAACAACACAGCACAGAAAATAACCAAGCAATTTATAGTGGTTCCCTGATTTGGGTACGTCCACTTTCCCCCTTCGACCTATCTCCCAACCAGGGATGATTCGGTCACTTCACCAACAGGATTGAAATCCAATCCTTTCACTAACGGAAGGAACTCTTCCACACGTAGGAGTCACCACTCCCACAACACGGGTTGCACCCAACCCTTACAACTAGGAACCAACCGTTCCTTTACAATGAAAAAGGAAATAGAATGTATAAGAAATACAAATAACTTGTGGAGATCAAGGTGTCTCTCTTCGTTAGACGACGTGTTCTTGATGTCGACGAAGAGTCCACGACCGTAGATCTCTCTTGAAAGGATCTCCTCTAGATCGATGGCTTCAATGAAGGAGGCGGTGATGCTATGTAGATCCAATCTTCTTAGCTAAGCCGGCAAAGTCTACCAACGGTCGATCTTGGATCAATCGTCACAATTGATTCGGATTGGGATAGTTTTCCCGATCTACAAATCAAGAGACAAGGGTTCTCAAGAAGGACACGCGAGACGCGTTGCGAGGGAGAGCTTCTGTCGCCTGGAGATGAGGAGGAAACCTCAATCAGCAGTGGCGACCACCTAGCACGAGCGGCGCAGCAGTCGGATGGAGCTCCGCGACCTAGGTTTTGACGGCCGCTTGTTCTTTTCTTCGCTTCTCTATTCGTTATCCTACTGTTCAAAAATACCTGTGTATTTATACATTAGGTCCTCAAGATGACCGTTGTGAGCCCCACCAAAGAGAAGCCCTAAGACCGGTTCGAAATACCATAGGTAACATGGACCGGTCCAGAAAGAATCGGAAAATTGCCCAAGTCAAATTCGGCGAGAATCATAGGTGATTCTCGACGAATCAACGAGAATCACCTACGATTCTCGCCGAATTCTACTTAGCCGAATTCTGGCTGCACTAATATAGAAGCCGGGGAGAATCTGCGGGAATCACACATGATTCTCGACGATTCTGCCTTAGAGAAATTTCTGGCGCGTCGAGACAGCCGACTCCAACCGGCGAGAATCAACCAGTGATTCTCGACGACTCGGCGAGAATCATTAGTGATTCTCGCCGATTCTTACTTAGACAATTTTTCCTCTTTCTTTCCGAGAGCTGGTCTTTGGCCCATCCTTGCTCCTTGTCTGCTCTTGCTATATCATAGCCCTGTACTTGAAATTAAGTACACTCCAATAGAGAGAGTACACGTAGGCCAACAGACTGATCTGCTCAACGAGGGATTACGTCACGCAGACCCGTGTATATTGACCCACTGCACCCTGACATTGGTGTGTACTTAGCGTGGAATAACTGCAAGCACAACTAGAAGATTTCATCAAATACAATGTGAATTCATCTTAGCTAGACAGGTGGCTTCCTCAAATCCAGGTAATTGTGGATACAGTACCCAACAGTTACACATTCTCATATGAGCTTTGTAGCTCCTGGAATCTCCAGTAGAAGTTGCTGCATGATAACAACTTATGTTGAGGATGCTTTCGGTTAGTGTATAACTGGGTTTGGTCTAGGTAAGAGAAATGTAGCAAGATGATGTTGAGGTTTGAATGAGCCTAGTTATATGTAGCCGAGAAAAACAAATGGTTGGAGGAATTTAATAAACAAATGATTTGGGGAATTATTGAACAAATGGTTTGATAGGATTTTATTGTACAAATGGCTACGTGTAAAATCCGGTATGGACATGCGTGATTTTAATTTGATGTATGGTATAAGTTGTAAGACCCCCTTTTTTTTTTTTCAACCATCGGGATCTTAGGCCCAGAATCGCCGCTTTGCGGTGACACCTTCACGTCCTGAAGGGTCATCACCACAAGGCGCCGATTCTACCGGCCAATTCGATCACAGAAAGGTAGCAAAAAAATAGAAGTAAGAGCAATGCAGTCCACAATAATAAATCACATACATAGAAATAAATCTCCACGAAGGGAGTGTCCACAGAAAACATCAGAGTACTATAAATGCGGGCTTATGCCCGGTACAAAATGTCCTCACTACAAGTCTCTCATGCGAAAGCAAAAATAGGAACTACTCAGGGTCGAGACTCACGGTCCCGGCTGTATGAACTCCGGAGCTAGACTTCCCCATCTCCAGACGCACCGATCTCTGGAGCTGCTCCTCCATGATGGGCTCCACGATCCCCTAAATGATGCGGTTCGAAAACCGTTAGTCATAAAGACTAAGTCTTATCATCCCCTACCCCTTCCCCTATGGCTCCTAGGTACCGAGCGAAGAGGAAGAAAGGGAAGGACATGAAGGTAGATATTAATCAAGAAACAAATGGCAGCGGAACTAATCTAGCAATTCTATAATAGTATGACAGAAACAGAAAGTAAGAAAAGTAACCTTAACTTATGTGCGAAAACGCATAAGCCAAGGGATCTTCTGCAAGGCTCCCATCGTATAGAGTGTCCCATACCACCTATACGTTGGGGTGTCGGTTATCAAACAACAGCATATGTTTATATATTGAAATTAACCATTGATTTATAAACTTGCCCACACAAGCTTATAGACCAAGGGGTCGTTTTGTAGGTCCTAATGTATAAGCGTCCCATACCACTTATACATTAGGTGTCAGGGTTAAATGAATCGATTATGCTATGACATGCAAGTGGGTATGATGAAACATGCAAGTGCAACTCACACACCCGACTCTGTGCACACAGACCTTTAGTTCCCCCTTTTGGAGCCGTTACCTCCCAGGATACCTCCGTAGTGGCAGACGGAAGCGGTGGGTTGGGCCTCGCCCACCTCAAAACCAGTAAAAGCACCACTGGTCTGACCTATCGTACGCCTCAACGCTTGGTGCACTAAGCGGACGCCTGCGTACTCTTGCCGGCTGGCGCACCGGACTTCTGTTGGCGAAGTGCTAATCACCCCGCCGAGTCAACGATATCGGTGTCGGTGCAATCGAACTCCCCGATATCGAAAAACCCACCACCTTAACTTTTCCTATATTATGCACATGCAAGTTTATTCATAAACACACAAAACCGAGACGAAGCTCCCCGGACCAAAACGTCCGTATCCAAACCAACCGAGCCGAAGCTCCCCGGACCATCCCGTCCGTCTCTTTACCAACCGAGCCGAAGCTCCCCGGACCATCCCGTCCGTCTCTTAACCAACCGAGCTGAAGCTCTCATCAATCTTCCTGTGCCATCAGTGTTTGTGAAAAGTGTAGCCCTAGTTACTAAGTTACTCTTGTCGGTTTGTTATTACAGTTTACGTTAGCCCAGGACTGCCCCCGGTATTCCCCGTGAAGGGCTCTCAAGGGGCACTAGGAACCAAGACGGCGGCATTACGGCCCGAAGTTCCCTTTCGCAAGGCACTTATTATTATTGGTTTATCTCCCTTAACCCGATTCCCTTCTCATATTACGATAGACTATCCTAGGGTGATTTTTAACCTTCCTCTCTTCGAGAAAGGCGATCTTTCGCCGAAACCCGAGCACCTCTTAACTCTAGCTATCACCACTTCTCACTACTCTTTATACCTTCCTATTGTGATTTCCTCCACCATTGCCCACCCAGAAAATATGATTAACTCCAATGCCTTCCTCAGATCATGTCCTATTGCATTTCACAAATTGCTATATGCAGACCGACCTAGACTACATGTCGAACCGGTTATGCAATGATCCAATACTCATCCAAATACCCTAAATTATTTACTGGAGACTTACCATGATATAAATGACCTAAATCCAGAAAATGGAAATTTTCATAATTTATTTGGCATTAAATTAAATTCCTCGAAAATCCCAAGGGCTACCGGTTTGAACATGAGCTACCCTAAGTTCTTATGCATGATGTCCAGCAAATTTATGATAAATAGTAGGTTATCTCAATAGGTTAAATTCAAAGTATCATAATTTTTCTATCATCAAAAGGGCATTAAAACTATTTTTGAAATAATCTCTATCTTCTGTCATTTATGAATCTAGTATAGAAAATATTCTTCCAAAAATTACAAATAATTTATGACATGCAGGTAAAGGCCTAGAATTAGCACTGGTCCAGTTTCATAATTTTTCAGTGATAAAATCATCCCTAAATAATTTTTCAAACATAGAACCCCTTTTTAACTTTTATGAAGGAAGTACTGGATGTACTCAACTAAAAATTATATAAAAATTCAGGGGTAATCATTCTATTCTAGAATCTATGTTTCCAAAATTTCATGAGATTTCAATGAATAGAAGTTCCTAAATAATTAAATCATCATCTAAGGCCATAACAAGCTTTACAAATGAAGTGCTAGCAATATTCAACATAAAATTCCAGAAAAATTGCTATAAGTTCTACCTGATCCAAAACTCACTCTACCCGAATTTCACAGTTTTTAAGTAAGGTTCAGTGACTGATTTTACCTATTTGATATTTTAACCTAAAACTAATGTTAGGGTTTTTAAGGTATCTACTTGTCTCCAAATTCTCCAAGATTACATCCAGACGATTCTTATCAAGCCTTTGTCAACTCTACAGAGTTTCAAGGCAAAACAAGAGCAATTGCCCCCATGTCCTTCACAACCCTCAAAACCCTTTATTTAGGGTTTGAGCTTGGATCCTAGGGTAAATCAACCCTAAACCTCACCATTTTTCTCCAAGCAGGTTATAACCTCCTTCTAAGTCAGAGATCAGAAAATCAGCCTCTGTTGAGATGATTTGACCTTTCTAAACTCTTAGTGCACTTTTTACTAAAAGGTGTCTCACTAATGCCTAGTTAAGGGTAGAAGATTTCCTACCCAAAACTCCTCCAAATCAGTTGGAATTTTGTACAGACCTAAGTTTAATAGCCAGGGACCACTCACCAAACTTTGGGAGGGTTTGGAGGTCGTTGGCCACTTAAATAAATTCCTCTAAGTTTATTAAATTGAAACAAAAACTTTAGGCAAAGTATCTCCAAAAATTCCCATTTTTGGTCTGCCTTGAGGTATTGTTAAGGCTAATCCCCTGCCCAAATTTCAGGTCATTTGGACAAGGGACGAAGAGTGGGCATCCGTTTTAATTTCTGCCCAACTCTAGGTACAGCCCCCACTAAAACGGGTACTGCGGCCGAACCGCTTACCCAAACGAGTTGAAACCAATTTTAGATTAATCTAGACTCGAAGGGCTACGACTTTCGTGTCTGGTCACGTTTCCTAAAATGGCCTCTAAGTGCCTCGTTTTACTGCATTAAAATGTGCCCATCCAAGTATAATTTCCATACAAAATTATTTCCATAATTTATATATTAAAAACAGTTTTTACTGTTCATCTTCTACAGAACCCGAAAACCAGACACAGAAACTCATATTTTCTGTAGCTCTTTCGCGCTCCGTCACCGGTCATCCGGTCACTTCCCTGGCCAGCCACCACCACCACCGCCTCCGTTGAGGCGATGGCTATCGGTCGGCGGTGGTTTGGCCGCCGGAGGTGGCGGTTTCCGGCGAACTCAAGAATACACTTTTCATGGTTTTCCATGAAAACGAGAGATGGATCCGGCTCCGTTGAGCGCGAACTTCCTTTCTAAGAATCCTAAGATCTACCCATGAAAGAGAAGAAGCAGAGGAGGACCTTATTCGCGGTTTGGAGGCGAGAAGAACGACGGGGTGCCATGGCGCAGTGGTGGCGTAGCCGAACTTCTCCTACAGCAAGAACAAAGATCTGATCCATTTGCTTGAGCGTGTAAACTTCTCCTCTTGCTCCAAGTGGGCTTTTATAAGTCAGAAAGTGGGGAGGTGAAAGGGTAAAGCCTTAATGGCCATGAAGGCTCCTCTTAATAGCCTTTCGGTTACAGTGAAGGGATAAGAAACGGTGGAAGATGAACAGGTGTGTCTAGTTGGCGGTTTCCTATTAGACCAAGACTTCCTCCTTTATTATATAATTATAGAAGGAAAAACGGCCCGTAATTACTCCTGGTGTAACTTCCCACACCAGCATTTATTTCCACGCGTGTTAGAATAATTTCGGGCCTGAACCGTCGTTTCGGCCAATGTCACGGGCGTGACACATAGGTCACGGGCGTGATAGGCGCGGGTGACAATTTTGGGGTTGACGATCGTCGAACTGAGATCGACGGTCGTCGAAGGATGGTCATGCCCTAGGTCACGGGCGTGACACCTAGGTCACGGGCGTGACAGGTCCGAACGACAATTTTGAGGTCGACGATCGTCGAACTGAGATCGTCGGTCGTCGAAGGCTGGTCACGCCCTAGGTCACGGGCGTGACACTTAGGTCACGGGTGTGACAGGCCCGAGTTCAATTTCGACGATCGTTTTACGGGGATCAACGATCGTCGAAGGAGTCACCCCCCTAGTCACGGGCGTGACACTTTGGTCATGGGCGTGACATGTCCGGGATGCCAGATCGATGATCGTCTCACGGAGATCGACGATCGTCGAACGGGTCACGCCCTAGGTCACGGGCGTGACATGTCCGGGCTGCCAGATCGACGATCGTCTCACGGAGATCGACGATCATCGAATGGGTCACGCCCTAGGTCACGGGCGTGACACCTTGGTCACGGCCGTGACATGCCCGGGCAGCAAGTTCGACGATCGTCTCGCGGAGATCGACGATCGTCGAAGTAGTCACGCCCAAAGTCACGGGCGTGACGGGTCGGTCACGGGCGTGACCAACCCGTGACCCGAAACCTCGATCGATTTATTTCAATTTTTTGGGCTTCACAGGGTTCTATCATGACCAACCGACTCCTAGGGGTCTAGCCGGAAATGGGATGTTACAAATCCCAATAAACAAAACAAAAATTTCGTCCCCGAAATTGAGTTTGAGCCTACGGGGATTTCTATCGGAATAAATTAAACTTGTAACATCCCATACGATCTTTCTATCGGGTTTAGGCGACTATTCGTTTGATAAACGAAGACAATCTCCCCAATAAACAAAATATTAGCCCCTACCTTTCTGATTGAGTGTGCATGCCTAGGTCCTGAATTTTCCTTATCTAGTCTTAACTGTCCAAAACAAGAAGGCAATCTATAGTATACCGAGAGGTGGTGAGATGTACCTGAATGAACAACTCCGGGTATCTTTGCCTCATCAGATCCTGCGGTTCCCAGGTGTGCTCCTCCTGACCGTGGTTTCTCCACAGAACCTTGACTAAGGGGATCTTTTTGCGGCGCAAGATCCGTACTCCTTTGTCGTCGATCCGGACCGGCTCCAAGTGAACAGATCGGTCTGAAGCTACCGGCCCTTCGGTGCTCAAAATCCGCTGCTCCGGGCGTAGTAGAGCCCTTCTCAGCGAAGAAATGTGGAAGACGTCGTGTAGAGCTACCAGCTCTGGCGGCAACTCTAGCCTGTAGGCTAGGGGTCCGATCCGCTCCAGGATCCGGTAAGGGCCCATATACCTAGGGCTGAGCTTCTTCCTCCGACCGCGCACCCGTGAGACTCCGTGCATGGGCCGGATCTTCAAGAACACTCGATCTCCTACCCGAAACTCCACCTGACGATGTCGGGCGTCATAGTATTTAGCCTGTCTTCTCTGCGCCTCCAACAACCTATCTCTGATCAGTCTCACCTGAGCCTTGGTGTCTTCAACAAAATCCGATCTCAACACCTTCGGATCCTCGTCTTGAACCCAAGAAAGCGGGGTCCTACATTTTCTTCCATACAAGGCTTCATAAGGCGCCATCCTGATGCTGGACTGGTATCTATTATTATAGGAGAACTCGACCAACGGTAACATCTTCTCCCACGGCTCCCCTCGGTCCAGTATACACAGTCGTAGTAAATCCTCCAAGGTCCGGTTGGTGCGCTCTGTCTGCCTGCCCGTCTGAGGGCGGAAGGCCGTGCTAAAAGTCAACCGGGTGCCCAAATATGCCTGCACTGACCGCCACTCCCTGGATGTAAACCGTCCATCGCAGTCCGACACTATCGTCCGGGGCACGCCATGATATCGGATATACTGCTCCACGAACTTTCGTACCAGCACTCCCACCGAGTCATCCTTCCTGATCGGTATAAAGCGGGCCACCTTCGTCAACCGATCAACAATCACCCAGATCGAGTCGTCGATATCGGTGTCGGTGCAATCGAACTCCCCGATATCGAAAAACCCACCACCTTAACTTTTCATATCTTATGCACATGCAAGTTTATTTGTAAACACACAAAACCGAGCCGAAGCTCCCCGGACCAAAACGTCTGTCTCCAAACCAATCGAGCCGAAGCTCCCCGGACCATCCCATCCGTCTCTTAACTAACCGAGCCGATGCTCCCCGGACCATCCCGTCCGTCTCTTAACCAACCGAGCCGAAGCTCTCATCAATCTTCCTGTGCCATCAGTGTTTGTGAAAAGTGCAGCCCTAGTTACTAAGTTACTCTTGTCGGTTTGTTATTACAGTTTACGTTAGCCCAGGACTGCCCCCGGTATTCCCCGTGAAGGGCTCTCAAGGGGCACTAGGAACCAAGACGGCGGCATTACGGCCCGAAGTTCCCTTTCGCAAGGCACTTATTATTATTGGTTTATCTCCCTTAACCCGATTCCCTTCTCATATTACGATAGACTATCCTAGGGTGATTTTTAACTTTCCTCTCTTTGGAAAAGGCGATCTTTCGCCGAAACCCGAGCACCTCTTAACTCTAGCTATCACCACTTCTCACTACTCTTTATACCTTCCTATTATGATTTCCTCCACCATTGCTCACCCAGACAATATGATTAACTCCAATACCTTCCTCAGATCATGTCCTATTGCATTTCACAAATTGCTATATGCAGACCGACCTAGACTATATGTCGAACCGGTTATGCAATGATCCAATATTCATCCAAATGCCCTAAATTATTTACTGGAGACTTACCATGATATAAATGACCTAAATCCAGAAAATGGAAATTTTCATAATTTATTTGGCATTAAATTAAATTCCTCGAAAATCCCAAGGGCAACCGGTTTGAACATGAGCTACCCTAAGTTCTCATGTATGATGTCCAGCAAATTTATGATAAATAGTAGGTTATCTCAATAGGTTAAATTCAAAGTATCATAATTTTTCTATCATCAAAAGGGTATTAAAACTATTTTTGAAATAATCTCTATCTTCTGTCATTTATGAATCTAATACAGAAAATATTCTTCCAAAAATTACAAATAATTTATGACATGTAGGTAAAGGCCTAGAATTAGCACTGGTCCAGTTTCATAATTTTTCAGTGATAAAATCATCCCTAAATAATTTTTCAAACATAGAACCCCTTTTTAACTTTTATGAAGGAAGTACTGGATGTACTCATCTAAAAATTATATAAAAATTCAGGGGTAATCATTCTGTTCTAGAATCTATGTTTCCAAAATTTCATGAGATTTCAATGAACAGAAGTTCCTAAATAATTAAATCATCATCTAAGGCCATAGCAAGATTTACAAATGAAGTGATAGCAATATTCAACATAAAATTCCAGAAAAATTGCTATAAGTTCTACCTGATCTAAAACTCACTCTACTCGAATTTCACAGTTTTTAAGTAAGGTTCAGTGACTGATTTTACCTATTTGATATTTTACCCTAAAACTAAGGTTAGGGTTTTTAAGGTATCTACTTGTCTCCAAATTCTCCAAGATTACATCCAGACGATTCTTATCAAGCCTTTGTCAACTCTACAGAGTTTCAAGGCAAAACAAGAGCAATTGCCCCCATGTCCTTCACAACCCTCAAAACCCTTTATTTAGGGTTTGAGCTTGGATCCTAAGGTAAATAAACCCTAAACCTCACCATTTTTCTCCAAGCAGGTTATAACCTCCTTCTAAGTCAGAGATCAGAAAATCAGCCTCTGTTGAGATGATTTGACCTTTCCAAACTCTTAGTGCACTTTTTACTAAAAGGTGTCTCACTAATGCCTAGTTAAGGGTAGAAGATTTCCTACCCAAAACTCCTCCAAATCAGTTGGAATTTTGTACAGACCTAGGTTTAATAGCCACGGACCACTCACCAAACTTTAGGAGGGTTTGGAGGTCGTTTGACCACTTAAATAAATTCCTCTAAGTTTATTAAATTGAAACAAAAACTTTAGGCAAAGTATCTCCAAAAATTCCCATTTTTGGTCTGCCTTGAGGTATTGTTAAGGCTAATCCCTTGCCCAAATTTCAGGTCATTTGGACAAGGGAAGAAGAGTGGGCATCCGTTTTAATTTCTGCCCAACTCTAGGTATAGCCCCCACTAAAACGGGTGCTGCGGCCGAACCGCTTACCCAAACGAATTGAAACCAATTTTAGATTAATCTATACTCGAAGGGATACGACTTTCGTGTCTGGTCACTTTTCCTAAAATGGCCTCTAAGTGTCTCGTTTTGCAGCATTAAAATATGCCCATCCAAATATAATTTCCATACAAAATTATTTACATAATTTATATATTAAAAACAGTTTTTACTGTTCATCTTCTACAGAACCCGAAAACCAGACACAGAAACTCATATTTCCTGTAGCTCTTTCGCGCTCCGTCACCGGTCATCCGGTCACTTCCCTGGCCAGCCACCACCACCACCGCCTCCGTTGAGGCGATGGCTATCGGTCGGCGGTGGTTTGGCCGCCGGAGGTGGCGGTTTCCGGCGAACTCAAGAATACACTTTTCATGGTTTTCCATGAAAACGAGAGATGGATCCGGCTCCGTTGAGCGCGAACTTCCTTTTTAAGAATCCTAAGATCTACCCATGAAAGAGAAGAAGCAGAGGAGGACCTTATTCGCGGTTTGGAGGCGAGAAGAACGACAGGGTGCCATGGCGCAGTGGTGGCGTAGCCGAACTTCTCCTACAGCAAGAACAAAGATCTGATCCGTTTGCTTGAGCGTGTAAACTTCTCCTCTTGCTCCAAGTGGGCTTTTATAAGTCAGAAAGTGGGGAGGTGAAAGGGTAAAGCCTTAATGGCCATGAAGGCTCCTCTTAATAGCATTTCGGTTACAGTGAAGGGATAAGAAACGGTGGAAGATGAACAGGTGTGTCCAGTTGGCGGTTTCCTATTGGACCAACACTTTCTCCTTTATTATATAATTATAGAAGGAAAAACGGCCCGTAATTACTCCTGGTGTAATTTCCCACACCAGCATTTATTTCCACGCGTGTTAGAATAATTTCGGGCCTGAACCGTCGTTTCGGCCAATGTCACGGGCGTAACACATAGGTCACGGGCGTGATAGGTACGGGTGACAATTTTGGGGTCGACGATCGTCGAACTGAGATCGACGGTCATCGAAGGATGGTCACTCCCTAGGTCACGGGCATGACACCTAGGTCACGGGCGTGACAGGCCCGAACGGCAATTTTGAGGTCGACGATCGTTGAACTGAGATCGTCGGTCGTCGAAGGCTAGTCACGCCCTAGGTCATGGGCGTGACACTTAGGTCACGGGCGTGACAGGCCCGAGTTCAATTTCGACGATCGTTTTACAGGGATCGACGATCGTCGAAGGAGTCACGCCCCTGGTCACGGGCGTGACACTTTGGTCACGGGCGTGACATGTCCGGGCTGCCAGATCGACGATCGTCTCATGGAGATCGACGATCGTCGAATGGGTCACGCCCTAGGTCACGGGCATGACACCTTGGTCACGGGCGTGACATGCCCGGGCAGCAAGTTCGACGATCGTCTCGCGGAGATCGACGATCGTCGAAGTAGTCACGCCCAAAGTCACGGGCGTGACGGGTCGGTCACGGGCGTGACCAACCCGTGACCCGAAACCTCGATCGATTTATTTCAATTTTTTGGGCTTCACAGGGTTCTGTCACGACCAACCGACTCCTAGGGGTCTAGCCGGAAATGGGATGTTACATAAGTTTTGAAAGAGGTTGTGGTCCCTGATAACTGAATATGGAATCTATACTTTGGTGAAAGCGTGAAGAGTGATTATTTTATGGTGATAAGTATATGAAAGCATATTTGTTGGTAAATGTTTGGTTATAAGGAAGGAATTCGGATGAGGTAAATATCATGGCCAAGAAATGTGTTGAATCGTAATCTCAAGTGTTGAATGGGATAATTGGTATAGTGCACTACTTAGAGTGTGTCTCCCTATGAGTAGCAGTGTGAATGGGAGAATTGGTATAGTCCATTGCTTAGAGTGTGTCTCCCTATTGGTAGCAGTGTGGGATTGGCATGTTGTTCAAGGTGGCTTGCCACCTATTTTGATGTTGAACCCTTAAGTGCTTGGGAGCACGAGAATGCGAAAAGGGTGTAAGTGTGTGTGTTTGACCGCACTGGATTGGTAATGATGATAAGGGACACGATGTGAAGCCCTTGAGTGTTGTTGAGCACTAGATTGGTAAAAATGAAAAGGGACTCGGTTAGAGCCCTTGGATAGTTGCTTGCAAAGCCGTGTGAATTTTCATGTGGTGTGAGTTGACACGCTATAACATCCCAATTCAAGCTAGACCCCTCATGCGTGTATTGTGTCATCTTGGGTGGCTTAGGCCGGTAGAAATTTGGGAGAGAAAACCCAAGGTCACGGGGCTGTAGGTAGGTCCGGGCGGTCGAGTAAACTCGATGAAATCCCCTGGACTTTACGTTCAATTTATGTGTCCTATTTTGTTGTCTGCCGCATAGAAAGCCTATGTCGCATATTAAGCCTGTGTTGCCTCGAAGGAAACATGTCACCTTGATAAAATTATAGTGTGTGCCAAACTCAAATAGCGTGGTCTACAAATAACATATTTATGCAAAATGATGAAATCGAGCAAACGGCCTTGGACTTGATCTTAGATATTTTTATTAGACTCGTAACGATACTTCGAGTCCAATAGAGTTGTTCATTCACGATTTCAACGTCATTTAAGAAGTTTTGAAGTTTAAGTAAATTGGCCGCAAATGCTCCAGGGAGCGTAAAATGAGCATACGAACTCGGATTGGATCGCGAATCTTTCCAGTCTATGCGTGTCAGCGAGTCGGTCGTAACAAGCCTATTCGGGAAAATTTCCGAGTCCTGTAGGTATTGTACAGTTGTTTGAAATATAATAGCAAAATAATAATGATTATAATAATAATAATAAAATTAATAAAAATATACTTATTATATTTTACTATATTACTTAACATTAGGTCAGAGCATAAACCCGACTCCTTCCCACTTCCCCTGCTAGCCTTGACGACGCTAACTCCACCCCAATTCTTCCTTACAAGCTCCGACCACCACTCCTCCGGCGCTTGTCAACCGCCCTCCCCTCGGGGAAATACTTCACTGACAAGCTCCGCCGGCAAGCTAGCTCTTGTGAGCATCGCACGACGCGAACGCTACTCTTCTCTTGCTCCGGCCAGCCACTTCTCTCTCTAAACCTCATGGCAAACCACCACCTGCTCATGATCTCACTCTCTCCAACCAATGATCACCCAAATCTACACCAATCAGCAGCACCATGCTTCAGATCTGACCATCTCCGCCTCTCCACATTAAGATTCGCCCACCCGACAAATCCGGTCGAGCGCCCATCTCAAAACCGAGCCAATCTGGTATGAATGATGCTGTTCTACTTGATTTTTCTCTACTGCTGCACAGTAAAATTTAGAGGATAGATATTATAATGAAAGAAATTCAAGGCTGACCATAAGCATCTGGATCAGCGAGATCTTCCTCTGTAATTGATTTATTTTTGAAGCAACTCAGATGATAGCATTGTAGATGAAAATTTTGGAGGAGTTATTGTGGACTTATTATTGGAGCTTTCATGATTTAGAGGTGTTGACTCCTTTGTCTTCTATAGGAGCTTCAATACTTCATGCCATGCATCCATGGTCGACCCCTTTGGAGAGCGTCAAACAAGGCCGGATATGCAATGCCCGACTATGGACTGGAGCAACGCGCAAATGCCGCATACGCGACTATTGGGTAACATGCAGGGACACTCTGTGAGCTTCCTACCCTCTCCCTTGCTGCTACTTCTCTAGTTATTTATAAGAGAGATATCGACTCAAAAGAGTCTTGATTTGTGAGAATGAGATTTCTAGGGAATGGCCACACTAGGACTTGTGTCCTAGTGATTAGATGTCTTCAACCTTTTCTCCCTTCTATATGAAGACGGGGCTTGGTTTCATGAAGAGGAGTGGCCTCATGAGGGAGAATAAGGGTGGAGGGAAGTTCTGGAATAGTTTTGTGAAAGTGGTTAATGGGGGAAGATCCGCGCAAAAATCTTTTTTTTGCACATAACGAACTTCGAAGATGTTATCGGACATGATTCGGCCGGATCTGGGTCATGGCCTGAACACAAAATTTGTAGGCAACGAAAATACCTTTCTAATGAATGGTTACACACCTTCACCGGGCTACTGTTGCCTCAGGCATCTCCGGTCAAAGTTTCTATCCAGAAAGTGTCCTGCACTTAAAATTCTTGGGTTGGTGTAGAATCGAGTTTGGACTCGGCAGAGACATTGTAACAAATTAACATTGAGGTTGGCTAAATTATTTTTATGTCTAATCGTGATAAATCAACGATTAATGGAATTTGTTGATAAATTCTTAGCAAACAAAGGAAGTAGTGAAACGTACTTGAATTAAAGGATTTGGTAGAGAGATCGTAGCAAAATAGTGTGAAAGTTTTGGTGGACTTAGTATATACGTAATCGTGATAAATAAAAGGTTGACGGGATTCAGTTGATAGACCCTTAAGTAAACGAGGAGTTAGTGAACCACGATTGTACAAATGGTGTGGAGGAATTCAATGAACAAATGATTTGGGAAATTTAATAAGTGAAAGATTAATGTGATTTGGTTGATAGATCCTTAAGTAAACTAGTGAGTTGATGAGTTGGATTGCATAAACAAACTAGTTATGTGAACCGGTAAGGATGTGCTTGATACTAGCAATGCGATGGATATTATGTGGAAGAGAATTGAATAAGGTTAATGCATACTCGCGGGATACATATGATTAATGGAACGTGTATTGTTGTCCACTGCATAGAGTCGTGTCTCCCTACGGGTAGTAGTGTGTGTTGTTATGTTGTATAAGGTGGCTTGCCACCTAAGGTTTACAAGGAACCCTTGAGTGCTTGGATGCATGAAAATGTGGAAGGGTTGATAGTGCGTGAGTGTTTGCCGCACTAGATCGATTGTGTTGATAAGGGACTTGGTGAGGATCCCTTGCATGCCATTGAGCACGAGGTGTGAATGAGGAAAAGAGGCTTTGGCTGGTTTGTCTTGGTTTACGATGCTCATTCCCGAGACTCCTTCCGTGCCAAGTGAATGGTTGGACATGGCCCTTTAGTGATACGCTCCCATAGGCTCCTTCCGGGCCACGGTGTTTTGTAAGGCCATGTTAAAATGCATGCAGTGTGTGTAGACATGCAGTGTCATAATCCTGAGTTATGGATAGTGTGGCAAGTCTACGGGCTCGCCAGTCGTCACACCGAAGGGAGTTGATGGATAGACCTTGGGAAGTTGGGCTTGGTCTTTGGTGCTCAATCCCGAGGCTCCATTCGTTCCAGGTGGACGAATGGGCTTGGTCCTTGTGCTTTTTTTCGAGGCTCCTTTCGAGTCACGACATAGGCCAGTTAAGGGCTTGGTTCTCCGTGCACACCTAGCTGAGACTCCTGTTGAGCCGTAGTATGCATGTGATATTCGTTGTTGTGTTTTTAGCGTGGAGGCGTACGGAGGCCTAGGTTGGATAGTGTGGATTCCGCCAAGTAGTGGAGATGCCCGCTCTGCTGTCACCGTCTGGCCACGATGGATGATGCCAGAGAGGTTAGATACCTGCTCGAAAAGTGGGAACTACAAGTCTGTGTTGACATAGCAATTGCATGTGTGTGAGCATGGGTGAGTCATCATAAATCATTCCTAATATTGCATTGCATTACATAGACAAGATCCTTGTCATATAAGTTTGTATGAGCACTCTTATATGATGAGTTACTTTACTTTTAAGAAGATCCTTAACTTATAAGTTTGTACGAGCATTCTTATAGGTTAAGTTACTTTCCTGTTATAGATCTATATGCTTGATAGACTTGTAGAATTGCTAGAATAGAATGTTGTTAATATTGTTATACTCTAGTTCTATTATTATTCATGATACTTTATAGATTCACCACCTGCTTGTACTACTGTTCATATATATATTATGTACCAATGTTCCTTTCTCCGCCCGGTGCCGAGGAGTCGCCAGGGGAGCGGATGTAATAACCACTTAGTCTTTATGACTTAAAGTTGCTACGACTACCATTTTAGGAGGACATCCAAAAGAAGGAGCCAAAACAATAACAGGTTTTGTAGGAGGGCAGCTAGGCCAGGGAGAAAGGGCCTGACACTACTTTACCTTTGCTGCCATCAGTTATGGATGTGAGTTTTGAGAAACTCATGATGTAGCCCTTTGGGAAAAGTATTTATATACTCTGATATATCTAGGAGCCTTTGTGTAGCTTCCTGTTTTTCTAGACATTTTACTTTCTGTGGATCATGACTTCTGTGTTTATTCTTTTATTGATGGGTTGACAATATGATATTTGAGACTAGCCGGCAGAATAGGCGTGTTGCGGTACAGGTTAGCATGTGTGTCGACATTACCGCAAGGCGGCTGTTCAGGGATTGAGACTCCTATCTACTATGTCTTGTGTTCTAGGAGGGGGGGGTCTCACAAATTGTATCAGCTTGCAACGATCCTCAACTAAAGAAGTCATTAAAAAATGGTGCCACTCCCGTTTGATTGGTCGGTTTGGGGTTAAACTGATATATTGGAAGCAGTGGTGTGCCTTTGTTTAATTCACACTAGGTATGCCCAGTTGTTAACCTATGATTATCAAACAAAACCTTAGGTTTGTACGTTTATGTGTAGATCTCAGCACGTGTAGAGACAGTAGCGGGCGCTCCTGCCCCTTTCGTCCCTACCCAGTTTAAGTAGTACGAGCTGGGACAAATGCTTACAAAAATACTAGGTGCTTTCAGGTCTAAACAGACCCCCAGTGCAGCAATAAGCCTCGGGCTCTAACATGTTGAGTAGCTTCTGAACCCTCTCACTGCTTGTTTATCAAGGGACGGAGTCGACTGTCCGTACTGAAGAATGGCTAAACACGGTACAAGAGTTAATGGTTGGAATCATATGTAAAACTAGTATGGCTGTGACCATAACTGTGTAAGTCTTAGAAACGCACGCGAAGAGATGGTGGAGTACCTCATGGGTTCCACTTTCCAAGGCCGAGTATACACGGAGATCAGTTGGAATTAAATTTCTAAAGCCTTATTGGAGCATTTCATTCCCTCTACTGCTCGAGATGAGCTTGAAGAAATGTTTCTTCAATTGAAGCAAGGATCCTAGTCCGTGATAGAATATCAAAGGGAGTTTCAACACCTTACATGATTTGCTGACTCCTATGAGTTAGATGACTGCAGGTATGCCAAAAAATTTTACAAAGGCTTACGAGATCCACTAAGGCAAGCCCTTTAGTTTATAGCAGACACGAGTTTGAAAGAGATCATTGATATGACGAAAAGGCTGGTGGCGGATCACTTCCGAAGTAGTAAGAGACCAGCTGAGGGAGTGATAGAAGCAGGCCCCAGTTATAGGAAGAGACATAATAATAGAGGTGGAAGAGGAAATCAAAGAGGTGGCGACCGTTTAAACTAGAATTTTAGGATGGAGCGCATGACCCCGCAGCTAGCACTACCTCCAACTTAACAAATGTATCAGCTGCCTAGAGAGTAAAATGAGCGATTTTGCTTCCATGGTAATCGGTCGGGACACATCCGACGTCACCCCCAGCAACTAGGTGGAGGTGCCCCGTATTTTTCCAACGGCATCTCTGCGAGGACCAGGACAATGTCATGGTCGATGACGAGATCCACGAAGATGGATTCGTGAACCTGCTAGAGAGAAGGTGTTTACTTTGGACATGACTCAAGAGAGAATTCCTCAAGATGATTGCACGTATATCGAGATTTAATTAATACATTATAAACATTCGTCCTTAATTTACCTAAGATGCGCTAGGAGTCTAGCTTGAGTCTTTATAATTGATACTTAGGCACCATGACCGTTAAAAGGAAATCGGTGCCACACATTCATTTATCTTGACAGACTTACTAAAACATTTAGATGGCGTGCAATACTTAACTAGTATCACTCGAAGTATATGCCTCCTGGACGGCTCCGAGATGAAGTCGTCCGCCAAGTACGACTTGGAAGTATGCATTGTATAAAAGATTTTTGAGACCCCTGCGATGGTGTTGAGAATGGAAGAATTTGATCTTATTTTGGGCATGACATGGTTGGACTGACACCACGCCAGAATTGATTGTGCGGCGAAACAAATCACCTTGAGGCATGGAGAATCTGAAGTCGTCTTTTAAGGTATTAAATTCGCCCCTCGAATGTTGTTATCTTCAATCCAGGCCCTTGAGGCACATAAGGAAGGGGACGAAGTATATATGATATGTTTTAAATTAAAAGAGATGGAACCAATTATGAAAGATGTGCAGGTAGTGCGGGCTTTTCCTGAGAAGCTGTCAAGACTACCCCACATAGAGAAGTGGACTTTCAAATTAAACTAGTACTAGGTGCCAATCCTATCTCTCAGACCCCTTACAGAATGTCCCTAAAGGAACTCGCTGAGTTTAGACTTCAGTTGCAAGAATTGGTAGAGTCAGGGTTTGTTCGTCCCAATTCATCACCTTGGGGATCCCCTGTTCTATTTGTTAAGAAGAATGACAGAACATTAAGATTGTTCATAGAACATCGGGTGCTCAACCGACTGACGGTGTGAAACACCTTCTTGTTACCCTGGATCGACGAGTTTTTCGATCATTTGGAGGGAGAACATGGGTTTTACAAACTGGATCTGCGCTCGGGGTATTATCAATTGAGGATACAGGAGGAAGATATTCAGAAGACCGCATTTAGCTTGAGATACAGTTTGTACGATTTCACGGTAATGTCGTTTGGACTCACAAACCCCACTTCGGAATTCATGAGTTTGATGAACAGGGTGTTCGAGCAGTATTTAGATGTCTTCGTCATCATCTTCATCAATGACATTCTAGTTAGTCGAAGACAGAATAGGAGCATGCTGAACACTTAGCCATAGTTTTGAAGAAGCTAAAAGTGTATGCTAGGTTTTCTCAGTTCAACAAATGTGGATTTTGGCTCCGAGAAGTTGCCTTCTTGGGTCATGTGATTAGAAGAGCTGGGTTAGCAGTAGACCAGACTAAGGATCATTCCGCAAAGGAGTGGTCGCCATTGATGTCGACGGCTTATATACGGAGTTTCCTTGGACTTACCGGATATTATCTTAAGTTTGTGAAGGGATTTTCAAAGACAACTCTACCCTTCACTACTATAACAAAGAAAGGTGTGCCATATGAGTGGACACCTCAGTGTGAAGCTGTGTTTCAAGAGATGAAGGATCGACTCACCACCGCACCCATCCTAGCTCTTCCATCAGGGAAAGAAGGATTTCAAGTTTACATTCATGCGTCCTATCAATGGATTAGATCAGTATTGAAGCATCATGGGCACGCGATCCCTTATGATTCAAGGCAGTTGAAGCAGCATGAGGTTAATTACCCAGTGAATGATTTTGAGTTGGGAGCAGTGGTGTTCACATTATAGGTTTGGAGGAATTATTTATATGGCGTCCACTGTGATATCTTTTCGGATCATAAGAATCTGAAGTATGTTCATACTCAGAAGGAGTTGAATTTGAGGCTGCGGCGGCAGATAGAATTTTTGTGCAATTATGAATTTACATTGAACTACCACCACGGGAAAGCAAACTCCGTGGTAGATGCTTTGAGCAGAAAAGTACCTAAGTTGAGCCCCGAGTCTCGAATGATGAGTATAAAATTAACTCAATTTCTCGAGGAGATGGAGATGACGATAGTGTGTAGGGATCATTCCGAGACATATACTGAATATCTAACCGCCATGTGTATAATTTGTGACATTCGAGATCGAATTCGGGAAGAGCAAGGGAAGGATTCTTCTCTGGCCCTTGTGATTAAAGCTATTGAGGATGGATCTACTAAAGAGTATACTCTAAAGGACGGCCTCGTTCATTTCAATGGCAGACTTTACATTCCCAAGGGTGGTGAAATCCGGGAAGATATTTTGCGAGAGGCACATTGCTCCTAGTATTCGGTGCATCTCGGGATTTCCATGATGTACAATAACTTACGAAAGACAATGTTCTGGCCAGGAATCAATAGTGTTGTTAAGTATTATGTTACACACAATGAGGCATGCCATAAGGTGAAGGTGGAGTGTGAGAGCCTTGGAGGGTTGTTACAATCATTGCCCATTACGGAGTGGAAATTTGAAGATATATCAATGGATTTTATTCATGGCCTTCCCCGAGTACGATCAGGGAATGAATCAGTTTGGGTGAGAGTGGATCGCTTGACTAAGGTTGCCAGGTTTATCTTAGTGAGGAAGGAGGCGCATATGGATGTATTGGTATATCTCTTCATGGAATAGTTTGTACGATACCATGGAGTGCCTAAGATGATAGTCTCCGACAGTAATAGTCACTTTACCTCCAAAGAATGGAAGGTGGATCAAGCATATTTGGGTTCTCGCCTTACCTTTAGCATGACCTTTTATCCTGAGACGGACGGTCAGGCTGAGAGGACCATCAAAACAAAGGAAGATCTGTTGAGGTTGTGTGTATTGGATAGAGGGGATCCGTGGGAAAGGCTCATACTACTGGTGGAATTTAAATACAACAACAGTCATCAAGCTAGCATCGGGATGGCACCCCACGAAGCGCTTTATGTAAGGAGGTGTAGAAGACCTTTATCATGGGTACAGGATGAAGACCAGAAGATTGTGGGATTCGAGTATATAGATAACATCGATGTTATGGTTAGATTGATATGAGATCGCATTCTTGAGGCTTAGTGTCGGAAGGTAAAGTATTATAACAGGAAACATAGGATGGTGGAGTTTCAAGTGGGTGACATGGTGTTCTTAAAAATCTAGTTGATGCATGGTGTGTCACATGTGCGTGGTAGGAGGAAGAATCATAGCACAAGATATGTGGGGGCCTTATGTTATATTGGGGAGGATTGTCCCGTTAGCTTATCGACTGGAGCTACCACTAGAGCTAGAAAATTTGTACGACATCTTCCATGTGTCGACTCTTCGGAAAGCACTACTATGGCCCGATCATCGTGCCCCCGCTACAAGTGGAGCAGAGGAAATTGATAGATCTATCCGACTAGATCAAGTATGGATAGTGGGCACCGAGACAAGGAGCTTGCGTCGAAAAAGCATTCCTTTGGTGAAAGTCCTATGGTCTAATCATGGGAAAGAGGAATACACTTGGGAGCCGGTGTACTATATGTGGAAGCGCTACCAGGAGTTATTTCCCCAAGGTACCCTTAAAAGCATACTTATATTTTTCATACTTTACCTCACCATAGACTTAGCCTGATTTCGGGGTGGAAATCTTTAATTTTGTTTATAGGATTTGTAACGTCCCATTTCGCACTAGACCAATCGCACGTGTTTTGAGTCAAGAGACATGACTCGGGCTCGGGGTGCGCCATATTCGACATGTAAAATTTGTCGGATATCGTCACGGATATCTGACAAATTTGTTTAGTATGACTTGCAAATTGAGGCCAGTACTATTCATCGAATATCATCACGAATATCTGAAGAATTCGTCGAGTATATATTACAAATTTGACTTGAAATATTTTAGCCAGAATAATTCGTCAAAAAGCTTTGAGAGAACTCGACACCATTCGACGAAGCGTCGAGTAGATAAGACGAATTTCAGTTAGAAGAGTTCTGGACTCAAAAGGCGTCGAGTGCATTGAGTGGTCTCAATGACATTCGATGAGGTGTTGACTGATACTCAATGCCTTAGAGGAAATTGACAAAGAATAATTCCAGGTTCGGGAAGCGTCGAGTGTGCTGAGTGAACTCGACGCCACTCGACAAAGCGTCGAGTGATACTCGACAATCCCGACACTTTAACTTAGAAAGATTCTGGGTTTGTTTAATGAACTAGAACCCACTCGACAAAGCGTCGTGTGATACTCGACGATCTCAACGCTTCCACTTAGAAAAAGACAGGACTCGATGAGGCATCGTGTGATCTAGACGAATTTCGACGATTTGTCGAGTGTGTATTGTATACATGAAGATTTCGACTTAGAGCATTTTCTGCAGACAGTGTTGCTGGTTCATGTATACGAGATAAACCGGGTTTTCGGAATAGGCGCTAATGGCTCCATTGGACCGGTCTTTTCAATAAGACCTAATTTAAGAAATAATAGACAGTCTAATGAGGAGGTGACACGTGGCAGCATGTCTCAAACCCTAATCTTTCGTATAAAAAGGGAAGAAGTGGAAAAACCTAGCCATCACTTCATCCTTCTTGTCGAGTGATGGGATAAAACCCGAACAGGCAAGCGTACCTGTCGAATCGTAGTATCAAGGTCGTATTTAAAACTCGGGGCAGGCAAGTACTATTACTCACAACGATTCTATTATCCTACCGAACGATTAATGAGTTTGAAAATTAAAATAAACTAAACTTAAAAATAAATAAACTATTACGAGAAAAGAGTGCTCGATCGACGATTCACTTTGAAATAAAATAACGGAATAAATGAGTTTAGCATTTGCACTTCTATTAAGACTGTGACAGATCCGATATTAGGAAGTAATCTCGCTAGAGCATTAAATCCCCTAACTTATAGACGTTTTGACCGAAATCTCTTAAGAAGTCAAAATGGCCTAAAGTCGCATTATCGAAGTGACCCGCACTATTGGATTTGACTCCAATCCGGAGGATTTACATCATCCTATCTCTAGGGGTGCATTCAACTCCTTCCTTCCTTGAGTGATCTTTCATATTCACGAGCCTCTCGGCTACTCAAATATGAGATCGGATGCCAACTACCGTATACCGAAATACGGAGTCAACACAAAATAAATCAAGGAAGAATCAAAAATAGAAAAATACAAGTGCAAACATGAAATGAAAGATATTATTCTACTGCAAAGCTCATCGCGATCGGGCACAAAAACTAATTAGCTAAGCATATTGGAAAAGGAAATGAGAATAAGAGAAAAGAAATTCTTGTTCATTAATATTTAAAAAGAGGAATAGAACAATAATAAAAATAAGACAAGATTAATCTACTTAAAACAAAAAGAAAATTACAACAACAAAAAGTAATACAACAAGGAATAAAGAAAAAGAACTAACACTCTTAAACTAGCTTTCTCTCCAATCCAACTTTAAACTAAAACTACTTAACAACTTCAAGAGGCAAGGGGTCCTTTTTATAGGAGAGGGAGAAGGTTCTAGACGAGGGGAGATAAAGGGGTGGCCGGCCATGCTAGGGGAGGAAGGTTCATGCATTGTATAATGAAGGGGGGGGAGAGAATATGGGAGGTCCAATGTATTGTATTTAATGGAAGGAGAGAGAGGGGCTACATGCATGCATTGTATTTTAGGAAAATGAAAAGAAAATATAAAATAGAAAAGGGGGGAATGAATGAGGAAGTGTGGAGAAGAAAATAATAAAGGGGAGAGAGAGAGGGGAGTGGGAATACATGAGGTGGCCGGCCACATGCATGAAGAGATTAATGTGGAGGGAGAGAGAGGTGAGTGGCTGGCCACATGCATGAAGAATTGCATGCATGTGGTCGGGTTTGTTTTTTGGGGCTTCATGGGCTTCAATGGGATGCTCGGGTAGGGGGATTTGTTTGGTGGGCTCGGGTAGACTTCTTGGTTACTTGGGCTGCTCCAAGTAGGGCTCGGGTAGGGGCTTGTGGGCTGCATGGGGGCTGCTTTTGCATGTGTTGGGTTGCTCCAATGAAGGGCCGGGTTGCACCATGGGAAGGGCCGGACTGCACATGTTGGAGGGCTGCACCAAAGACTCTTGAACCTACAAAATATAACAAACAAAACATTAGACACTTAAACAAAACACATAACATATCATGAAATAAAATTAAACAAAACTAAACATAAAACATAATAATTCATACTATTAATTAGTTATAAAAATTAAACAAAATAAACATAACATTAGTTAATTTTTATAATATGACATTAATGAAAATAAAACATAACATATCATAGATTATAATAACATAACATAACATAATATTGGTTAAACTAAACTTAGCAAACATAACATAGTGCATAAATATTTATATTTAAAATAAAACACAAGTTAAACATAGAACATAAAAATAATGCATAACACAAATAATTAAACTAGGAGTTTATACTATATGAAAAGACATTAAAACATGAAATAACAAGCATGAAATATAAATAAACTTAGACTTTTAGGCTACTAAATTACCCCAAAAACGATGACTAAAGCTAGTCATCAAACACCCCCATGCTTAGACTTTTTCTATTCCAGAGCAAAAGGAAGAGAAATATTTATAAGGCATTATAAAATTTGCAATAAAACTAAAAATTTATTTACATCAAAATCTAGCCAAAACTAAAATTTAGGGATTTAAGAATTAAGTCCTAAATTATGAAACTAAAGTGAAAAGAGAAAAGTACTTAGCCAAAAATTCTCTAAAAAATTAACTAGTATTCAAAATTGAGTAAAGTGCAAACAAGGTTAGATTGAAATTATAAAAACCATAACTTGAAAGAAACTTAAGGAATAATTGTGCAACCTACTACTTATGCTCTCCCAATATTTTAATTTAAAGACTAAAACAATAATATTGGATAAGGGGTTTTGGGAGGGAATAAACATGAAGAGGTCTTTGATTTGAGGTGGTCATAAATATTTTTTTTCACACCCCACACAATTTTATTTTTTAAATATATATGTAAGACCAGAAAATGATAGACTAACATCCTATCACTTCCCCCGACATATATGAACTTTTAATTCCTCTCTTCATTTTTGGGTTGCATATGTGTACCAGAGAATAAGGAACTAACATCTCCTTATTCCCATGACATATGATCTAACAAATAAAAGAAAAAGAGGAGAATTGGGTAGGGGGTAAGGGGTTAAACAAGTTTTTTAGAAAATAAACTAAAATACTAGAGAGCAACTACTAGTAGATTAAGATTTCCTAAGAATCTAAAAGCATGAGGTAATAATCATTAGAATCCAAAATTGTTTAGCAAAATTACTACAAAATTGAAACTATTTAAAATAAAAGAGAAAAAGTGCTAAATAAATTACTCTAAGCAAATTAAAACCATAAGATGATCTTTAAAACTAAATCACTAAATATTATATTTAACTAAATATGATGAAATAAAAATTAGCAAAATAAAAAATGCTTATAAACTAACTCAAAGTAAATTTCTAAAAATAACAAAAAGCTAAGCATGAGGTATATTATATTTATTTGATTTTTCTAAGATTTTTTCAAATTGTTTTTGGGTTTTGAAATATGATCTTTTTTTGGAATTTTTGATTTTTCTAATTTTTTTGGTTTTTTGATAAGGCTAAAAAAAGTACTAATAAAACTTAATAAAATTATACTAAATTTTTTTTTTGTAAGAATTTTGATTTTAAGAATGCAAAAGATTATATATATATATATATGAGAGAAAAAAGGAAGAAAGAAACTAACTAAACCCTCCCCCATGCTTAAACCTTTCATTGCCGCCAATGAAAAATAAAAACAAAAAAAAGAAAAAAGAAGAAGAAAGGGAAGGGGGGGGGGTGCAATAAAGTAATAAAAAAGAAAACGACTTCCCCGCAGTCGTAAGGACGAATGCAGATGTCGCTCCCCCATGCTTAAGCTGGACACCGGCTCAGGCCTAAGGAAGAGAGGAAATGATGGAGCCAAACGAACCGCCGCGGGTTTTATTCCTACAAAAACAAAAAGAAAAGAAAAAGAAATAACAAAAAGGATAAGAAGGGGTGCCTCCCAAGAGCGCTCTTTGTTTAACGTCGACTGAGCCCGACGTTATTTGTTAGCTAAATGGAAAATAAAACTAAAGTGAAGAGGTAACTCCCTAAGTATGCGCTTAGGGGAGTAAATCAAAAAAAAAGAAGAAATGAAGAATCACACCGACATGCGGTGGAAACTTCAAAGGAATGACGCCCGAAAATGAACGGAGGGAGTTATAGAATAACTCCACCGTATGTAAAGAGGGAAAGAAGGGGTCGTCAAAAGAAGAAGAAAAAAAAGAAGAAGAAAAACAAAGAGAAATAAAAGAAGTAGAAGAAGAAATTTCATCATCGGAAATTTCACAAGGAGAAGGAGAATCTAGTGAGATTTCAAAATAAGAAGGGGTACAGAGAACTAAAGGAGAATCATCTAAAAGAAAAGAAGAAGAAGAAAAAGGCTCGCTAAAAGTAGAAAAATTTGGAACAGTTAAATTTGAAAGCATAATGGAATCACAAACGTCTTCAGAAGAAGGAATAGGAGACGTCATCCTCAATGGGTAAGAAGCACACCGGAATATCCATAGGGGTGTCTTCCAAAGGAGGAAAGAAACAATCCGGGATATCCGAATAGTTATCCTCCTCGAGAGGAATAAGACAAGCCGGGATATCTGGTGACTCATTACATGAAGAAATTGGAGGAGACGGAGAAGACGAAGAAAAAGATACGGCCTCACGAGAAAGATAATCCATAATGGTCTTGAAATGCGAATTAATATTATCAATAGAAGTTTGCAATTCAAGATACCCATTATCGTTAGAATTAAAATTAAAATTTGGAGGAGCGGCGCTTTGCGGGACAAAATCATAAGAAAAATAAGACGGGTTCCCCATCTCCCAAGTTGGATAAAAGTTGGAGTAAGGGTCAAATTGGCCATTTTGACCTTCCCCAGAAAAATTAAAATCAAAAGAGGGAGGGGTTCCCGAAAGACATTTAGAATAAAAGTTGTCGGGCGACCCGCAAGAAGCGCAAAAATACAGTGATTCCATAAAAAAAATTAAACTGTTACCAAAAGGAAAAAGAAAAATTAAATTTTTTTTATTTGTGTGTTATTTAGATATATATAAAAAAATTAATTTTTTTAGTGGATTGGCTCTCGAACTTCCCAAGGGCTACTCGGTGAAGGGTCCGCAAGGTACTAGGTAAAATGGTGGCGCTTAAAGCCCCTTACCCTTTTCGAGAGTTTTTAGGTTGGGTAGAAATAAGATGAAGTGGGTTAATAAAAAAAAAAAATAATAATAATAATAATTTTTTTTTTGTTTTTTTTAGTAGAAGTAATAAATTCGATGCTTTCGTAATATTGCCAAAAAAACTCCCCGGCAACGACGCCAAAAACATGATGGGCTAAAACTCGAACAGGCAAGCATACCTGTCGAATCGTAGTATCAAGGTCGTATTTAAAACTCGGGGCAGGCAAGTACTATTACTCACAACTATTCTATTATCCTATCGAACGATTAATGAGTTTGAAAATTAAAATAAACTAAACTTAAAAAGAAATAATCTATTACGAGAAAAGAGTGCTCGATCGACGATTCACTTTGAAATAAAATAACGGAATAAATGAGTTTAGCATTTGCACTTCTATTAAGACCGTGACGGATCCGATATTAGGAAGTAATCTCTCTAGAGCATTAAATCCCCTAACTTATAGACGTTTTGACCGAAATCTCTTTACAAGTCAAAATGGCCTAAAGTCGCATTATCGAAGTGACCCGCACCATTGGATTTGACTCCAATCCGGAGGATTTACGTCATCCTATCTCTAGGGGTGCATTCAACTCCTTCCTTCCTTGAGTGATCTTTCATATTCACGAGCCTCTCGGCTACTCAAATATGAGATCGGATGCCTACTACCGTATACCGGAAAACGGAGTCAACACAAAATATATCAAGGAAGAATCAAAAATAGAAAATTACAAGTGCAAACATGAAATGAAAGATATTATTCTATTGCAATGCTCATCGCGATCGGGCATAAAAACTAATTAGCTAAGCATATTGGAAAAGGAAATGAGAATAAGAGAAAAGAAATTCTTGTTCATTAATATTTAAAAAGAGGAATAGAACAATAATAAAAACAAGACAAGATTAATCTACTAAAAACAAAAAGAAAATTACAACAACAAAAAGTACTACAACAAGGAATAAAGAAAAAGAACTAACACTCTTGAACTAGCTTTCTCTCCAATCCAACTTTAAACTAAAACTACTTAACAACTTCAAGAGGCAAGGGGTCCTTTTTATAGGAGAGGGAGAAGGTTCTAGATGAGGGGAGATAAAGGGGTGGCCAGCCATGCTAGGGGAGGATGGTTCATGCATTATATAATGAAGGGGAGAGAGAATATGGGAGGTCCAATGTATTGTATTTAATGGAAGGAGAGAGAGGGGCTACATGCATGCATTGTATTTTAGGAGAATGAAAAGAAAATATAAAATAGAAAAGGGGGGAATGAATGAGGAAGTGTGGAGAAGAAAATAATAAAGGGGAGAGAGAGAGGGGAGAGGGAATACATGAGGTGGCCGGCCACATGCATGAAGAGATTAATGTGGAGGGAGAGAGAGGTGAGTGGCTGGCCACATGCATGAAGAATTGCATGCATGTGGTTGGGTTTGATGTTTGGGGCTTCATGGGCTTCAATGGGATGCTCGGGTAGGGGGGTTTGTTTGGTGGGCTCGGGTAGACTTCTTGGTTACTTGGGCTGCTCCAAGTAGGGCTCGGGTAGGGGCTTGTGGTCTGCATGGGGGCTGCTTTTGCATGTGTTGGGTTGCTCCAATGAAGGGCCGGGTTGCACCATGGGAAGGGCCGGGCTGCACATGTTGGAGGGCTGCACCAAAGACTCTTGAACCTACAAAATATAACAAACAAAACATTAGACACTTAAACAAAACACATAACATATCATGACATAAAATTAAACAAAACTAAACATAAAACATAATAATTCATACTATTAATTAGTTATAAAAATTAAACAAAATAAACATAACATTAGTTAATTTTTATAACATGACATTAATGAAAATAAAACATAACATATCATAGATTATATTAACATAACATAACATAATATTGGTTAAACTAAACTTAACAATCATAACATAGTGCATAAATATTTATATTTAAAATAAAACACAAGTTAAACATAGAACATAAAAAAAATGCATAACACAAATAATTAAACTAGGAGTCTATACTTTATGAAAAGACATTAAAACATGAAATAACAAGCATGAAATATAAATAAACTTAGACTTTAGGCTACTAAATTACCCCAAAAATGATGACTAATGCTATTCATCACCGAGCAGTTGTTGTGCACACCCGACAGAAGCAGAGGGAAAACGAGAGTTGCTGGAGGTTGATTTTCTAGAGGGAGAACTTTCCTTTCCATGAAGAACAACACAAACGAGGAAGAAGATGTTGTCGAGAAGGATAACAAGATCTGTGGCCGGAAACGAGGTGAGCTTCCTACCCTCTCCCTTGGTGCTAGATCTTTAGTTATAATCTAGGAGAGATGTAGACTCAAAAGAGATTGACTTGTACGGATGAAGATCTCCTAGGAAAAGACCATGCTACAATCTTGTCCTAGAGATTAGTTATCTTCAACCTCTCCTCTCTTCCCTATATAGACAGTGGGCTTGGTTTTATATAGATGGATGGTCTATTGAGGGTGAAAAATGGAGAAGGAAATATGGATGTAGCTTTGAACAAAAGGCCAAAAGAAGAAGATGAACCATTATCGTTTATTTGGCTTTAAGATGCGTGCAAAATCTGTTTTCTATGCATAGTGAAGTTCGAGGCCATTTTCGTGTGTGATAAATCCAGATCTAGGTCTTAGACGGAACACAAAAGTTGTAGTACTCGGAATGACCTTTCCAACGGATGGTTACACATTCTCATAGGATATTTGTAGCTCCCAAAATATCCAGTAAAATTTGTTGTATGGTAACAACTTATGTGCAGGATGCTTTCGGTTAGGGTATAACGAGGTTTGGTCTAGGTAGGAGAAACATAGCAAGATGATGTTGAAGTTTGGATGAGAATATTTATATGTAGCCGAGATAAAAAAATGATTTGAGGAATTTAATAAACAAAAGATTTGGGGAATTAGTTAACAAATGGTTTGATAATATTTGATTGTACAAATGGCTACGTATGAAATCTGGTAACGACGCGCGTGATTGTAATTCGATAGATGGTATAAGTTTTGAAAGAGGTTGTGGTATTCGATAACTTAATGTGCAATCTATACTTATGTTATGAAACTTGGTGAAAGCGTGAAGAGTGATTATTTTGTGGTGATAAGTATATGAAGGCATTTTTTGGTAAATGCTTGATTATAAGGAAGGAATTTGGATGTGGTAAATCTCATGGCCATGAAATGTCTTGAATCTTTATCTCAAGTGTTGAATGGGATAATTGGTATAGTTCACTGTTTAGAATGCATCTCCCTATGGGTAGCAGTGTTGGATTGGTATATTGTTATTGGTGTCCTGCCACCGGTGTTGATGTTGAACCCTTAAGTGCTTGGGAGCACGAGAATACGAAAAGTGTGTAAGTGCATGTGTTTGACCGTACTGGATTTGTAATGATAAAAAGGGACTCAGTGTTGAGACCTTGAGTGCTATTGAGCACTGGATTAGAAAAAATCAAAAGGGACTTGGTTGGAGCCCCTAGATGATTGATGGCATGTGGTGTCATAATCCAAGGTTAAGGATAGTGTGTAGGTCTATGAGCTTGCCAGTCATCACATCGACAGATGTTGACAGATAGTCTTTGGGCGGTGGGCCTTATTCCTCGGTGCTTTCTCCGGGGCACCCTCCGTACCAAGTGGACGGTTGTCCTAGGACCTGTGGTGATACGCTCCCATAGGAACCTTCAGTGCCACAAAGATAGACCAGTTGGGCTAGTCTCTTAGTGCACATCTACCAGAGACCCCTTCTGAGTCGTAGTACGAATGAAGCTCCGTTATTGTGTTCATAGAGTTGAGGCTTACGGGGGGCTAGGCTTGGTAGTGTTGATGCCCACCTAGTAGTTGAGACGCACACTCTACTATCACCGTATGGCCATGACAGATGACACCTGAGAGATTAGCTATGTGCTCGAAAGTGGGAACTATAAGTCTGTGTTGATATAGCAAAGTACGTGTGTGTGCGTGGTTGTATCATCACATTTCATTTATAACATTGCATCGTATTATACACACAATATCCTTATCAAATATGTCTGTATGTGCACTCTTATATGATGAATAATTTTACTATTAAGCCAATCCTTAACTTATAATCTGTATGGGAGATTATATAAGTAAAGTTACTTACCTATTGCAGATCTATTTACCTTGAGGGATGGATATTGCTTGTGTGGAATGGCTAGAATAGAATGTTTATACTGTTGCAATACATTGCTGTTATTACTACTCATGATATATAGATTCTTCACTTGGTTGTACTACGACTTACTTATATATATTATACCCACTTATTTTCTCTGCCCGGTGCCTAAGTGTCACTAGGGGAGCAGATGTGATTTCTACTTAGTTATTATTACTAACGATTGCTACATCTTCCTTTTTAGGAGGAAACCTCGCGGATTGAGCCGCAGCAGCAACAGGTTTTGCAAGAGGGCAGCCATGCCAGGGTGACAGGGCCTGATGTGACGTTACCTTCGCTGTCGCCAGTTACGGATGTGAGTTTGGAGAGACTCATGTTTTATCCCTTTGGATAAAGTTTTTATGTACACTGATATTATAGAAGCTTCTTATTATTATTGTACTCTTTTGGACTTATATACTTATGTGGATTTTGACTTCTGATTATTCTTTTTGTTGGGTTGGCATAGATGATATTGATTTTAGCCGGCAAGAGACGCGTCTTGTAGTATTGGTCGACCTATAGGTCGGCGTTACGATAAGACGGCTTTTCTGGGCCTAAGACTCTCGTCGGTTGTGTCTTGTGTTCCGGGAGGGGGGTCTTACAAGCTTTATTAGTTAAATTGAAATCCAGTATCAAAAATATACACTATATAAAACCATAAGAATGTGATTACAAAATACACAAAATGTTATGGCCTTAAGGCCTTACAATTACTCTTAAACAAGGTGATTTACAAACATCGGCTCGCAGGCCGGCCACACATGAAAACAATAAAATTCTTCGCTTGTAATTCGAGGGCCGGCATAGAATCAAGGGCTGGAACTCAATATTTTTTGCTCGGCTCTCTAGCACCTGCATAAAGATAATCCACCACAAGGATAGAAAACAAGGCAACAGTCAGCTTTAGCTGACC
Source organism: Platanthera zijinensis (assembly GCA_039513925.1). Taxonomy (NCBI): domain Eukaryota; kingdom Viridiplantae; phylum Streptophyta; class Magnoliopsida; order Asparagales; family Orchidaceae; genus Platanthera; species Platanthera zijinensis. The sequence continues at coordinate 48,700,979 of CM077083.1, forward strand.
AATTTATAACGACCCTACCCCATACCGGGGAAACGATATACCTTCCCTGCATTCATAGCAACCATATATAGATATATCACAAGTATTCACAACTCAAGAACCTTTCAATATATCACATATGTCTGCATCAACTGCTAAACGTTCCGTGCACTTAAAGCACATTCTCGGTGTACTGGAAAAACCAGTCCCATCACCGTCCAAAAGTCTGAGAATGACGACAAACTATGAGCATTAATGTCTCTCCTCCCTACTGTCAACATTAATTACATCGTACCTTAGGTCAATTTACCTGACATAGGGCGGTTACAGATCAGTCTTTTCCCGTTGCTCAAATTGCAATGCCATAGCCGAAAGCCGAGCTTCAATGGCTAAATGGACACACGCGGGCAACATCACCTTTCCCGAGGATTTAACATAACTGTGTTACATTTAATAAAAGACTCTCACGTCCATCAGAGCTGAGCACCCAGGCTCGTAGCTCACAAACTAGCAACACGATCTCTGAGAGATAGGCCTCATAATAAAAATGCTATATGGGGGCTATCACCAGCGATAGCCACTATCGCCCGACATTAACAAAAGAATTTCTCTTTCTATAACCAGACTCAACCACAACTGGAACATCTGTCCAGAAAGACCTGCAGCATCCTATAGTGCTAGAAAAACTCGTCTTTCATAAAATATAGCTCATCAAGAGATATCGCTAGTGATACCCACTATCATCAGGCGATATCATACGATTACCACATCCGTGGTGTTTTCGAGGTATTTTCCTGAGAGTGTCTCGAGTACTTCCTGCTACTCCTATTCATAGGCACAACCATTCAGACTCCATAAACTACTTGTTTATACTCGAGTCTTCTCTTGTGCGCAAAATAAAACATCACCAATCAAGACCAACCTGTCCGGATGGGTTTCACACAGCATGCCTATTCTGTACAACAATTTTTGGATTCTATATTCAAAACTACCCTCGGATATCACTTATCAACCCATCAGAATTGACTTCACTTTTCCACCTTTTGGTGGAGGATTTTGTGCATATGCAAAAAGGACTTCACTTGTCCAAGAAGGAAGATCGTTACCCTCGTAGGTCGTTTTGGAGCCATGATGAAGTCTTCTATCCAGATGGAAAAGATCGCCTCGCTTTCCTTTTCACGGATATTGCTTCGGCTCTTGAATCTGACCACGGAATCTCCTCCTTCAAGCTTGCAAAGATCAGCCTCAGCCTTTCTTCCAAGAGCTTGATGAGAGGGATGAGAGAGAATGAGAGAAGAGAAATTATTCTTCTCATCACCTGTTATCTTGTTAAGCAGCCTAGGAAATAATCCTAGCCACACAATCTTCTCATCAATAAGAATGAAGGGACACGATTTAAGCTGACAAGTCAAACGTATCTCTATCTCCATACGATATCCGCTATCGCCCAGGCGATATCGTTGGTATCCGCTTTGACCCCAGTCAACACCGCTCTTTGGCCGCTTTCCAGACATTGAACACATGTCCTTATATCACCGAGCAACATCCACTATTGCCACGCGATAGTATACTTAACGATTCGTTGAGTGCGTCGAGTGCATCAAGAGGTATTGCCAGTGATTGTCATGATCGCCTAGCGATAGCTACCTTTAGTTCTGTTTTCCAAATTTTTTTGGGTGTTACACTACACTTATTACAAGTTGCTGACCTAGAGTTTGTTATATCTAAGCTGAGCCCTATATAAAAGAGAGAAGTACTTGAACTATACTGTAATGCCGCTATCGACTCCTCCACAACCAAAATAAAGTCATCCATCAGTGGGCACAAGATCAAGATCTCTCAAAATGACTAAGCAAGGTGCTGCACATACCCATGTTCAAACAGTCTGATGAAGAAGAGGAACTTTATCAAAATGATGTAAAGTCTGCTCTTAAGTAGTGTGGGCTTTCAAAGAGCACCACTAGATAGTTTTAAGAAAGGAGATGAATCTCAAAGGAAAATTTCAGGGTGATGTGATTGGGAAGGCACTAATCTGTAATCAAGTGTCTCATGAAAAAATCTCAAGAAAAATGTTTGAGCTCATGAAAAGAGTTATTCTTTCCAAAAGGACTGACTGGGGAAAAGTAATCTTTTATAAAATAGTGGAATGCATGGCTTAAAAAATTTAAGGAGAATTTTGTCCCTAAATCTCCATGAGTCTGTTCGAGGAATCAACAATATGAGGCTAGGAACTAAAATCCATCACATAAGGAGGATGTATTCAAATATGTTTCACAGATAGGACATAGTACAACTTCCACATCTACAAATAAAGGAAGAAAAGAAAAAGAAAGCAGTAATAGTCACTGTAGAGAGCACAAATAATAGTTCTTCTAAAAGCAGTGAGGAGGAGCCACATGATCCTCAGCTGACTAAATCCTCTGGGGAAACAAGGAGAGACATAAGTACTCAGGTTTCAATTTCTTCTAAACCTTGAGCCAGGACTTGCCAAGTCAGTGGAACCCAATCAAAGAACCTTCTAACTTAGGTAGCTGAACAAGAGGCTGAGGAGATTTTACATAGAACCTATGCAAATATGGAGGGGGAGACTACCCAGAGACCAGCACCTGCTATGGAGGAGAAAATATCTTCAGTTCAAGACCATCTTGACACATTCCTTGACAGTCTATAGAATAGGATTGCTCAAATCCCACAAAGTACTGAAGTGATTCCTTTCTTCCCTCAAGTTGAGGGGGATCAAGTCCTTGAGGGGATGATAGAAGGTGATCAAGTCACATCCATTACAAAGCAGCAAATTCCCATGGAGAATGCAGAGACTGAGGGGGAGATTCCAACAGAGCTCTTTGCTCAAGAAAATGAAAACATTATTGCAATTTCTAAGGATGCTAAACCTGCTGCTAAACACTCCTCTAAATATATACCGCTAATTCTGAGATAAGGGCAGGAGCAAGGCTAGAGCAGGATAATATCTATGATTAAGGGACATCTCATCAATTTGATCGGATATCACAAACCTTCTTAGCTCAACTAAAGGGTCTACTAGATGAATAAAGGAGACAAAACTTGAACATTTTATTGATGATTCCATCCGAGATTCAAAAATGACCAAACTACTGAGATCAAATCCATAAAATTTGAAGTCAAATTGTTGAAGTATATCACTATGGCATTCTTCATGAAGGCTGCTCCTTCTATAAACCTTACTGAAAGCAAGCTGGCAGAAATCAGAAAGACTCAAAATGATATCTTGGAGAATCAGAACATAACCTCCAGTAACATGGAAATGGTTCATAATGTGTAGAAGAATCTAATGGATGCCCACAAGACTATAATAGAAATAAGAATGGATGACTATACACAAGTTCAGTATGATCATATGCTTTAGGTCAAGAATCATGTCACAAAAGGAGTAAGTTTCTTGGATGAGAGACTCTAAATTGTAAATGACTCCCTGACTGCAGTTGTATCTGAATATGTTGTAATGGTGGAGAAGGCAACGATCAAGTCTATCACTGAGAATGTTGTTTGGGTAATCAATGTAATCAGAGGTTCATTTGGCCTTGAACAACATATATATGACAACATTACTTTTATTCCAAACCGCATTCAAGAAGGTCTGTATGATGAACAGTATGGTGATTAATATGATGATCAATGTGTTGTTCAGTTAACTATATGTTCTACTTCTATTGTAATTCCTACATTCATCCCTATTGTTGATAAGATAGCAAGAGCCAGATGCAAGTATGTTGCTAAAGAAGAGGAAGATGTCAAATTCAATAAGAAAAGTAAAGAGAAGAGATGGAGACCAGTATTGCTGAAGAAGAGGAAGAGGTCAAACTCAGTAAGAAAAGGTAAAAAGAAGAGATGGAGACCAGGCCAGACTTTGAGAAGAGGATTCCTGATGAGTCCGATTTAAATAGTGTTTTTAGGACTCATATGGGGGCTTGGTTTCTCGCTCTTGCACTTCACTTTTAGTATGTTATCGTTGATATTTCATTTATTCAGCTTATCACACTAAGTGCGCCGTTTTGGCCCAAGGGTGTGTAATTGCGCATGCTATTGTTGGGGGTAAGCACCTGGTGCTCCCCGTAGCTCTTTCTATTATTGTTGTTGTCTGCATTTTGCTTACTGGG